>CM033470.1:226076271-227276271 GCA_019447015.1 Hymenochirus boettgeri | reverse complement strand
CACCTGCAATATGCCCCAACGCATTCAAATTCACTACTGGAGACTGAAAAAGGCCAGATAAAGATACAATTACAATAAATGTACTAAAAGATATTTCAAATGATTTACTTTCTTATATATCTAGATAAAAATAGGCTTACCAGAGAGGTATTTCCATCTACAATCTGCCCCGGTGTATTATCACGTGTTGGAGACTGAAAAAGGACAGAATCATTTAATATTATAAATTATATATTTTCCAATATTTATTTGTGTGTCCACTGATCATATGAATATGAATATATGACAGGTGACAATACAATTAGCAAAAATACACCAATAGATATGAACAAACTCACCAGAGAGGTGTTTCCACCTGCAATCTGCCCCAACGCATTCAAATTCACTACTGGAGACTGAAAAAGGCCAGATAAAGATACAATTACAATAAATGTACTAAAAGATATTTCAAATGATTTACTTTCTTATATATCTAGATAAAAATAGGCTTACCAGAGAGGTATTTCCATCTACAATCTGCCCCGGTGTATTATCACGTGTTGGAGACTGAAAAAGGACAGAATCATTTAATATTATAAATTATATATTTTCCAATATTTATTTGTGTGTCCACTGATCATATGAATATGAATATATGACAGGTGACAATACAATTAGCAAAATCAAACCACATAGATATGACAAACTCACCAGAGAGGTGTTTCCACCTGCAATCTGCCCCAACGCATTAAATTCTCTGGAGACTGAAAAAGGCCAGATAAAGATACAATTCAATAAATGTACTAAAGATATTTCAAATGATTTACTTTCTTAATATCTAGATAAAAATAGGCTTACCAGAGAGGTATTTCCATCTACAATCTGCCCGTGTATTATCACGTGTTGGAGCTGAAAAAGGACAGAATCATTTAATATTTAAATTATATATTTTCCAATATTTATTTGTGTGTCCACGATCATATGATATGAATATATGACAGGTGACAATACAATTAGCAAAAAATACACCAATAGATATGAACAAACTCACCAGAGAGGTGTTTCCACCTGCAATCTGCCCCAACGCTTAATTTCTACTTGGAGACTGAAAAAGGCCAGATAAGATACAATTACAATAAATGTACTAAAAGATATTTCAAATGATTTACTTTCTTATATATCTAGATAAAAATAGGCTTACCAGAGATGTATTTCCATCTACAATCTGCCCGGTGTATTATCACGTGTGATGCTGAAAAGGACAGAATCATTAATATTATAAATTATATATTTTCCAATATTTATTTGTGTGTCCACTGATCATATGAATATGAATATATGACAGGTGACAATACAATTGCAAAATACCCAATAGATATATAAATTTAACACAAATACCCCTGTAGTCTTTAAATTATACAATCCCAACCCTAAAACAGTGCACTTTAATCATATGTCCCTGCAAGACCCAGACTCTGCTCATGTTCCACAAATACAACAATTGTAATACAAAGTAGTTATGCCTATTCCTGAAATTATGAATAGAACAGAGGGACAGTCCATCGGACTGTATATAAACATAGCCCATTAATATGTTAGTACAATTAGGTTCTTTTTATCAAATGTGAATTTTTTCAAATCACATTATCACATTTTAAAGCTTTCTATGGATTGGACAGAATGTTTTTACATATTATATCACATAATTCTTAAACAATATATATATAAGTCTTACTTCCGTAGGCAGCTACAAATATTAAAACAGCAAAATATTTTCTTGAAGCCTTTCTTGAATCTTTTCCAACCCATGATGCTGGTTTAAAAAGCTATAGATCAAGTTAAAAAAAAAACAAAAAAAAAATTATTCTATGATAATCAACATTATTTTTATCAATTCAATGTTGCTATGTATAGATTACTAGCCCTCTGTTTTTAATAGTTTATATTGTTTTGTGTATTGGCGGAACTGCTGATGGAAAACTGAATGGAATAATTCAAATCTTCATTTTTATAATGAAATAAACACTGACTTTGGTCAGAAACCTTACACATATATTTTATTTACCGTATATATAAATATTTTAAAATATAACATTCCTTTAGGGGGGAAAAACACTTAAAAATGTTGATATCAACATTTTACAACGCTATTTTGTCATTAATGAACATGTATATATGAGTACAAATGCTAAAACAGAGGAGAAAATAAAATATTTACTGACCTCTCCAGGTTGAAAAAGCTAACTAACTTAAATGTGCTAGGATTATTGTTATTCAGATTTGGTTGCCATGGAAACCTGACATTATCATGCACAATCCTGTGCTATCAAGTATATGCTATGTAAATATAGTAACCCACTAAATAGCATCTGCAAATGTTTACACTCTTTTTGCATTAGCCCTTAATATTATTTTATCTATTTGTGTGGAATATGGGAAATGCTAAAATCGAGGATATAAAATATCTACTGACCTCTCCTAGTTGAAAAAGCCAATGACTAAAAAACAACAGTGTTGTTATAAAGTATTTGTTACCATTGAAACCTTTTATGACATCATCACCATACACAGCCATCTGCTATCAATCAGATGTTATCTAACTAGTAGCCCAGTAAAATGATGGACATCTCATTGACTGCAGCAAATGGATGCACCTGTAAACACCTTATGGACCAGGCCATAAGAAATGCATTGAAAATAATAGCAAGCTGCTTAAAAGTTTGTGACAAAAACATCGAGTGTAGGAAACAAAGCCCTTGTGGGAGCATATACCATATATACTCGAGTATAAACCGAGTTTTCAGGCTGAAAAATCAGCCTGAAAACTCGGACTCGGTTTATACTCGAGTCAACACTTACCTGGGCATTCCGGCAGCGCGCGATCCTTTTTGCAACTGGCGCGCCGGCCTGACGTCTGCCCGGCGCCAAGCCCGGCGCCGGGCAGTGACGGCAGCCGACGCGCCGGACAGGAATGGCGCGCGGCTGCCGGAATGCTGATACCGTACCTGCCGGGATGGATGAGGAAGATAGAGAAGAAGAGTCGTCCACAGGAGAAGAGTCCACAGGAGAAGAGTCCACAGGGAGAAGAGTACAGGAGAAGAGTCCACGGAGAAGAGTCCAGGAGGAGAAGAGGCCACAGGGAAGAGTCCACAGGGAGAAGAGTCCCAGGAGTCACAGGGAAGAGAAGAGTCCACGGAGTCCACAGGGAGAAGAGTCCACAGGGAGAAAAGCCCACAGGTACAAACTGAACTGGGGGAGGGGGGCATTGAAGATGTTTGGAAACTACAACTCCAACATGCTTTATTAGCTGGGAGTTGTAGTTTCCAAACATCTTGAATGCAAGTGAGGGTGGCATTCAAGATGTTTGGAAACTACAAATCCCAGCTAATAAAGCATGCTGGGAGTTGTAGTTCCAAAAACTCTTGAATGCCACCCTCACTTGGATTCAAGATGTTTGGAAACTACAACTCCCAGCATGCTTTTAGCTGGGAGTTGTAGTTTCCAAACCTCTGAGTGCCAAGTTTCTACCCTCGGTTTATACTCGGGTCAAAAACTTTATTAGGATTTTTAGGTGAAATTGGGTACCTCGGTTTATACTCGGTCGGTTTATACTCGAGTATATACGGTACCTACCAAAATCCCAGATACGGAGCTTCACTAATACGGTCCTTCAGCTGGATACCGTACCCATAACTAGTACAAATTTCCAAAAATAGTGTGCTCAACTTACGTGGTATACAAAAAGTAAAAACACTCAACGGCATAGTAGTTCACCGCTATATCGTGTGGATGAGGAGATGAGTGTATCAGGGTCGAGGCACCGCCTTACACATTTCGTGACATGTATGTCACTTCCTCAGAGGCAAAGAAAGATTTTGAGAGGACATATTTAGCACTAGGGAATCAAACGGGCAGGCCTTCTAAACTAGTAAGGTGTTTATCGATGTCTACAGGGCATTGAACACAAATAGATTCATGGTCTTAGCTCCTCACAGTTCCTTATACTGCAACTGTTAGGGATACCATGCCATGGGACTTATAAGGTTACTATTACTTGTATTGATATCTTTTATTAAAACTGGAGAGCTTGGCCTAAATAAACCATGATTATGAACCACAGGGTTCTGTATTATACCTGTTAGATTTTGAGGATACCCGTCTCTCTGAAGATACAGCAGTGTGCCCGGCACATAATTTAAAGGGAAAGTTCAGTAGGGAAAATTTTTTGTTTAAAAACCTGTATCTATATTACACATACCTAGGTATTCTAGATATTGTCTTAGTTAGTGAAAATATATTGATTTCACACCATTTGCTATGCTTTCGGTTTGTCAGTAGTGAGCTGCAATTTCATGTTCTGTGCTGTTCCTTATGCACGCTACAGTAGTTTCTATTAATTGGCTGTTGAATGGGTCACACATGCTCAGATCTCTTCAGGAATGGTCAAAATATTTTAAAGGAACAAATCCGGAACATCAAAGTGTTTAGTATTTTTTTGTAGGAAAAACACCATTTTATACACAGATAAATTAAAATCAAATAAAGGTTAGAATTATGTTTGTTTGTCTGAATGAAATTTATCTAAATATGAAAGGGCTACAATTATTTTAAACATTAAAGAGAAAGACTGTACCAAATGATGCATTTTATAAAACCAGCGGTTATATATTACTTTATTGGAAAATAATAAGTTATTCTCAGTTTTAAAACAAAAAAAATCTTTACAAAATTCTTCATAAAATCACAAAAGGAAAAAGAACCTAAGAAGTATACAAACAAAATAAATGTCACTGTTTCACCAATATTCTGCTGTTGTAAAAAGTGTAAAAACAAATAAAGTTCATTCTGTAAAAAAAAAAGTCCGAAATCCTTAAAAAAGTCAGTGTAATTTTTGTTGGCAGGCTTTATGTCAAAGGAAAAGTCATGTTCAACTCTTGAAGGATTGTGGGTAATATCATAGTTCGTGTTTGAAATACTTTTTTTCATTTCTTTGCTTCTCTTCATCCTGGGCTAGCCTCTTAAAGTAAACAGCAACGGGATAAATATTCCAGTGTTTATGGAATGAGACAGGAATTTGGTGGGCAAGGTAATCTTTTGCGTAGTCCATTGGTCGAGCCTGAAATGTAACAACATTTTTTTTTTTTAAACATGAGATTGTGTCAAATATAATCTTTCATACATAGACTGTAATAGATTTTTTGTACACATTAATATTTAAATATGCTTGTGAAGGTTCTCATTCATCCAGGTCATGGTATATCTGTTGTATTCAATAGATCAATGGACTTGAAATGTAGTTCTTGAAGACGTTTCGCTAGTCATCCGACTGGCTTTCTCAATTCAGAATGACTTGTACAAGAATCTGTGGCAATTATGTACCCTGGAAAATCCCAATTAGCAAATCACAGCCAGGTGTTAAGGGTGTGATTAGATAGTGGCTAAGAGGTGTTATAGGAACGCCCAGAGTAAGGTGTTAAAAACAGCATTGTACATGGCAGACAGTTGGTGTCGAACCCCCCCACCTCTATTTAGGCTGGTTTCTTTATTTTCACATAAATGGCCCTCCTAACACCTCTCTTGAACCAGTCAGTTCTTCGCCAGTATGTAACATTACAATCTTCAAAGGTATGTCCTTTATCCTTAAGATGCAGATACAGGCTGAGTCCTGACCCGAGGAATTGGCTCTTCTGTGCTGGGCCATACGTTGATGCAGTTTCTGTTGGTCTCCCCCACATACAAATCAGAGCATTCTTCACTGCACTGCACTGCATATATGATGTCGCTTTTCTTGTGTTTCAGTATTGGGTCTTTCGGATGTACCAATTGCTGCCTCAGTGTGTTGTTCGGTTTAAAGCAGACAGGGATACGATGTTTTTGAAAATTCTTCTTAATTTCTCGGAGACCCCTGCTACATATGGGATGACCATGTTCGTCCTCCTGTCTTGCTTTTCCCCTTCACTGTGGTATTCGTGTTCTTTTATTTCCTTCTACTTCTTTTGACAAAGGCCCAGTCTGGATATCCACAAGTTTTAAGGGCTCCTCTGAGAACACGAATACCAACAGTGAAGGGGAAAAGCAAGACAGGAGGACGAACATGGTCATCCCATATGTAGCAGGGTCTCCGAGAAATTAAGAAGAATTTTCAAAAAAACATCGTATCCCTGTCTGCTTTAAACCGAACAACACACTGAGCAGCAATGGTACATCCGAAAGACCCAAATCCTAAACACAAGAAAAGCGACAATCATATAGCAGTGCAGTGCAGTGAAGAATGCTCTGATTTGTATGGGGGGAGACCAAACAGCAACTGCATCAACGTATGGCCCAGCACAGAAGAGCCAATTCCTCGGGTCAGGACTCAGCCGTGATCTGCATCTTAAGGATAAAGGACATCCTTTGAAGATTGTAATGTTAACATACTGGCGAAGGAACGTGACTGGTTCAAGAGAGGTGTTAAGGAGGCCATTATGTGAAAATAAAGAAACCAAGCCTAAATAGAGGTGGGGGGGTTCGACACCAACTGTCTGCCATGTACAATGCTGTTTTAACACCTTACTCTGGGCGTTCCTATAACACCTCTTAGCCACTATCTAATCACCCCCTTAACACCTGGCTGTGATATGCTAATTGGGATTTCCAGGGTACATAATTGCCACAGATTCTTGTACAAGTCATTCTGAATTGAGAAAGCCAGTCGGATGACTAGCGAAACGTCTTCAAGAACTACATTTCAAGTCCAGTTGATCTAATTGAATACAACAGATATTAATATTTAAAGTACAACTATACTGTAAAAATTAACATTTTAAAAATGAAAAGTACTTAGGGCAGGGAGTTAGTTGATTATTTCTATTATCTAATATTATTTTATTAAGGAGCTAGAGCAAATACAGTTTTCATCTGCCAGGTTGGGACTGTGGCAGATGAAAACTATTAAAGATAGTGCTGAAACACCCGGGAAGAGAGACAGAAACAGTTGCTGCTGCCGCTCCTCATAACAATTATATTGGGAGGTAGAAATAACCAATCCTACCTCCCTGCCCCAGGAACTTTTTATTTTAACTGTTTTTGAAAAAATTTTTATTTCTCCTTTAAAGGGCATCTCCACCCTCCAAAGAAACATTCCTGCATATTGTAGAGCATACCCTCCCACCTCCAACCGCCAAGTTAAAAGCTTAAAAATAAATCCCATACACTACTTACAGCTCCTGCGGCCATATTTATAAACCTGTGGTATTACTTTTTAGCGATACCGTGGGTTAGTTAATTTACTACCGAACCTTTGTTAATTAACGAACGTTCGATCGTAGAATACCATGCGGTAGTAAACTACCGCAATGGTATTCTAGGGGATTGTAAATCTATGATTTTGTTATCGTAGATTTACTATCGGTATTGTAAATTTATCTTAAATCTCCAAACGGTTTTTTAACGATCGTAAATTAAAAGCGATACCGCGGCTTATAAATATGGCCCTTGGTTCCAGCATCACTCTGGTCCGGCTCCCCTGGCTGTCGGATCTACAGGGGGCTGGACCAGCAGCCGTGGCTGGACTGGCTGAGAGGCAGCCAATCACAGCCACGGCTGCCAGCAATGGAGGAGACGCTGGCAGCCGGGAGCTGTAAATACAGTTTGAAAAAGATTTTTTAACTTAGTGGTTGGGGGTGGGAGGGTTTGCCCTACAATATGCCTGAATGTTTTTACGCTAGGGGAGATTTTTGCAGAGAGGGATCGGGAGGGAGGGAGGGGGGTGAAAGGGCTCCTGTGTGCATGTCACCATCCCTCACGGAGGAGAGACAGAAGGCAGCAACGTTTGGACAGAAAGACAGCCACTTCTCTTCACTTTCCTGGACTTTGGACATGGATTGCTGAAGAACCATAAGGAGCAGGATTGTACAGTAAGTTTTTTTTAAACTGTATAATGTGGCTAGTATGGGGTTAAAATTTAGTTGGGGGGGCAAGGCAACACTTCCATGTTTTTCGCGATTGCACGTCTGTCTGCGTTTTGCATTCAAGCATTTTTTCGTGCATTTGCGCTCGTTTTCTCTTTATAAATAGTGAAAATGCATGCGCAAATGGGAAACAATGCGCAAATGCGTGTGGGATTTGGTGCGTTGTAGTGTGTCCTCAGCCAAAGAGAGAATTGCATTCCATGCTTGGTTACCCATAATTCATTACTTCAAAGAATATTTACCCATTGTACTTTAAATTAGAATTATATTTTCACCAGCTCCTGCAGTAATTTGAGCTACAAAATGCTGCATGAGTTAACCGATGTCTGTAAATTGGTATTGGGTGGATACATTTCATCAAATTCTAAATGTTATTTCCTAAATCAAATCTCACAGGTACAAATTAAAAGGCATGTTCACCCCTCAAATGAAAAAAGATAAAGTTAAATCACTTTTAAAAACCCAAAATTGTAACTATATCAACCAACTAGGGTTTTTGCCACCTGAGCTAAACACTGAGTGCCGCCTATATGCGGCACGCCGGAGAGAAGTGGGCATGGTTTGTGTGAGGGCGTGGCTTTGTCGATGGGAATGCGGCTAGCCATTTTGTCATTTTGAACTTGGCACCATTTATTTGTACAGTTACTTTAAATAGACATTTATCCACAACATAATTCCAGAAGAATAAAGAATTTTGCCCAATAGAACCTGCCACCACATCAAGGTAGACTCTTTTAACAGGACCTTAATATACATAACTAGTCTAACCTAGCCTAACCTAACAAACTATCTAAAGCTAATCTAACAGTATGAAATGCCTTTTAACAATATCTAACACATTCAATAAAGAAAATGTGAAAAAATAACATCTGCAGCAAAGTATATGTTTGGTTGAGCAATCTACCACTCATACAATGACACCAGACAGTAAAAGTCCCATACAGTGAGATCAGACAGTAAAGGTCCCATACAGTGAGAACAGACAGTAAAGGTCCCATACAGTGAGAACAGACAGTAATGGTCCCATACAGTGAGACTAGACAGTAAAGGTCCCATACAGTGAGACCAGACAGTAAAGGTCCCATACAGTGAGAACAAAAGTAAGGTCCCATACAGTGAGAACAAACAGTAAAGGTCCACCGTGAGACCAGACAGTAATGGTCCCTACAGTGGACCACAGTAATGGTCCCATACAGTAGACAACAGTAATCCCATACAGTGAGCCCAGACTTAAAGGTCCCATACAGTGAGACCAGACAGTAAAGGTCCCATAAGTGAGACCAGACAGTAAAGGTACCATACAGTGAGAACAAACAGTAAAGGTCCACACAGTGAGACCAGTCAGTAAAGGTCCCATACAGTGAGAACAGACAGTAAAGGTCCCATACAGTGAGACCAGACAGTAAGGTCCCATACAGTGAGAACAAACAGTAAAGGTCCCATACAGTGAGACCAGACAGTAATGGTCCCATACAGTGAGACCAGACAGTAATGGTCCCATACAGTGAGACCAGACAGTAAAGGTCCCATACAGTGAGACCAGACAGTAAAGGTCCCATACAGTGAGACCAGACAGTAAAGGTACCATACAGTGAGAACAAACAGTAAAGGTCCCATACAGTGAGACCAGTCAGTAAAGGTCCCATACAGTGAGAACAGACAGTAAAGGTCCCATACAGTGAGAACAGACAGTAAAGGTACCATACATTTTCTATCCTCTTTTTCTCACATTCTCTCTTTCTCTCATGCAGTCTCTATTCTCTATCTCACTCTCCTGCATTGTATCAACTCTCTCACATACACTAAACACACATACTTTACACACTCTCTCACACATACTGCACATACACACTCTCTCAAATACTGTACATACACACTCTCTCACACATACTGTACATACACACTCTCTCCCATACTGTACATATACACCCTCTTACACATACTGTACATACACCCCCTCTCACATACAATGGTTGGCACCAAATCTGGTAGTTATCCTTTAAGTTTAGCTGCAACAGTAATGGAGGGGTAGGTCAGTAGGTGTGTGTACCTGCGCACCGTGGGGGTTAAAAAACAAACTTTTTGATTATTGATCAAAATGTGTTTTTTTGATTTTAGTTACCCTTTAAGTATGGCTGTCACAGTAATGGATAAGTAGATCAGTAGGTGTGTGTATCTGTCAGGTTGGGGGTTGAAAAAAAAAACTTTTTTGATGATTGGTCAAAATTAGTTTTTTTGACTTTAGTTACCCTTTAGGTATGGCTGCAACAGTAATGGAGGGGTAGGTCAGTAGGTGTATGTACCTGTGCCACGTGGGGGTTAAAAAAACAAAGTTTTTTGATTATTGATCAAATTTATTTTTTTTGACTTTAGTTACCCTTTAAGTATGGCTGCCACAGTAATGGATAAGTAAATCAGTAGGTGTGTGTACCTGTGTCAGGTTGGGGGTTAAAAAAAATTTTTTTGTTGATGATTAGTCAAAATTGTTTTTTGACTATAGCTACCCTTTAAATATGGCTGGCATGATTAGCAACGTGATTAGCCCTTTATCGCTAATCTGTGCACTGCTGCCCAACATGCAGCCTGATTGCAATTAGGAGTGGCCCTGGGCCATACTGCCCCTTTAAGGCAGCTAGGAGCAATCTGGGGGTAGTATTCAAGTTCCCCTCTAGCCTCCTCTCTCCCCCATCAGTTTGGTCCAAATCTGATGGGATCAGGAGCGAGCAGCTCTAGAAGCTGTGACCGCATAATGGAAAACAATCCCACAAAGAGAGGAGTATTTCCGCAGTAAGGGCTAGGCCACACTGTTGCGTTTTTTGTGCGTTTGCGCTTGCAGTTGCGCATGCGGTTTTTCAGATCATTGAAAATGCGGCAACGTACCGGAAACGCGCATTTTAGGATGCGCTGCAATTGCGCTTGTGATTTGCGTTCTGCATTTTTAATCGCAATCACATGCGTTTTCCTATGCCTAATGAAGAAAACGCATACGCAAATGCAACAAAATCACACATGAAATCACATGCGATTTGGCGTGCGATTGAATTTGCAACGCAGTGTGGCTGTGCCCTAAGGGAGACCCCGGTGAGGTCACAGAACCTCATCTGAGTCTTCCCTTAGTGTTCTCCCTCTGCTGCCCCTGGTGGTCTAGTTGAGGTACTGCACTAAAATCTCCATTCAAATCACAGTGCAGTTCCTAATATAGCAAGCAGTCAGTGTGTGAATGTTGGCTATGCTATTTGTGAATGAAGCTTAAAGTTCCATTCACAAATAGGATATTTTTTAAGTCTTTTGAAGTGTAGGGGCAGAGATCAATATTAGGTGAACAGTTATGATCACCTAATTATTGATCTTTGCCAATTAATAAAAAATCACTTCCTGAAAAAGTGATTTTTCCAATCGGATTTTGACTTGGAAAAGGGCATTTATGCCCGTATTCCAAGTTTGTTATTATTCCCTAAAATGATCTGATGATAATCTTTGGGAATGCTAAAAAGTGAAATGCACATACACACCATATTATTTTATCTATTGTGCATCTCTCAAAGGTGGTCAGGGGCCGCACACGAGGCCCTTGAGGTCAAATGGATTGGGTACATGCATATTAGAGAGCAAAACAATACATGTAGCAAAGTTTAGACTAAAGGGGAGAGAGGTTGGAAGCAGGAAGACCAGTAAGTACAATAGTTCAGGCGCGATAGGATGAGAGCATTCATAAGCATAGTGGTAGTTTGGAGAGAGGAACCTGCGGATTTTCACTATACTGCGAATGAAAAAATGGCAGGTTTTAGCAATATAGTTAATGTGGATAGAAAAGGAGAGAGAGAAGTCGATAATTACCCTTAAGTGGTGTGCCGATTGGATAGGGAAAATGGGGGTATTATCAACAGAAATGGAGAAAGATGGGACAGTTTTAGGTGGGAAATTGATTAGTTCAGTTTTAGAAAGATTTAATTTGAGGTAGCGTTGCGACATCCAGGAGGACATGGCAAGGAGACAGTCAGAGACACGTGATTGGATGTCAGAAGTTAGCACAGGGTTGGACAAGATCATCTGCATGTAAGTGACACTTGTAGCCAAAAGAGCTAATCACCTCTCCCAAGAAAATAGTGTAGAGGAAGAACAATATGGGTCTAAGAACAGACCCCTGGGGCACCCCCACACTAAGAGGAACCCGGAGAAAAGGTGTTATTCGCAAAAGATACAGAGTAAATTCGGTTAGAGTGATCCCTTTTCTTGTCTTCCTGTTCCTGTGCAGCCTTGGTGTCCAGGTTTTCTGGAGTATACCTGGCCTCAGCGTCTATACCTTGCATCCTAAGTCCTGGGGGTAACCGTGTACAGCGAGGCACATCTAGTCTCCTGACGATCGGGGACTTGTCTATAGGTAAAGACAACGGTGATAGATTGGGGTATAGGTGCTGAAGGCATACTCTGGGACTACAGGCATCAAAGTGGGATTCCATATTAAATTTTAAATGGGGGGAGGAGTTATTTAAATATTTATTAAAATAATTTAACTCTGCTTCAGTGCCATCCCAAATGACTATAATGTTCTCTATAAAACCTTTCCATAGTTTAACATGTTTAGAATGGGTATAAACAAACAACTTCCCTCAAAAATTAAGTAATTATTACATAAAAAAGTTTATAATTAAAGTAACCGAATCTAGATTAACAGCATTGGATAAACAATTTTTGCTGCCTCTACTTCCTCCTTATGGGTCATCAACATATAAAGGGATGTTACATCCCATGTAACTGAAGGATCTTTGCCATTTGAATTAATTCAAAAGTTTAAGTACATTCATTATATCTAAATAAGCTGTTAATTTCTGTACCAAGGGTGCAAGATAATAATCAAAAAAAGTTTGATAATTGGGAGTAAACGGAATTGATACTTAAAGGGCATGTCCACCACCAAAACTAAAATTGAAACCCATACTGGCCCCATTGTGTAGTGTTAAAAAAAATCCTTACCTTACATCTCTGCTCCTTATGGTTCTCCTGCAGTGTCTGTCCAAAGTCCAGGAAAATGAAGAGTAGGAGCTGTAGAACCTCCTTGTCCTCTGAGAGGACAGTTGCATGTGCAGTGGAGCCCTTTCCCCCTCCCTCCATCCCTCTGTAGCCCTCTTTGCTTCCGGGGTGCCCTACCTCTAAAACCTCTTAAGATATGGTAGGACACCCTCCCCCCCAATCGCTAAGTCTGTTTGTTTAAAAAAGCTGCAGAACTCTACTTAAATCCTTCTTTCCCTGGCATTCTATTCTGTATTGTGGCAGCCGCATCTCAGATTGGCTGCCTCCCAGATAATTAGAGACACGGCTGCCGGTCCGGCCCCCTGCTAGCAGTTCCGGCAAGCAGATGAGTGTGATTAGAGCACCAGGGAAACGAAGAATTGTAAGTAGAGTTCTGAAGCTTTTTAAACAAATGGACTTAGCGGTTGGGGGGGGATAGGGTGCCCTACCATATGTTAAAAAATGATTTTGCAGGTGAACATGCCCTTTAATATTATAGGGCAGTGATGGCGAATCTTTTTGAGGATGAGTGCCCAAACTGTAACCCAAAAGCCCACTTTTTATTGCATAGTGCAAACATGATCATTTAGCCTGAATTTATACTTTTGAAAAACAACTCAAATAGACACAGACCAATACAGTAGATAGAATCAATTATAGATTACCTATTAAGCTCTACATTACCAGACGGGAGTTCAAGATCTAAAACAGTGACCTTTAATCCTTACATTATTAGACAGGAGCTTAAAATCCAAAACAGGGACTCAAGCAGAGTTGAATTTTACAGCACGTCACCTCTCTCTGCTACAGACAGCCGCTACACTTTCTCTCTGGCTTTCTGGTAGCAAACTCTGGTGAACTCTCCTGTGTATGAGTGCCCACAGAGAGGGCTCAGAGTGCCACCTTTGGCACATGTGCCATAAGTCCGCCACCACTGTTAGGGCGTACTGGGGTGGTGGTGGAGATCTTTCTGAATTTTGGGAAGCTGCTAATAAATCACCCTCTGAGAGTTTTGCAACCAAGATAAATTTAAATTCTTTCCCCCGAAATAACACTCACATTGCAGGATTTTATTAGCAGCACTTTAAAGGTCATCTATAGTGAAAAAAAAACTACATTGGTCCATTACAAAGTTAAATTCATGTACTCTGTGCTGCCTTTATCCTATCTCTGTAAGTGACTTTGTTTTTCCATGGTGTCAGATCTGTGTGCAGCACTCCCCCCTTCCCCCTCCCCTGTTACCTCCTCTGTGTCTCAACTCCGGCTAACCGACAAGCTTATCATGTGCAGTAGGAGTTAAAAGTTCAACATCTTGAAAAACACACCCACGCACAGTGGCCAATAGAAAGCAAGCTGTCCTGGAGACACTGATCTCTCTGTGTCGTGATCTCTCTCTTTGTGACCCATCATCAATCAGTGAAGTCTATCAAGTAGGGGGTCAAGTGCAGCCTTAACTCTGCCATCAAAGCTACCTCTCTCCCCCTGCTAATGCTCTTATATCTATGTTTATTACAGAGCATGGAGGAGGGAGGGACTTGAGCAGGGAAGAAGATCACGTCACAGGGATTTGATTGACAGTACAAGAATGCAGAGAGGGAATCTGAACAAAGTGATGACTCTCTGGGGGTTGGGGGGAATTATAAAACTCATGGAAAGAAAGAAAAAAAAGTTCATTTTCCCACTATAGATGCCCTTTAAATTCAACTATAGACTATAATGCTCCAGATCCCTGTGTATTCGTTCAGCCCTGATAGCCCTGATCTAACACCACTTGCCGGGAGGCTTGTAGTGCCTCACAGGGATCGGTTGATCCCCTAGACTTAGAGGTATCTAAGCTGAGGCTGAGGATACCGGGAGCGCAACAGGTGGACAGGGCACAACCAGCTCATAGCTGGACAATAGCAAGGTACCAAATCAGAAGTGGAAACAGAGTCAGGTATGGAGCAAAAGATCAATACACAGAAGATCAGTCAGCGAAGCGAGGTACAGAAGGGTAGAGCAAAGGCATAGTCAGGGTCAGGGAAAAGTAAGGACAGGCGGCAAACAATTGTAAACAGGTAACAGACAGGAATCGAAAACCAAGATAACAAACCAGATCACACCACAAGCAAGGGATAAACCACAGGCTGTAACGGGCAAGGAACTAAGGAAGGGCAGGAACTAAAATAAGGATCAGAAACCAATCACAGCAGCAGAAAGGACAAAGAGTACTCAGATAGGTAGCCCAGATTTGAATCTGCCGCCAAAACCCGAACCGCCAATGAAGGAATAATCAAACCCCCGCACGATTTAACACTTGAACGTACAAATGTCCGAACTAAGGAACTTACCAGATCTTTTCACACATGAGTGCGAAGACTTGGAAGAACTGCGAGATGAGAGGATCTCATCTACTAACAAACTCATTAGTTGGATCTTTTTCTAGAACTCTATATATACATTTTCATCACTGAGCAGTCAATTTGCCTCCTTCAAATAATTTAATCCTGTATAAATGTTCTCATTTATTGGCCACCACAATTGACTGATCCTGTATTAAACTTTGAAGTGATTCTCTCTCCTTCCCAGTTAGGTTATCATTTGAGGGTTTCTGAAATTTTCTAAAAATTCCTAGAACGTTTGAACATTTTCTATTTTGTAAATTCAAAATTTAAAAATTTTTTGAAAATACAATGCGGAATGCCAAAACAGGAAGTGTATCAACTTTTTTCTAAAGATTGTGGGCATTGAAACGTGTTACCTTATTTTAGACAAAAAATGTAAATTCCCCCCCCCCATTGACATCAAAAGGTATGTCCATCTTTTTTTAAGTTTGCGTTATTCAGTTTAATTGAAGAACAGGTGGTAAATGTGCTATGTCTTACCTCCTGTTCTTCAGTTAAACTTGTAGGAAAAACTTAACTGCGAACGGTCCAGAGCTGCTGCCAGACTCTGACGCCACTGACCGTCTCCAACACATCCACTGTCCCTTGCATTGTTCGTGCATTTGTACCCAGTGCAAAGGAGCGTGGATGCACCAGAGCCATTCATTTTCTGCTATACCAATAACATCACACTTTTCTTTTCAAGCTATAAGTTCTAGTTCCCCAGTTTTTCTAACCAGACTTCCCTCCTTTGTAAACATACATTTAAGTTTATCAGTTAATTTATTTACACACTTTGATGTACATGCCTCCCTATCCTCTATGCTCCCGCTTTCTACCTCCATTATCTTTTTAGCCCCCTGATTCATTACCTCTCTATCTACCCCGTGTCCAAAGTACCCTCCCCCATACAGTTTTAAATCTCCTCCAACATTTTTCCACCCCCAAAAAATAGCTACACCATCATATTTGACTAAAGAGTCTGTAGCCGATAGAAGTCAGCCCATTTTCTAAAAACTTAAACCCCTTAAATCTCCTAACACCAACCTCTTAACCACGCATTAATACTTTTAATCTCCCATTGCCTCCCTAGCATAGCATGTGGCTGCAGTAACTTTTCTGAAAATGCTTCCCTGAAATATTTTCTGAAAATACTTCCCTTGTCCTCACTTTTAACTTGGGGTCAAGCTCTCGGAAGTCATTTTTAAGGCCCTCTCCTCCTATATCTATATCATTGGCACCAACGTGAACCAAGACAGCACTCCTAGCCCCACCCAATAATCTGTCTACACGATCCACCACATGTTGAACCCTAGCACCAGGTAGGAAACACACTGTTCAACATATACAGGGAGATTCAATAAAATCTCTTCTTACCGTTAAAAATGGTGCTAATTTTGCCCCAAGCAATCAGATTTTGATTGAAATTTAAGAACTTTTATTGAATAACTATCTTACAGTCTTGGCAGCAGATAACTCTGTAAACCTTTCTAATAACGGAGTCCCCTACCACTACCATCTGCCTAGCCTTCCTGGCCCTAAGTTCTCTCTCCCTTGTATTAGAGATGGTGGTCCCCTTGGTGCTCAAGGGATTGGCCCACTACATACAATACATGGTATTTCTAATCCGTCCTCCTCTGCTTCTTTACCAAGGATGGCAAATCTGTTTGGATAGACTAGCTGGGAAAAAGTGATCCTTCTCTTCCACCCCCCAATCTTCCCCTGGTGACCCTTTCAAAACTACGTTCCTTCCCTATTCAATCTGCCCCATTTCCAGCCTTCATTTTACTGTCCCCTGCCGGTACCTGCATTCCCTCCAGGCTTGCCAAGCCCTGCAATTCTGCAAGTTTCCCCTTTGGATTCTGCACCTCAGATTCCAAATGGGCAACCCACTCACATCTGACATAAACCAAGGTTCCTTGGAATGGCTTCTCAAGATTCCATACATGCGGCAGGATGCACATTACATGGTCCCAACAAAATGGTCCATCCCAAACAGTAATACACAACAATCTTGTTTTAAACCCTTTCTTGTACGAAATGCTTTTGTTTAGTACAAGGAACACCAGAAATAAACCTCTGCATTTATTAAATACGTTAAAAATGTCAGTTGGCTTAATTTGCTTTATTTTCTGCTACAGGGGCAAGTGCAGACAATATTCCAGTCTCAAAGTCATGTTAACCCTTCATTAAAGGACAATTAAACCTACCCTCCTCTTCTGTCAATTAAAAGTTCCCATGGTGAGGACTTAAACTTCTGAGTCTTCACCCCTGGGTGCAGTCTCTATATCCAGAGAGAAACTTTCCCTCGCCAGTCTAGTCTAATCAGCATGGCCAATAGGAAGACATGCTTTTTGTAGAAAGCATCTTCCCATTGAACTAGTCACTAACAGTTCATGTGGTGGAGTTAGAACAGAATGTTAAGGGAAAATATAGGACAATATATCTGGAGATAGAGACTGTATCCAGGGGTGAGGACCCTGGGTACTTTTAAGGACTCTAATCATCCTTTAAATGGTTAGCATTCCTTTACACATTTTCTGAAAACCTCCAAAAACTGACAGTCTACCTCTTATGCCCCAGTAGTGTTGCTGCTAGAAATACAGATGGAGTTTGGAGTCAAACATTTAACTTGGTGGCCATACCTGCAACAACAATTATTGTTAAATTTGGTTATTGTATGATGAGCAGGAGGAGATTGAAGTCTAGAAGTAGGAAAGAAGAGCTTAAGGTGTGCTCATTGCAGAAACAGTAAATGGAGAGGTTACAGGAATCAGACTGCAATACAGAAGGGGGTGATGCAATAAGAGGTGTAGATGTTTGCCCATGCTAATAATCTGCAGCAAACAATCAGATGTCAGCTTTTTGTTGGGTTACTGCAGTTAGATAACATCTGATTGGTTGCTGCATATACTTAGCATTGGCAAACTTTTGCACCTTTTATTGCATCAGCTAAGTGTCTGTGCTCATGTGCCATATCTCAAAGTTGTCCCTAGATAATTTTTGAGGTGTTGGCAACTGGGTTTTTGGTTTTATCTGTGAATTTTCCTAAACCAATATAAGGCTGTTTTTTTCCCCTACCATACATCTCTTATACATTAATACAATGTTTAGCCAAAGGTGTCTGTTAATCTGTCTCTACATTATCACAAATCCTCTTACAACAGAAAATCTGTCCACAAATAAACCAGCTTATGGTCCATTATCCTTTAAATTTAATTTAAAAGGTTATGTTTCTATGCTTTTAACAGCCGCATGCACAGTAACCTTAAGCTAGTCAAAACAGGTCCACTTATGTTTGATCTTTTAAACTTTGTTTGATTTCGTAAAATGATCTTCTATATTTATCTATAGTATATAAGTATATATATGTGTATATGTATAAACTTTTGACTGTCTGGGACAATTTTGATAAGACTTGGTATATATACATTTTAGGATCCCAAAAAAATCATAGGCTACTTTAAAAACTTTTACAAACCACCCATTTCCCTTTTAAGTTAATTGGGGACAAGATTTAACCTTTGTGCTGCCATTTGAGCCCAACAAGGATTTATACTCTGCTAGTTCTTTATAAAATTAATCAGATTCTTGTACAAACAAGAGAAATTTTCTGTCACGACAGATCAAAATTTGATCAATTTACAAATGCATGTAAAGTAATGAATTTTAAAGCAATAATGAAAAACCACCATGGATATGCCTTGGCCCAAGAGGTCATCAGAACGTTATATAAATGTTGGGGGTGAAGTCTACTAATGTATGGCCTACATGTCCAGTTTTTATTCCAATGCAAACGATCTATTTAATACGCTAATTAAGGCATGGTATGTTCAGTACCGGGCAATTAGGGGATACAGTGGTGAACAGTAGCACAAAATATTCAGGGAGATTCAATAAAAGTTCTTATCCTTTAAAATGGTGCTAATTTTGCCGCCACCAATCAATTCTTATTTAACATTTGTAAGCTTACATCTGATTGCTTAGGGCAAAATTAGCACCATTTTAAATGATAAGAACTTTTATTTAATAACCCTGTTTGTATACAAAAATGATGCACACCCACTACTACAACAGGGCGTCTCTAGGGTCTAAGAAGATCAGGGGCACTTCTGGGCACTCTGTGCCGCACTTAATTAAATGTGCCGCACTGAGAATAGACAGAGATAAGAGTAGACAGAATACACAAATTAATGACAGAGGCACAGTATTCCATCCATATAGCAAAGTCAGTGGCAGAATTTTGGTAATGTGATCTCACTAGGGCAGACAGCACTACTTGGTATTGGAATTAGTATAAAAAAGACAATGTGCATTTTACAGACTGTAGTAGTGCCTTTCTACCCTAGTGAGTTCACATTACCAAATGCTTCCACTGACTGCCCTGTTATAGTGAGTGGATTGCACTGCCAAATGGCACTATTACCTACCTATGTGCAGTGCAATCCATTCACTATAACTGCACTCACTATGGCATACAGGCATTTTGAAATTGTGTGCATCAGCAATCATGGCTACTTACTACTGTTCCCACGAGAAGGTAAAGTACAGAGGCAGGGGTGGGGGAGGACGTCATTGCGCAGCCGTGAAGTACTACTGGAAAATCGGAGATTCGGGGCACTCCTATTAGGTAGGTTGTGTTAGGTAGGTCGTGTTAGGTAGTTCGTGGCACTTTGCCACCCCGAATGTTTTAACATTGTGACGCCACTGCAATACAAAATAATTTTTAATGTATATATTAAGACAGAAAAAATTATGAAATTTAAATGCCCCCTTTATTGTCATAGTAATATTACTGAGTTTTAAGCTCATAGCAGAACCATACATACAAATTCCCTTCCAAATTTAAAGGGCATGTCCAGACAAAAAAAAAACTTCAGATAAATGCAGAGAACAACCCAAACCCCAATTTCGCATTATACAGAAATGCCAAAAATGCCCCTGAAGTGAGTTACTTAGCCCGGTCCCTCGTCGTCAGGGCGCTGCCCCCTGCTCAGGAGCAGAGAGGCTCAGCGCTGACAGCCGCTTTACTTCTGGTTGTGGCTGTCAGGTAATTGGGCATGATGTCACGTAGCGCCTTAAATGATGGCCACGACTGAAAGTAGAGCGACTGTCAGCCGCAGAGGAGGAGCGGTGTGGGACTGGGTGGGGTAAGTCGCTTCAGGGGCATCTTTGGCATTTCAGTATAATGCAAAACTGGGGTTTGGGGTGGAGTGCTCTGCATTTATATAAAAAGTATTTGTTTGCCGGGACATGCCCTTTTAAGTTTATAAATTTTGCCTTTCTAGTTATTTGATGAAAATTCTCTTTTCAATGGTTATTTTCTTTTAAAATTGTTTTAGGTCCTAGAATTTAATGAGCACAGAACAAACCAAAATAAAAACCAATTACATAGTGTATAACTGACCCTTATTTTCATTCCATCACTGCAATAAATTAACATTTTTACCAGAAAAAGACTTTCAGTCTGTTAAAAGGAAGGAGGAATGTGTCTGAGTAGCCCAGCAACACAATCTGTGCTGCTACTGTATTCAAACACCTGCATGCTGCCTCTAGAAAGAGTCTGGGACTAATGGAGAGAAGTCTGAATACAGTTCAGCCAGTGGGGAACTCAAAGACGCCAGTGTTCTTCTATGACAGACCCACTGCTTTCTGTTATGCTGAACTTGTATACTAGTGAAAGGAAACAGGAACAGGCATATTCAGGATACTGAAACATTTTTCAGGGTCACACTTTTTTCTTTAACATTTTAAGGAAATACATTTTTTGTGTATTTGCATTTGTGCACATTTTTTCAAATCCCGCAAAGTACGATTTATTGCAGTATTAACTTTGCACAAATCAGTACCACATAGTGTGCAATAATCGCATACATTGTTAAACATAGTGGTAAAGTAAGTAAACAACACAAAAAAAGGATAGTTGTCTTTGGAAACAACTCAGTGTAGTTAACATGCTCTTTGTACTTCCTGCCCTTATTTTACAAACTCATTACATACTGTATAATGCTGTCAAGCACAATTCTCGGAGACTACTTAGAGCATTTTAAGGTTATCAGTTGGCTGTGCTTTAAAGGAAGATATATGTCCCCTGGGCCTATTATACATTTCATAGATATGATTGTAACTCAGCAGTGTGTACTTGTTACTACAGTGGTGTGAAAAACTATTTGCCCCCTTCCTGATTTCTTATTCTTTTGCATGTTTGTCACACTTAAATGTTTCTGCTCATCAAAAACCGTTAACTATTCGTCAAAAAACATAATTGAACACAAAATGCAGTTTTAAATGATGGTTTTTATTATTAGTGAGAAAAAAAACTCCAAATCTACATGGCCCTGTGTGAAAAAAATTGCCTCCCTGCCTGAACCTAATAACTTGGGGGCCACCCTTAGCAGCAATAACTGCAATCAAGCGTTTGCGATAACTTGCAACGATCTTTTACAGCGCTCTGGAGGAATTTTGGCCCACTCATCTTTGCAGAATTGTTGTAATTCAGCTTTATTTGAGGGTTTTTCTAGCATGAACCGCCTTTTTAAGGTCAGGCCACAACATCTCAAAAGGATTCAGGTCAGGACTTTGACTAGGCCACTCCAAAGTCTTCATTTTGTTTTTCTTCAGCCATTCAGAGGTGGATTTGCTGGTGTGTTTTGGGTCATTGTCCTGCTGCAGCACCCAAGATCGCTTCAGCTTGAGTGACGAACAGATGGCCGGACATTCTCCTTCAGGATTTTTTGGTAGACAGTAGAATTCATGGTTCCAACTATCACAGCAACCTTCCAGGTCCTGAGCAGCAAACAAACCTCAGAACATCACACTACCACACCATATTTTACTGTTGGTATGATGTTTCTTTTGCTGAAATGCTGTTTACTTCTACCCAGATGTAAAGGGACACGCACCTTCCAAAAAGTTCAACTTTTGTCTCGTCGGTCCACTAGGTATTTTCCCAAAGTCTTGCATCATTGAGATGTTTTTTTAGCAAAATTGAGACGAGCCTTATGTTCTTTTTGCTTAAAAGTGGTTTGCGCCTTGGATATCTGCCATGCAGGCCATTTTTGCCCAGTCTCTTTCTTATGGTGGAGTCGTGAACACTGACCTTAGAAGTGAGGCCTGCAGTTCTTTAGATGTTGTCCTGGGGTCTTTTGTGGCCTCACGGATGAGTTTTCTCTGCGCTCTTGGGGTAATTTTGGTCGGCCGGCCACTCCTGGGAAGGTTCATCACTGTTCCATGTTTTTGCCATTTGTGGATAATGGCTCTCACTGTGGTTCGCTGGAGTCCCAAAGCTTTAGAAATGGCTTTATAACCTTTACCAGACTGATAGATCTCAATTAAGTTATTTTTTTAACTTATTTTATAAGGGGGGCAATCACTTTTTCACACAGGGCCATGTAGATTTGGGTAATATTTAATGGTATCTTTGACTAATATTTAATGGTTTTTGATGAGCAGAAACATTTAAGTGTGACAAACATGCAAAAGAATAAGAAATCAGGAAGGGGGCAAATAGTTTTTCACACCACTGTATATACTAAGCTGGGAACACATGCTGCAATGCTTCCTCCTGACCGATTGTTCAGCACGGCAAAATTGGCCAGGGTTTTCCGACTTGGATGAAGGAATGGTCGTCAGTTGGTCGCAGTCAAGAGTGGAAACCATATAATAATTCGGCCTGATTGTATGATTGTCAGGGGGCATCTATCTTTCAGGATGTTATGAGAAAAAGATTAAACTCTCCACTACTCTAAAATATGCACTCATAGAAATTCTAGGATTTTATAACTGTTACTGTACAGCGCTGCATCCCTAAGTGGTGCTTTATAAATAAACTATAAATACATATATACAACTCTCACTGGATATGTAGGGTTAGTATACATAAGATTGCTGAAAAAATTGGGACATGGTCTACTATATATATATATATATATATATATATATATATATATATATATATATACATAAATACATTTTTCGGGCCAACCGACAGATACACAGAATAATGGTCGGTCGGCCTGAAAAACTAGTTTGTGTATAGCCAAGCTAATTCTCAGAATAATTAGTGTTAACTAACTGATATAGCTAGGAATGTTTAACAGCAATAACAAGAGCTTTAGTTAACCTTAAAGCGCATACACACAGGTGATTTTGCCCACGATGAACGAGCTGTGTACAGAACTTTATTTTTGTTCTAGCCTCAGTGCCCCCTATGCACTCTGGCACCTTGCCTATCAGCCTGTGTTGGTGATATCTAATCTAATGTAATTATCCTATTGTATCCAATAGTTCCAAAAATTGATAAGCCATGCAAGGTTTTGGTTAAGGAGAATACTATTGAATCATACATCTGAAGGTTTTTCATGTGATTCTGTATCCTGAAAACTGAATCACTGTCCGGTGTAGTATGCCTCAGCCTAAAACTTCATACACACGTGCTATCGTGGGGGCTGACGATGTGTATGCACGGAGTTTCGCCCGATAATTGTGCCGTGTATGGGCACTTTGTCGGCTGAAACACCTGTTCTGTCAGGGATCTTTGCCTGACTGGCCGGGTGGATCATCAACCTAATGGCCGTATCGACCAATAGAGTACCCATACATGGCACGATTATTGCCCGAAATGGCTGTGCATACACATCATGTGTCTCGGATCGGCCCCTGCGATCACATGTGTATATGAAGCATTATATATTATTATACAACTTTTGTTCCCCTTTCTTAAGTTAATTTTTACATGGGATTGGGATGGCGTCTATAAGTACATACAAATTAAAATATTCAGAGAAAATAAACTAATGTTTTCGTTCCTAAGTTATTTATGTGCCTAAACAAAAACACCTCCCCTTAATATCCTACTGCTGTTTTTATTTATTCAAGAACATGTCAGACTGTCCCATCAGAAAAATAGATATAACTCTGACAGACCAAGGCAAGTGTGGGTCCTTTAATCACTTAAGTAAAAGTGAAAACGAACCTGGTACTAAGTGTGTGGGCAAGCAAGTGCCTGGGGCTAAGCGCTTGGGAAAGAAAGCCCTGGGACTAAGTGTGCAGTCAAGTAAGCCTCTGGGACTGAGCACATGGGCAAGCATGCAAACTTCAGACTGCTGTAAAGGTGGCGTGAGTGTAGGGGTTCACTAGTAGGTGTGTGTTGGGTTGCACAGTATATTTTCATTTATCACAGTAAAACAATATTATTTTGTCCTTGTATTGTTGCCATGGAAACAGAAGGGTGAAATAGATGTAAGGGTGCACCATTAAATGGGTTTATCAATGTATTTTTATAAGTGTGCTTTTATTTTGTTTTAGATCTTTCATTTCAAAATTGTGTGTATATTTGTACGTGTTTGTGTCAGACAGATCTGAATTGATGGTTGGGCTTTGATTACAAAACTGAAAATGATAGCATTTAAGGGTTTGCATAATAAAGAGCATACGTGTTCTACTTGTTTATACAGAGATTCGTGTCTCTAGCTTTAAACTGTGAAAAGATTTAGTAAAAAAATGGGTGAAATAAAAATTAGAAAGGGAAAGTTTAGTATAAACAATTAATTTAGCTAAAAAACACATATTTTGGAAGGCAACTCGCCAAGTCTCTAAAAACGTGTTTGATTGTGTGTGTTGAGAGCTTTAAAGTACAATTTAACTGTAAAACCTTTTTTTTTAAATTGAAAGTTCCTAGGGCAGGGAGAAAGATCATTGCTATGTATTGTTTCCCTCTTTGTGCACATCTTGTTTTCATCTGCCAGTTTGTGCCCTGGGCTTTCCTGTATTAAAGATAGCGTCAAAGATAGTAGGAGGCCTGGCATGTAGAAAACCGAAAATGCACAATTTAGTTTTCTTTTTGCTAGCAAACCAAAATTAAATTATATTGGGAAGTAGGAATTATCAATCAAAAAATTATCAATTAAAAAAACTGTATGTGCATTATAATAGTTCTCTTTTAAATGCTTTTAAAATTCTTTAAAATTTCTATTGTGATGAAATTTTGCTCTCAGTAAATATTTATTTTGTGCTTTTATTTAGTAATTTTATTTTTATATTGTGTGTGTATGTGTCATGACAGAGGACACAGCTTAAATGTGGCTATACACATGGCCGACTTTCAGAAAATACCATCGGATCTGACGGTATTTACTGAACTTTAAGCTTTTATATGTATAGGTAACAATGCTGAAAGCATCGTAACCTATCATCCTTAATGGAACATTATGTTGGATAGTTATTAGCTACATATACTGCAGTATAGGGAGATGGTCGCATTGTTGCCCTCTATGGAGGCAAGGAAGGATAATTCCATACAATGTATATACGGAACAGTCTTTACTGTGTATGCCCACATCGTCTAACTCCTGATCCGATTCCATTGTGAGAATATAATGGAGGTCGTATGTCTAATCAAGAGAAAGGTTATCAGGGTTGATTATGTTTGCAAACTCAGATGTATGTAATTAAGGGAGGTAATCAGTGTTAATTACACATGTGACACAGGTAAATGCATTTAAAGGGCAAGTCCAGCCCTAAAATGAAAACTTACATACAGGTAAATCACCAAAACCCTAAACGGTAATAGTTTGAAATCTGAAATATATAAGTCTAACCTGAAATCCTGCACAATGTCCTTTTCCCCCTGTTTCTGCTTCCTGGTTCTTCCAGTTAGTAACTGTCAGTTATGGATTTGACAGTTGACATCACAGCCAATGACTGAATGCTAATCCCGTATGCTTCTTCTGAGCATGCCCAGGCTCAGTACAGGTTTCTAAATTGCTCAGTTTCCATGAGGCATCCAGAAGCATAGCAGGCATATAGTAATGAATTCATAGGACAAAGTATGATATATACCGGTAAACATATTTGAAAGAGGCCATTCTTTCTAAAAGATGTTCTTATGAGGGTGGAATTGTCCTTTAAGGGAGAGAAGAGGTAATCAGCCTTGACTATGCCTGCGACATATGCGAATGCAATCATAAGAGATACTTTTCGAGTGAACTATTCCTTTAAAGGATATGTACACTGGGAAATTTGTTGTTTTTTTAATTGCCCATTAGTGGGAACAATAATTCTTCCCAACTATAATTGTTTCATTTTTTTGATGATCTGTTCCCCATTCCTTTAGATATCCAATCTGAAGCATCTTACATTTCCGCTGTCCACCAAGTACCGTAAACTTTTTTAAATGTAGATTTGCTGTTGCTGGAATGGTACATGAACTTCATGGTGGGAAATTCTTTCTACGAGTTATGCCTCATAGGGGTTACTGAGTGTGCTTACCCTCACAGAGAGTTATATAATCTGCCAGAGCGCTGGGGGACAGAGGGACTAAGCTAGAGCAAAACAAGTACTGGATTAAAGCCATGTAGCAACACAAACACATTAGGGTAAGTTCTGTTTACATGTATTCCTTTATAGATTGTAGATTGAAATGAGACAAAGTATTTTTTTTTAGAGTACAATTCCTTTAAAGGGTATCTCCAGTGGTTAAAACCACTTTTGCTATTCAGTTTTATTAAAAAACGGGAGGTAAAGGAGCTGTGTCTTACCTCCTGTACTTCAATAAAATGTTCAGGAGCCGGGAACGAGGGCAAGGAACTTACCTGATCGCTCGCTCCTCCTCCGCATCCTCTGACAGGTCCCAACGGACTCGCATATGCACATAGAGTACTAAGTGTGTCGGGGCCTGTCAGAGGACGCGGTGGAGGAGCAAATGCGATCGTTCATTTACGTTTGTAAACGTAGTAAACTACCGCAATGGTATTCTATGGGGATCGTAAATCTACGATTTCGTTATCGTAGATTTCCGATCTGTATTGTAAATTTACGATTGTTAAAACTGATCGTTAATCTCTGATCATTTAACGATTGTAAATTTACGATACCGATCGTTAAAGTTGCGGTATCGCAGCTTTATAAATATGGCCCCAAGGCACAAGACAGCAGAGGGAACTAAGAACATTTCAAATCTCTAAAACTCGCGAAGTCGAAGATTTGGGGGTCATTTAGGCTGCAGGATGAAGGTTTGTTTGGGGTGGACACACCCATTAATTTGGGGGAATTGTTTTTTTGCATTTCCGCCTGTCCCCAAATGGAAGGTATCATTTTACCTTCCCTGCCCCCGCCCGTTCTATATAGGGAAAGATCCTTCATTTCAAATCACTGCAGATAATGATGGTCATAAGATATTGGGATATCCCGATATCGTACGATCATGGGATTGTGTATCGATGATCGTTGAAAGATCTTTCAACGATCTTACAATAATTTCCCCATCGGGCCAGTTGAACAATTTTGGCCGACCGGCATTCCAATCGTACGACCCGCAGATCGGATTGTAGAGTCTATGGCCACCATTAGCAATTTGATTCCAATGCAATCTGACACCTATTTTATTGATTTCCCTTGGCAGAGAACCTTCTTCCTGTCTCCTGCATCATTCATCTTTCTTACCATTCACTCAACTGCAGGATAAGTTTTCCCAACTAGGCTTCCGTACGAACAAAGCTGTCTAACCCGATTAGCCCAAAAGCAATTGGATAGCGGAGGGTCTCGCGATCTGAAAGAAGCTCATTGGTAGGATAGTAAAGCGGGTAACAGCCGGACAACTGCGACTCTAATCTGAATGTTAGTAAAGAGGAGACACATGGGAAGAGATGGGTCACACAGGTGTCGCGCACGGCACAGACACCATAGGAAACGCCTAGACGTGCGCGCGGTCTGTTGCTTGGTGAAGCAAGCCGCGCATGCGTTCTAAGGGTTTCAAGTGCTAACTGCTCTGCTTGGTTGTGCGTCGCTTCTTCTCTAATTCTAATCCGCAGCTGGATTCATTATCCTCCCTACCTGTCATCCCATTGTCGGGCCTGGTCAGTGAGGTAACATGGGCTGTTTCTTCTCCAAAAAAGCCAAGAGGAAGGGAATAAGCAAAGAGGCGAAAACAGAAGATCAGAAACAACAAGAAGGGGAAGAGACCAAGCAATACAGCTGGGACAAGAGGGAGAAGGTAACCAGCTCTTTATTCCTATTGCTTCTGGAAGTATATGAATGGGCAGTGATGTCCAACCTTGGCACTCCAAATGTTTGGAATCTACATCTCTGCAAGGCATGCTGGGATTTGTCCATTCTAAACATCTGGAGTACCAAGGTTCCAGATTGCTGGAATGGGATGAACCAGTTACTAGATAGACAGGTGAGGGAAAAAAATAAAATAGATAAATATATATACTAGCAGAGTACCCGGCGTTTCTAAAGATCCAGCCCGAACCTGCATCCAAAATTCAACAGACCCACACCCGCAGCTTTCCAACCAAACCTGACCCTGACCCATTCAAACTCACTGTGGGTTAGCTGAGCCGCAAATCTGGTAAACTTTGGGTGCCTGACACAATGCAGGATTCTAGGGCAGATCTCATTCCCAATTAACATACCTCATGACATTATAGTTGTGCAATAAAAGGATATTGCAAAATGTCCACATTTGGGGGCAAATAATGTTTTTCGGTATTTACCCTAAAAAATAAATTAATGTATTAATGTGAGGTGTTGTACCCCGTTGTTAAAGGGGAAGTTGATATTATACACTTTAAAGCGTATCACACAAACTTCCCCTTTAACACGTATCACATCAACTATCCCTTTAAGGTTTATCACACCAAATTCCCCTTTAAGGCATATCGCACTAACTTCCTCTTTAGCACGTATCGCATCAACTTCCCCTTTAGCACGTATCGCATCAACTCCCATTTAAGCGCATATCACATCACCTTCCCCTTTAGTGCGCATCGCATCAACTTCCCCTTTAACATTGGGGTACAACATCCTGCATTTATTTTTTACTGCCATCAATCAAATTCAATTATTGACACTGCTGCAAACTGTGATCTTCATGAGTAGCTGCGTGCCCAACCCTCAGTACAACGAGACTTATCTTGGATTAGTTAGTTTACCTCTCAATCTTGATTCTGGGTGAACCACATGTGAGAGGAGGTGACAGAGTGTGTGGTCACGTGACATTGTTACATCACGGTCTGCTACTCCTCATGATTAATAACTCTATCCTCCTATAACAGCAACAACAGGACAAAATGAAGCAAAGCATTGTACTGCCCTAAACAATCTGTGATATTTGGAAAGTGTGCAATTAAGTTGATTCACTTGATTCACCACTAGATGGCAGCACACAGGTTAATTAACTTAAAACCCCCCGAAAAAAAGCAGTACAGGGGTATGCTTTTTTTCCCCAGTTCTTTTTACATAAGTATACCAAGTCTCAAAAATTGTCCCAGCCGTTTGGAAGTTTTTCTGGAACATACATACATACATTGACTTTTATATATTCCTTATATTATATAAATATATTTATATCTCCATAGGAGATTGCATTGAGTTTTTAGGAGCTACCAATGTGGTGGGGGGTATAGGATATTACACATAGGAAAGGTGTATATTTATGTGTGTACTATCTCACTGTTAACATTTAAATGAAGATCCATCCGTAAATGTATATAAAATTTAGCACTGACTTATATTAGGTACAACACAAAATATACATAAACTTACTTACAGAGCTGAGATCCCTATTTTAGTGTTCAATATATATTTATTATTTATTTAAAGAAGAAAAGAAAAAAGAAAATCATAAAAATTAAGCATATAATATTCTTGGTATTACATTTGGGGTCATTTGCATATTGTTCAGTGTTAAACAATTGTCAGCATTTATAGCATGTATAACAAAATTGTATACGTTACAAATAACATACAATATTCTTAAATAAATTTACATTTGATCAATTATAATCTCTTGTGATATGGTTCCTTGGCTTTGTCTTAGAGTTATTTGCGTATGTAATTGTTGTCAACTTTTATAGCATATAGTACAAAATTAGTATCATAGACATTATAACAATCCTGTTTCACATTCATACTATTGGTTTCTCAATCTTGTTGGGTTTTTTGTATACTTTATTAAAGGGTATGTCCACCCTTAAATCACACTTTTAATATAGGCTTCCCCCTGGTCCCCCAGCCCCAACCGCATTATTTTTATTTTAAGAAAGCTCCCCAACCTTTTACTTACCTCCCCTCTTTCCTCCCGCCGCACTCCCGGCCCTCTGCTTGCGAGAAATCAAGCAGAGGGGCGGGACCGGCAGCCGCGTCTGTGATTGGCTGAGCTGCAGCCAATCACGGACGCGGCTGCCGGCAGCTCACTTCAGCGGAGGAAAGAGGAGAGGTAAGTAAGAGTTTGGGAGCTTTCTTAAAATAAAATGATGCGGTTGGGGCTGGGGGACCAGTGGAAGCCTATACTAAAAGGGTTAAATGCTAGGGGGAGGGAATCGGGAGAGGGAGGGGAGGGAGGGGGAGAAGGGCTGCAGTACGCATGGCAAAAATCTACCTGAGGCCAGGTAGGAGGCAGAGTCCTATATGGACTCTGCTAGCCTCCTGGTGGGCAGTTTTTGGGACTTTGGGGGGGGACTACAGGAGAACCCATGGAGCTGGGATGTTAGGTAAGGATTAAACTACACTACATGTTGGGGCCAGTAGTTGGGGGGATTATAGTTTTGGGGGTGGACATGCCCTTTAAGGTTAACATTCACTGTAAATTAGTCGTATGGTTTCACCAATTATTGTTTTGTTACACTTTTATAAGGCAAAACTCCAATCTTTCCCTTCTGACCTCTTGTCAAATCAGTTATGATAACTTTTAACCTATATACAATAACAAAAAGTAAAATTAAATTAAATTAAATATGATTTTGGTCAACCTCTTGTCAGTTGTCAAGTAGATGCTTTGCATATTGGCTTGTGTACCATGGGTACCAAGTCTTGTCAAATAATATCATTGTATCCTGTATGATGTGAAATATTTTTTCACAGATCATGATATCTGAGACCCTTTTTATTACCGCTTTTTTTGGAGGGGTTTGTTTTTTCCATTGTGCTCCAATATAGATCTTTGTGGCTAACATTACATATTGGATCCATTTATTATTCTGATTAGATATTGTATCTACAGATTTGCCCAGAAAGGCAATTGTAGGATCTGGGTGGATTTTGTATAATAGATTTTCTGACAAAAGCTCAAATATTTGGGACCATAGTTGTTTGGCTACTGGACATTTCCACCATATATGGTAAAATGATCCCAATGCTCCACAGTTACGAAAGCATAGCGGTGATATTTGTGGATAAAAGCGATTAAGGAGGGTTGGGACTCTGTAGGTTCTATGAAGTACTTTTATAGCAGTTTCTCTAAGTGCAATATTTAGGCAGCCTTTGTTTATTACTTCGTAGACTCGTTCCCAATCCCAGTCCTCTCTGATTTCTGGAATATCATTATACCATTCCTCAATAAATTTAGGCTGAATTTGAATGTTCTCAGTATTAATCCATTTGTAGATCTTAGATAGTGTAGATCGGCAGTTTGGATTTTTAATACATAATAATTCCATTTCAGTTACCCTAGATTTTTTCGTAATATCATACCATTTATTAATAAAATGTGATATTTGCATATAATGAAATGGTATCAGAGGTGGGGTTTGTGTGTTTTTTTACAGATATCTGATAGTTGTTTAATACTTTGACCTTGTATAAAATGATATATTCTATGACATCCTATTTTTGCCCACCAATGGTAGTGTTTATTGTCAAGGCCTGGGGTAAACATTGGGTTATACAATATGCTAGATGCCCATGAGGGCGAGGATTGTAGGCGATGGGATATACTCAACTTATCCCAAATTTTTAACGTGGTTTTAGTAGATTTACTACAAGTCATTGGAAGTTTGCGTAGCTTTTTTGGGATCCATGGTAATGTTAATAAATTATGTGGTTTTATTAGATGGTTTTCAATATCCATCCAGATGGGGTGGTTTGTTTCATCCTGCCATCTAACTAAATGTGTGAGCTGGGCTGCGGCATAATAATGGTAGAGATACGGAACTGATAGGCCTCCTCGGTTTTTAGGAAGGTACATTATGGATTTTTTTATGCGAGGCTTGGTGTTTTTTCCAATAAATTTCATAACAAGTTGCTGTAGTGGTTGGAGGGATTGTAGTGTTATTGTGACTGGTAAACATCTAAGAAGATACATTAATTTAGGTAGCAGGTTCATTTTACTGCTGTGATACGTCCCAACCAGGAAATATTCCATGTCATCCATGTTCGAAGATTGTTCATAAGTCTGTTGTAAAGGGGGGGAAAGTTGGTGATATAGATATATAGATTGTGTCAGGGTTCGGGGTCAGTTTTGTTCCTAAATAAGTGACTCCATGTTTTGATTCTTTAATGTTGAAATTAAGGTCTATAAGTTTTTTTTTGATTTGGGGACATGTTCAGGTAGAGAATTTCTGATTTTTCTGGGTTTATCCGGAGGCCTGTGAGTGGAGCTAGGCTGTTTAAATGTTGATATAGATTAGGGAGTGTAGTAAGAGGCGATGTGATTGTTAATAAGAGATCGTCTGCAAATAAATTGACTTTATGTTCGGTGGGACCTATTGTAATACCTCTTATGTTCGGGTGGTCCCTGATGGATTGGGCGATTGGTTCCATAGCTGTGGCAAACAATGCCGTTGACAGAGGGCACCCCTGCCTAGTGCCTCTTCCTATATGTATTGGGTTTCGGTTTGTTGCTGGTATGTTTAATCTAGCTTGAGGTTTATTATAGAAGGCATATAATACATTTATGAATTGTTGAGGAAAGTTTTGATGTTGGAGTAGGTTGTAAAGATATGGCCATATTATGCTGTCAAATGCCTTCTCAATGTCAAAGGCGAGTATGCAGCTTTGTATTTTTTGATAGTGTGCATATGCAATTATGTTGCATACTTTACGTGTACTGTCCGCTGCTTGTCTACCAGGGATGAAACCGACTTGGTCTCTATGGATGATATGTGGGAGTATAGTGTCAAGCCTGTCTGCCATGACCTTTGCTATTAATTTGGTATCTTGGTTAATGAGAGAGATCGGGCGATAATTTTTGATTTCAGTTTCTGATTTGTTAGGTTTGGGAATTAATGAGATATTAGTAGAAATCATTTCTGGAGGGATTGTGCCTCCAGTTAGGATGTAGTTGCCTAGTCTCTCTAAATATGGTATTAATGTTTTTTGGAATTTTTTGTAATATAACCCTGAAAGTCCATCTGGACCGGGAGCTTTGTGATTTTTGAGTTTTTTGATTGTGTTTGACAGTTCCTCTTGCGAGATTGGTTTTTGTAAATGTTCTTTTTGGTCGGTATTTAATGTTGGTAACAGTTGATTGTAGAAAACGTGTTAGATGGTTTTCCTTGGGTGGATTGGGTGTTTGATATAGTTTAGAGTAATATTCATGAAATAATTGGTATACCCTGTCTGGGTTGGAGGTGAGTTGCCCTGTTGGTAGTCTAAGGTTGATTGAATGAAAGTTGCGTTTTGTTTGTTTTAGCATAGCTGCAAGTGGTTTATCTGGTTTTAGTTTTGTATAGAAAAAAGATTTTGTCCATCTGAGTTTTCTTTCTGCCTCGTTAGACAGAATGGTCTGAACTTCTTGTTTGAGTTTCGTTAGTGTTGTGTATGTTTGTGTGTTTCCAGATGTGGCGCATGTTGTTTCTAGTGCATGGATTTGCAGTTGCAAGGCCTTAAAGTGTTTATCTCTATTTTGTTTATGTTGGGATGCTAGTTGTATTATAATGCCCCTTATGTATGCCTTATGGGCTGCCCAAATCCATGGGATTGAGGTTTCCATTAGGTCATTTTCTTTGAAGTATTGAGTTAGATGATGTTGAATTTTATCTCTCATATCTTGTCGAGAGAGGAGAGCCTCATTTAATCTCCATGGAGTTATTCCTGGTCTGTGGGTATCCAGTCTAAAGCTAGGTACACACAGTAACGATTTCTGAAAGATGACGACAGGATCTGCAAGATCCTGTCTGCCATCTTTCAAGAATCTGTATACACACAGTCCCGAGCGTTCTCCCTATAGGGAGAACGCTCGCGGATGGTGTTTCCATCGGCCGCGCTAGACTCCCTATAGGAGTCTAGCGCGGCCGATGGAAATTTTCGGCCTTTCCCGAACGAGCGTACGGCCGACCCGATCGTTCGCGGCCGCGCGCTCTTCGGGAAACAACGTACACCAGTAACGATAAAGCCCCGATACCGTCAGATCCGACGGTATCGGGGCTTTATCGTTACTGTGTGTACCCAGCTTAACTGTAGTTAGTAGTATGTTATGATCTGACCAAGTACTTGGTTCTATTGAGATTTTAATCGTTTGGTTGAGAATTGTTAGGGTGCTAAAAAGATAATCTATACGTGTATGGCATTTGTGGGGGTTTGAATAAATTATTTGCGGTTTATATGTTTTATACTGTAGAAATGCTATGTTGCGCTTCAAATAAGTGTTCATCCCTTTGACATTATGACTAAGTATAGTCAGGTTATTCGGGGTTAGGGGTTGTCCAGTCATAGTTAAGCTGCGTAATATTACAACACATCATTATATCAGTTTTAGAGTTAAGCATTGTGAAAGCATCGGTATTTTCTAATACATTTCTGTAACGACAAGGGCAGTATGCCAAAAACCCAAATATAAGTATAAGGATAAACGTAAATAAAAAACTATAAACAGGGGGTGACCCCAACTTTAAATAGTAAAATTTTAACAAAGTGTAAAACGTTATTACAAACGTTACAGGCCTTTCTGGCCATTGGAAGGTGCATGTCTCGAGGATAGGGTCCCTCCATTGGTTACCTTCCGGAGACTTTACACTCATTGGGGGGGTGCTGTGTTCCACCTGGACAGCTTTTTTATTTTGAGTTTAAGTGACAGTTGCAGATGTTTTTTATTGAGGACATGGGGGAGTATAAGGTTGTCTATGTGCTTAAGTAGGTTATCTGCTGTTTTGTAGTTTCATAAAGTTGAAATTTCTTGTTTTTAGGTTTTCAATTGTCTTGTTCTACCTGAAGCTGGGTTGTTTGAGGTTTAGGGGTTGGGAACGAAAGTTGTCTCAGAGCTCTTTGTCGCTTGGGAGTGACCATTGTCCATTCCCTCACAAGAGGCGGTCGGTTTATCCTAATTGGTGTCGTCGTAGGCATGCTAGTGTCAATCTTAAGATTTCTCAGGGTTTGTATTCCTTCAGATAAATCCTCGATAATATGCGTGCGATTTTCCCACTGGAAAATCAATTTGAATGGATATCCCCACCTGTACCGGATTTGGCGGTCCGTTACTGCTTGTGTTATAGGTTTAAAATCGCGCCTTTTGGATAATGTTATTGATGATAAATCTGGATATATTTGATAATAGTATGAGTTAAATAGTAGTTCCTTTGATTGTCTGGCTGCTCGTAGGATTTTTTCGCGAGTGTCAAAGATATGGAGTTTGATTATGATATCCCTGGGGTTGTCATCTCTAGTTAGTTTGGTGAGGGCTCTGTGAGCTCTGTCCCATTCCAATCTTGGTTCAGGTTCTGAGGGTAGAAGGTTATGCAGTATATCTTTTACGACTTTTGGGGTGTCAGAGTATGTTTCCGGTATCCCCCTAATTCGTATATTGGATCGCCTGGATCTGTTTTCCAGATCCTCCATCCATATAGACAATTTATACATTTGCTGTTGAGTTTCCATTCCCTCTTCCCTTAATGTCTGTGTAGCTTCAGTAATATCGTCACACCTTGTTTCCATATCCCCTATTCTGCGGCCTAGGTCTGCAATGTTAGTATTTATATCTTTTACTGCTGAGGCGAGTTCCTCTTTAATAATGTTTCTAAAGTCAATTAGCCAATTCGGGTGTATCGTACCTTGTTCTGTGCATTCCGTTTGGTTCGCAGGATCCTGTGTTAGCTTGTTAGGGGATTGGTCAGGTGTTCCACGTGGCGAGGGTGGCGCGACTGGGCCTTGTTTCGGATGGAAGAATGGGGCTGTTTTGGCTGTTCCCGTCCCTCCTTTGTTCTGTTTTGGCATTTTTATGGGTCTCAGTTGTTTTAGCTGTGGTTATGGACGGTATGTTGCTGTTGGTTGCTACTGTCCGAGTGTTTTTTGATGTTAGCTGTCGGGTGGTAGCGGAGCTCCTTCAGACTGCGGCCGCCATCTTGGATGCTCGCCCCGAGATCCCTATTTTAAAATGGAATGGTCAAATGACAGCTTAAACCACACCCCCTGTGTATGCTCCATATGAAAGGAAGTGTTATCCAAAAAATGTTTCTGTCTGCTACACAGGATATGATGTGTATTGTAATGGACATATACACCAAGGCTCCTTATATACCACCTCCAGCCTGCAGGTGGTGCATGCTCTCTATGGTAGGAGGAGAGAAAGTGAAAGTGGATTGTGGTGTGTGCTTTGGAGATATGTGACTGCAACACAAACCCTGTGTATAAGATCCTGTTACCACCTGTTGGGAGGACATATTATTGGACAGACAATTTACCTTATTGGATACAAACTCTGAAGCAACAGATAAGTGTACACTAACTTACAAGGACACACAATATACAGGCCTGGTCAGTATTCAAAATGGTGCACCAGACAGGGACACCCCTGATTACTGCACATGTTATGTGGAGAACCTTTTTTTTTGTGCACTGTCTGCTTTGTGCCAGGCCACCAGAGTAACCCACTGTGTGCCATGCTACCTATAATCCTCCATAAAGCTGTGATCTGGTACAATTTGGTGGCATTGCTGCTGGTAATGCCATTTATTCTCTCTGTTTTCTTTGTATGTTTGTTCTCTGTATTAAGCTTGGAGGCTGTTACTGAAAGTATTGATTAAATCCTCCTGTCCTTGTACCTGCAGATGAAATTCCCCAATTAGACTCAGTAGCTCTACCAGCCCAAATGCCAAACCTATTTTTAAATCTGATCCATTTGATGGGGTAACTAGGGATTGGACTGATTGGCTAGAACAATTTGAATTGGCAGCCACTATTAATGGTTGCGATGAAGGGGCTCGATTGCAAGTCCTTGGCCTTTTTCTTAGTGGTAAAGCCAGGCAGGTATACCAAGTATTTACTGTAATACTGAAATAAAAAGCAGTTATCAGTTTTTCTTAAGGTAAACTGGGAATGAGAATGTTTGTTTATACGTTAGATTATAAGGGCATTCTATTTAGGTTTAATTCTATTTAGGTTTAATTGTTTACAATGTTTCTTGAGATACTTTGAGCTAACCTTAAACCAATATTAACGATAAGGAACAGAGGCGTCGGGGAAGCAGAAATGGCAGGTACAAAGAGAAGATGCAGTGCTGGAGACAGGTTTTAAAAGGGGAACTGTGGTCCAAAAATTGAGGTGAATTGATAGGAATTGCTCCCCTGAGATTTTTAAATTTATTTCCATTGTTTATTTTGCATAGTTTTGAAGATATTTAAATTTTGTGTGTGATATGGCAGCAGCATCACCAGGTCCCTGCACTTCCTGCTTCCTGCTCAGTCAATGTGTCCTGTGTCTCCTCCTCCCCTTTGCACCCCCCTGGTCCCTTCCACTCATGGACCCCATGGTCCCTCCAGTTGCAGGCAACCCATGACCCATTATCTTACAGCCCCATGTGGCCCCGCCCACTTGCATGTGTCTAAGCCTCGCCCTCTCGTGGGTGCCTTGGGTTACTCAGACCCCCCCCCCCCTACCTTCTTTGGTAGGACTTCATACAGCAAAGAGGAGGAGGGACTTCCTGTTTCCCTCACACACTGAGGGAGTCTGAGTCTGTGCTCGCCGGCGCGCACTGTGCAGGAGAAGCCTTAGGAATGTCACATGTCAGCCTGAAGGAGACATAGCGTTCTCCGAAACGTTGTGTGTTTGTGTTATGCAATAAACAGAATTTTTCTGACAAAGAGTGCGCTTCCTTCAAACTTATTTGCTTGTGCTATAGGTAGGAGAGAATACTTATACTGACATTACCTATATCTCCGGCTGAGATATTACTGTGTATCAGTGGGTTAGGTGGGGGCGGTTGCACCCGATTATGGTTGATAGATTGGACGAATGGTCGATTGTGTATGTTGGTAAAGGACCTTTAAAGGCTAGGCCACACTTGTCCTTTTTTTCACATGCTTATGATCCCACTTGTGGGCCACATTGCAGGCACTGCGTTGCGATCCAGTTATGAATAATTTTTTGGGATTGTATGCACTCCGATTCGGGACTATTGTGCAAATCACAGTGCAACTCCATAGTAACGTGATTTAAACATACGCCTATGCTTGCGCTTTTTCCGCGTGTTACTATCTGGTCCAGTGTAGCCTCAGCCTAACTGATACTATCAAACAATGCAGCAGACCACTCCAATTGTGTCAATTGAAAATAATCTGTAACTTTATTCACCCAATTGTGAGTTTATCTCCGGCAGCGTTTCGGTGGGACCTCCACCCTTTATCAAGCCTGTACTGATACTGCCATAACAGTATATATTACAATGAACTGCACAACCTCCCTATGTCATATATTGTCAGTTCGCATATCTCACCCTAGTGATATAGATAGATCTACAACCGCGTGTTCAACCTGTGTATTTCGGCACTGTATCATATTACTGACTTTCATAGTAATGGCACTGAGTCTGGTGCCCTAATATTATTCAAATCCCTTAATAATCCATTTATCACTGCATGTGCATATTGGATAGAAAGATACAAAAGACAGTACTTAGCAAGGTATTGGTAGTCGCAGGTAACCAGACTGTAGTATACAGCTCCAAATGCCGCGAGATACACTACAGACAAGTATGAGACTATTTGTACGTAAACTGTCTTTGATCGCAGCAGGTGTTGATAGAATATTAGTAGCTCAAGCATGTACTCACTATTCTATACACAGACGCCGCTATGTGTTCCTGTTTTGGTCAGTGTTTGTTGTGTATATTTGTCTTTTGATCTTTCTATCCATATGCACCTGCAGTGGTTAATGGTGTAGGATTACAGGAATTATGAAGAATATTAGAGTACCAGATGCGATTATTATTAAAGGCAGTAATATGATGATACAGTGCCAAAATACACAGGTTGAACACGCTGTGTAGGCACCACCCAAAAATGATATCTATATCACTAGGGTGAGATATCTGAACTGACAATATTGACATAAGGAGCTTGTGCAGTTTCATTGTACTATAAAATGTAGTGTGGCCAAAAGCACAAAATTAAAGTCAAGTCTATAAAGCATATATTACAGTCTAAATGCAATGCACTTGTCTCTACTTGTATTTTCCTTTTTGCCATTGACTTTAATAGCAGTGTGATTTTGAGGACTGGATTCTTGATGACTTGTGTTTGGAGAAAGAACTGCATCACACTGGGGAAGTGGGAACTGTAAAAAAAAAAGTTTTCTATGAGATAACGGATGTTGTGGATTACAAAAACATTCTGAAATGCCTGATTATTTTAGCTAATAGTGAGCCCCTTTAATTAAAAGTAATGTATGTATAATGCATGTTTTGTTCACAAATGTCTCCAACTTGTATTTAAAGGACAACTATACTCACCTCACCCCTCGCTCCTCTTCCTCCATAGCTGCATAGTACCCAGGGTGAGGACCTAAAATCGCTAAGTCCTCACCCTGGGTACTTTACCTAACTCCTGCACTGCTTACCGCAAATCTGCTTCGCCGATCTTCCATTCCTCCGCTCACCTGCTTCAGTGACAGATCGCGAGGCAGCCATAGGAAGATAGCTCTGCAAGGAGGCGTGTCTTCCAATTGGCTGCCTCGCGACTGTCACTGTCAGTAGAGAGAGGTGGAACAGTGTGGATCGGGGAAGCAGATTTGCGGTCAGTAGTGCAGGAGTTTATGGAAAGTACCCAGGGTTAGGACTTAGCGATTTTAGGTCCTCACCCTGGGTACTATGCTGCATGGATCGGGGAAAAGGTGAGTATAATTGTCCTTTAATAAAGGGTTTGTTTATCTCATTTTTTTTTTTTTTTGAAGAGTGATTAAAAACAATGGTATTGGCAAAAAAAAAGAGAATCAATGCATAATGCCAATTACTGATTGTGTATTAATGGATTAAAGCATGAATATAACATTAGTGAATTACTGTATTTTTTAAAGGGCCTAATTATTGTCCGTTTTGAGCACGTCAGGCAGCGAAAATTACTGAAAATCTTACTTGTGTTTCAGCATCCTGTCAGTGTTATTTGTGATCCAGCTTGCTAGATCTATTAACGACACCACCACCACGTGTAAGATTTCTGTCCTAAGTGGTTGTCCGTGAACGACCACTACCGCCAGCCAGAGTAATATTATGTTTGTATGGGCTTGTATGTTTGGCTCACTGCAAAAGAGTGAACACAAAAATGTATTAAAATCAGCCCACTCGTAAATCCTTGAATGAGGATATACATGCAGCTAAAAATTGCTTAACAGATGATGAGGTCAGATCCTAGATGTAGATTTCACAAACCAGCAGAATGACACATTGATGAAACCACAGGGTCTTTTGTACTTTAAAGTATGGTCTGAGTACCATGTATTGTTTGGAAGAATCTATTAGTGATTGTGATAGTAACAGTGGTTTATTCTGGTGATTTGTGAATACTTAAACTAGTATCTAGCTCAATGACTGTAAAGCAATCTTTTTTTGTCCCTAGTACTCTTATGGCAGTGGAATGTGTAGGGTTAAAAACAATCCTGTCACTCAAGAGCGCTGAATGATTACCAGCTGTGAGTAACAAGCAACTTTTACTTATATACCCACTAGGTTCTACTCTGACTATTGGGTTTTACATCCATGAGCTTCTCTGAAAGACAAAGGCCTGGTTCAAAGGTGTGAGCATATTTTTAAAAGAACATGTTTTTTTTAATTGTTATACTTACCTCTTTGTACACTCTAAACAGGCATGTTTCAGGAATATGAAATCACAAAAAACCCAGTATGAATCAAGTCTCAGAGCATAATTCCACAGGCCTGAAATTCAGTGGATTACAGGAATGACTAAGGAAGAAATAGGTGGGAACATGACATGAATGATTTGAAATACTTCTTAAACAATGAATCCTTCCCTTCAATTTGAGACAAAACACCGTCAACCAAAAGGAGACCTTGTGTTTTCATCTAGGCATATGAAAATATCTATTTTCATGTTGATGATCAAACATGATAGAAGATTTAGTATATCTTAAAATATAATTAAAGCATACCCATTTGCAAAAATAATGTAAAAGAACTAGGATAAAGCTTCAAAGTCAGCACTTTTTAACATTAAGAAAACAATACAGGGTAACTGTGGTCTCCAGTTTTTCCAAACAGTTTGTTTAAAAGCCATCCGACTTACCTTTAAAATTATCCATAGATCACATATATCTAGGTAAAATTTGTAAGAAGTTATTGCTGGAAATGTTTAGCAATATTACTTCCTGCTTGAACACTCCCCTGTGACCAGCTTTTATCTGCATAATAGGCCCCCTCTTCTCTGTCAATTTTATTTTTGTGTCTGTGCAGGTGCTTTCTGTTTTTCCCAGCATTTAAGATATTGTATTGCCTCAATGCGTTTTTTTAAAAATAAAGTTGCTTTAAAAAGTGTTAGGTATGCCACCCCATACCTTTCCCCCCTGATTTCGAGCACTGTATGCCTTCAATTAGCCGTGTAGTGAAGAGGGTGTAACAATTGTTTGCCTCTAGCGGTCAGATTTATATAATTAGACTGTATCCAAGCAACAGGACCCTTCAACTTTGTTTGACTGGCAGAGAGAGAGAAGAAGAGGTCATAACAGACATTCCCACCAGCCAATGATAAGTGCTGTGTTCCCTGGCCCTGGGCCAGCTAGAGGCTGGCTTTTAGTGTGCATCTTTGCTGTGGAAATCTAAGGGAGGAAAGCATGGTTAAATGAGAGTAAGCGTTTCAGCTGCTGGAAGTGTGACTTGTATGGGTGATGATGTTTTTTTGTGATGCAGCCAGTTATGTGGTGCAGGGCTCATTTAAAATTAAAGACTGCTGTCTTTAATTTAACCTTAACCCTGTTCGGTGACACAGTTGCCCAAACTGCGCAAACAACTGTGGCAAGGACAGCACTATGGTTAAAGCATTTAAGGAGGGAACCAATTAAAGATGGCCTACAACCTCACATTTGAGGAAACTGAATGTTTGGAATATTTAGACAAAATAATAGAAAAAAACTTGGCTAAGAATCCATGCATTTCCAAGAAGATCTAGAAGAGAACATCTTTAACCTTTTTCTTTTTTTCAAATTTTTGAAGGCAGCCTTGGAAATTAGAACAGCAACCCCTTTGTGCACATAAATCACTCCTGGATTCCTGTAAACATGAAATACCTAATTTTTTTTTTTTTTTTTCTCAGCAGGTCAACATTACCAATATAGATGTCTACCATTCTGACTGGCCTCTATCTGCTTATTTTTAAATTAATCACTAGCTATAATAGCCCTGCTCAATATTCAGTGACATGCAGGATCTTAGTGAAGGTGAGAGAACAAAATTCTGTAAACCATTGGATTTGACATTCATACCTGCCTCAGCTTGGTTGGATAGTCAGCCACAAAACTCAACTCATGACTAGACAAATCTCACTACCAAAAGTATACAAAAAAGACCTCTTATTGGAAGGAGGGATGCTTATAGCCCCCTAAACTATGGAATCTGTATAGTGGGCCATGTATCATCTAAGACTACAAATGTTTTCCTCACCTGAGGAAGGGGGCAAGTTTCCCCCCGAAACGTTGTGATATATGTGTGGTCTATAATAAATTCAAGTTTGTTTTGGAGTGCGACCCTCGCTTTCTTTACCGTTTCCGTCTATATATATCCATTAAGGGTTGGATTATCTTGAGGAGTAGGCACCCACGTGTGGACGAGTGCAGAGGATCATCTTTAACTTTATTGAAAGCCTTTGACATTCCCTTTAACCATTTAACATTTACCTTTAACAGGTACCTGATGAAATGCATTGCACATGGCTGTGCTGAGATCAGGTTCGCTTTATTCCCTTCTTCCTGCAGCTCTGCCCTATTGTTGTTTCTACAACTATTCCTTATTAAACGGGAATGCTGGATAATGATTTTGAGGTTCATATTTTAATTTTAAGAGATTTTATCATTTAAATCAAACACCCTTGAAACTGACCAGATGAACCCACATCAGTAATTTATTCAAATACAACAATCTACAATTATATATAATCCTTGTATAAGTGTCCAACTTAAAAAAAACAAAACTGCAGTCTGTGCAACCCCCTTTTCAGGTGTATTTTTAGTAAATTTAAACTATACACTTGCATTGAAACCACAGCAGATGGCAGCATGCATTAGAAAAGTTTTGAATGTGGGTAAGGATTGAAATGTTTCACATTCCCTAAAGATCTAAACGCCATGGGAAATTTAAAACTGCTGAGCATGTAGCTGAAAAATGGAGTTTAACTTATATGTAACTAAAATTAAATGATAATTAAGGTTAAGCTGTGCTCATAAGACTGAAGGGTATTGTTCATACCCATGAGGTGATGCATTGCGTGCAACCCACTGCATTCAGCAGTTTGATGCGTTATGGCATAGCGGTGCCATTGAAATGATATTGGACACCTCTATGCGTAATGCAGGGGAACATCGCACAGCATCACAAGTGTTTCCCCGCAGTGTTGGTAAGCCATAGTGTGAACGCAGCTTAAAGCTAAGTACTGTGTTCATGTGGAGGAGGAGCTACCAGGAGACCCTCTCCCTATGGTGAAGGAGAACAAATGCCATCATTGTTTAGAAATCCGGCAAGACTGATCACTGAACGATGTTGGAAGGCCTGTTCATTCGCTAGATTGTCTCTTAAAAAAAATATCAAGGGTGTATACAACACTTCAAACACAGTATATGAAAATTTTTCTGCTCAGTACTCTGGCCCCCAAGAAGTATCTGTTGATGTTTCCTCGGCTGTTTCCAATCATTATTCTTCTTATTTTTCTCAGAAGTAACACATTTCATAGCAGACAAATGGCTGAGCTAGATTCACTTTTTTATTATCATAATGGCCCATTCTTCATCGCTGCTTGAGTATGTATGAATACCTCTTGATTTCACACCTCTGCTTCCTGTTCTGCTGTTAGATTTCATGTAAGAGCAAAGGTTTCCAAATAACTAGTTTGCATTGATAGGAGAAAGGAAGAGTAAAAAATTTTTATTTTATATATGTATGTATAGGTTATTTATAAATCCCCACTGGGGACCCTGCAGTGTACAATAACAATATACAAAAAGTCAACAATAGTGCAAATACATAATAGGTCATAACATAAATATATTGTATAATATATTTATTTTAACGGAGATTGCATTGAGTTTTTAGAGCAACTAATTAGGTGGGGTATATAACACTATTACACATACGAAGGTCAATGTGTGTAATTATCACTGTTTTAATTAAAATCACCATAACAAATGATTTATATTTTAATTACAAAACAAATTATTTACAATTAATAAAGTATACTACTTTACTTGACACCCTTAAAGAACATTTATTCTTACTCCCTGCCCGCTCCTCTTATATGCACGCTCTCTGCCAAGGTTAGGACTCTGCCAAGGTTGAGGACTTTAATTATAGAATGATCCACTGGATCTTCTATAATTAAAGTTATTATTCTGTCTTTCAATACTCACCCTCCCCATTGTCTCACGCTGTCACCAGGGAGTCTGTTAGAGAGGGATCACTATCACTGGGAGTGACAGGCATGCAAAAGTCATTTTAATCATAACAGACATCACTTTCTCTGCCAAGGGTGAGGACTTAAGTCGCCACCCTCACCCCTGGGCTGTTTGCACTAACTTTGTTATACTTACACAGCGCTGCTCTGCTCCTCGTCCGCTTCCTCGATGGGTCCAATAGGAAGACACGCTCCTTGCAGAGCGTATCTTCCTATTGGCCTCATTGCCGACGGAGATGTGGGGCGGAGCTTAGTGAGCAGCGTCCTGTAAGTATAACAGCGTAAGTGGAAACAGCCCAGGTGTGAGGACTTGGCGACTTAAGTCCTCACCATTGGCAAGAGTGTGCATATAAGAAGAGGAGCGGAGGAGGTAAGTATAATTGGCCTTTAAGTTTGAATGGAAAACTCCTACTAGGTTTAGCCACACCTCTAAACTGCTAAAGGGTGGACTAACATTCACTCTATAGAAGAAATAAGACTTTCCTTTAGGAGAGACAATACAGTTTCTGTTGCTAGACAGGAAGGGATGTCTGTTTATGATAAAATGACTTTGCATGCGTTCCTCACTCCCAGTGATAGTGATCCCCCTCTAACACTCCCTGGTGACAGCTGTGAGACAATGGGGAGGGTGAGTATTGAAAGACAGAATAATAACTTTAATTATAGAATGATCCAGTGGATCTCCTATTGGTTAATTATTGGTTAAAAGATTCAGGGGGAAATTCGAAAATCTGCAAGCGGAACCATTAAGTTAAGGGGGGGGATATGGAAATTTCTGTTTAAAATAATGGTTTCATAGCAATGGTAACTGAAAGGAAAAATTGCATGATTTGTTTCTCTGAAATTCTGGGAGTGAGTTTGTTATCGTTTATTACATTAGCAGGCTATATTAATAGGATGGGCTGTGAAGTACCTTTGTTGTAAGAAGGCTCTGTTTCATTTTATGCTTTTTGGGGGCTTTCCCACATTTTAAGCTTACCTCACATTAAGCTATATAGCTGCCTGGTATCTTGTGCTCCAAGCCTTTCCCATAGAATCCATAAACATGTGTCCTGTACTGATAAAATCTAACAAGATTGAAACATGTACCAATACTTCATATGGACACATAAGCGCATGTCCACCTCCAAACTGAAATTTAACCCCCATACTGGTCACATTCTGTAGTTTAAATCCTTACCTTATATCTCTGCTTCAAATGGTTCTCCTGTTTGCCTTTTCTAAGTCCTGGAAATTGCAGTGTAGAAGCTGTCAGTGACTCATCGGTCCGGTGCTGTTTCTGCCACAGCCTCATCAAGGTCTGAGGCGTGCACTGAACATCCCACCATCCCTAACCGCCATAATGTTTTTTTTTTTTTTAAATGCTCCGATCTTTACTTACAGAGCCTTCTCTCCCGCGGCGTCTTCGATGACGTCAGCCGCGTCGTAGCCAATCACAGACGCGGATGGTGGATCTGCCCCTGCTTGCAACTTCCGCAAGCAGGGAGCTGATAGGAGACGTCGCGGGAGAGAAGGGCGGTAAGTACAGATCTGGGCATATTTTGAAAGTTTTTTATGGCGGCTGGGGTTGGGCAGCTGCTCCCTACCTTAATATAAAAATGATTTCCAGGGTGGAATGCCCTTGAAGGAAAGCTCCATGTCAGTAACATTAAATCATTTTGTTTTCTTCTAGCACATGCAAATAATCTATACTATAGGCATTGTACAAGAGCGATCTGCTTTTTTTTACTTTGTAATATATGATACTCAAGTTATGTGTGAGCTTGCATGTGTGCATTATAGCATTTTAACACCTTGCCCACTAATATGTGTGATGATTATATAAACTGCTGTATTCCTAAAATATAGATTTTTTAATTTGCATGCCGTAGTGCTGTACTTTTTTGAGGTAGCTATTTACCCCTTATAGCTAAGCTAATAGTTTCTCAATTTCTAGCAGCCCTAATCGGCGTTTCCCCCTCTTTCAGTCCTACCTTGTCGCACTCGAAATGCCCTTCACTATCCATGCCAAATACATTATTTTGTGGTGTACTTCCAATTAGTTTTCTCCAAGCGGCCAGTATCCTCAATGTTTTGAATGTATGGTCCAAAAAAGGTTCATGGCTGGATAATTTTGATTCCGGGCATAGGCTACTTTACTATTTTTACAAACCAGCCTTGAATTAAGGATTGCCCACATTGGCCTTCTAGACCATTTGTCACCTGAGACAAACTTTTCAAGCCACCCCTACACTTTCCTGTTGCGCGACAGCCGCCAAATTAGGGTTTGTGTCTTATGTAAGTGGGTGTGGTCTATGGAGGTGGGTATGGTGGGACTAACTGAAGAACAGGAGGTAGTATCTCCTCCTCTCCTGTAAGATTTACTGAAGAACGGAGGTAAGAGAGAGTGCATTTACCTCCTTTTCTTCAGTAAATCAGATAGAAACCAACTTTTTTTGATGGACTACCTTTTAAGCAACAGGTAATTGTTCTTTAAGCAACACTAAAATTAAAGTAAATTCCATGGGATTATGTATATAATTTCACATTAATTTGTGTAATTTATATGGATAAAATACATATATCATGAATAATGTACTGTAAAGGTTAATAGAAGTTACTAATGATATATGTGACCATAAAAATACACAAACAGAATTCTTAGAATTTTAGATTTATATTATTATCCTCATACTTAATCCTCACCACAGTGTTAGAACTGTTTTTGCTAGGCACATAAGCTAATGGTTGTAATGAATGCTTGGCGTTTTACACATCTGGATGGCTTATGGTTGCTTAACCCTGATTTAAAGTAACAGCCCCATAGAGTTCCTACTGTAAATTATAAGGTTATAAGTCACCTCTGAGTTCTATGTTTATAAAAGCATAAGGCCACAGGCCTTGTGCTTTTATAATGGTCAAAGACCTTCAAGATGACTCCTAATATGTTTGCAACAACAGCCTCCCCCCCCCCCCCTCAATCTCTCCTCTCGTTGTACACTTGTGGCTTTCTATAGTGTTGCTGCATTTCAGAGAATAAAATATGCTCTGAAAGTTTAAAAACAATGTCTTGCTTTTTGTAAACCATTACTACTAAAGATGTTTATTTACAGGCTGTACCTATTATATTGTAACTAATAAAAAAATAAGCTCTGTTAATGTTGATTTTGTTCTTTCTTACAGATTGATCCAAAGGACTATATGTTTAATGGATAAAGGATGAAACTATTGGCAAAGTGCCAGATAAAGTTGCAGGACAGCAATTTGTTATACAAGAATGTGAAAACTGCTAATCTACAATTTGACCATTCTGCAACCATCACAATTGATGACTGTAACGAACTGTCGAATTTTTCCTTGGTCCTGTAAAGGGCATTGTGTTCTTCCGTGACTGTAAAGAATGCAAATGTTGTGTTGCATGCCAGCAATTCCGCACTCGAGACTGTCGGAAAATGGATGTTTTTCTGTGCTGTTCTACACCCAGCCTATAATAGAGTCATCCACAAGCGTGAAGTTTGGATGCTTTCAGTATTACTACCCAGAACTTGCATCACAGTTCAAGGATGCTGGATTGAGTATCTTCAAACAACACATGGAGCAGTCCATGACTTTACACTTTAACAGGGGAAACAACTGGAGCCTTCTTTCCCAGTTCTGCAATACAGCTTTTTAACCCCTTCCCGATGAAGAAGAATTAAAAGGTGTCGAGTTTCTTCTACTGATGTTAATAGGAGCATTGTTCCAGTCACATGGGGACAGCGGCAGAAGAAAAGCGATGAATGCTGTTTGGTGGTTTTTCTTTGCAGGAATATTACACCACTGCAAATGCTAGAAAGATGATTGATGAGGTAAATGACCTTATGAAATTTAATCCAAGAAAAAATGTAAATGATGTTTTACAGGGGGACTGTGGTCTCCATACAAGTGGCCTTTATTAACAATGGCATACTCCTTCATTTCCCAGAATCTGAAAACAGACCCTATAAAACCAATAAGCTATAACATATCACTTCAGTATTGTATTAATCTAAATGTAAGCCTGTTGTACTGTTGAACTGGATGAAGTATCTGTGTGTATGTGCATGACAGACCATACCTCCTTACCTCAGTCACATGCTTCCTTGCATTATCTGGCTAGAATATTAATAGGTGTGACCAACTGTAAAAAGTTTTTACCATAGCTAGGACTGAGCATGTGCAGAACATAATGGTCGTTGACCAAATTGTGTGATACTAGAATGCTGTGTAAGCACAAAACCATATGTTTTTTGTTAATTTTCCCAGCACCCAAATCTAAATGAGAGGTAAGACGCAGATTACTGGTTTTATATCAAAGTGTTCTGCCTTCTGGTTCATTGTTGTTCTGTGGCTTTGTTGTCCGTTAAAATGACTCCAGGACATACTTCTAGCTACAGTCTATCCAAAGGTACAACAGTTTTTTCCTGCTAGCACTGTGACATCAACAGCACTTGGGTGCGCCTTGACATTCTAAATAATTTTTAAAGCTAGCCACAAGCCTGAAAATATTTTCTCTCTCCCAATCTGGCAGATGAATGGCCAGAGCATGGTTGCAGGTCTAGAACTAGCTTCAGAAAAGATTGATTTGCGGGGGTGGGGCTTATGACACAGTGTAACTTAAGTGTAACTTAACAAGCCTATTACTTAAGACCCAGAGAAGCTAGATACATCATCCTAAGCTTATGTAAAGGCATGAGAAAGCTCTTTTTAATAAAAAGGCACTTGTATGTAGACAAGTTACCTTTTAAAATAAATTAATTGAAAATATTTAATAGATTTTTTTAGTTATATGGGAAGGAATCCAAAAGTTTAATAGAAGACAGGAGAAAAAATCCTTTCTTTACTAATGACCCAAACAAAAATAGTATTTATAGATCTAGAGTTTCAAGCAAAATACTATAAAGTCAGGTTCCCATTTGAAACGAAGTTGTATAAATTCACTGATATTAAGGAGGGATTGCAAGAACTGTCTTGCAGACTATTAAAGGATAAGGAAAAATGGACATAAGACGCAAATATCAGAAAAAAAAGAGCCAAAATTTACACAATGCACATTCATTTTAAGCATGGGATATTGAAAAAACTGAATGATTAGTCACAGAGTTCAGAACATACAGGAATTCAATAAAGTTCTTATGTTAAAAATAGTGCTAATTTTGCCCAACAAGAACCATCAGATATTTACATTTGAAAGATAACATCTGATTGGCTGGGGCAAAATTAGCACCATTTTTAACGATAAGAACTTTTATTGAATAACCCTGTAAATTTCTACCCTGCCACGGTGCAGTTATGCTCAGTTCTATAGGTTTCACTGATAGAAGGTCTTTGAAAACTTCACAAGCTGCTATGGGAAGAATATGCGAAGGGAGTACCATTTATGTACATTGCGGTACTCATATTGACTATATTTAGTTCCTGACAGCCATAAATTTTTCTGTTAAAATGTAACGGAATATCTTTTTGCACTGGATTGGTAAGGCTTATTTTTACTTTAGGTTGCATAGCAACACTGTGGCTCTGAGATGTAGTGCGTTGTAAAAACGTACTGCATGCAGCAGTTTTGTACGTTTATTCATAGCTGTGCCATTTAAAATAATGTACACTGCTATGCAATAACAAAGGAAACATTGAACTAAAACACTGCCACAATGTTTTACTGCATAAAGAACCTAAGAGATAGACTGCTGCCATTTCTTTTAATGTAGAAATCATTGCCAGTTTCCCTTTAAATAAGTAGTTTTTAGAGGATCTAGGGGGAGATGCAATACATTTCATGTATCACAACTGACCTGCACTTGTTCCTGTGATGTAGTAACCACTTTGCAACTCTTATTGCATTGTGTGAATGTGAGAGGCAAGTTTTGCATGACTTTAAAGCCACATTGAATAGGCTTAAATTTTGGTGCAAAAAACATGTGCAATTACATTATCAAAAGTCTTTGGAAAGGTGCAAGCGATGCAAAATGAGTAAAAAACCCTCGCCAACCCTATATTACATCAGTTGCATGGGTTTTGCACTTATTTTTCTCCCTTAGCACGGGATTTGCATCTCCCTGCTAGTGTTTTGGATATCTCTCAAAAGTAGGCTATAGTAAAATGTGTGCACACATATATATTTTGCTTTAAAAACCGTGCACAGCCATTTTTGCTAACTATTATTATTGGTTGGTAGCACCAAAGCAGAATCCTTTTCTCGGTTGGCATAAACATAGACCTCTGTATGTTACTTAAACTCTGTTCTTTGCATATTAACTTGCCAAACTCTTTAATGCAGATGGTTGGTAAAGGATTGAAGCTTATACAAACTAAGGAAGTTGTAAGAAAGCGAAGATGCTAAAAGAGTATTTCAGGACAAAGCACCAATTTAATACCATTATTGGAAAAGGTATGAACTAGAAATTGCTAAATATTCTTTGGTTGTAAAATGCTTTATATTAAACTGTAAAATTGTATTTGTAGTCCAGTCCTTATGTGTGTATAGAAAACCATTTTTTTAATTTATTGATTCACGTTGATTGGGTCATGAAAAATTGATTCCTCTGCATGGTACTAGCCTTTGCTGCTGGCTTCTGAGGTGAAGCAGAGGTTTTTCTGTAGTCTGACAATTTTCTTGCTTTTCGTATTGCCGTATAAGTCTGCGGTTTTTTCCCAAAAGGTTGTTTTTTCATCCAGTCATGGTATATCAACTAAACTTGAAATTTGATCTGCAGTAATTGAATACCACACGATATACCATAACCTATGATGAATGAACCACACAAATATTCTTAATATTCCTTGTGAATCAAATGGTGTATGTTGTTTCTGTTTCTCAATTTCCCCCTTTTTTCTCCTTCCAGAGAATTTTTTTTAACCAAATATGTAACTAGCACTAACCTTAATTAGTTCAGGGATTGCATTTGGAATGTATTTCTATATTCATGTTTTGGCAAATTCACAGTAGCTGCACAACTTTGATTGGGAAAGTACCAAAATATTCTAAACTGCCAATATGCTTAGAATGATTATTTTTGGTTTATCTGATTATCACACAAAAGTTATTTTTGTGTGATAAACCCATTTTTTGGCATTGCTTTTCCTATAATGCAACCATTTCACTATGATCTAGAAAAACATAAATGGAAAATAAAGTACATAAACTTAGGAACTGGAAGGGTATTTTCTCATTCCAATAACTTTATTTGTACATTAGTATTTTGTTTGTGCATAGGCAAATGTACTGACCTCTTCTTTTTTTGTAAGACCCCTAAAAATATCTGTTATGGTCTTGCTATTGACTAAGCTCCCTTTGTGTGATAAGTTGCTCAGTAGAAATCTGAGCATAGTTGACTTAAAACCAACAGGCACATTAGGTAACATTACTTTAGGAACATTTCATGGAAGTGTGCATCCTGAGAAGGAACCATTGCAGAACCTGTAATGGCGTTCACTTTGACCACAGAATGCTATATCTAAGGAAATAACTTTTTTTTTTTGGTATCTGTAATATAAATAAACATGTTTTTTTTTAAAAAATATATTCCACTGAATTTTACCTTTAAATTGTAATTTCTCTTATGTGATTTACCAAAACCTAATATAATCTTTTTAGGTCCAGTAGTTGCATTGGAGTTTAATGGAGATGGAGCAGTAGATGGTTGTCCAGTCAGCTCTTAATGATACTTTACTGGTACCAAGGTAAGTGTTCAGACTCAACTCTGTTAAGGAGAATGCCAGTTTTATCCATCCTTAAATATGTTCTCCTAAATCACTGCTGAGTTGGTCCATAACCTGATTTTATATCCCCATCTAAGATAGCATCTTTCTACCAGGTTCGTTTCTAGCCATCTTAGTGCCCCAAGCGCCCTCTCTCGCACATGCGCCCCCCACACAACAATAAAAATGGCCGCAAACTGTTGCTTCCTTCTGACTGTCTGTCACTGCTCCTGTGGATGTTTCTTAAAGTGGGGCCACTTTAGCATTTAGTAAGAGGCGTATGCTGTTTCCAGGCAGGTGGCGCTGTATATGTACGTTTGTGTGTACGAAGTGTCACTGGCCACCAATTAAATACCGATTGAAAGAACAGGATCTGTTTTCAATGGATGTGCAGTAAGCGGCCCCAGTGTTCTCCCTAGAAATGTTTCCAGCCGGTGGCATGAAAAAGTAGCCGGGTGGGGTGTAACATGTAAATTTGGTGAGATCTGAGATGTTTAACTCTTTCAGTGCCAGCAGATATTCCAAGAGTATTGGCATAAACACTTTTAGTGCCAGCAGAGTATTACCTTTAACCCTCTCAGCTGCCAGCATTGATATGATATACAGTATTGTACCTGCTTCCCATGACTTCTGCATTGAAGTTCAAATTAGATAGTTGGGTGGATGGAAAAAAGAGGCAGGAATAGTGATCCCATGGCTGCTAGTCACAGGGCCACTGTTAAAAGTCTGCAGCAGATTTTACTTGCCGTTTTAGAACTGCTCTCCTTCCTCCGTTCTTTTAGCTGAGCTCATCCTCCCCCCTCAGTTCATTTGCAACATGTTTTCCAAGTAGGGTGGTGCTGAGTTCAGTTCTCTAATCACAACAATGTTGCAAATTACAGGAGATGAATAAGGAGACAGTTCTAAAACAGCAGTAAAGCTGACAGGGAGATGCTAGGGAGAACACTAGATACCCTGGTTTAACATGCGTCCCCTAGTTTCACATGGCCTAGCGGCCTATGCCTAAAATGGCCCTGTTTCTACTTAAAAATGGATATAAAACCGTTAAACTTAGTAAATTTATTTTTTTCCCAAGCATCATGTCAGCTTTTACACAAGCTGAATAGCTCCACCCCAGACAAAAAAGACTTAAAAAAACATATAACTTTATTCCTCTCCCTTAGGCTTCATTCACACTGTAGACGCATTTTGGTGCGATTTCCTGTGGGAACGGAGCCATTTACACCTATGCTGCGATAAGTGTGTTGCATGCAACACACTGTATCAGTAGTTTTGGTCGGAACATCGCACTAAATTGCTAGCGCTGTTCGCTGCGTTAAAACAACGCACAGTGTGAACGTAGCCTAAATTCTCTTTGTAAATTTTCTAGAAAGAGCTAGGGTAGCTTAGGTGGAGAGCTGACCTATGATACCATTCTAGTTTTAGCCATTATACTCTTCCTTGAAGCATCCCTAAGAATTTCACCTTTGGGTGCCAAGTAATTATTTTTGTCTTTTTGCATCGTACCTTGGGCGGGGGGGTGTACTGATACAGATAAATTGTTTTCTATTGTCATATATTTAACAGCCTGTGGGTCAAAGAATTCAAGAGGACAAGCTATGAATGCTTGGTTTTGGATTCAGCAGACAGCAAACTAGTTTTATGTAAAACATCTTTTTTAAAATTGCTTAAAACTATGCCATAGCCAGGGAAGGGTAACCTAGTGGTCTAACGTGCTTTGGGGCACTTTAACAGCCCTTATCATAGACACATAGACACATCAACTAGATTAAATCACAATCATTTAAAGGTACAGCAACCAATTAAAACATTACCAGCTTCAAATTAACCTCTTCTTTGTCAGCATTAAACTAAAGCTTTTTTGGAGATAATTTTAACATACTTATTTCCATTCAACATTATTCATAATATTGTATATAGAGACCATAATAAAACAGATATTAAATACAATTAATGTTAGAAAATAGTCAACGCCACAGGCAATAGGTATATTAATAAATCCTCAATACACCCAATTATACCGATTGTAAACAATTCATATGCGTGTAATTAAACTAAATTGAGACCCTTGGAACTCTGGTATCCAATCCAAGAGCCAGTGCGCCTTCTGCTTTGTTTGTGGCAGATAATATAGTCAAACTCCCCAAAATTAATTTAGACTTGGTTTCTTTTTTTTTTTTTTTTTTTTACATAATGGCTTCCTTAACACCTCTTTTATACCCAATTCCTCGTTGTTGTTGGTAGCGGAGCTCCTTCAGACTGCGGCCGCCATCTTGGATGCTCGCCCCGAGATCCCTATTTTAAAATGGAATGGTCAAATGACAGCTTAAACCACACCCCTGTGTATGCTCCATATGAAAGGAAGTGTTATCCAAAAAATGTTTCTGTCTGCTACACAGGATATGATGTGTATTGTAATGGACATATACACCAAGGCTCCTTATATACCACCTCCAGCCTGCAGGTGGTGCATGCTCTCTATGGTAGGAGGAGAGAAAGTGAAAGTGGATTGTGGTGTGTGCTTTGGAGATATTGACTGCAACACAAGACCCTGTGTATAAGATCCTGTTACCACCTGTTGGGAGGACATATTATTGGACAGACAATTTACCTTATTGGATACAAACTCTGAAGCAACAGATAAGTGTACACTAACTTACAAGGACACACAATATACAGGCCTGGTCAGTATTCAAAATGGTGCACCATAGACAGGGACACCCCTGATTACTGCACATGTTATGTGGAGAACCTGTTTTTGTGCACTGTCTGCTTTGTGCCAGGCCACCAGAGTAACCCACTGTGTGCCATGCTACCTATAATCCTTCCATAAAGCTGTGATCTGGTACAATTTGGTGGCAGTGCTGCTGGTAATGCCATTTATTCTCTCTGTTTTCTTTGTATGTTTGTTCTCTGTATTAAGCTATGGAGGCTGTTACTGAAAGTATTGATTTAAATCCTCCTGTCCTTGTACCTGCAGATGAAATTCCCCAATTAGACTCAGTAGCTCTACCAGGCCCAAATGCCAAACCTATTTTTAAATCTGATCCATTTGATGGGGTAACTAGGGAGTGGACTGATTGGCTAGAACAATTTGAATTGGCAGCCACTATTAATGGTTGCGATGAAGGGGCTCGATTGCAAGTCCTTGGCCTTTTTCTTAGTGGTAAAGCCAGGCAGGTATACCAAGTATTTACTGTAATACTGAAATAAAAAGCAGTTATCAGTATTTTCTTAAGGTAAACTGGGAATGAGAATGTTTGTTTATACGTTAGATTATAAGGGCATTCTATTTAGGTTTAATTCTATTTAGGTTTAATTGTTTACAATGTTTCTTGAGATACTTTGAGCTAACCTTAAACAATATTAACGATAAGGAACAGAGGCGTCGGGGAAGCAGAAATGGCAGGTACAAAGAGAAGATGCAGTGCTGGAGACAGGTTTTAAAAGGGGAACTGTGGTCCAAAAATTGAGGTGAATTGATAGGAATTGCTCCCCTGAGATTTTTAAATTTATTTCCATTGTTTATTTTGCATAGTTTTGAAGATATTTAAATTTTTGTGTGTGATATGGCAGCAGCATCACCAGGTCCCCTGCACTTCCTGCTTCCTGCTCAGTCAATGTGTCCTGTGTCTCCTCCTCCCCTTTGCAGCCCCCCTGGTCCCTTCCACTCATGGACCCCATGGTCCCTCCAGTTGCAGGCAACCCATGACCCATTATCTTACAGCCCCATGTGGCCCCGCCCACTTGCATGTGTCTAAGCCTCGCCCTCTCGTGGGTGCCTTGGGTTACTCAGACCCCCCCCCCCCCCCCTTCTTTGGTAGGGCTTCCTACCACAAAAGGGAGGAGGGACTTCCTGTTTCCCTCACACACTGAGGGAGTCTGAGTCTGTGCTCGCCGGCGGCACTGTGCAGGAGAAGCCTTAGGAATGTCACATGTCAGCCTGAAGGAGACATAGCGTTCTCCGAAACGTTGTGTGTTTGTGTTATGCAATAAAACAGAATTTTTCTGACAAACAGAGTGCGCTTCCTTCAAACCTTATTTGCTTGTGCTATAGGTAGGAGAGAATACTTATACTGACATTACCTATATCTCCGGCTGAGATATTACTGTGTATCAGTGGGTTAGGTGGGGGCGGTTGCACCCGATTATGGTTGATAGATTGGACGAATGGTCGATTGTGTATGTTGGTAAAGGACCTTTAAAGGCTAGGCCACACTTGTCCTTTTTTTCACATGCTTATGATCCCACTTGTGGGGCCACATTGCAGGCACTGCGTTGCGATCCAGTTATGAATAATTTTTTGGGAATTGTATGCACTCCGATTCGGGACTATTGTGCAAATCACAGTGCAAACTCCATAGTAACGTGATTTAAACATACGCCTATGCTTGTGCGCTTTTTCCGCGTGTTACTATCTGGTCCAGTGTAGCCTCAGCCTAACTGATACTATCAAACAATGCAGCAGACCACTCCAAATTGTGTCAATTGAAAATAATCTGTAACTTTATTCACCCAATTGTGAGTTTCATCTCCGGCAGCGTTTCGGGTGGACCTCCACCCTTTATCAAGCCTGTACTGATACTGCCATAACAGTATATATTACAATGAAACTGCACAACCTCCCTATGTCATATATTGTCAGTTCGCATATCTCACCCTAGTGATATAGATAGATCTACACCGCGTGTTCAACCTGTGTATTTCGGCACTGTATCATATTACTGACTTTCATAGTAATGGCACTGAGTCTGGTGCCCTAATATTATTCATAATCCCTTAATAATCCATTTATCACTGCATGTGCATATTGGATAGAAAGATACAAAAGACAGTACTTAGCAAGGTATTGGTAGTCGCAGGTAACCAGGACTGTAGTATACAGCTCCAGAATGCCGCGAGATACACTACAGACAAGTATGAGACTATTTGTACGTAAACTGTCTTTGATCGCAGCAGGTGTTGATAGAATATTAGTAGCTCAAGCATGTACTCACTATTCTGATACACAGACGCCGCTATGTGTTCCTGTTTTGGTCAGTGTTTGTTGTGTATATTTGTCTTTTGTATCTTTCTATCCAATATGCACCTGCAGTGGTTAATGGTGTAGGATTACAGGAATTATGAAGAATATTAGAGTACCAGATGCGATTATTATTAAAGGCAGTAATATGATGATACAGTGCCAAAATACACAGGTTGAACACGCTGTGTAGGCACCACACAAAAATGATATCTATATCACTAGGGTGAGATATCTGAACTGACAATATATGACATAAGGAGCTTGTGCAGTTTCATTGTACTATAAAATGTAGGTGTGGCCAAAAGCACACAAATTAAAGTCAAGTCTATAATAGCATATATTACAGTCTAAATGCAATGCACTTGTCTCTACTTGTATTTTCCTTTTTGCCATTGACTTTAATAGCAGTGTGATTTTGAGGACTGGATATCTTGATGACTTGTGTTTGGAGAAAGAACTGCATCACACTGGGGAAGTGGGAACTGTAAAAAAAAAAAAAAAGTTTTCTATGAGATAACGGATGTTGTGGATTACAAAAACATTCTGAAATGCCTGATTATTTTAGCTAATAGTGAGCCCCTTTAATTAAAAGTAATGTATGTATAATGCATGTTTTGTTCACAAATGTCTCCAACTTGTATTTAAAGGACAACTATACTCACCTCACCCTCGCTCCTCTTCCTCCATAGCTGCATAGTACCCAGGGTGAGGACCTAAAATCGCTAAGTCCTCACCCTGGGTACTTTACCTAACTCCTGCACTGCTTACCGCAAATCTGCTTCGCCGATCGCTCCATTCCTCCGCTCTACCTGCTTCAGTGACAGATCGCGAGGCAGCCAATAGGAAGATAGCTCTGCAAGGAGGCGTGTCTTCCAATTGGCTGCCTCGCGACTGTCACTGTCAGTAGAAGAGAGGTGGAACAGTGTGGATCGGGGAAGCAGATTTGCGGTCAGTAGTGCAGGAGTTATGGAAAGTACCCAGGGTTAGGACTTAGCGATTTTAGGTCCTCACCCTGGGTACTATGCTGCAGTGGATCGGGGAAAAGGTGAGTATAATTGTCCTTTAATAAAGGGTTTGTTTATCTCTATTTTTTTTTTTTTTTGAAGAGTGATTAAAAAACAATGGTATTTGGCAAAAAAAAAGAGAATCAATGCATAATGCCAATTACTGAATTGGTATTTAATGGATTAAAGCAGTGAATATAACATTAGTGAATTACTGTATTTTTTTAAAGGGCCTAATTATTGTCCACTGTCCACTGTCAGGCAGCGAAAATTACTGAAAATCTTACTTGTGTTTCAGCATCCTGTCAGTGTTATTTGTGATCCAGCTTGCTAGATCTATTAACGACACCACCACACGTGTAAGATTTCTGTCCTAAGTGGTTGTCCAGTGAACGACCACTACCGCCAGCCAAGAGTAATATTATGTTTGTATGGGGCTTGTATGTTTGGCTCACTGCAAAAGAGTGAACACAAAAATGTAATTAAAATCAGCCCACTCGTAAATCCTTGAATGAGGATATACATGCAGCTAAAAATTGCTTAACAGATGATGAGGTCAGATCCTAGATGTAGATTTCACAAACCAGCAGAATGACACATTGATGAAACCACAGGGTCTTTTGTACTTTTAAAGTATGGTCTGAGTACCATGTATTGTTTGGAAGAATCTATTAGTGATTGTGATAGTAACAGTGGTTTATTCTGGTGATTTGTGAATACTTAAACTAGTATCTGAGCTCAATGACTGTAAAGCAATCTTTTTTTGTCCCTAGTACTCTTATGGCAGTGGAATGTGTAGGGTTAAAAACAATCCTGTCACTCAAGAGCGCTGAATGATTACCAGCTGTGAGTAACAAGCAACTTTTACTTATATGACCCACTAGGTTCTACTCTGACTATTGGGTTTTACATCCATGAGCTTCTCTGAAAGACAAAGGCCTGGTTCAAAGGTGTGAGCATATTTTTAAAAGAACATGTTTTTTTTAATTGTTATACTTACCTCTTTGTACACTCTAAACAGGCATGTTTCAGGAATATGAAATCACAAAAAAACCCAGTATGAATCAAGTCTCAGAGCATAAATTCCACAGGCCTGAAATTCAGTGGATTACAGGAATGACTAAGGAAGAAATAGGTGGGAACATGACATGAAATGATTTGAAATATCTTCTTAAACAATGAATCCTTCCCTTCAATTTGAAGACAAAACCGTCAAACCAAAAGGAGACCTTGTGTTTTCATCTAGGCATATGAAAATATCTATTTTCATGTTGATGATCAAACATGAATAGAAGATTTAGTATATCTTAAAATATAATTAAAGCATACCCATTTGCAAAAGATAATGTAAAGAACTAGGATAAAGCTTCAAAAGTCAGCACTTTTTAACATTAAGAAAACAATACAGGGTAACTGTGGTCTCCAGTTTTTCCAAACAAGTTTGTTTAAAAAGCCATCCGACTTACCTTTAAAATTATCCATAGATCACATATATCTAGGTAAAATTTGTAAGAAGTTATTGCTGGAAATGTTTAGCAATATTACTTCCTGCTTGAACACTCCCCTGTGACCAGCTTTTATCTGCATTAATAGGCCCCCTCTTCTCTGTCAATTTTATTTTTGTGTCTGTGCAGGTGCTTTCTGTTTTTCCCAGCATTTAAGGATAATTGTATTGCCTCAATGCGTTTTTTAAAAATAAAGTTGCTTTAAAAAGTGTTAGGTATGCCACCCCATACCTTTCCCCCCTGATTTCGAGCAGCTGTATGCCTTCAATTAGCCGTGTAGTGAAGAGGGTGTAACAATTGTTTGCCTCTAGCGGTCAGATTTATATAATGTAGACTGTATCCAAGCAACAGGACACTTCAACTTTGTTTGACTGGCAGAAGAGGAGAAGAAGAGGTCATAACAGACATTCCCACCAGCCAATGATAAGTGCTGTGTTAACCTCGGCCCTGGGCCAGCTAGGAGGCTGGCTTTTAGTGTGCATCTTTGCTGTGTGAAATCTAAGGGAGGGAAGCATGGTTAAATGAGAGTAAGCGATTTCAGCTGCTGGAAGTGTGGACTTGTAATAGGGGTGATGATGTTTTTTGTGATGCAGCCAGTTATGTGGTGCAGGGCTCATTTAAAATTAAAGACTGCTGTCTTTAATTTAACCTTAACCTGTTCGGTGACCACAGTTGCCCAAACTGCGCAAACAACTGTGGCAAGGACAGCACTATGGTTAAAGCAATTTAAGGAGGGCAACCAATTAAAGAATGGCCCGACCAACCTCACATTTGAAGGAAACTGAATGTTTGGAATATTTAGACAAAATAATAGAAAAAAACTTGGCTAAGAATCCATGCTATTTCCAAGAAGATCTAGAAGAGAAGCATCTTTAACCTTTTTCTTTTTTCAAATTTTTGAAGGCAGCCTTGGAAATTAGAACAGCAACCCCTTTGTGCACATAAATCACTCCTGGATTCCTGTAAACATGAAATACCTAAGTTTTTTTTTTTTTTCTCAGCAGGTCAACATTACCAATATAGATGTCTACCATTCTGACTGGCCTCATATCTGCTTATTTTTAAATTAATACTAGCTATAATAGCCCTGCTCAGATATTCAGTGACATGCAGGATCTTAGTGAAGGTGAGAGAACAAAATTCTGTAAACCATTGGAATTTGACACTTTCATACCTGCCTCAGCTTGGTTGGATAGTCAGCCACAAACTCAACTCAATGACTAGACAAATCTCACTACCAAAAGTATACAAAAAAGACCTCTTATTGGAAGGGAGGATGCTTATAGCCCCCCTAAACTATGGAATCTGTATAGTGGGCCATGTATCATCTAAGACTACAAATGTTTTCCTCACCTGAGGAAGGGGGCAAGTTTCCCCCCGAAACGTTGTGATATATGTGTGGTCTATAATAAATTCAAGTTTGTTTTGGAGTGCGACCCTCGCTTTCTTACCGTTTCCAGTCTATATATATCCATTAAGGGTTGGATTATCTTGAGGAGTAGGCACCCACGTGTGGACGAGTGCAGAGGATCATCTTTAACTTTATTGGAAGCCTTTGACATTCCCTTTAACCATTTAACATTTACCTTTAAACAGGTACACTGATGAAATGCATTGCACATGGCTGTGCTGAGATCAGGTTCGCTTTATTCCCTTCTTCCTGCAGCTCTGCCCTATGTTGTTTCTACAACTATTCCTTATTAAACGGGAATGCTGGATAATATGATTTTGAGGTTCATATTTTAATTTTAAGAGATTTTATCATTTAAATCAAACACCCTTGAAACTGACCAGATGAACCCACATCAGTAATTTATTCAAATACAACAATCTACAATTATAATAATCCTTGTTATAAGTGTCCAACTTAAAAAAAACAAAACTGCAGTCTGTGCAACCCCCTTTTCAGGTGTATTTAATTAGTAAATTTAAACTATACACTTGCATTGAAACCACAGCAGATGGCAGCATGCATTAGAAAAGTTTTGAATGTGGGTAAAGGATTGAAAATGTTTCACAGTCCCTAAAGATCTAAACGCCATGGGAAATTTAAAACTGCTGAGCATGTATAGCTGAAAAATGGAGGTTAACTTTAAGATGAACTAAAATTAAATGATAATTAAGGTTAAGCTGTGCTCATAAGACTGAAGGGTATTGTTCATACCCATGAGGTGATGCATTGCGTGCAACCCACTGCATTCAGCAGTTTGATGCGTTATGGCATAGCGGTGCCATTGAAATGATAATTGGACACCTCTATGCGTAATGCAGGGGAACATCGCACAGCATCACAAGTGTTCCCCGCAGTGTTGGTAAGCCATAGTGTGAACGCAGCTTAAAGCTAAGTACATGTGTTCAATGTGGAGGAGGAGCTACCAGGAGACCCTCTCCCTATGGTGAAGGAGAACAAATGCCATCATTGTTTAGAAATCCGGCAAGACTGATCACTGAACGATGTTGGAAGGCCTGTTCATTCGCTAGATTGTCGTCTTAAAAAAAATATCAAGGGTGTATACAACACTTCAAACACAGTATATGAAAATTTTTCTGCTCAGTACTCTGGCCCCACAAGAAGTATCTGTTGATGTTTCCTCTGCTGTTTCCAATCATTAGACTTTCTTAGATTTTCTCAGAAGTAACACATTTCATAGGCAGACAAATGGCTGAGCTAGATTCACTTTTTTTATTATCATAATGGGCCCATTCTTCATCGCTGCTTGAGTATGTATGAATAGCCTCTTGATATTCACACCTCTGCTTCCTGTTCTGCTGTTAGATTTCATGTAAGAGCAAAGGTTTCCAAATAACTAGTTTGCATTGATAGGAGAAAGGAAGAAGTAAAAAATTTTTATTTTATATATGTATGTATAGGTTATTTATAAATCACCACTTGGGGACACTGCAGTGTACAATAACAATATACAAAAAAGTCATACAATAGGTGCAAATACATAAATAGGTCATAACATAAATATATTGTATAAATATATTTATATTTTTACGGAGATTGCATTGAGTTTTTAGGAGCAACTAATTAGGTGGGGTATATAACACTATTACACATACGAAAGGTCAATGTGTGTAATTATCACTGTTTAATTAAAATCACCATAACAAATGATTTATATTTTAATTACAAAACAAATTATTTACAATTAATAAAGTATACTTACTTTACTTGACACCCTTAAAGAACATTTATTCTTACCTCCTGCCCGCTCCTCTTATATGCACGCTCTCTGCCAAGGTTGAGGACTCTGCCAAGGTTGAGGACTTTAATTATAGAATGATCCACTGGATCATTCTATAATTAAAGTTATTATTCTGTCTTTCAATACTCACCCTCCCCATTGTCTCACAGCTGTCACCAGGGAGTCTGTTAGAGAGGGATCACTATCACTGGGAGTGACAGGCATGCAAAAGTCATTTTATCATAAACAGACATCACTTTCTCTGCCAAGGGTGAGGACTTAAGTCGCCAAGCCCTCACCCCTGGGCTGTTTGCACTTACTTTGTTATACTTACACAGCGCTGCTCTGCTCCCTCGTCCGCTTCCTCGATGGGTCCAATAGGAAGACACGCTCCTTGCAGAGCGTATCTTCCTATTGGCCTCATTGCCGACGGAGATGTGGGGGCGGAGCTTAGTGAGCAGCGTCCTGTAAGTATAACAGCGTAAGTGGAAACAGCCCAGGGGTGAGGACTTGGCGACTTAAGTCCTCACCATTGGCAGAGAGTGTGCATATAAGAAGAGGAGCGGGGAGGAGGTAAGTATAATTGGCCTTTAAGTTTGAATGGAAAACTCCTACTAGGTTTAGCCACACCTCTAAGACTGCTAAAGGGTGGACTAAGCATTCACTCTATAGAAAGAAATAAGACTTCCTTTAGGAGAGACAATACAGTTTCTGTTTGCTAGACAGGAAGGGATGTCTGTTTATGATAAAATGACTTTGCATGCCTGTCACTCCCAGTGATAGTGATCCCCCTCTAACAGACTCCCTGGTGACAGCTGTGAGACAATGGGGAGGGTGAGTATTGAAAGACAGAATAATAACTTTAATTATAGAATGATCCAGTGGATCTCCTATTGGTTAATTATTGGTTAAAAGATTCAGGGGGAAATTCGAAAATCTGCAAGCGGAACCATTAAAGTTAAGGGGGGGGATATGGAAATTTCTGTTTAAAATAATGGTTTCAATAGCAATGGTAACTGAAAGGAAAAAATTTGCATGATTGTTTCTCTGAGAATTCTGGGAGTGAGTTTGTTAATCGTTTATTACATTAGCAAGGCTATATTAATAGGATGGGGCTGTGAAGTACCTTCTGTTGTAAGAAGGCTCTGTTTCATTTTATGCTTTTTGGAGGGCTTTCCCCACATTTTAAGCTTACCTCACATTAAGCTATATAGCTGCCTGGTATCTTGTGCTCCCAAGCCTTTCCCATAGAATCCATAAACATGTGTCCTGTACTGATAAAATCTAACAAGATTGAAACATGTACCAATACTTCATATGGACACATAAAGCGCATGTCCACCTCCAAAACTGAAATTTAACCCCATACTGGTCACATTCTGTAGTTTAAAATCCTTACCTTATATCTCTGCTTCAAATGGTTCTCCTGTTATGCCTTTTCTAAGTCCTGGAAATTGCAGTGTAGAAGCTGTCAGTGACTCATCCGGTGCCTGTTTCTGCCACAGCCTCATCAAGGTCTGAGGCGTGCACATGAACATCCCACCATCCCTAACCGCCATAATGTTTTTTTTTTTTAAATGCTCCGATCTTTACTTACAGAGCCTTCTCTCCCGCGGCGTCTTCGATGACGTCAGCCGCGTCGTAGCCAATCACAGACGCGGATGGTGGATCTGCCCCTGCTTGCAACTTCCGCAAGCAGGGAGCTGGATAGGAGACGTCGCGGGAGAGAAGGGGCGGTAAGTACAGATCTGGGCATATTTTGAAAGTTTTATTATGGCGGCTGGGGGTGGGCAGCTGCTACCTACCTTATATAAAAAATGAATTTCCAGGGTGGACATGCCCTTTGAAGGAAGCTCCATGTCAGTAACATTAAATCATTTTGTTTTCTTCTAGCACATGCAAAGTAATCTATACTATAGGCATTGTACAAGAGCGATCTGCTTTTTTTACTTTGTAATATATGATACTCAAGTTATTGTGAGCTTGCATGTGTGCATTATAGGCATTTTACACCTTGCCCACTATATAGTGTGATGATTATATAAACTGCTGATTCCTAAAATATAGATTTTTAATTTGCATGCCGTAGTGCTGTACTTTTTTGAGGTATGCTATTTACCCCTTATAGCTAAGCTAATAGTTTCTCAATTTCTAGCAGCCCTAATCGGCGTTTCCCCTCTTTCAGTCCTACCTTGTCGCACTCGAAATGCCCTTCACTTAGCATGCCAAATACATTATTTTGTGGTGTACTTCCAATTAGTTTCTCCAAGCGGCCAGTATCATCAATGTTTGTATGTATGGTCCAAAAAAGGTTCAGAATGGCTGGGATAATTTTGATTCCGGGCATAGGCTACTTTACTATTTTTACAAACCAGCCTTGAATTAAGTGATTGCCCACATTGGCCTTCTAGACCATTTGTCACCTGAGACAAACTTTTCAAGCCACCCCTACACTTTCCTGTTGCGCGAAGCCGCAAAATTAGGGTTTGTGTCTTATGTAAGTGGGTGTGGTCTATGGAGGTGGGTATGGTGGACTAACTGAAGAACAGGAGGTAAAGTATCTCCTCCTCTCCTGTAAGATTTACTGAAGAACGGGAGGTAAGAGAGAGTGCATTTACCTCCTGTTCTTCAGTAAATCAGATAGAAACCAACTTTTTTTGATGGACATACCTTTTAAGCAACAGGTAATTGTTCTTTAAGCAACACTAAAATTAAAGTAAATTCCATGGGATTATGTATATAATTTCACATTAATTTGTGTAATTTATATGGATAAAATACATGATATCATGAATAATGTACTGTAAAGGTTAATAGAAGTTACTAATGATATATGTGACCATAAAAATACACAAACAGAATTCTTAGAATTTTAGATTTATATTATTATCCTCATACTTAATCCTCACCACAGTGTTAAGAACTGTTTTTGCTAGGCACATAAGCTAATGGTTGTAATGGAATGCTTGGCGTTTTACACATCTGGATGGCTTATGGTTGCTTAACCCTGATTTAAAGTAACAGCCCCATAGAGTTCCTACTGTAAATTATAAGGTTATTAAAGTCACCTCTGAGTTCTATGTTTATAAAAGCATAAGGCCACAGGCCTTGTGCTTTTATAATGGTCAAAGACCTTCAAGATGACTCCTAATATGTTTGCAACAACAGCCTCCCCCCCCCCCTCAATCTCTCCTCCTCGTTGTACACTTGTGGCTTTCTATAGTGTTGCTGCATTTCAGAGAATAAAATATGCTCTGAAAGTTTAAAACAATGTCTTGCCTTTTGTAAACCATTACTACTAAAGATGTTTATTTACAGGCTGTACCTATTATATTGTACATAATAAAAAAATAAGCTCTGTTAATGTTAGATTTTGTTCTTCTTTACAGATTGATCCAAAGGACTATATGTTTAATGGAATAAAGGATGAAACTATTGGCAAAGTGCCAGATAAAGTTGCAGGACAGCAATTTGTTATACAAGAATGTGAAAACTGCAATATCTACATATTTGACCATTCTGCAACCATCACAATTGATGACTGTACGAACTGTCGAATTTTCCTTGGTCCTGTAAAGGGCAGTGTGTTCTTCCGTGACTGTAAAGAATGCAAATGTGTGGTTGCATGCCAGCAATTCCGCACTCGAGACTGTCGGAAAATGGATGTTTTTCTGTGCTGTTCTACCCAGCCTATAATAGAGTCATCCACAAGCGTGAAGTTTGGATGCTTTCAGTATTACTACCCAGAACTTGCATCACAGTTCAAGGATGCTGGATTGAGTATCTTCAACAACACATGGAGCAGTATCCATGACTTTACACCTTTAACAGGGGAAACAAACTGGAGCCTTCTTTCCCCTGATTCTGCAATACAGGACTTTTTACCCCTTCCCGATGAAGAAGAATTAAAAGGTGTCAGAGTTTCTACTGATGTTAATAGGAGCATTGTTCCAGTCACATGGGGACAGCGGCAGAAGAAAAGCGATGAATGCTGTTTGGTGGTTTTCTTTGCAGGAGATTACACCACTGCAAATGCTAGAAAGATGATTGATGAGGTAAATGACCTTTATGAAATTTAATCCAAGAAAAAATGTAAATGATGATTTTACAGGGGGACTGTGGTCTCCATACAAGTGGCCTTTATTAACAATGGCATACTCCTTCATTTCCCAGAATCTGAAAACAGACCCTATAAAAACACCAATAAGCTATAACATATCACTTCAGTATTGTATTAATCTAAATGTAAGCCTGTTGTACTGTTGAACTGGATGAAGTATCTGTGTGTATGTGCAGTGACAGACCATACCTCCTTACCTCAGTCACATGCTTCCTTGCATTATCTGGCTAGAGATTATTAATAGGTGTGACCAACTGTAAAAAGTTTTTACCATAGCTAAGGACTGAGCATGTGCAGAACATAATGGTCGTTGACCAAATTGTGTGATACTAGAATGCTGTGTAAAGCACAAACCATATGTTTTTTAGTTAAATTTCCCAGCACCCAAATCTAAATGAGAGGTAAGACGCAGATTACTGGTTTTATATCAAAGTGTTCTGCCTTCTGGTTCATTGTTGTTCTGTGGCTTTAGTTGTCCGTTAAAATGACTCCAGGATCATACTTCTAGCTACAGTCTATCCAAAGGTACAACAGTTTTTTCCTGCTAGCACTGTGACATCAACAGCACTTGGGGTCTGCCCTTGACATTCTAAATAATTTTTAAAGCTAGCCACAAGCCTGAAAATATTTTCTCTCTCCCTAATCTGGCAGATGAATGGCCAGAGCATGGTTGCAGGTCTAGAACTAGCTTCAGAAAAGATTGATTTGCGGGGGTGGGGCTTATGACACAGTGTAACTTAAGTGTAACTTAACAAGCCTATTACTTAAGACCCAGAGAAGCTAGATACATCATCATAAGCTTATGTGAAAGGCATGAGAAAGCTCTTTTTAATAAAAGGCACTTGTATGTAGACAAGTTACCTTTTAAAAATAAATTAATTGAAAATATTTAATAGATTTTTTTAGTTATATGGGAAGGAATCCAAAAGTTTAATAGAAGACAGGAGAAAAAATCCTTTACTTTACTAATGACCCAAACAAAATAGTATTTATAGATCTAGAGTTTCAAGCAAAATACTATAAAGTCAGGTTCCCATTTGAAACGAAGTTGTATAAATTCACTGATATTAAGGGATTGCAAAGAACTGTCTTGCAGACATATTAAAGGATAAGGAAAAATGGACATAAGACGCAAATATCAGAAAAAAAAGAGCCAAAAATTTACACAATGCACATTCATTTTAAGCATGGGATATTGAAAAAACTGAATGATTAGTCACAGAGTTCAGAACATACAGGGAGATTCAATAAAAGTTCTTATCGTTAAAAATAGTGCTAATTTTGCCCCAACCAATCAGATATTATTTAACATTTGAAAGATAACATCTGATTGGCTGGGGCAAAATTAGCACCATTTTTAACGATAAGAACTTTTATTGAATAACCCTGTAAATTTCTACCCTGCACACGGTGCAGTTATGCTCAGTTCTATAGGTTTCACTGATAGAAGGTCTTTTGAAAACTTCACAAGCTGCTATGGAAGAATATGCGAAGGGAGTACCATTTATGTAACATTGCGGTACTCATATTGACTATAATTTAGTTCCTGACAGCCATAAATTTTTCTGTTAAAATGTAACGGAATATCTTTTGCACTGGAGTGGTAAGGCTTAGTTTACTTTAGGTTGCATAGCAAACACTTGGCTGCTGAGATGTAGTGCGTTGTAAAAAACGTACTGCATGCAGCAGTTTTGTAAGTTTATTCATAGCTGTGCCATTTAAAATAATGTACACTGCTATGCAATAACAAAGGGAAACATTGAACTAAAACACTGCCACAATGTTTTACTGCATAAAGAACCTAAGAGATAGACTGCTGCCATTTCTTTAATGTAGAAATCATTGCCAGTTTCCCTTTAAATAAGTAGTTTTTAGAGGATCTAGGAGGAGATGCAATACATTTCAGTATCACAACTGACCTGCACTTGTTCCTGTGATGTAGTAACCACTTTGCAACTCTTATTGCATTGTGTGAATGTGAGAGGCAAGTTTTGCATGACTTTAAAGCCACAATTGAATAGGCTTAAATTTTGGTGCAAAAAACATGTGCAATTATCATTATCAAAAGTCTTTGGAAAGGGTGCAAGCGATGCAAAATGAGTAAAAAACCCTCGCCAACCCTATATTACATCAGTTAGCATGGGTTTTGCACTTATTTTTCCCCTTAGCACGGGATATTGCATCTCCCTGCTAGTGTTTTGGATATCTCTCAAAAGTAGGCTATAGTAAAATGTGTGCACACATATATATTTTGCTTTAAAACCGTGCACAGCCAATTTTGCTAACTATTATTATTGGTTGGTAGCACCAAAGCAGAATCCTTTTCTCGGTTGAGCATAAACATAGACCTCTGTATGTTACTTTAAACTCTGTTCTTTGCAATATTAACTTGCCAAACTCTTTAATGCAGATGGTTGGTAAAGGATTGAAGCTTATACAAACTAAGGAAGTTGTAATGAAAGCAGAAGATGCTAAAAGAGTATTTCAGGACAAAGCCACAGATTTAATACCATTATTGGAAAAAGGTATGAACTAGAAATTGCTAAATATTCTTTGGTTGTAAAATGCATTTATATTAACTGTAAAATTGTATTTGTAGTCCAGTCCTTATGGTGTATAGAAAACCATTTTTTTAATTTATTGATTCACGTTGATTGGGTCAGTGAAAAATTGATTCCTCTGCATGGTACTAGCCTTTGCTGCTGGCTTCTGAGGTGAAGCAGAGGTGTTTTCTGTAGTCTGACAATTTTCTTGCTTTTCGTATTGCCGTATAAGTCTGCGGTTTTTCTTCCCAAAAGGTTGTTTTTCATCCAGGTCATGGTATATCAACTAAACTTGAAATTTGATCTGCAGTAATTGAATACCACAGATATACCATAACCTAGATGAATGAAAACCATCACAAAAATATTCTTAATATTCCTTGTGAATCAAATGGTGTATGGTTGTTTCTCAATTTCCCCTTTTTTCTCCTTCCAGAGAATTTTTTTTAACCAAATATGTAACCTAGCACTAACCTTAATTAGTTCAGGGATTGCATTTGGAATGTATTTCTATATTCATGTTTTGGCAAATTCACAGTAGCTGCACAACTTTGATTGGGAAAGTACCAAAATATTCTAAACTGCCAATATGCGTAGAATGATTATTTTTGGTTTATCTGATTATCACACAAAAGTTATTTTTGTGTGATAAACCCATTTTTTTGGCATTGCTTTTCCTATAATGCAACCATTTCACTATGATCTAGATTAAAACATAAATGGAAAATAAAGTACATAAACTTAGGAACTGGAAGAGGTATTTTCTCATTCCAATAACTTTAATTTGTACATTAGTATTTTGTTTGTGCATAGGCAAATGTACTGACCTTCTTTCTTTTTTGGAAGACCCCTAAAAATATCTGTTATGGTCTTGCTATTGACTAAGCTCCCTTTTGTGATAAGTTGCTCAGTAGAAATCTGAGCATAGTTGACTTAACCAACAGGCAATTAGGTAAACATTACTTTTAGGAACATTTCATGGAAGTGTGCATCCTGAGAAGGACCATTGCAGAACCTGTAATGGCAGTTCACTATTGACCACAGAATGCTATATCTAAGGAAATAACTTTTTTTTTTTGGTATCTGTAATATAAATAAACATGTTTTTTTAAAAAATATATTCCACTGAATTTTACCTTTAAATTGTAATTTCTACTTATGTGATGTTACAACCTAATAATATATCTTTTTAGGTCCAGTAGTTGCATTGGAGTTTAATGGAGATGGAGCAGTAGATGGTTGTCAGTCAGCTCTTAATGATACTTTTACTGGTACCAAGGTAAGTGTTCAGACTCAACTCTGTTAAGGAGAATGCCAGTTTTATCCATCCTTAAATATGTTCTCCTAAATTACTCTTAATCACTGCTGAGTTGGTCCATAACCTGATTTTATATCCCCATCTAAGATAGCATCTTTCTACTCAGGTTCGTTTCTAGCCATCTTAGTGCCCCAAGCGCCCTCTCTCGCACATGCGCCCCCCACACAAACAATAAAAATTGGCCAGCAAAACTGTTGCTTCCTTCTGACTGTCTGTCACTGCTCCTGTGGATGTTTCTTTAAAGTGGGGCCACTTTAGCATTTAGTAAGAGGCGTATGCTGTTCCAGGCAGGTGGGCATGTATATGTACGTTTGTGTGTACGAAGTGTCACTGGCCACCAATTAAATACCGATTGAAAGAACAGGATCTGTTTTCAATGGATGTGCAGTAAGCGGCCCCAGTGTTCTCCCTAGAAATTGTTTCCAGCCGGGTGGCATGAAAAAGTAGCCGGGTGGGGTGTAACATGTAAATTTGGTGAGATCTGAGATGTTTAACTCTTTCAGTGCCAGCAGATATTCCAAGAGTATTGGCATAAACACTTTTAGTGCCAGCAGAGTATTACCTTTAACCCTCTCAGCTGCCAGCATTGATATGATATACAGTATTGTACCTGCTTCCCATGACTTCTGCATTGAAGTTCAAATTAGATAGTTGGGTGGATGGAAAAAAGAGGCAGGAATAGTGATCCCATGGCTGCTAGTCACAGGGGCCACTGTTAAAAAGTCTGCAGCAGATTTTACTTGCCGTTTTAGAACTGCTCTCCTCCGTTCTTTTAGCTGAGCTCATCCTCCCCCCTCAGTTCATTTGCAACATTGTTTCCAAGTAGGGTGTGCTGAGTTCAGGTTCTCTAATCACAACAATGTTGCAAATTACAGGAGATGAATAAGGAGAACAGTTCTAAAACAGCAAGTAAAAGCTGACAGGGAGATGCTAGGGAGAACACTAGACACCCTGGTTTAACATGGTCGCTCTAGTTCATGGCCTAGGCGGCCTATGCCTAAAAATGGCCCTGTTTCTACTTAAAAATGGATAGTAAAACCGTTAAACTTAGTAAATTTATATTTTTTCCCAAGCATCATGTCAGCTTTTACACAAGCTGAATAGCTCCACCCCAGACAAAAAAAGACTTAAAAAATAACATATAAACTTCTTCCTCCCTTAGGCTTCATTCACACTGTAGAGCATTTTGGTGCGATTTCCTGTGGGAACAGGAGCCATTTACACCTATGTGCTGCGATAAAGTGTGTTGCATGCAACACACTGTATGCAGTAGTTTTGTGCGGAACATCGCACTAAATTGCTAGAGCGCTGTTCTGCTGCGTTAAAACAACGCACAGTGTGAACGTAGCCTAAATTCTCTTTGTAAATTTTCTAGAAAAGAGCTAGGTAGCTTAGGTGGAAGAGCTGACCTATGATAACCAGTCTAGTTTTAGCCATTATACTCTTCCTTGAAGCATCCACTAGAATTTCACCTTTGGGTGCCTAAGTAATTATTTTTGTCATTTTTGCATCGTTACCTGGGCGGGGGGGTGTACTGATACAGATAAATTGTTTCTATGTCATATATTTAACAGACTGTGGGTCAAAGAATTCAAGAGGACAAAGCTATGAATGCTTGGTTGGATTCAGCAGACAGCAAACTAGTTTTATGTAAAAACATCTTTTTATTAAAATTGCTTAAAACTATGCCATAGCCAGGGAAGGGTAACCTAGTGGTCTAACGTGCTTTGGGGCACTTTACAGCCCTTAATCATAGACACATAGACACATCAACTAGATTAAATCACAAATCATTTAAAGGTACAGCAACCAATTAAAAACATTACCAGCTTCAAAAATTAACCTCTTCTTTGTCAGCATTAAATTAAAGCTTTTTGGAGATAATTTTAACATACTTATTTCCATTCAACATTATTCATAATATTGTATATAGAGGACCATATATAAAACAGATATTTAATACAATTAGATGTTAGAAAATAGTCAACGCCACAGGCAATAGGTATATTAATAAATCCTCAATACACACCAATTATACCGATTGTAAACAATTCATATGCGTGTAAAGTAAAACTAAAATTGAGACCCATTGGAACTCTGGTATCCAATCCAAGGATCCAGTGCGCCTTCTGCTTTGTTTGTGGCAGATAATATATGTCAAACTCCCCAAAATTAATTTAGACTTGGTTTCTTTTTTTTTTTTTTTTTTTTACATAAATGGCTTCCTTAACACCTCTTTTATACCCAAATTCCTCTTTGGCCAAGATGTTACCATACAGCGTCTTCAAAGGTGTGTCCTTTTTCTGAGATGGAGTTACATGGGCAGAGTCCTGACTTGAGGAATTGTCTTTTCTATGCTGGGCCATATATTGGTGCAGCTGCTTTTTTGTCTCACCCACATATAAAGCAGAGCTTTGCACTGCACTGCGTATATGATGAAGCTCTTCTTGTGTTTTGGTTTTTAGAATGCATCAGTTGCTGCCTCTGTGTGTGTTTCTGGGTTTAAAGCAGACAGGGATACAGTGTCTCTTAAAAATTCTTCATTAAGGGACACTAAAGTGAAAATAATGACATGCCTTTATCCTTTTTCTATATTTATAGAGCTGCCAGAAACGTGATCTCTTGTTGTTCCCAGTGCTCCCTTTCACCATATATAATCACAATCTTCATCTCATTGCTATTTATTATGCATTCCCCCTTTCTCTGTGTTTAGACCCTCCTAGAATCTTAGACACCGCTAGGGTCGGAGAGCATGTGCAATGGGCATGAGCTGCATCTCAAAATAGTGGGAAGTGAGCTACAGCCAATAGCATTCATTCTGTGATTTTGTATTACAGTAAAGGGACAATGCCTTGCTATGGGAAGGTAAGCAGCTCTGGCAGCTGTTATAAGTGCTTGAAATAAAGGATAAATATACTGTAAAAATTAACTTTTTAAAAATGGAACGTACCTGGGGCAGGGAGGTAGGATTGATTATTCCTACCTCACAATACCTAAATTTGTTGAGGAGCTACAGCATGTACAGTTCATTTGCCAGGTTAGTCCTTTATTAAAGATAGTGCTGAAACCAGGAGGAAGACTGGCAGAATCTTTGGGCTGGTGGTCCTCACAGAAACAATAATGGGAGGTAGGAATTATCAGTCCATTATCCCTGTCCCAAGTACTTTTTTATTTTAACTGTTTTTTTAAAGAAACTTTATACCCACTATAGGTGTGTGTGTAAGGAGCGGGGGAGGCTACTGGGTTTATTTTTTTTCAATTTCCATTGCTAGATTACTGCTCCAGATAAACACTGAAAGCGGCTAACATGACTCTAGCTGGATCATAATGCTGAGTCAGTGCAGTGACAGAGGAATATTTTTTTGCTTTCATAGAAAGTATAGAGGTTTTAAATATAGTGCGGCCAAGGGCAAAAGGTTAGATATCATGATTTCTAAAGTTTCTGGAGGACTTTAAGGTCAGAAAATCATCAGGCTTCTTAACGTTGGCTTCTTTATCAAATGATCAATTACATTACAGACAAATGGTGAAAAAATCCAAGTTTGATTGAGTTTTACTTTGTTTCAAAGAACTTTCCTACATTCCGTCTACATTGTCTACTTTAGAAGTAGAAAAGTTTTTGGTTCTGAACAAAAATAGTTCTCTTGTTCATACTGAACAAATGTTTTATTTAGGAGCAATGTTTAATCGGTTGCTTTCGACAGATGTAAGAGAATGAGTGTATAGAAGTCTGGAAGCTGAGAGTTTTCATTCACCTAGTGAAGTAGTCAAGATGACCTTAAGATTTCTTAAGTTATTTTTAAGGGGCATGTCCCCCCCAAAACTATAATCCCCCCAACTACTGGCCCCATTGTGTAGTGTAGTTTAATCCTTACCTAACATCCCAGCTCCATAGGGTTCTCCTGTAGTCCCCCCCTAAGTCCCAAAAACTGCCCACCAGAGGATAGCAGAGTCCATATAGGACTCTGCCTCTCCCTGGCCTCCGGGAGAAGTTGGCATGCGTACGCAGCCTTCTCCCCCCTCCCTCTCCCATTCCCTGCCCCTAGCGTTTAACCCCTTTAGTAGTAATCCACTTCCCCCAGCCCACCGCAACCGCATATTTTTATTTTAAAAAGCTCCCCAAACTCTTACTTACCTCTCCTCTTTCCTCCGCTGAAGTGAGCTGCCGGCAGCCGCGTCCGTGATTGGCTGCCGCTCAGCCAATCACAACGCGGCTGCCGGTCCCGCCCCTCTGCTTGCATTTCTCGCAAGCAGAGGGCCGGGAGCGCGGCGGAGGAAAGAGGGAGGTAAGTAAGAGTTTGGGGGGCTTTTTAAAATAAAAACTATGCGGTTGGGGCTGGGGGACCAGGGGGAAGGCAATATTAAAAATGTGATTTAAGGGTGGACATACCCTTTAAGTTCAGTGTCTTGAATTTCAGTTTCAACTTGAAAATATTTTGCCACGTAGAAAACATCACTCATTTAGTGGTGTCAGGAATAAAATTTGAGAATTGTTTTTTATCTTTAAGATCGAGAATGGTATAATTCTCTTAATAGGCAATAAAGTTGACTACTGCTTTTTTTTTTTTTACAAATCCTGCAAATCTTGAGAAATGTGAAGGGCAAGTATCTGCAGTGTCATCCTTAACTGGTATTTATTAGCCCCCATTGGTTAGATTATTTGTAGCACTAATTAGAATCGGGTTAAGAGCTGTAACTAGAGATAAAAAAAAAGATATTTCTTTGAAAGGCACAAGTAAAGGTTTTGCTTCATGTAAAAAAGGTTTATAGCTAAGACCTATACCACCGGTACACAACAAGTGGTGAGTAGATGAGGACCCTCTACACCTAGGATTAATGTAGAAACTGTAGGCTACACCTCCTGGTATCTCTGGTCCAGGTTTAGCATTTCAAATAAATGAAGGTATATGTGCAGCATACAGATGGCACAGACTCCAAAGGACGTTGGTCCGAAACATGAAGCACACGTTTTGTTAAAATAAAAACATCTTGTTTCACAGCTTGGAGTCTGTGTCATCTGTATGCTGCACATATACCTTCATTTATTTGAATTACACAACAAGTGGTGTGACCCTCTGAAGAAAAACTGCAGCCCGTAGGAAAATTGAGGTGGGTGTGTCTAAGAGTCTGTGCAGGCTGGGGTGGAGCTACAAGCCTAAAGCTGGTTGGGCACCCCTGCCCACCCTGTCCTAGGAAAACCCCACTCAACTAGGGCAATTGTGTAGTCCTGGGTGCAGAAAGTAAATGTTCAATTCTAGTGCATATTTAAAGCAGCTGCTTTGATGGCTGGGGAAAACAGAAAAATAAATACAATTTTAAATACAATTTCCTGTTTTATGGTTCATTTACATCAATGCCAATTATTTTGCCATACTCAAAACAGCAGACAAATTCAATGCTATGCTAAAAAGACAACTACAATATAAAAACTTTTTCAAATCGAAAAAGTACCTGAGGTAGGATTGATTATTCCCACTATTGTTTCATTGAGGAACTACAGCAAATACAGTTTTTATCTGCCAGGTTAGTGCTCCGGGTCTTCCTGCATTATAGGTCATCTATATTGGAAAAAAAGTTTTAAATTGACCATTACTTGAAGCTACAATTCTTCCCAACCACTACTGTACAATTTTAATTGTAATCTGCCCCTTATTTCTTTAGATATCCAATCTGAAGCATCTTACTTTTCAGCTATCAATCAAGTGCCTTGCTCTCTTAAATTATCCTTCTGTGAGCAGGTTTTCTGTAGCTGGAATGGTGACAGATTTTTGACAGATAAAATGCAGTGTGCAGTTTTGACAGTTGGTTTGTGGGTCAGATGGAAGTGGGAGTGGTTAAAAGAGGAACGGAGGATACTGCTCCAGTACAGTGCTACTTACATGTATTAATTTATAGATTAAGATGAGGTAAAGTCTTGGTTTTTTGTATAGTGTCCCTTTAAAGAGTGCTGAATGGACACTAGATTAAGATGAGGTAAAGTCTTTTTTTCCCTTTAGTATAGTGTCCCTTTAAAGATGGTGCTGAAGCACTCAAGAAGCCTGGCAGAAGTAGTTTCCTTTTTCTTACCACTTCTTATAGAAATGATATGGAGAGGTAGAAAGTACTAATCCTTTATCCCTGCCCGGTACTTTAATTTAAAAAATAAATTAAAAAAATGTATGCATTCTTCTTTCATTTGGGCAAAGTGATTACATGAAAACTAAAGATAGAAAAATACAGTAAAACCAATTTGTTACACAGCTAAAAGGCACACTGGATCAGTGTCTCCTAGGATAACTAGTATTTAAGGTAGCACTAGCCTGTTGTTTTTTACCTGTATCATGGCTCCACAATATATATATTATATTCTAGAAGAATAGAATAAAATAAAAAGGTATACATTCTACATAATTCATCCACTACATGTTATTGACTCTGATTCCCATATATTCATAAAATGTTGGTATATTTAGTGGTGCAGCTGCTTTCTGCTGGTTTAGGGTGGGGATAATGCTTGTATCCAGGTCTTGGTCATCAGTTTTTTAGCTATTGTAAAAAAAAGAAATAGCCGTAAATTTGTTTAGGTGTTCTAGCATACCCAGCAAGCAAACTTAAGGGTCCAGTCCCATTAGTGAACCCATATAATCGTGTAAATATTGGATTATTTGATGCCAATAGTCCTGTATTTGTGGGTAGGACCAGAGAAGGTAAAAAAAAAGTTTCTTAAGCTCCCTGACATTTTTGGTAGGTATTTTTGGTAGATAGGATTATGGTTGGGAGAATATTTAGACAGTCGCAAAGGGGTATCTATGAAAAAAATATGGTTGTGTCCTTATGTCTGAAGCCCTTGGAGACATTTGCCTATATGCCAATAATGCTGCCTCCTGGCAATTTGTTCACCGTTAGCCTCGGAATCCCTCTGAAATGCCCGAAAAATTTCCTCTGCCTTGGTTGTCATCCTGTATAGGGAGAAGGAAATATGCAGTCCCAAGAATTCCCCCCATGCTTTACATAGAGAGAACACACAGGACTGTGCATACATTCTTTAGAAAATGACAGACAGAATCTTTTTTAATTTTTTTTAAAGATCATGTATGTGTGTATCCAGCTTTATTCTTGGCATGTTGGACTGCCTCTGACCACTAATAAAAATGTCTATCAGTCACTTTTTTGTTCAGTTAGTGTCAGGCAGGTAAGGTCTTTTGCACAAAAACTACTTATTTATGGGGTGAATGTAATTGGCAAACTTATGTTATTTACAAACTGCACTATTACATTTTGTATGTTCTGTATAGATAAAAGAACAGGCAGAAATGAAAGTATCAGAAATTTTTGAGCAGCATCAACTGTCCGTATTTAATCGAAAAAATCTACACTTTTATAATTCACTGTCTTTTTGCAATTAGGTGTTTGTATCAGAAAGCAAGGAGTCTGCTTCCCGAGATGTGGACAGTTTCTACAACTTTGCTGACATGCAGATGGGAATGTAATTTACTCATGTCAAATCTATCAAGCCTTTGTTCCTTGTGTTTACTTGCAGCAAATATTTTTTCCACAAACTTCTTCCTGTGAGTCGAGATTTAGTTTTTTTCCTCCTAATATTGCATTGGTAACATCCGATCTGTGTGCCCAGTATCAAAACAAAATGTAGTTAAAGGGCATGTCCACCCCCAAAACTGAAATTTAACCCCATACTGGCCCCACTCTGTAGTGTACAAAAATCCTTACCTGACATCTCTGCTACAAATGGCTGCCCTGCTGCAAGCAGAGGGCCGGGACATTGCGGCGGAGGAAAGAGGTAAGGTAAGTAACTATTGGGGCACTTTCTCAAAAATCTATTATGGCGGTTGAGGCTGGGGGACCAATAACTACAATATAAGTAAAGCTTATAAAAGGGGGTGGACATGCCCTTTAACTTACAGGTTTGAATCCCTCATGGAACAGAAAGAGGGAAGAATGTTGCTGTTCCCTTCAATTTAAAATGGATGGAACTTTTAAACTCATGGTTTTAAATAAATGTTGTGTGCCATCGATAGTCCATGTCTAAACATAAACAAATAGGATGATTCTAAATCCTTTGTAACACAAAATTTTGTACATAAATCAGAATAATTATTAGTTTTGCTTTGCTCCAGAGTACGAAAGAGACAATATTAATTTGAAAAAGATGTTGCTTACTGATAACTCATTCAATTTCGTTTTTTCTGTTGCACTAAACTAATATTTTTATAACTGTGAATCTGGTGATTTTATTTCTTCTTCTAGAATTCATAAAATGTATTATAGCTTGCTCTAAGGAATTTACTTTGCAGTAATATACAAACTTCAAATTGTTACATTTTTATAATTTTAATGCAGATTTTCTAAGGAAGGGGGATTGTCAATTCGCCTTTTATCAGCATACTGCGTAGCTTTTTTTTTCCAGAATCAGACACTATATAATGCTGAATATTGGCTTTAGCAAATTTAGTATTTTCAGTCTATGTACAAATAATTGTCATAGTTTCTATATCTTGATGCAACACATGATTTAATTACAGAATGTGTCCTACTCCACTATTGTCATCCTTTTTTAATAATAAAGAAAATACAAAATATTTAAATGGTGATTTTTTTTTCTTCTGAGTACGGCGGACCATCTTGAAAAATCGAAAACCCTATCACTCAAAGAATATTGGAAAATTTTGCATGTGCAAACTACTCTGTTATATGATGCCATGTGTACCCCGAGGAAGGGAAAATATGAGCCCCGAAACGTTGTGCTATTAACTACAGATGATTTAAAGCAAATATCCTTGGGCGGTCTCCTATGGATTATATATATATATATATATATTATATATATATATATTATATATATATATACATAAAAAAGAAAGAATATAGGAGCACTCCTAGGAATTTCAATGAAAGTTATTCACACAAACGTGTTCGTTTGTGTTGAATACATTTTATTGAAATTCCTAGGAGTGCTCCTATATCTCTTTCTTTTTATATGTCTATTTCTAATCAACAGAAAGCACCCAGGTGATTTACCCTACATTACCCTACAATTTGAGTGCCACCCACCCTGGTTTATATATATATATATATATATATATATATATATATATATATATATATATATATTATTTTCCCATGCACTCCTGCTCAATCTTAAACTTCCCTGATGCTGCTGTAGCTGGGTATGCACATCAATTATGGGAAAATAAGTGCACTCATTGGACTTTTCAACAATTCTAATTTACTAAACACATACTATATCCAATGTGTTTCAGCTATGCACAGCTGTCCTCGGGATATGATGTCACTGATAAATTCCACCCTTTTATAGGCAAGTGAGACTGCATCACACTGAACCCTCCCCAATGCACAGCCATTAACCCCATGCAACCAAATACCAAGTTGTACATCATAAAATGCACGAGTTCATATAGCCCTAAGGTGAACAAGTGCATATAGCCCTAAGGTGAACAAGTGCTTATAATTCGTGAGTGCATATAGCCCTAAGGTAAACAAGTGCATATAAACACGAGTGCATATAGCCCTAATAGAAGCAAAATAATTAACCTAGTGTAGAATTCACTAAACACCTTTCTGACAAATTGAATCTAATTTTGTAGGGGGTTACATGCAACATCTGCACTCAATATCCTGTGCTTAAATCTCGGGCAACAGTACCCATAACATATGTTTTTTTTTAGTTTCCTGTCAAAGACCAGCATTTATTTATACCCTCTTTGAGTTCAGGACTCCCCCAAGATTGTCCAATAGGAAAATGCGCTCCTTGCAGAGTTCGTCTTTCCATAGAAACTTACAGGAGGCAGAGCTAGACTGGCATTATAAGACTGTCTTTGACCGCTTAATTTAGGGAAACTATAGGAAACCCAGGGGTTAGGACCTAGTGGTATAGTTCTTCACCCTGGGTACTATTACGGGATGGGGTTGGTTTGGGGAGGGGTAATTGCCAATATAGTTCTGCTTTAATTTTTGTGTCTCGTAACATACGTATGTTATGTCTGAATTGTGCCACAATTACCTTTAAGAAACACTGAACAGATTTCATGTACTTCGTTAAGTACATAATCTATTTTTATTATTCACAGGGAGGTGAGAACATTTATTCCCACCTCCCTGTGACTAATAGAATGCCGGGGGGGGGCTTCACTTGGCTCCTTATCAGCGGTCACACGCAATGTCCTGGCCGAGCGCTAATTCAATAGAGGTGCGCAATCGGAACAGCGATCAGTGTTGTTCGAAGTCTTTAGTTTTAAAAAGTCTTGATAATAGATTTTTTTGCATTTTCTAATAAAATAAGTAAGATACCAAGAAAGCATAAAAATATCTATATGCTAAATCTCTAATAAGGTTGCCTTGGGGCAGAGTGAGTATTTGTAGTAGCATATAATAAATACATTTAAAAAAATGTGTGTTAAACCATTAAAAAAATCATTGCCAAGCACTTTTAATTTTGTCTTTGTGGTGCCCAAGTTTTCTTTTGTATTGTTGCTATTTTTATATATCTACAACTTGTACATTCTGATTAACACTTTAAAAAAAGTTGAACTAGGACTCGCAGTAAATGAGGGGCCTTGACATGGCATGCAGGCTTACATATTTTGGCCAAACTCTGGGACTGATACCTCATTGTTTGTAATTGTTAAAGGCAAACTGTGCACTAGCAATTTCCCCCCTTTTTTTGTGTGTACAAATAATGGCTTTTTATAGTTTCTAGCAGCTGGTTACACTCCAGAATGTGGGTTAGACCGAGCACTGGCACTAGGGTGCTTCTAGCAGCTGATCAACACCACAGCATGGGTTAGACAGAGCGCTGGCGATTTCTATGTTTTGATTCCTATGAATTGATTTTGATTTTATCTTTGAAAGAAATAAGACAAATACACTGAGAAGATCTTCAACAAAAAAATTCTAAAATAGTAAGCAAAATACAGTGGTTTGCAAAAGTATTCGGCCCCCTTGAAGTTTTCCACATTTTGTCACATTACTGCCACAAACATAAATCAATTTTATTGGAATTCCACGTGAAAGACCAATACAAAGTGGTGTACATGTAAGAAGTGGAACGAAAATCATACATGGTTCCAAACATTTTTAACAAATCAATAACTGCAAAGTGGGGTGTGCGTAATTATTCAGCCCCCATAGTCAATAATTTGTAGAACCACCTTTTTTTGCAATTACAGCTGCCAGTCTTTTAGGGTATGTCTCTTGCTGACTCCAAGAGGTTTTCTCCCAAGATTTTGGCTCCATCCATCTTCCCATCAACTCTGACCAGCTTCCCTGTCTCTGCTGAAGAGAAGCACCCCCAGAGCACGATGCTGCCACCACATTACACAGTGGGGATGGTGTGTTCTGAGTGATGTGCAGTGTTAAGTTTTTCGCCACACATATGTTTTGCATTTTGGCCATAAAGTTCCATTTTGGTCTCATCTGACCAGAGCACCTTCTTCCAAATGTTTGCTGTGTTCCCCACATGGCTTGTGGCAAACTGCAAACAGGACTTCTTATGCTTTTCTGTTAACAATGGCTTTCTTCTTGCCACTCTTCCATAAAGGGCAACTTTGTGCAGTGCACAACTAATAGTTGTCCTATGGACAGATTCCCCTACCTGAGCTGTAGATCTCTGCAGCTCGGCCAGAGTCACATGGGCCTCTTGACTGCATTTCTGATCAGCACTCTCCTTATTCGACCTGTGAGTTTAGGTGGACGGCCTTGTCTTGGTAGTTTTGTTGTGCCATACTCCTTTCATTTCTGAATGATTGCTTAAACAGTGCTCCGTGGGATGTTCAAGGCTTTGGAAATCTTTTTGTAGCCTAAGCCTGCTTTAAATCTCAATAACTTTATCCCTGACCTGTCTGGTGTGTTCTTTGGACTTCATGGTGTTGTTGCTCCCAAGATTCTCTTAGTCAACCTCTGAGGCCGTCACAGAGCAGCTGTATTTGTACTGACATTAGATCACACACAGGTGCACTCTATTTAGCATTAGCACTCATCAGGCAATGTCTATGGGCAACTGACTGTACTCAGACCAAAGGAGGCTGAATAATTACGCACAACCCACTTTGCAGTTATTGATTTGTTGAAAATGTTTGGAATCATGTATGATTTTCGTTCCACTTCACATGTACACCACTTTGTATTGGTCTTTCACGTGGAATGCCAATAAAATTGATTCATGTTTGTGGCAGTAATGTGACAAACATTTGTGTACTAATGCATTTTTACATTTTTTTACACAAAAATCACTATAAAATGTATTTTTTACATTTAAGCTTTTTAAAATATTTTTTTCATTCGAATGAGACAACAGCAATTGTTATACATTTACAAAAATTCAGAATACCCCTTATGAATAATGTTTCATAAATGGCTGCTTGCTTGCTGGTTGGTATTGGTTTCCAAATTTTTATAAATATTTTTAAATGGAACCACAAAACATGTAAGTAATAGTTCTCTGAAACCCATTTGCTGTAGAAATGGCTTTTAAAGTTATATTTTTTTGGAAATATTAACCACTGACAACCAACACATTTCAATTATCACTGTAAAGCATAAGAGTTTGTACATATGCAGGAAAGTTTTTACCATTTATCAAAGTAGCCAGGTGTGTAGGGGAATCTGTGTTTGCAGGGGCAGCTGTCAATCTGTACACTTTTTGATCCCCCCACTATTGGCACTTTCATTTGCAGTACGAGAAGTTTTAAAAGCATCCGACATTCCTCTGCTTTATGGTTAATATTTAAAGGACATGTCCACCCCCAAAACTGAAATTTAACCCCATACTGGCCCCACTGTGTAGTGTACAAAAATCCTTACCTTAAATCTCTTGCTTACAAACGGTTCTCCTGCTATGCCCCTCCAAAGCCAGGAAAACTGCAGTGTAGAAGTCCAGTGACTCATCCTGTGCTTGTCTCTGTCTCAACCTCGACAAGGTTTGAGGCATGCGCAGGAGAGTCCTCCCCCTCCCTCCTGTTTTTCTCTCTTTCCCCCTAGCTCTAAACCCCTTGTATAATGTAGGTATAGGTCCCCAGCTCCAACGCCTTAATAGAATTTGGAGAAAGTCCCCCGATAGTTACTTACCTTACCTCTCTCCCCTGGCGTTCTGAGCAGCCTGCAGCCGCATCACTGATTGGCTGCCTCTCAGCCAATCAGGGACGCGGCTGCCGGTCCCACCCTTGCTTGCAGTTCCGTGCAAGCAGAGGGCCGGGGAGTGCGGCAGAGGAGAGAGGTAAGGTAAGATCGGGGGACTTTCTCAAATTTCTATTATGGCGGTTGTGGCTGGGGGACCAATACCTACATTATATAAAAAGTTGTAAAAAGGGGTGGACATGCCCTTTAAAACAGTTTGTGGTTTTTGCAAATAACAGATTTCAGCACACTGGTTTCCCCCCATAAACATAAAAAAGGGCATAGTTTGGGGTGTGGCCTGTGTTGTGGGGCAGAGTTAAGGGTGACAGTCTATTTGTGCCTATTGGCTCCTGAGATGTAGTCACGTGTACAGTGTCTTTATATAGATTATCATTAGGCAATGTACACATGGGCAGATAAAATCTGCCCATATTGGTTACTGTCTTTTCATCATACCGGCCAGGGATCATTTGGCTTATTAGTCCTGGCTGATATTTTGGCAAAACTGTAATTTTTGGCAATTGGTCTGCTTATAAAGGCATGTCATATATATATTAATATGCACAGTAATCACTGATTAGATTATAAAAACATAGGAAAAATGGTGCACCTCTTATTGCAAAAACCCAGTTGTCTTTTCTGATGACTTTACACAGTAGATCTTACAGCTAAGGCTGGGTACACACGAGGAGTATTTTTCGTTCCAACCAACTGATACACGAAAGTATCTGTCGATTGTGTGCAGGGGCACTTCTAGGGTTTTTGCTGCCTGAGGCAAACTTTAGAATGCCGCCTTTGATTGTATTGCGGCGCGTGCAGCCGCCAAATTAAAGTGGGTGTGGCTTTGTCAGTGGGCGTGGCTAACATTTTAAGATTTTGAGCTTCCTGTCACGTATGTAAACAATTCCTCAGTCAGTCGACCCCCCATGGCCATGATAAGACCCCAGGGAGGTTACAGGCCACTGACTCCAGCCACCCCCCCCATGATAAAGACCCCAGGGAGGTTACATTAAGGGCCATGAGGGCTGAGGCCACTAAATCCAGCCAGCCCACCCCCGCCCCCCCAAAGCTTAGGACCTGGCTGTCCTGTGAGTCTGTGACACATTATCACATATTTAGTAGTTACTTTACATTACTTACAGTTGTTGCAGTCAGATTAATGTGGAAGTGTGGTGGTCTGCGACTGCTCAGTGATCTGCTCGGCTCCACAACAACCAGTGCCACACCACACACAAATCTTCTTCAATCTTGAGAAGCCACGTGCCCACGTCAGAAGAAGAAATGAAGAAGAATCTTCACAGAGTTCTCACACAGTGACACAGAACAGCAGTCAGCAGTGTCACTGTCAGTGTGCAGAGTGCGGTGCTGGGCCTGGGCTGGCAGTGGCCCCTCCCTCCACAGTTTTGCCGCGCGTAGCAGCTTAAGGGAAGTCCGGGCGGCGCCGGCGCCCAACTTCCGGAAGTTGCGCCTGTGCAGTGTGTGCTGAGTCGTGTAAGTAACCACCTGGTCCCTGACGCCGGGGCCGCCTATCAGAGACACCACATAGCCTTGCGTCGGGACATCGGCGTCGCGCACCGCAGCGCGAGAGTTAAGTCAGACAGACTCAGACTCCCAGTAAATAAATTGGAACTTGGAAGGAAGGTGCTTCTTCTTACCTTCCCACAAGCTAAGCAGGCCTTCCTTGCGCCGGTCTGGCATGCACGGCGCTTGCCTTAACTGCCAGCGAGCGAGCGGTTAGTACAATTAAATTTTTTTTTTGTGTTTGCTTTATTTTCCGCCTTTGGCAGAATGCCGCCTGAGTTTGATGACTTAGTGAGCCTCATTACAGATGCGGCCCTGATTGTGTGCCCAGCCTTACAGCATTTCATGTAAAGAAAATATACTGCCAACTGAGCTAGGTAAACAATAACACAGCAGGGAATTATTACTCATTAAATGTACTTTACAGATTTAACCAGTGCTAAATTTAATAAGATACACACGAGCAATATAAAACTACCAATCCCGCAGTTATCACTAAAGAATATGTGGTATAGGAATAAAACTGTACACCAGCCTCCTCTCCACTAGTAGGTGTACAATTCTTTTAGCTAGGGTGATCTCATATTTAGTACGAAATGCAAATCGTGCAAGATTTGGTAATAAATATGGGATCACCCTAGCCCAAAAAAAATCAGGGTCATTAAATATTCATTTTTTTTAGTTGAACAATCACTGTTTGCAACATGGTCTGTAGTTTATGATTAAAACTTTCCATCAGATGTTATTAATTTTGCAATGGGTAATCAGCGAAGTTAGTTTCAGTGGTTTGTTGGGGGGGGGGGGGGGGGGTAACTGGTGCCTGGAATTTTTTTTTTTATTATTTTTGCTTATTCAGTGCAGTCTGCTGTACTTCTCCTGGTGTCCATAGATGCATAGAGAACTATATCAACATTGAAGGGTATGTCCACCCCCCCAAACTAAAATTTCATATGTTGTAGGAAATGGCTATAAACCTCAACCTCACAAGGTTTATAGAATTCAAAGCTGCCCCGGATGTACTTACCAGCCTTCGTTCCCTCGCTGCCTTCCATGCACGGAAGCAAAGTTGGAAGGGCTTGATTGGCTAAGGCGCCATGTCTTAGCCAATCATAGGAGCAGATGCCGGTCGAGCCCATTCTGCTTGCTTCAGTGCACGGAAGACAAGCAGAAGGCAGCGAGGAAACAAAGGCTGGTAAGTACATTTGGGGACAGATTTGAGTTCTATAAACCTTGTGAGTTTGATGGCCATTTCCTGCAACATTTAAAATTTTAGTTTGGTTTGGACCCTTTAACTTTGAAGCTGCTTGAGGTGATTGCCGAGACAAAGGCTGGATTTATATACAGTGAGGGTGCTAAGCAAGCAGGAAGGACAGTAAGAGATCCTGGAGGTGGTTGAATAGCTGACTGTCAACATAGCATTATATTATATATACACATGAGTGATGGTTCCGTCTATTCTTTATACAGAGCAAAAGCACAAATGTGGATTTCTCAGCTAAACAGAACTTAAATACACTTTATAACAAAGGTAAAGATATCTGTATTAACTACTATATATAACTGTGATAATCAAGGCAAGTAAAAAATATATACAATATTATATGATTCATATATCATAGACTATTTGGATATATTTGGTCCTGAACTTCCTTCTGAGCTTGTTCAATGGTAACCCATTAATGAATCCCCACTTGAAAATTCCCTGTATTTGGGCTTGGCCACACTGTCGGCAACGCATGCGATTCCATTTGCAATACGCAATCGCATGCAACCACCATTTTAAAGCACAATCGCATGAGGCAAAATCGTGGCAGTGCAGCCTAGTTTGTTTTTTGTAGGTCAAATCGCCGCTATCTATATAATGCTGACCATTACAATAGCAAATTACTCTAAAACCCTCTGACTGACTGATGTCCAGCAAAATTAGAATTAATTTCACTATGATCAGTGCAGAGTGACCATTTCAATACACCCAGGGCTGTTTCTAGCCATCTTGGTGCCCTAGCATGATCAGATCGCAGAGTATTGCCATTAACACTTTCAGTGCCAGCAGAGTATTACCATTAACCCTTTCAGCTGCCAGCATTGACATGATATACAGTATGTACCTGATTTCCATTCCCCCTCCATTGAATTGTTCACGCCTCACCTACTCTAAGTTCACCCTAGCACTTTGCCTAGGTGGCCTATGCTTAAAAATGTATGTATGTATGCTGTGTATATGTCTAATTTTATTTATAAAGTGCCACTTAGGTACACAGTGCTGTACATTATAATATACAGAGTATACAAACAAGGGGATAAGTGCCATTATACAGATAGATTTAAATTAAATACAATTTCATACATTGGTTAAGAACACATATATATATATATATATATATATATATATATTATATATGATGTATAAATGGATAGAAGTGCAACAAGACACATTAGGAATGAGATCCCTGCCCCGAAGAGCTTACAATCCAAGTGAGTATAAAATGGTCCTGAATACACCACCACCACCCGGTCATTTCGCCATACATCTTAGTGGTAATGGCGGACATGTCACTGCCCCCCAATACTTTGTACCAGTAAATCCGTCCACCTCACGCAACAGGCTACACCGTCCTCTCCTGAGCCTTCCAGGGAGCTGGCGGGGAAGGGAGGGAAGAGGAAAGGAAGAGGAGGAGCGTGGGAAGCCAAGGAGCAGTGTCAATACAATAGGTTCGTTGTGTTGTGGATGTGCGCGCCTGCAGGAAGGCAGCGGGTAGGGAATCCAGACACACGGACATCGCTGACAACCCTCCCCCTCTGACATGCTACTGATCTGACCGGACTGCGTGAAGGGAAAAAAAGGCGGCAGCGATCAGAAATAGCCGAAAGGGAAGGTGAGTGAGGCGGGCCTGATACGGTGCACAGTTCTGCATAATATGCACATGGAGCCAATACGAGGCCTGGTATCTAGATAGGAGGTGTTCAGGTCTCTCCCCGGAATCCTGATGTGTCACTGCCCTGATGCGGGAGACGGGGACGGTCTGTACCATAGTTGGAGGTGGGTTAGGGAAACAATGACTTAAGGTCATGGGTAAATGTAAAGAGCCGTCCCCAAGGCTTTCCCTCCACTCAGTGCATTTGAGGACAACCCTCTAGGGAGGGAACTACACGCTGGACCAGCATGGCCATAACCCGGGCTTGGATATTCATTATCAGGAGAGGACAGGGCTGTATAGTTTATAGTGACAATGATAAGACAGGGGAGTCTATGTTTCCTTATAGAACATTCCTTACTAAATCTGCTTGTGAAGGTTCTCATCCATCCAGGTCATGGTGTATCTGTAACATTCGTCCGCCCAGGTCATGGTGTATCTGTCATGGTGTATCTGTAACATGGTCATGGTGTATCTGTAACATTCATCCGTCCAGGTCATGGTGTATCTGTAATTCATTACGTTTCAGGGTATTTATTGCCAACAGATTCTTGTACAACTCATTCTGAATTGCCAGTCGGATGACAAGCGAAATGTCTTCAAGAAATAAACTGAAAGTCAGTTGATCTAACGTGACTTAAAGTCATTTATATAGGAAGCCCTGTTTATTGTTGACAGACAATGTTCTATTCAATAGGAATGGTAATTAACTATTAATACACTAAACAGGGATTCCTATATAAATGACTAATACACGGAGGGGGAGAGACAGTGGTAGGGTAGGGGGAGAGTGTCTGTTGTTATTTTTTGGGGTTTTTTTGGCTGACCTTATGTATTATAAAAAATAATACGCTACCTACAGTGTAATGTACAGATTTACTTCACCTCTGAGTTCCATGCCCTGTATAAAAGCTTCTGTATGGTCATGGAACTCCTTGGTGGCATAATATCCTTATATTACACGGTAAGTAGCATATTATCCCTTATATATTACACTCCCAACATTACCTGGTTGCAGTATATAGCTAGGGAATGCTGGGAGTTGCAGTTTTCAAACATGTGGAGGGCCTCAAGTTTGACACCTGTGATATAGACGGACACCAGACCCTGAATCTCACTCGCAGCCACCTGGGGTCAACGTTTGAAACGTCAAGGGGGGGGGGGGGGGGCGTGCATCGCAGGGATGCAAGCCGGGGGGGTGCACACCGCAAGGTTTTGTGGTATAACAAGAAAATACAGATCTCAGATTTCAAACTAATTTCTGTTGATCCATACAATCATTTGTATTTTACATTCATTGTGACCGATTGTCCCTTTAATATCTGTCATTTTGAAAGGTTTTAAAACTTGACTTAAACCCAAACCTACTATCAATGTAATAGATCACCACAATTAATCCTAGACACTGTTGATTAGGTGATGTAAATCATAATGTTATGTAACATCACTCTTAAAGGGAATCGCAACTGGGGGGGAAAAATTGTCAGCAAAAATGTGAAGGATCACACATCCTTATAGAAGTGAGCCAACTTTTATTGAACCATCAACATAACATACGTATGTTATGTTGATGGTGCAATAAAAGTTGGTTCATTTCTATAAGGTGTGTGATCCTTCACATTTCTGCTGACAATTTTTTTTCCGAACACATATCCATGGGTTTTTCTATTTTCCCATTGCTATAGTTAACCAGTAAACCCATGCAATTCCACGGGAAAATTGGGCAGGATCTTGTATTCAAATCCAGCTGTTATTGCAGGTGGCAACACAATGAGGATAGAGGGGCCTTAGAAAATTACACTTGTTGCAACCTTAGTAACCTTAAACGTCGATTTGCTTAAAATTAATAAATATTCAAATGTATTTAATTAAATGTTTAAAATTGATTTAAATACATTGCTGTAAACAGGAATCAACTGCTTGTTTTCACCCATGTCCCATTGCATCATCTAGCATCTTGGTCTGCCCTCTTCCTGAATTAGCATGTTCCTGCTTCCTCCACTTGTAGTATTTCCATTTTAAACACACCATAGGGTTTCTTTAAGTACAACTCTTAAATTAATTTTTCTGCTGTTTACTAGCATGGCTTTACACTGAGGCACAATAAGCATTACTAAGTACTTCAAATACAATATAGTAATGTGTTGTTAGGAATGAAATAAATTAACCTTTATTTTTGTTCAATATCCTTTTACACGTGCTTCTGTTTTTCTGTTGTGTCTATACATATAAGCTAATATAATTACAGAGCCTGTAGAAGACATTTCTATTTTACTCTGTTTTTTACAATCAAGCTGGATAATCATCTTAAATGTAATAGATTTTCCATTTACTATATTAAATTTGAGAGAAGATATTATTTTTACTGATAATGTTTCCTCATCCACCTCACTAAAATTCAGTTGAAGTACTGTATAAAAACCAAAGAAAAGTGTTACAATCGAATTTAACAAATTTTTATTATTTTGTTGATTTAAAACAGGTATTTTAGACAAATATTCCCAAACAATGTTATTTAAAGTGCCTATCCACCCCAAAGAGAAACATCACCCAATTTTTGAGCCCGCAACACAAATTCACCATCCTGGCTCTTCTCAGGAACGTGTGCCTCTGTCTCCTGCTGCACAAGCTTTAGGAGCTTGAGCATGTGCGGAGGCCACATGTATTGTGAAACCCAGCCAGTCATTGGCCATGATTCCACCAATTACGGTTATGATTTATGGGCGGCAGCTTTGCAGAAGAGAGTCTGGCCAGTGAAATCTGTGATGCAGGCTTTAGTAGAAGAGCAGTTTGTGCTTGTATATACCGTTAATAACAAAAAATGTTTTATGTTTCTCTTTGAGGATGGCCATGACCTTTAAAGGGTATGTCCACCCTAAAATTCATTTTTTAATATAAGATTCCCCCTGCCAGCCCAGCCCCAACCGCTATATTTATATGTTTAGAAAGCTCCCCAAACTCTACTTACCTCCCCTCTTTCCTCCGCCGCGCTTCCGTCCCTCTGCTTGCGAGAAAATGCAAGCAGAGGTGCAGGACCGGCAGTCGCGTCTGTGATTGGCTGAGCGGCAGCCAATCACGGACGCAGCTGCCGGCAGCTCATTTCGGCGGAGGAAAGAGGAGAGGTAAGTAAAGTTTGGGGAGCTTTCTAAACATATAATATAGCGGTTGGGGCTGGGCTGGCAGGGGGAATCTTATATATTAGGGATTTACACTAGGGGGAGGGAATCCTGAGGGGGAGAAGGGCTGCATACGCATGCCAAATTCTCCCGAGGCCAGGTAGAGGCAGAGTCCTATATGGACCTGCTATCCTCCTGTGGGCAGTTTTTTGGGACTTTGGGGGGACTACAGGAGAACCATATGGATCGGGATGTGAGGTAAGGATTAAACTACACTACATGATGGGGCCCAGTAGTTGGGGGGATTATAGTTTTGGGGGTGGACATGCCCTTTAAGGGGTATTTACACTGGGAATTTTATTTTTTCAATTGCCTATTACTAGAAATTATGATTCTTCCAAATCATTTTAAGTAAGGTATGTTTTTTTTCTGAGTACATAAACGTAAGTTTAATTTTAAGAGGAAATAATAAGAATAGGAACTTACCCTTGATTATGTTACACAAACAATTAGGTTGATAGTGGTAGGGCACTAAATTGACCCGAAAGCAGGGGGAGTTACCTAACCTTGTTTTCAATAGCTGTGTGTAAAGGCTGGTACGAGAGATTCTTTCACAGCTTGCTACTTGTACTTGCGGATACCCTGGGCAGTGGAAGTAGGATTTCCTACCTACTGGGCTAGGCACTATGGTTGCCATATAAATTCAGGAGTTTTGATTGGTAAGTTCTAAAAGGGCAAATTTAACAGACAAGTTTAAGACCCTTCAGGGTTTCACTAGAACTATCTAAGTACACTGGCCATGCAGTTTGAATGCATCAAATTAAAAAAGCAAATTCAATATTTAGCATCAGATATAGAAATCGGTGATATTGGTTTAATTTACCAGGGCTGTAAATTCTACTAAATTTAGTCCTTCTAAAGGGTGTGGTTGTTAAATTTATTGGTAAACATTTGTAATTTCTGCTGCTAGGGTTGAATCATTTTACAGTCTCATTCCTAAAGTACATTAAGTTAAGGGTGAATTAAAATATAAAACTCTACCTTTGAATGTTGACAGGATGAGTTAAATGGTCGCTTAAACACACAGTATTAATCGTTGACGGATCTGTAGATTCTGTCTGTCATTTGTTAAAGATGTGGCTACACTCAATCCGGAACAGTCTTCCTATATTAAGTAAAGGGAAGATTGCTTGGGACTGCCATACCCTAACGATTACAGAGAACTCCCTATGCTACAGTACAAGAAGCCAGTGTTGGCGAAGGGCAAATTTTATGTTCAAAATGGCCCTTTCCAATGCCGCAGCCCAACTTTTGTTATCGTAAACTTATTTTGTTGGTGCACACATTAGCGCCAATTTGTGTACCCAGCTTTACCTCTAGGATAAGATTAGATTGGACAAAACAATAATTGCATAGCACAGATCCCTGGTCCCTGCCCTTCACTAGACACACAGCCCATCCCCTTGCTTGCTGACACGGAAGGGGACAGGAAGGGAGTGGGATGGGTAAGCTGTGCTTTGTGGTAAGTGTTCTCATGTATTACCTGGAGTGAAAACCTAGGGGCATATTTATAAAGGATTGTCTTTTTCGCCAAATAATTAGCGCAGCACATCGCAGTGAAAATAGCGCCATTTGGGGCTTCGTTTCGCCTTATTTATAAAAAAGCGAAAAAACACTTCGCGGCTGAAAAAGGCGAACGGGCGCGATAAAGAGCGAAAAGTATCGCAGCGAAAACTTAACGCATCTAAGAAGACTGCATTGTGAAAACCATTCGAAACCAGAAAAGCCCACTAGAAAATGATGTCAAGTTCAAAATGGCCACCTCACATTTACCAAGAAGTCAGCCATGTCTTATTTAGTCAATCTTCTTAGAATTTCTCAATTGGAATACAATTTTCTTTTGCACTGCACATTCGACTTTCTAATGCGCGTTCGCCTTTCGAATGTGCGTTCGCCTTTCGAATGTGCGTTCGCCTTTCCAAGGCATATTCCATTATAATGTGCATTCGCCTTTCTAATGTGCGTTCGCCTTTCTAATGCGTGATCGCCTTTCTAATGTCGCTTTTCCAAGGCATATTACATTCTAATGCGCGTTCGCCTTTCTAATGTCGCTTTTCCAAGGCATATTACACTCTAATGCGCGTTCGCTTTTTCAAGGCATATTACCCATTAGAATGCCTTTTCGCTCAAACAATGACTTTTCACCACCTTCAGGGTCGCGCTAATCTTTCGCTCTTTTTAACGCAAACACCACCTTTCGCTCTTTTATAAATCGCGTTATGCCTTTTTGCTCCTTTTTCGCTAAAATTACCATTGCGAAGTTAGGCGAAAAGGGTTTAGCGATAGCTCGCGGAAACGGTTTCGCCATTCGTTAACGCTACCTTTATAAATATCGTTAACTGTCTTTTTGGCGAAAACCCATGCGAAAAGCGAATGTGAAAACATTTCGCTACTTTTCGCTCTTTTATAAATATGCCCCCTAGTGTTGTAGTTTCTAATCCTGGTGAACATCCAGAGGGAGGGTGGTTGGTGTAAATGAAATGTTATTCGTTCTGTTTGTGTTGTTGATCCTAATGTTTTATTAACACTATTATTTCTTTACTATTAATACTATTATTATTTCCAAGATCCTTTAAGGGATTTTTCGCGCATGCGCATAGAAGACAAGGTCCGTCGGGACCTGTCAGACTACGCACCGGGGGAGCGAGCGAGCGGGTAAGTTCTTACCTTCTCTCCTGGCTCCTGTGTGTTCTATTGAAGAACGGAAGGTAAGGCACAGCTCCTTTACCTCCCGTTCTTCAATAGAACTGGATTCAAAAAACTTACAAAAACCAGTGGTGATACCCTTTAATGGAGCTCCTTCATATCTTTCTAACAAGTCTAAGGCTGGGTACACAACAGCCAATATTTTCGGCAGACCAACCGATTCCCGGCACTTTGGGGCGATCAGCCGAAAATATTGGCTGGTGTGTGGCGGGCGGCCACAACCGACATTGATCGTTTGTTCGGCCTAATCGGCCGAACGAGTGATCGGATGTGTCGGTAAATTCCGATCGATTGTGCCGTTCCCTATGGGACCGCACGATCGATCGCTCGCTCGGGGAAAAAAGTCCCCTCCATGTGTACCCAGCCTTAGATGATGTCTCTAGATTCTCTGGATGCTAAATTATAGGCTTGTAAAGTTACAGTTCCTGGTCTGCCCTCTGAGTCTCTGTGATAGTCACATTATGTGCTGTGTAAGAAGCTCCACCCTCCAAAATCGATCTTTTTTGAAGCTATTTACAGACCTACAACTATTCTCTGTCCATTCCTCTAACTTTTCTTTTCAGGCTTGTGGCTAACTTTTAAAAGAAGTTTAGGGGTGGGGTTTATGATGCTCTGTCCCAACAGAGGTTGGGGGTTGCTCTGCTCCAACCTTGGTGGCAGACCCCAAAATTCTGGTGATGTCACAGTATAGTATTTAAGGTTGAATAAAGACGTATGTCCATCCATTCCAACCTACTCTGCAATACCTATATCTGTTGTATTCAATTAGATCAACTGGACTTGAAATGTAGTTCTTGAAGACGTTTCGCTAGTCATCCGACTGGCTTTCTCAATTCAGAATGACTTGTACAAGAATCTGTGGCACTTATGTACCCTGGAAAATCCCAATTAGCATATCACAGCCAGGTGTTAAGGGTGTGATAGGATAGTGGCTAAGAAGAATTTTCAAAAAACATCGTATCCCTGTCTGCTTTAAACCGAACAACACACTGAGGCAGCAATTGGTACATCCGAAAGACCCAATACCAAAACACAAGAAAAGCGACATCATATATGCAGTGCAGTGCAGTGAAGAATGCTCTGATTTGTATGTGGGGGAGACCAAACAGCAACTGCATCAACGTATGGCCCAGCACAGAAGAGCCAATTCCTCGGGTCAGGACTCAGCCGTGTATCTGCATCTTAAGGATAAAGGACATACCTTTGAAGATTGTAATGTTAACATACTGGCGAAGGAACGTGACTGGTTCAAGAGAGGTGTTAAGGAGGCCATTTATGTGAAAATAAAGAAACCAAGCCTAAATAGAGGTGGGGGGGTTCGACACCAACTGTCTGCCATGTACAATGCTGTTTTAACACCTTACTCTGGGCGTTCCTATAACACCTCTTAGCCACTATCTAATCACACCCTTAACACCTGGCTGTGATATGCTAATTGGGATTTTCCAGGGTACATAATTGCCACAGATTCTTGTACAAGTCATTCTGAATTGAGAAAGCCAGTCGGATGACTATCGAAACGTCCCCCCCCCCTTCAGAACTACCTGTCAAGTCCAGTTGATCTAATTGAATACAACAGATATACCATGACCTGGATGAATGAGAACCTTCACAAGCATATCTGCAATACCTACATTTCCTGCCGTACAGATTACAGTAATAGTAGTAAAAACCACCCTTTATACTGCTGTAACTTTGGATAGACTAAAGCATGATCCTGGACTAATTTTTAGACAGTCCCCAAAATTCTGGTGATGTCACAGATTACAATACTAGTAGGAAAAAAAACCCTTTATACTGCTGTAACTTTGGATACTAAAGGTGGTCATACACATGTGATTCCACAGCATGTGTGCCAACAAATCACTTTGATATTAGCCGATTGGGAACAGCACTCACGGACCCAACCGATCACGTGGGGCCATACACCACATGATCGGATTGGCTCCCTCTACTTAAAGTATAGGGGGCTGATACTGACCGACGGAAAACTTCTGTCATTCCCGATCGACCGAAGTGCCGACTACGTCGGCACGCCGATCGGCTGGGAACGGCCCCTACACACTAATAATAATAGGTAAATCCCATTCCCCAATAGAATTTACCTATTATCGTTCATGTATATGTCCACCATAATCATGATCCTGGAGTCATTTTAAAGTTCCCTTATAAGGCCACTTGTATGGAGACCACAGTTCCTCTTTAAGATTTAAATATCACTAGTTTTATATACTTTTTTATTTTATTTTTAACTACTGCTTAGTGGGCAAACAACCTTAAATGAAAATGTACTTTAGCCTATAACACCTCTCCTGCCCACCCCTTCTTTCTCTCCCCTAATAAAGTACCCAGGGCAAGGGCCTGAACCACTAGGTCCCTCACCTCTGGCCTTGCATTAGATTCGTAGTTACACTTACCTTTAGTTGTGCTTTTTAAGTCTGGGCTTGGCCAATGTAAATGCACTCTTCTTGCAGAGAGCGTCTTTCCATAGTTCAGGTCCTGGACACAGAAGGTGGAGAGCCCAATTTAGTTAACTATAAAGGACGAGATTAAGGTCCTCACTCTGGTTACTTTATGGGGGAAAAGGGAGGAGGAATGGGATGTTGTCTACTAATATTACTACTCATATACAGTTAAGAAGAAAACTTAAAAAACAAAAGCCAAATGAACAATCCTCCCTTCTCCTAAGTTGTGCCCCCTGGGGATTCAGCTGGCAGTTAGCAAACCTACTATCTAGATGCTGCTGATGATTGTTCTGGTCTGGCCCGTCCCTTCACTGTCAAGATATTTATAACAATGGAAGGAGATGCTCTGTAGGTGGCAGGCCTGAAAGGAACAGTACCTGGACCTTGCTTTTTAGTAAGTGAATGAGTAATGTAATGTATGTGACTGCTATGAAACCTAACTTGAAATATTGTGCAGGTAATGAAGGAAAAGTATTCTGGAGTGAATGCATTAATCTGGAGGTTTGGTATCTATTTGGATAGCAAGTTTCCATGTATCAGATTGGTTTGATCAATTTTAACCTTCACAAATGAAGTATTTTATTTATAGGTTAAATGCAGGCATGTTTCATGTATTTTGCAATTGTTAGAGTTTCACTTTCATTCAAGTGCATTAGTATTCTATTTTGAGTATCTTTTCAGTGGGTGTCATCTCCGTTGCGGTTTATACGGTTAGGTCTAAATTTGTGTTTTGTAGTTGTAAGTCTAATAATTGGAAATAACAGGAACATCCTTTTTTATCTTTGCTCAAAATTCTACTTTTTGCTCAAAACAGTAAATCTGAGAAGGCTATATAAACATGATTGTAAAGCTGAATTACAACAATTCTGCAAAGATGAGTGGGCCAAAATTCCTCCAGAGCGCTGTAAAAGACTCGTTGCAAGTTATCGCAAACGCTTGATTGCAGTTATTGCTGCTAAAGCTGGGTACACACCTATCGATTTTTCCTCCTGACCGACCGTTCGATACTTTCGAACGGTCGGCCAGGAGGAAGGACTGTCGGTCGCGGCAAAAGCAGCCGCGTCCGATAGTCACCGCGACCGATCGTGCGGTCCATAGAGGACCGCACGATCGGATGAGGTTTTCCACCCTGTCCGATCGTCCTTTCGTCCGATTCGGACGAACGGTCGATCGGACATGGGCACTTTCGGATGCGATAATTTCGGTCCGATCGACCGATACACTGAACTATCGGTCGACCGGACCGAAATATCTCATCGTGTGTACCCAGCTTTAGGGTGGCCCAACCAGTTATTAGGTTCAGGGGACAATTTCTTTTTCACACAGGGCCATGTAGATTTGGAGTTTTTTTTTCTCACTAAATAGTAAAAACCATCATTTAAAACTGCATTTTGTGTTCAATTATGTTATATTTGACTAATAGTTAACGTTTTTTGATGAGCAGAAACATTTAAGTGTGACAAACATGCAAAAGAATAAGAAATCAGGAAGGGGGAAAATAGTTTTTCACATCACTGTATTCTCAAAAATTGATACTGGCAAGCTAATGTTTCCCTTCAGCACAGTGAAAGCTCTGTGAGCTTAAATACATACTCTCATGAGCTTTCGCTGTGCTTAATGGACACACCCTCGGGTAGACACACTAATCATTGGCTATGATGTCATCCAAAAACTTGTTTTGAGGGTGGACATGCTCTTTAATCAAATATAAATCAAATACTCGCAAATAGTTATTCAGATCATGAATTTTATGTACTCTAAAGCCTAGTACACACGTACGATCGCGGGTCGCGACGCACGATGTGTCCGAACGTTAATTTTGGCTCTGCCCGACCAGCCATTTTGGCAGATAAAGTACCCATACGCGGGCTGATTATCGGGCGAAACAAACGTTCGGACACACCGTGCGTCGCGGGTCGGGACCCGCAGTCGCACGTGTGTACGAATATTAAGTCTACTTGTCAGTCTGATTATCTGTTCAACAGTTCCTTTACCAAACAGGGAGTCGGGAAGCAGGAAACTTTTGATCAATTTGCTAAGAACTGTTTTGAATATATGTTTATTAACACATGTGTACATGGCTCAACCTAGCGTGAGGACCTAAATAGCTAGATCCTAGAGTCCTAGATGGGGACTGTCAGTGACAGAAGAGGAGACTGCAGACAAGGAAGAGAAGCCGTCTGGCGGGTGAAATCTTAAGTATTACTGATGATCTGTAAAATACCCAGAGATAAGGAACTAGCGGTTTAGGACCCCACAGTGTGTACTATTTAGATGTGGAAGATGAGAAGCTAGGGGGAGGTGAATATAATTATCCTCTAATGCACCACTTATGATAGACATATAGGACCCAAAAGGAAGTGTATATAGAAAGCTCATCTTGTATTGGGAAACAATACAGGCTGTGTACCTATAGTGATGGAACATAAAATGCTGGCAATTTGCTTGGCAAGGGGTAAATGAGGCTCCCATGCAGGTAGAAGAAGGAAGCTTTGAATTTGCTTAAAACTTACTGTATTTTGCTCTCTTTTTGGACAGCGTAAGGTCACATGAGTATTGAACAATATTTACAATTAAAGATCCTTTTAGATCCTTACCCCTGGGATTACAGTAGATCGTCTATAATGCTTCAATTTTCTCTTGCTGGTCATTCTAGCTCTGCCCCCTCATTCACTGGAGACCTATGGGAAGGGGCACTCTACAGTATGGGGGGGGGGGTTTAAAGCTGATCCAAAAAATATATATATATTTGTGTCTCTTCCTTTCTTTATCATCGGTTCATAAAATCACATAATTCTTACATATTTAACAAAGCAATAAACATCTATATATAAAATAAACTTTATTTTATCGCCAGGGTTGATCTGTACAGTTTGTCACTGTCCATTGAGGAACCGCTAGCAGTCAGCAAACCATTGCAGTGCCAAGACACCTTCAGAAAACACTGCTTAGAAACACGGCTGTAATACATGCAAGCCATTTCTGGTGTCTGCATGTGCATATACAGGTCCCCAAAGGTGTAAACTACCAGGGGAACTTGGATTTGGCAATTTAATCACCTCCTGTATGAATGCAGTAGGAATAGTACTGGCAGCTTTTTATTAGGACTGCAAAGGGTTTTAATTATTATTATTTTTTTTTAACTATCACTCCTATCCAGGATGCGTCAGAATGAAACGCCTCAGAAACCTCAGCAGCAGTGACAGCTCAGACAATGAGAGTGAGTATTAAACAGTCAAGTGAAATGTATCTTGTTTTTGGTCACAGGTAGAAATTTATTGGTGTAACTAGTTTTACGTTGCTGATTTTACTTTGCATTTTATATGTGATCACAGAGCAAATTTATACCCATGCCTTATTGCCACTGTTTTCTAATTAATATCTGGAATTATTACCCTAAAAGCCTTAGAAAGTATGGCTTAGTAAAGAAAGAGTGTCCATCATTAGAATTCGCTTTACCAATCTAATAAGCATTTAGCATTGCTGTACATTTCATCTGCATTGCTGCTTGGTAGGACTGAGAATTTACCATGAATTGGCATAGATATTGTCCTTGTGTCATAAGTTTGTTGGGAATTGGTCATACACTACAAACTTACCTCCCAACTTTCCTCTGTTGTTCCTCCAACTGCCTGGCCCCATCATTAAGCATTTGTTGATGATCCAGCTGCAGAACATAGGCAGATAAAACTGCTACTCCACTCGACATTACAACCTATTCAACATTCATTTTGGGTTGAATGTCGAACAGCTGTAATGACAATGTAGTGTATAGCCAGCTTTTCCTTCCAGTGGCACAGCATCCTGACATTCCCACAGAGTTCTCTGTTCTGACATGTTCATTTTTCAAATGAATGTCAACAATGCATGGTTAAAATTACGCTGGTTGATGGTTGAATCCCTAATGCTGCGGCCATTGTATCAACGGATGGCAACACACAGGGAAAGCGCAATCACAACGCAGCACATTTTACGTGTGTTAAACGCAGCACATAGCATTGAGGGGCACGCACATAAAAATGGACTGGCATGCAATTTTTGCTTGCTAACGGGTCGTATAATGCAGTCGTAGGTAAATTAGAAACATGCCAGTGTGGCCTAGCCCTTACTAGACAAAGTCATTGAAGTGATATAAAAACTGCATCATTTGGGGCAGCAATGAATATATCACAACAATACATGGTTTAAATTGATTAAATTATACTTCCCAGCATTCCTTATCAGACATACAAGGTTATTCAATAAAAGTTTTTTTTTTTTTTTTTTTTGTTTTGTTAATAATGGTGCTAATTTTGTCCCAACCGATCAGATGTTAGCTTTCAAATGTCAAATAATATCTGGTTGGGGCAAAATTAGCACCATTTTTAACAATAAGAACTTTAATTGACTCTCCCTGATAGTGTTCTCATAACATTTATTGCTGCTCTGAAAGATTAAGATGTACTATGTTGTTTCTATAAATCTACCTTTTGAATGAGTAATGTTGGAGGTATGTTTCTGCACAATAGATAGAAAAGATATATATAGCTGGAGACAAAACCCCCGGGTGATCCTGAGTCCCCTACTCAGGTGGATAAACAAAAGTGGTGTCTCTCAAAAGAGGGACAGCACTAATGAAAGGAACAAATAATAAAACAGACACCCGGCGGGTGGGATAGAAAAAACTGGCAGCAGAAGTATATATTACCGTTTATACATAAAAAAGTCATCATAATACACATATGGATACACTAATAACCAGCTGGCCAGCTGAAATCCTAAAAAGATAGAATGAAAAAAATAAAATAAAAGCTACAAAGTCTAGAAATAGATACAACTGTCAGGCAAGGCTAAAAATAAAAAAAATTAGGAATAGACTGCAGTAGCAATAACAGCTATTGGCATCAGTCCACAGTTCAAAGTATATTGAAGGCAGATCCGTACAAGTATTGTCCACCAAAGTTTAAAATCCCCAGTAAAAGGAGAATCACTAAACTCTTTGCGGTGTGCGCACACCTAAAATACATCTGCTAGTCCTATTTGCCCTTTCCACCTCTTTATTTATACATTCCACAGGATATCCCTTATCCCTAAATCTCTGACCTACAAATTTGGTTTGTTTGTTAAATTTTTCCAAACATCTCGCATCTTGTTGGAGGGTATCCCGATAGGGCAAATTCTCAGACTTAGAAGGAACTGTTCAGATAAGGAAAAATTTAACAAACAAACCAAATTTGTAGGTCAGAGATTTAGGGATAAGGGATATCCTGTGGAATGTATAAATAAAGAGGTGGAAAGGGCAAATAGGACTAGCAGAGGCTTTCTGCTTGAACTTAAACCTAAGAAAAGCAATAAGTATAGAAATAAACCGGCGGTGGTATTAGATTTTAATAAAGAGAGTTCAAAAATAGTTAAAATATTTAAGAAACACTGGACAACAGAATGATAAAGAATTGACAGAATAGTGGGAAAAAACATAATTTTTAAGAAACCCACAGGGAGATTCAATAAAAGTTCTTATCCTTTAAAATGGTGCTAATTTTTGCAAAATTACCACTATTTTAAACGATAAGAACTTTTATAGAATAACCCCCCAAATACGTTGAAAAATATTTTATCAACTAGTTTATTGCCTAGGGCAGTTAATACAGTGACTAGGGATGTTCAAATGTGGGAAATGCGTTAACTGCCATTATGCGAGAATGGGTAGGGAATCTATTATGATAAATGGGTATCAACACAAATGGACTACATTCTATAATTGCCAGTGCCAGAATGTAGTATATGGGGAAAAATTTCTGTGTGACAAATGGTATATTGGTAAGACACATAGAAAACTTAGTTAGAATAGGGGAACATAGGAGAGGAGTCCTCTACAATTTAGATTGTAGAGGAGTGACCCTACAATCTAAAATATGTCTAATTTTTACCTACTAGAGCATGCGACCCTATGGAACTGTAGCCCCCTTTTTATAACTTTTTTACTACTTACATATAAAGATCTGTATATATGTTTCTGATGTTATTTTAATTATCAGAGCTAATTAAGTTTTTTGAGGAATCCACCAATAAAAGTGGGGAATACTATGATGACGACACTGCCTGACAAAGCTATCCAAAGTGAAACACGTAGCAGTGACGTGTTTCCGGAACTCACCAAGGAGTTTGTGTGCACGGGTGTGCTTGCCCCTTCACCCGCGATCCACACTTATAGCAGCTTTAAGATTGCAGATAGGAAACCCATTTCCCTCCTTAGGATCCCACGAGCATGTACCTCCGTGGATTGCTGATGTTCCGTATTTTAGGTGTGCGCACACCGCGAAGAGTTAGTGATTCTCCTTTTACTGGGGATTTCAGATTTTGGTGGACCATACTTGTTCAGATCTGCCTTCACTGATGTACTTTTAACTGTGGACTGATGCCCATAGCTGTTATTGCTACTGCAGTCTATTCATTTTTTATTTTTATCCTTGCCTGACATTTGTATCTATTTCTAGCCTTTGTAGCTTTTTATTTTATTTTGTTCATTCTATCTTTTTAGGATTTCAGCTGGCCAGCTGGTTATTACGGTGTATCTATATATGTATTATGATGACTTTTTATGTATAAACTGTAATATATGCTTCTGCTGCCTGGTTTTTCTATCCCACCTGCCGGGTGTCTGTTTTATTATATGTTTCTGCACAATATAGAATATATTGCAGCATATGTAATCTGACATAATTTATCCTTTAACATACACATCAACATCCCCATAAAAACTAAACAATGTGCAGTGCAGGGTCTGCTAAAATCATTATTATCCTATAATAATAATAAACTAATTACAGGGCTACAGACATTTTAGCACATTTTAAAGATTATTGTTGGAGGGTAAGTTTCAGCCTGGAACACACACACAAATGCCTTGCACCATAAAGTTTCCCAGAAAAGGGCTGCTTTGTTCTGTTTTCCTAGTAGAAAAAAGTTAAGCAACATATTACTATAGTTTAGGAATATTCAGTTTAGGGCTAGTTCACAATAGATACGGTCTACAACAGGCAGGCATTTTTGTATATATATTTTTTTTTTCCGGTATGTGTGTAGTTTTCGGTGGTATATTAAAGGGTATGTCCACCCTTAAATCACATTTTTAATATTGCCTTCCCCCTGGTCCCCCAGCCCCAACCGCATAGTTTTTATTTTAAGAAAGCCCCCCAAACTCTTACTTACCTCCCCTCTTTCCTCCGCCGCGCTCCCGGCCCTCTGCTTGCGAGAAATGCAAGCAGAGGGGCGGGACCGGCAGCCAAGTCTGTGATTGGCTGAGCGGCAGCCAATCACGGACGCGGCTGCCGGCAGCTCACTTCAGCGGAGGAAAGAGGAGAGGTAAGTAAGAGTTTGGGGAGCTTTCTTAAAATAAAAATGATGCGGTTGGGGCTGGGGGACCAGTGGGATTACTATACTAAAGGGGTTAAACGCTAGGGGGAGGGAATCGGGAGAGGGAGGGGGAGGGAGGGGGAGAAGGGCTGCAGTACACATGCCAAACTTCTCCCGGAGGCCAGGGAGGAGGCAGAGTCCTATATGGACTCTGCTAGCCTCCTGGTGGGCAGTTTTTGGGACTTAGGGGGGGGACTACAGGAGAACCCTATGGAGCTGGGATGTTAGGTAAGGATTAAACTACACTACACAATGGGGCCAGTAGTTGGGGGGATTATAGTTTTGGGGGTGGACATGCCCTTTAACAGATACGTTTCCAGACAGAAATGTACACCGCGTTCTTTAACGTACACTGTCATTCCTGTCTGTTAGAAAAATGTACAGCAATGCACGTTTCTGTCCATGTCTAGTGTGAATGAGGACTTGGCAAACGTGTGCTTTTAATCTATATGCACAGTTTTAAGTGCACATAAAATGTTCATTACTGTGTCTAATATAATGTATATGCAGTGTTAATTAGTTCTGAGTAAGTATTGATGCAAAAGTTTGCTATATATCCCCGGCCCCTAAGTGATGGCTATCTGGCATATGTGATACCTAGTGTACAGAAGTATCTCCTCTGTCATTGGGCTGATTACTTTAGTTGGCATTGACATTTTTTTTATTTTACTTCTTTTCGTAGGCCCTTCAACTTCATTTTCCTCCTGCTTACAGTACAGGGGTAAAGCCAAAACCCAAAGTGATGAAGCCAAGAAATCTGCAGAGGTAAAAACGATATCACTTTATAATGTACCCCCCAGTGGGTCTATGAGACCCAACTGTACAATAATATCAGGAAGGGTTCTGACTGTTTCGTCGCTCATTTCTCTACACTCCCGGGACTGCATTGACTTCTTCTGAACTCTTGCGCCATCAACTACTCTTATTCTGCAGTGAGTCAGCAGCTGGCAGCTATCGCACAACCTGCAAAGAAAATGTAAATATGTCGTTACTTAAGTACTTCACAGGTTGCGCGATATCTGCCGGGTGCTGACTTCCTGCAGTAAAAGATGGGTTGATCGCGCAAGAGTTTAGAAGATGTCCGTGCAGTGCCTTGAGGGACCCCTCAGTAACATCCAATATCCTTATAATTTACAGTAGGGGGGTACATTATTTACTATATATACTCCCTGTTATATAATATTATATAATACATAAGGCTCTGGTATTTCAATGGGGAACTGCAGTGGCGAGAATCTATATAATCAGTAACTCGGTGATGTCACTGAGTTACTTTCTGTATTTCACTGCTCCTCCCCATTTCTCTCTCCCTGCCTGTATTTGTAATGTAGATAACAAGCCTGTTTTTGGACATTGACTGACTGACTGAATTACTGTGCTGATAAGGAGTGAGTGGCCAAATCAATTATGACTCACAGGAATGCGCTTGCTCCTCTTTATCGGCACAGTAATTCAGTCAGTCAGTGTAACAAACCGTAACAGCACCGGGTGAGAGATGATTTTTATTGTCTTCTTTTAGTTTAAGATAGAAACGGCAGTTAACTATTTGTATGTACAAAAACGGGCTTATTATCTACATTACTAATACAGGGAGGAGGGGAGACGGAGTGTCTGTGCTGGATTTTTCTATATTTGACCTTATGTATTATATGGAATAATAAGCTACCTACAGAATAATATATGGATATTACTTCACCTCGGAGTTCCCGGACCTCTATAAAAACACTTGGCCTGACGGCCTCTTGTTTTGATATGGTCAGGGAACTCCTCGGTGGCGTAATATCCTTATATTGCATTGTAGGTAGCGTATTATCCCTTATATAATATAATTACACAGAATTATGTGTAATATCACTGAAATATGTATGTGATTGTCGCACTGGGTATGTGTTAAATGTATGTTTTGTGTTTTAATTGTAAGCTGCTCAAGATAGTTTGCCTGTTAAAAGCAATATCGAGTCTGTATAACAAATTAACATTTTATCTGGTTAAAGGTATGTTCACTACGAAAATGTTTAGCGGAAAAAGGAAATCGTGTTTCCTCAATTTTGAATGCAACCAGATATATATACACAGATTTTCTGTTTGAGACCAACTGTGTTCACACCATGAAGAACGGGAGGTAAAGAAGCTATTTCTTCAATAAAACTTGCAGGAGCCAGATAGGGAACTTACCAGGTCTCACTCTCCTCCGCTGATCTTCGGAACTGTCAGAAGAACAGCATTGTATTGTGAGACCGGGTAAGCTCTGTATCTTCTCTCCTGGTTCCTGCAGGTTTTATTGAAGAACAGGAGGGAAGACATAGCTCCTTTACCTCATGTTCTTCAATTAAAGGGTATCTCCACTGGTTTTGGTAAGTTTTCGGAATCCATTTCTATTGAAGAACGGGAGGTAAAGGAGCTGTGCCTTACCTTCCGTTCTTCAATAGAACACACAGGAGCCAGGAGAGAAGGTAAGAACTTACCCGCTCGCTCGCTCCCCCGGCGCTTGGTCTGACAGGTCCCGACGGACCTTGTCTTCTATGCGCGATCTATGCGGGACCTGTCAGACCAGCGCCCGGGGAGCGAGCGAGGCGGTAAGTTCTTACCTTTCTCTCCTGCTCTTGTGTGTTCTATTGAAGAATGGAAGGTAAGGCACAGCTCCTTTACCTCCCGTTCTTCAATAGAAATGGATTCCGAAAATTTACCAAAACCAGTGGAGATACCCTTTAAACGGAAATCCCCAAAGTCCGTTTCCCCGCTGGAGGTACCCTTTAATGGGAGGATTTAATTTATATGGTATTCAGTATTGGTAGGGCATGGGATTTGTCTTTGTTAATTGTAAATATAGAAACCTGCTGAATGGTGTGGAGTCAGTGAAACAAATTAGTTAAGTTAAATGGAGATGTAATAAATAATGGAATTGTGAATAATGGAATTTTGTGTGTTTAGTGTCCAGCTAACTCCTGCAATATGTTTTATGTAGTGCAAACAAGTTCTGCTAGCCGTTTAGTTGTGAGGGCAAAGGGGAAAAAAGGGCACTCCAGTATGGTACCTCCATTGGTGGGAGATAAACCAGAGGCATAGCCTATTTGAGTAATACAGGACCATGATGAATTGTTTAAATTACATAGAGATGATAGAAGCATAGGTTTAAACCGTGTGTGGATGAGAGTTATGTGGTGCTCCTACTAGAAATTAATAAACTGGGATGTCATAATAAACAAATTGTACTGTGTAGAGTAACTGCAGTTAAATATGTTTTATTTGAAAATAATAAAAATAAAGGGGTTGTGTAATAAGAGGTTCAAAGGTTGTGCTTTAATTCTGCAGTTACAAATTTGGAAAACATAAATTGGGGATAATTTTCTTTTAAATGAAGTTTGGTTGGCAAATTAACCTTCTGTAGAATGAGTGTATTGCTTTAAAATGTAATCACAGCCATGATACATATGTAGTTAAATGTCTATACTTGGTCTGATGTGGCACAGTTCCCTTAGGTTACTAGGACCATTGAGAAAATGCTACAAATCTAGCAGTGCCTTTAAGGGTAACGTGTGAATCTACCATAAAATGAAAGAGGGCTCAAAGTGGGCCCACTCACGAAAAAGACCCTTTAACATAGGCACAATCCCATTGAGGTCCAAAATATGCAAAACACTGTTTATTGACCTCCAAATTAATCAGTTACACATTCCCCTTACAACCTATTCTCACACTAAGTGAAAGATGTAACAACAATGAAACCACCCATATTAACAATAAATACTATATAAAATAGAAACCTATTCTCACTAGGCGTCCCCAAATGCTTATACCGTAATCCAGCATCCATATAGTACACTGAGTCACTTAGGTAGAATGTCCATTAATTCTCGTTCAGTAGTATTCCCTGGGTTCCTTGTCACAACAAAACGGAAAACATTATTGCTGCCTAAATCGGGACTCACGTGAGAAGCCAGGACCCGCGAACCGGGACGGACCACACTCTTCACCCGATGATAAGCGATCATAGAAGGCGATCGACCACACTCTTCACCCGATGATAAGCGATCATAGAAGGCGATCCCAATGGTAAGATACAAGTTCCTCCACAGCAAATTTGGATCCCCGTGTCGACCAGTTTCATTGACTCTTGTACCAGATGCCGGACAGTCTCTCCACCAAACAAACAACCTACGCGCGTTTCACCTTCGCGCTCCTAGCGCAACGGCTTCTTCAGGGTCTCGCGATACCTCTGGGTGAGACCTTATTTATCCACTTATTCTCCTTAAAGGCATACACCTACAGATCTATATCCAAACCATGTATCAGGTGCAGTGCCTCTTATCGGCAAACCTATTGGTTGTTCAATAGTTGCTACAAAATATCTCAAAAACAAAGAAAAAACCTTTTTTTGTATGCCTTTAAGGAGAATATCGCGAGACCCTGAAGAAGCCGTTGCGCTAGGAGCGCGAAGGTGAAATGCGCGTAGGTTGTTTGTTAGGTGGGGAGGCTGTCCGGCATCTGGTACAAGAGTCAATGAAACTGGTTGACACGGGGATCCAAATTTGCTGTGGAGGAACTTGTATCTTACCATCGGGATCGCCTTCTATGATCGCTTATCACGGGGTGAAGAGTGTGGTCCGTTCCGGTTCGCGGGTCCTGGTTTCTCACGTGAGTCCCGATGATAAGCGATCATAGAAGGCGATCCCGATGGTAAGATACAATGGTCCGTTCCGGTTCGCGGGTCCTGGTTTCTCACGTGAGTCCCGATTTAGGCAGCAATAATGTTTTCCGTTTTGAGACCCTTTAACATAGGCACAATCCCATTGAGGTCCAAAATATGCAAAACACTGTTTATTGCACTCCAAATTAATCAGTTACACATTCCCCTTACAACCTATTCTCACACTAAGTGAAAGATGTAACAACAATAAAACCACCATATTAACAATAAATACTATATAAAATAGAAACCTATTAGCACTGGCGTCCCCAAATGCTTATACCGTAGTCCAGCATCCATATAGTACACAGTCACTTAGGTACAATGTCCATTAATTCTCGTTCAGTAGTATTTCCCTGGTTCTTGTCACAACAAAACGGAAAACTATTGCTGCCTAAATCGGGACTCACGTGAGAAACCAGGACCCGCGAACCGGAACGGACCCACACTCTCACCCGATGATAAGCGATCATAGAAGGCGATCCCGATGGTAAGATACAAGTTCCTCCACAGCAAATTTGGATCCCGTGTCAACCAGTTTCATTGACTCTTGTACCAGATGCCGGACAGCCTCCCCACCTAACAAACAACCTACGCGCATTTACCTTCGCGCTCCTAGCGCAACGGCTTCTTCAGGGTCTCGCGATATTCTCTTAAAGGCATACAAAAAAGGTTTTTTCTTTGTTTTGAGATATTTGTAGCAACTATTGAACAACCAATAGGTTTGCCGATAAGAGGCACTGCACGATACATGGTTTGGATATAGATCTGTAGGTGTATGCCTTTAAGGAGAATAAGTGGATAAATAAGGTCTCACCCAGAGGTATCGCGAGACCCGAAGAAGCCGTTGCGCTAGGAGCGCGAAGGTGAAACGCGCGTAGGTTGTTTGTTTGGTGGAGAGACTGTCGGCATCTGGTACAAGAGTCAATGAAACTGTCGACAGGGGATCCAAATTTGCTGTGGAGGAACTTGTATCTTACCATTGGGATCGCCTTCTATGATCGCTTATCATCGGGTGAAGAGTGTGGTCCGTCCGGTTGCGGGGTCCTGGCTTCTCAGTGAGTCCCGATTTAGGCAGCAATAATGTTTCCGTTTTGTTGTGACAAGGAACCCAGGGAATACTACTGAACGAGAATTAATGGACATTCTACCTAAGTGACTCAGTGTACTATATGGATGCTGGATTACGGTATAAGCATTTGGGGACCCTAGTGAGAATAGGTTTCTATTTATATAGTATTTATTGTTAATATGGGTGGTTTCATTGTTGTTACATCTTTCACTTAGTGAGAATAGGTTGTAAGGGGAATGTGTAACTGATTAATTTGGAGGTCAATAAAAGTGTTTTTGCAATTTTGGACCTCAATGGGATTGTGCCTATGTTAAAGGGTCTTTTTCGTGAGTGGGCCCACTTTGAGCCCTCTTTCATTTTATGGTAGATTACACGTTACCCTTAAAGGCACTGCAGATTTGTAGCATTTTCCAATGGTCCTAGTAACCTAAGGGAACTGTGCACATCAGACCAAGTATAGACATTTAACTACATATGTATCATGGCTGTGATTACATTTTAAAGCAATACACTCATTCTACAGAAGGTTAATTTGCCAACCAAACTTCATTTAAAGAAAATTATCCCCAATTTATGTTTTCCAAATTTGTAACTGCAGAATTAAAGCACAACCTTGAACCTCTTATTACACAACCCCTTTATTTTTATTATTTTCAAATAAAACATATTTAACTGCAGTTACTCTACACAGTACAATTTGTTTATTATGACATCCCAGTTATTAATTTCTAGTAGGAGCACCACATACCTCTCATCCACACACGGTTTAAACCTATGCTTCTATCATCTCAGTAATTTAAACAATTCACATGGTCCTGTATTACTCAAATAGGCTATGCCTCTGGTTTATCTCCCACCAATGGAGGTACCATACTGGAGTGCCCTTTTTCCCCTTTGCCCTCACAACTAAACGGCTAGCAGAACGTTTTGCACTACATAAAACATATTGCAGAGGTAGCTGGACACTAAACACACAAAATTCCATTATTCACAATTCCATTATTTATTACATCTCCATTTAACTTAACTAATTTTGTTTCACTGACTCCACACCATTCAGCAGGTTTCTATATTTACAATAACAAAGACAAATCCCATGCCCTACCAATACTGAATACCATATAAATTAAATCCTCCATTAAAGGGTACCTCCAGCGGGGAAACGGACTTTGGGATTTCCGTTTTAAAGGGTATTCCACTGGTTTTGGTAAATTTTCGGAATCCATTTATTGAAGAACGGGAGGTAAAGGACTGTGCCTTACCTTCCATCTTCAATAGAACACACAAGAGCCAGGAGAGAGGTAAGAACTTACCCGCTCGCTCGCTCCCCGGCGCTTGGTCTGACAGGTCCCGCATAGATCGCGCATAGAAGACAAGGTCCGTCGGACCTGTCAGACCAAGCGCGGGGGGAGCGAGCGAGCGGGGAAGTTCTACCTTCTCTCCTGGCTCCTGTGTGTTCTATTGAAGAACGGAAGGTAAGGCACAGCTCCTTTACTCCCGTTCTTCAATAGAAATGGATTCCGAAAACTTACCAAAACCAGTGGAGATACCCTTTAATTGAAGAACATGAGGTAAAGGAGCTATGTCTTCCCTCCTGTTCTTCAATAAAACCTGCAGGAACCAGGAGAGAAGATACAGAGCTTACCCGGTCTCACAATACAATGCTGTCTTCTGACAGTTCCGAAGATCAGCGGAGGAGAGTGAGACCTGGTAAGTTCCCTATCTGGCTCCTGCAAGTTTTATTGAAGAAATAGCTTCTTACCTCCCGTTCTTCATGGTGTGAACACAGTTGGTCTCAAACAGAAAATCTGTGTATATATATCTGGTTGCATTCAAATTGAGGAAACACGATTTTCCTTTTCCGCTACATTTTCGTAGTGAACATACCTTTAACCAGATAAAATGTTAATTTGTTATACAGACTCGATATTGCTTTTAAAAGGCAAACTATCTTGGCAGCTTACAATTAAAAACACAAAACATACATTTAACACATACCCAGTGCGACAATCACAACATATTTCAGTGATATTACACAATAATTCTGTGTAATTATATATAAGGGATAATACGCTACCTACAATGCAATATAAGGATTTACGCCACCGAGGAGTTCCCTGACCATATCAAAACAAGAGGCCGTCAGGCCAAGTGTTTATAGAGGTCCGGGAACTCCGAGGTGAAGTAATATCCATATATTATTCTGTAGGTAGCTTATTATTCCATATAATACATAAGGTCAATATAGAAAAATCCAGCACAGACACTCCGTCTCCCCTCCTCCCGTATTAGTAATGTAGATAATAGCCCGTTTTGTACATACAAATAGTTAACTGCCGTTTCTATCTTAAACTAAAAGAAGACAATAAAAAATCATCTCTCACCCGGTGCTGCTGTTACGGTTGTTACACTGACTGACTGAATTACTGTGCCGATAAAGAGGAGCAAGCGCCTTCCTGTGAGTCATAATTGATTTGGCCACTCACTCCTTATCAGCACAGTAATTCAGTCAGTCAGTCAATGTCCAAAAACAGGCGTGTATCTACATTCAAATACAGGCAGGGAGAGAGAAATGGGGAGGAGCAGTGAAATACAGAAAGTAACTCAGTGACATCACCGAGTTACTGATTATATAGATTCTCGCCACTGCAGTTCCCCATTGAAATACCAGAGCCTTATGTATTATATAATATTATATAACAGGGAGTATATATAGTAATAATGTACCCCCCTACTGTAAATTATAAGGATATTGGATGTTACTGGGGGTCCCTCAAGGCACTGCACGGACATCTTCTAAACTCTTGCGCGATCAACCCATCTTTTACTGCAGGAAGTCAGCACCCGGCAGATATCGCCGCAACCTGTGAAGTACTTAAGTAACGACATATTTACATTTCTTTGCAGGTTGTGCGATAGTGCCAGCTGCTGACTCACTGCAGAATAAGAGTAGTTGATGGCGCAAGAGTTCAGAAGAAGTCAATGCAGTCCCGGGAGTGTAGAGAAATGAGCGACGAAACAGTCAGAACCCTTCCTGATATTATTGTACAGTTGGGTCTATAGACCCACGTGGGGGGTACATTATAAAGTGATATCGTTTTTACCTCTGCAGATTTCGTGCTTCATCACTTTGGGTTTTGGCTTTACCCCTGTACTGTAAGCAGGAGGAAATGAAGTTGAAGGGCCTACGAAAAGAAGTAAAATAAAAAAAAATGTCAATGCCAACTAAAGTAATCAGCCCAATGACAGAGAGATACTTCTGTACACTAGGTATCACATATGCCAGATAGCCATACATAGGGCCGGGGATATATCGCAACACTTTGCATCAATATTACTCAGAACTAATTAACACTGCATATACATATATTAGACACAAGTATGAACATTTTATGTGCACTTAAAACTGTGCATATAGATTAAAAGCACACGTTTGCCAAGTCCTCATTCACACTAGACATGGACAGAAACGTGCATTGCTGTACATTTTTCTAACAGACAGGAATGACAGTGTACGTTAAAGAACGCGGTGTACATTTCTGTCTGGAAACGTATTGTTAAAGGGCATGTCACCCCCAAAACTATAATCCCCCAACTACTGGCCCCATTGTGTAGTGTAGTTTAATCCTTACCTAACATCCCAGCTCCATAGGGTTCTCCTGTAGTCCCCCCCAAGTCCCAAAAATGCCACCAGGAGGCTAGCAGAGTCCATATAGGACTCTGCTCCTCCCTGGCCTCCGGGAGAAGTTTGGCATGTGTACTGCAGCCCTTCTCCCCCTCCCTCCCCCTCCCTCTCCCGTTCCCTCCCCCTAGCGTTTAACCCCTTTAGTATGAATCCCACTGGTCCCCCAGCCCCAACCGCATCATTTTTATTTAAGAAAGCTCCCCAAACTCACTTACCTCTCCTCTTTCCTCCGCTGAAGTGAGCTGCCGGCAGCCGCGTCCGTGATTGGCTGCCGCTCAGCCAATCACAGACGGCTGCCGGTCCCGCCCCTCTGCTTGCATTTCTCGCAAGCAGAGGGCCGGGAGCGCGGCGGAGGAAAGAGGGGAGGTAAGTAAGAGTTTGGGGGGCTTTTTAAAAAAAAACTATGCGGTTGGGGGGGGGACCAGGGGGAAGGCAATATTAAAAATGTGATTTAAGGGTGGACATACCCTTTAATATACCCCACCGAAAACTACACACATACCGGAAAAAAAAAATATATATACAAAATGCCTGCCTGTTGTAGACCGTATCTATTGTGAACTAGCCCTAAACTGAATTCCTAAACTATAGTAATATGTTGCTTAACTTTTTTCTACTAGGAAAACAGAACAAAGCAGCCCTTTCTGGGAAACTTTATGGTGCAAGGCATTTGTGGTGTGTCCAGGCTGAAACTTACCCTCCAACAATAATCTTTAAAATGTGCTAAAATGTCTGTAGCCCTGTAATAGTTTATTATTATTATAGGATAATAATGATTTTAGAGACCCTGCACTGCACATTGTTAGTTTTTATGGGGATGTTGATGTGTAGTGTAAAGGATAAATTATGTCAGATTACATATGCTGCAATATATTCTATATTGTGCAGAAACATATATATAAAACAGACACCGGCAGGTGGGATAGAAAAACCAGGCAGCAGAAGCATATATTACAGTTTATACATAAAAAGTCATCATAATACATATATAGATACACCGTAATAACCAGCTGGCCAGCTGAAATCCTAAAAAGATAGAATGAACAAAATAAATAAAAAAAGCTACAAAGTAGAAATAGATACAAATGTCAGGCAAGGATAAAAAATAAAAAATGAATAGACTGCAGTAGCAATAACAGCTATGGGCATCAGTCCACAGTTAAAAGTAAATCAGTGAAGGCAGATTGAACAAGTATGGTCCACCAAAATCTGAAATCCCAGTAAAAGGAGAATCACTAACTCTTCGCGGTGTGCGCACACCTAAAATACGGAACATCAGCAATCCACGGAGGTAATGCTCGTGGATCCTAAGGAGGGAAATGGGTTTCCTATTGCAATCTTAAGCTGCTATAAGTGTGGATCGCGGGTGAAGGGGCAAGCACACCCGTGCCACACAAACTCCTTGGTGAGTTCCGGAAACACGTCTGCTACGTGTTTCACTTTGGATAGCTTGTCAGGCAGTGTCGTCATCATATATTTCCCCACTTTTATTGGGGGTTCCTCAAAAAACTTAATTAGCTTGATAATTAAAATAACATCAGAAACATATATACAGATCTTTATATGAAGTAGTAAAAAAGTTATAAAAAGGGGGCTACAGTTCCATAGGGTCGCATGCTTAGTAGGTAAAAATTAGACATATTTTAGATGTAGGGTCACTCCTCTACAATCTAAATTGTAGAGGACTCCTCTCCTGTTCCCCTATTCTAACTAAGTTTTCTATGTGTCTTACCAATATACCATTTGTCACACAGAAATTTTTCCCCATATACTACATTCTGGCACTGGCAATATAGAAGTTAGTCATATGTGTTGATACCCATATATAATAGATTCCTACCCATTCTCGCATAATGGCAGTTAACGCATTTCCCACATTTGAACATCCCTAGTCACTGTATAACTGCCCTAGGCAATAACTAGTGATAAAATATTTTTCAACGTATTGGGGGGGTATTCTATAAAAGTTCTTACGTTTTTAAAATAGTGTAATTTGCAAAAATTAGCACCATTTTAAAGGATAAGAACTTTTATGAATCTCCCTGTGGGTTTCTTAAAAATTGTTTTTTCCCACTTCTGTCAATTCTGTATCATTCTGTTGTCCGTGTTTCTTAAATATTAACTATTTTTGAACTCTCTTATTAAACTAATACACCGCCGGTTTATTTCTACTTATTGCTTTTCTTAGGTTTAAGTTCAAGCAGAAAGCCTCTGCTAGTCCTATTTGCCCTTTCCACCTCTTATTTATACATTCCACAGGATATCCCTTATCCCTAAATCTCTGACCTACAAATTTGGTTTGTTGTTAAATTTTTCCTATCTGAACAGTTCCTTTAAGTCTGAGATTTGCCCCATCGGGATACCCTCAACAAGATGCGAGATGTTTGGAAAAATTTAACAAACAAACCAAATTGTAGGTCAGAGATTTAGGGATAAGGGATATCCTGTGGAATGTATAAAAAAGAGGTGGAAAGGCAAATAGGACTAGCAGATGTATTTAGGTGTGCGCACACCGCAAAGAGTTAGTGATTCTCCTTTATGGGGATTTTAAACTTTGGTGGACAATATTGTACGGATCTGCCTTCAATATACTTTGAACTGTGGATGATGCAATAGCTGTTATTGCTACTGCACGTCTATTCCTAAATTTTTTTTTTTTAGCTTGCCTGACAGTGTATCTATTTCTAGACTTTGTAGCTTTTATTTTATTTTTCATTCTATCTTTTAGGATTTCAGCTGGCCAGCTGGTTATTAGTGTATCCATATGTGTATTATGATGACTTTTATGTATAAACGGTAATAATTACTTCTGCTGCAGTTTTTCTATCCCACCCCGCCGGGTGTCTGTTTTATTATTTGTTCCTTTCATTAGTGCTGTCCCTCTTTGAGAGACACCATTTTGTTTATCCACCTGAGTAGGGGAATCAGGATCACCCGGGGTTTTGTCTCCAGCTATATATCTTTTCTATCTATTGTGCAGAAACATACCTCCAACATACTCATTCAAAGGTAGATTTTAGAAACAACATAGTACATCTTAATCTTCAGAGCAGCAATAAATGTTATGAGAACACTATCAGGGAGAGTCAATTAAAGTTCTTATTGTAAAAATGGTGTAATTTGCCCCAACCAGATATTATTTGACATTTGAAAGCTAACATCTTGATCGTTGGGGACAAAAATAGCACCATTATAACAAAACAAAAAAAAAAAAAAAAAAAACTTTTATTGAATAACCTTGTATGTCTGATAAGGAATGTGGGAGTATAATTTAATCAAATTAAACCATGTATTGTTGGATATATTCATTGCTGCCCCAAATGATGCAGTTTTATATCACTTCAATGACTTTGTCTAGTATAGGGCTAGGCCACACTGGCATGTTTCTAATTTACCTACGACGGCATTATACGACCCGTTAGCAAGCAAAAATTGCATGCCAGTCCATTTTATGTGCGTGCCCCTCAATGTCTGTGCTGCGTTTAACACACGTAAAATGTGCTGCGTTGTGATTGCGCTTTCCCTGTGTGTTGCCATCCGTTGATACAATGGCCGCAGCATAGGGATTCAACAATCAACCAGCGTAATTTTAACCATGCATTGTTGACATTCATTTGAAAAATGAACATGTCAGAACAGAGAACTCTGTGGGAATGTCAGGATGCTGTGCCACTGGAAGAAAAGCTGGCTATACACTACATTGTCATTAAGCTGTTCGACATTCAACCCAAAATGAATGTTGAATAGGTTTGTAAGTCGAGTGAGAGTAGCAGTTTTATCTGCCTATGTTCTGCACTGGATCATCAACAAATGCTTAATGATGGGCCAGGCAGTTGGAGGAACAACAGAGGAAAGTTGGGAGGTAAGTTTGTAGTGTATGACCAATTCCCAACAAACATTATGACACAAGGACAATATCTATGCCAATTCATGGTAAATCTTTCAGTCCTACCAAGCAGCAATGCAGATGAAATGTACAGCATGCTAAATGCTTATTAGATTGGTAAAGCGAATTCTAATGATGGACACTCTTTCTTTACTAAGCCATACTTCTAAGGCTTTAGGGTAATAATTCCAGATATTAATTAGAAAACAGTGGCAATAAGGGCATGGGTATAAATTTGCTCTGTGATCACATATAAAATGCAAAGTAAAATCAGCAACGTAAAACTAGTTACACCAAAAATTTCTACCTGTGACCAAAAACAAGATACATTTACTTGACTGGTTAATACTCACTCTCATTGTCTGAGCTGTCACGCTGCTGGGTTTCTGAGGCGTTTCATTTGACGCATCTGGATAGGTGATAGTTAAAAAAAAATAATAATAATTAAAAACCCTTTGCAGTCAATAAAAAAGCTGCCAGTACTATTCTACTGCATTCATACAGGAGGTGATTAAATTGCCAAATCCAAGTTCCCCTGGTAGTTTAACCTTTGGGGACCTGTATATGCACATGCAGACACCAGAAATGGTTGCATGTATTACAGCGTGTTTCTAGCAGTGTTTTTGAAGGTGTCTTGGCACTGCAATGGTTTGCTGACTGCTAGCGGTTCCTCAATGGACAGTGACCAACTGTACAGATCAACCCTGGCGATAAAATAAAGTTTATTTTATATATAGATGTTATATGCTTGTTAAATATGTAAGAATTATGTGATTTTATGAACCGATGATAAAGAAAGGAAGAGACACAAATATATATATATTTTTGGATCAGCTTTAAAACCCCCCCCCCCATACTGTAGAGTGCCCCTTCCATAGGTTCCAGTGATGAGGGGGCAGAGCTAGAATGACCAGCAAGAGAAAATTGAAGTATATAGACGATTCACGTGTAATTCCAGGGTAAGGATCTAAAAGGATCTTTAATTGTAAATATTGTTCAATACTCATGTGAACTTACGCTGTCCAAAAGAGAGCAAAATACAGTAAGTTTTAAGCAAATTCAAAGCTTCCTTCTTTACCTGCATGGGAGCCTCATTTCCTTGCCAAGCAAATTGCCAGCATTTATGTTCCATCACTATAGGTACAAAGCCTGTATTGTTTCCCAATACAAGATGAGCTTCTATATACACTTCCTTTGGGTCCATAGGTCTATCATAAGTGGTGCATTAGAGGATAATATATTCACCTCCCCCTAGTTCTCATTTCACATCAAATAGTACACACTGTGGGGTCCTAAACCGCTAGTTCCTTATTGGGTATTTTACAGATCATCAGTAATACTAAGATTTCACCGCCAGACAGGCTTTCTTCCTTGTTGCAGTCTCCTCTTCTGTCACTGACAGTCCCCATCTAGGACTCTAGGATCTAGCTATTTAGGTCCTCACGCAGGTTGAGCATGTACACGTTGTAATAAACATATATTCAAAACAGTTCTTGAGAAATTGATCAAAGTTTCCTGCTTCCCGACTCCCTGTTTGGTAAAGGAAAGTGTGAACAGATAATCAGACTGACAAGTAGACTAATATTCGTACACACGTGCGACTGCGGGTCCGACCCGCGACGCACGGTGTGTCCGAACGTTTGTTTCGCCCGATAATCAGCCCGCGTATGGGTACTTATATGCCAAAATGGCTGGTCGGGCAGAGCCAAAATTAACGTGCGACACATCGTGCGTCGCGACCCGCGATCGTACGTGTGTACTAGGCTTTAGAGTACATAAAAATCATGTCTGAATAACTATTTGCGAGTATTTGATTTATATTTGATATTAAAGAGCATGTCCACCCCTCAAAACAAGTTTTTGGATGACATCATGCCAATGATAGTGTGTCTACCGAGGGTGTGTCCATAAGCACAGCGAAAGCTCATGAGAGTATGTATTTAAGCTCACAGAGCTTTTACGTGCTGAGGGAAACATTAGCTTGCCAGTATCAATTTTTGAGAATACAGTGATGTGAAAAACTATTTTCCCCCTTCCTGATTTCTTATTCTTTTGCATGTTTGTCACATTAAATGTTTCTGCTCACAAAAAAACGTTAACTATTAGTCAAATATAACATAATTGAACACAAAATGCGTTTTTAAATGATGGTTTTTACTATTTAGTGAGAAAAAAAACTCCAAATCTACATGGCCCTGTGTGAAAAAGAAATTGTCCCGAACCTAATAAACTGGTTGGGCCACCCTAAAGCTGGGTACACACGATGAGATATTTCGGTCCGGTCGACCGATAGTTCAGTGTATCGGGATCGACGACCGAAATTATCTCATCCGAAAGTGCCCATTGTCCGATCGACCGTTCGTCCGAATCGACGAAAGGACGATCGGACAGGGTGGAAAACCTCATCCGATCGTGCGGTCCTCTATGGACACGCACGATCGGTCGCGGGGACTATCGGACGCGGTGCTTTTGCCGCGACCGACAGTCCTTCCTCCTGGCCGACCGTTCGAAAGTATCGAACGGTCGGTCAGGGGAAAAATCGATAGGTGTGTACCCAGCTTTAGCAGGAATAACTGCCATCAAGCGTTTGCGATACTTGCAACGAGTCTTTACAGCGGCTGGAGGAATTTTGGCCCACTCATCTTTGCAGAATTGTTGTAATTCAGCTTTACAATCATGTTTATATAGCTTCTCAGATTTACTGTTTTGAGCAAAAAGTAGAAATTTGAGCAAAGATAAAAAAGGATGTTCTGTTATTTCCAATTATTAGAATTACAACTACAAAACACAAATTTAGACCTAACCGTATAAACCGCAACGGAGATGACACCCACTGAAAAGATACTCAAAATAGAATACTAATGCACTGATGAAAGTGAAACTCTAACAATTGCAAAATACATGAAACATGCCTGCATTTAACCTATAAATAAATACTTCATTTGTGAAGGTTAAAATTGATCAAACCAATCTGATACATGGAAACTTGCTATCCAAATAGATACCAAACCTCCAGATTAATGCATTCACTCCAGAATACTTTTCCTTCATCTGCACAATTTTCAAGTTAGGTTTCATAGCGTCACATCATACATTACTCATTCACTTACTAAAAAGCAAGGTCCAGGTACTGTGCCTTTCAGGCCTGCCACCTACAGAGCATCTCCTTCCATTGTTATAAATATCTTGACAGTGAAGGGACGGGCCAGACCAGACAATCATCAGCAGCATCTAGATAGTAGGTTTGCTAACTGCCAGCTGAATCCCCAGGGGGCACAATTAGGAGAAGGGAGGATTGTTCATTGGCTTTGTTTTTTAAGTTTTCTTCTTAACTGTATATGAGTAGTAATATAGTAGACAACATCCATTCCTCTCCCTTTTCCCCATAAAGTAACCAGAGTGAGGACCTTAATCTCGTCCTTTATAGTTAACTAAATTGGGCTCTCCACCTTCTGGTCCAGGACCTGAACTATGGAAAGACGCTCTCTGCAAGAAGAGTGCATTACATGGCCAAGCCCAGACTTAAAAAAGCACAACTAAAGGTAAGTGTAACTACGAATCTAATGCAAGGCCAGAGGTGAGGGACCTAGTGGTTCAGGCCCTTGCCCTGGGTATTTATTAGGGAGAGAAAGAAGGGGTGGGCAGGAGAGGTGTTATAGGCTAAAGTACATTTTCATTTAAGGTTGTTTGCCCACTAAGCAGTAGTTAAAAATAAAATAAAAAAGTATATAAAACTAGTGATATTTAAATCTTAAAGAGGAACGTGGTCTCCATACAAGTGGCCTTATAAGGGAACTTTAAAATGACTCCAGGATCATGATTATGGGTGGACATATACATGAACGATAATAGGTAAATTCTATTGGGGATGGGATTTACCTATTATTATTAGTGTGTAGGGGCCGTTCCCAGCCGATCGGCGTGCCGACGTAGTCGGCACTTCGGTCGGTCGGGAATGACAGAAGTTTTCCGTCGGGCAGTATCAGCCCCCTATACTTTAAGTAGAGGGAGCCAATCGATCATGTGGTGTATGGCCCCACGTGATCGGTTGGTCCGTGAGTGCTGTTCCCAATCGGCTAATATCAAAGTGATTTGTTGGCACACATGCTGTGGAATACATGTGTAGACCACCTTTAGTATCCAAAGTTACAGCGTATAAAGGGTTTTTTTTTCCTACTAGTATTGTAATCTGTGACCTCACCAGAATTTTGGGGACTGTCTAAAAATTGTCCAGGATATGCTTTAGTCTATCCAAAGTTACAGCAGTATAAAAGGGTGGTTTTTACTCTATTACTGTAATCTGTACGGCAGGAAATGTAGGTATTGAGAATGCTTGTGAAGGTTCTCATTCATCCAGGTCATGGTATATCTGTTGTATTCAATTAGATCAACTGGACTTAAATGTAGTTCTTGAAGACGTTTCGCTAGTCATCCGACTGGCTTTCTCATTCAGAATGACTTGTACAAGAATCTGTGGCATTATGTACCCTGGAAAATCCCAATTAGCATTCACAGCCAGGTGTTAAGGGTGTGATAGGATAGTGGCTAAGAGGGTGTTATAGGAACGCCCAGAGTAAGGTGTTAAAACAGCATTGTACATGGCAGACAGTTGGTGTCGAACCCCCCCACCTCTATTTAGGCTTGTTTCTTTATTTTCACATAAATGGCCTCCTTAACACCTCTCTTGAACCAGTCACGTTCCTTCGCCAGTATGTTAACATTACAATCTTCAAAGGTAGTCCTTTATCCTAAGATGCGATCAAGGCTGAGTCCTGACGAGGAATTGGCTCTTCGTGGCTGGGCCATATACGTTGATTGCAGTTGCTGTTTGGTCTCCCCACATACAAATCAGAGCATTCTTCACTGACTGCACTGCATATTGATGGCGCTTTTCTTGTGTTTTGGTATTGGGTCTTTCGGATGTACCAATTGCTGCCTCAGGTGTTGTTCGGTTTAAAGCAGACAGGGATACGATGTTTTTGAAAATTCTTCTTAGCCACTATCCTATCACACCCTTAACACCTGGCTGTGATATGCTAATTGGGATTTTCCAGGGTACATAAGTGCCACAGATTCTTGTACAAGTCATTCTGAATTGAGAAAGCCAGTGGATGACTAGCGAAACGTCTCAAGAACTACATTTCAAGTCCAGTTGATCTAATTGAATACAACAGTATAGTTATGCAGAGTAGGTTGGAATGGATGGACATACGTCTTTATTCAACCATACTATACTGTGACATCACCAGAATTTTGGGGTCTGCCACCAAGGTTGGAGCAGAGCAACCCCAACCTCTGTTGGGACAGAGCATCATAAACCCACCCTAAACTTCTTTTAAAAGTTAGCCACAAGCCTGAAAAGAAAAGTTAGAGGAATGGACAGAGGATGTTGTGAGGTCTGTAAATAGCTAACAAAAGATCGATTTTGGAGGGGTGGAGCTTCTTACACAGCACATAATGTGACTATCACAGAGACTCAGAGGGCAGACCAGGAACTGTAACTTTACAAGCCATAATTAGCATCCAGAGAATCTAGAGACATCATCTAAGGCTGGGTACACATGGAGGGGACTTTTTTCCCCGAGCGAGGACGATCGTGCGGTCCCATAGGAACGGCACAATCGATCGGAATTACCGACACATCCGATCACTCGTTCGGGCCGATTAGGCCGAACAAACGATCAATGTCGGTTGTGGCCGCCCGCCACACACCAGCCAATATTTGGCTGATCGCCCCAAAGTGCCGGGAATCGGTTGGTCTTGCCGAAAAATGGGTTGTGTACCCAGCCTTAGACTTGTTAGAAAGATATGAAGGAGCTCCATTAAGGGTATCACACTGGTTTTTGTAAGTTTTTTGAATCCAGTTCATTGAAGAACGGGAGGTAAAGGAGCTGCCTTACCTTCCGTTCTTCAATAGAACACACAGGAGCCAGGAGAGAAGGTAAGAACTACCCTCGCTCGCTCCCCCGGTGCGTAGTCTGACAGGTCCCGACGGACCTTGTCTTCTATGCGCATGCCGCGGAAAAATCCCTTAAAGGATCTTGGAATAATAATAGTATTAATAGTAAAGAAATAATAGTGTTAATAAAAACTTAGGATCAACAAACAAAACAGAACGAATAACATTTCATTTACACAACCACCCTCCCTCTGGATGTTCACCAGGATTAGAAACTACACACTAGGGGGCATATTTATAAAAGAGCGAAAAGTAGCGAAATGTTTTCACATTCGCTTTTGCATGGGTTTTCGCAAAAGACAGTTAACGATATTTATAAGGTAGCGTTAACGAATGGCGAACCGTTTCCGCGAGCTATCGCTAAACCCTTTTCGCCTAACTTCGCAATGGTAATTTTAGCGAAAAAGGAGCAAAAAGGGCTAACGCGATTTATAAAAGAGCGAAAGGTGGTGGTGTTTGCGTTAAAAGAGCGAAAGATTAGCGCGACCCTGAAGGTGGTGAAAAGTCATTGTTTGAGCGAAAAGGCTTCTAATGGGTAATATGCTTGAAAAAGCGAACGCGCATTAGAGTGTATATGCCTTGGAAAAGCGACATTAGAAAGGCGAAACGCATTAGAATGTAATATGCCTTGGAAAAGCGACATTAGAAAGGCGATCACGCATTAGAAAGGCGAACGCACATTAGAAAGGCGAATGCACATTATAATGGAATATGCCTTGGAAAGCGACGCACATTCGAAAGGCGAACGCACATTCGAAAGGCGAACGCGCATTAGAAAGTCGAATGTGCAGTGCAAAAGAAAATTGTATTCCAATTGAGAATTCTAAGAAGATTGACTAAATAAGACAGGCTGACTTCTTGGTAAATGTGAGGTGGCCATTTGAACTTGACATCATTTTCTAGTGGGCTTTTCTGGTTTCGAATGGTTTTCACAATGCAGTCTTCTTAGATGCGTTAAGTTTTCGCTGCGATACTTTTCGCTTTATCGCGCCCGTTCGCTTTTCAGCCGCGAAGTGTTTTTTCGCTTTTTTATAAATAAGCGAAACGAAGCCCCCAAATGGCGCTATTTCACTGCGAGTGCTGCGCTAATTATTTGGCGAAAAAGACAATCCTTTATAAATATGCCCCCTAGGTTTTCACTCCAGGTAATACATGAGAACACTTACCACAAAGCACAGCTTACCCATCCCCATCCCTCCTGTCCCCTTCCGTGTCAGCAAGCAAGGGGATGGCTGTGTGTCTAGTGAAGGGCAGGGACCAGGGATCGTGTATGCAATTATTGTTGTGCCAATCTAATCTTATCCTAGAGGCAAATGGACGCTAATGTGTGCACCAACAAAAATAAGTTTACGATAACAAAAGTTGGGTGCGGCATTGGAAAGGGCATTTTGAACATAAAATTGCCCCTCGCCAACACTGGCTTTTGTACTGGCTAGGGAGTTCTCTGTAATCGTAGGGTATGGCGAGTCCCAAGCAATCTTCCCTTTACTTAATATAGGAAGACTGTTCCGGATTGAGTGTAGCCACATCTTTAACAAATGACAGACAGAATCTACAGATCCGTCAACGATTAATATGTGTGTTTAAGCGACCATTTAACTCATCCTGTCACATCAAAGGTAGAGTTTTATATTTTAATTCACCCTTAACTTAATGTACTTTAGGAATGAGACTGTAAAATGATTCAACCTAGCAGCAGAAATTACCAATGTTTACCAATAAATTTAAAAACACACCCTTAGAAGGACTAAATTTTGTAGAATTTACAGCCCTGGTAAATAACCAATATCACCGATTTTCTATATCTGATGCCAAATATTGAATTTGCTTTTTAATTTGATGCATTCAAAATGCATGGCCCGGTACTTAGATGTTCTAGTGAAACCCTGAAGGGTCTTAAACTTGTCTGTTAAATTGCCTTTTAGAACTTACCAATCAAAAACTCCTGAATTTATATGGCAACCATAGTGCCTAGCCCAGTAGGTAGGAAATCCTACTTCCACTGCCAGGGTATCGCAAGTACAAGTAGCAAGTGTGAAAGAATCTCTCGTACCACTTTACACACAGCTATTGAAAACAAGGTTAGGTAACTCCCCTGCTTTCGGGTCAATTTAGTGCCCTACCACTATCAACCTAGTGTTGTGTAACATAATCAAGGGTAAGTTCCTATTCTTATTATTTCCTCTAAAATTAAACTTAAGTTTATGTGACTCAGAAAAAAAAACATACCTTACTTAAAATGAGTGGAAGAATCATAATTCTAGTAAAGGCAATTGAAAAAATAAAATTCCCAGTGTAAATACCCCTTAAAGGGCATGTCCACCCCCAAAACTATAATCCCCCCAAACTACTGGCCCCATCATGTGTGTAGTTTAATCCTTACCTCACATCCCAGATCATATGGTTCTCTGTAGTCCCCCCCAAAGTCCCAAAAAACTGCCCACCAGGAGGGATAGCAGAGTCCATATAGGACTCTGCCTCTACCTGGCCTCCGGGAGAATTTTGGCATGGTACTGCAGCCCTTCTCCCCCTCAGGATTCCCTCCCCCTAGTGTAAATCCCTAATATATAAGATTCCCCCTGCCAGCCAGCCCCAACCGCTATATTATATGTTTAGAAAGCTCCCCAAACTTTACTTACCTCTCCTCTTTCCTCCGCCGAAATGAGCTGCCGGCAGCTGCGTCCGTGATTGGCTGCCGCTCAGCCAATAGACGCGACTGCGGTCCTGCACCTCTGCTTGCATTTTCTCGCAAGCAGAGGGACGGAAGCGCGGCGGAGGAAAGAGGGGAGGTAAGTAGAGTTTGGGGAGCTTTCTAAACAATATAAATATAGCGGTTGGGGCCTGGGTGGCAGGGGGAATCTATATTAAAAAATGAATTTAAGGGGACATACCCTTAAAGGTCATGGCCATCCTCAAAGAGAAACATAAAACATTTTTTGTTATAACGGTATATACAAGCAACAACTGCTCTTCTACTAAAGCCTGCATCACAGATTTCACTGGCAGACTCTCTTCTGCAAAGTGCGCCCATAAATCATAACCGTAATTGGTGGAATCATGGCCAATGACTGGTGGGTTTCACAATACATGTGGCCTCCGCACATGTCAAGCTCCTAAAGCTTGTGCAGCAGAGACAGAGGCACACGTTCCTGAGAAGAGCCAGGATGGTGAATTTTGTGTTGGGGGCTCAAAAATTGGGTGATGTTTCTCTTTGGGGTGGATAGGCACTTTAAATACATGTTTGGAATATTTGTCTAAAATACGTTTAAATCAACAAAATAATAAAAATTTGGTTAAATTCGATTGTAACACTTTCTTTGGTTTTTATACAGTACTTCAACTGAATTTGTGAGTGGATGGAGAGGAAACATTATCAGTAAAATAATATCTTCTCTCAATTTATATAGTAATGGAAAATCTATTACATTTAAGATGATATCCAGCTTGAGTAAAAAACAGAGTAAAATAGAAATGTCTTCTACAGGCTCTGTAATTATATTAGCTTATATGTATAGACACAACAGAAAAACAGAAGCACGTGTAAAAGGATATTGAACAAAAATAAGGTTAATTTATTTCATTCCTAACAACACATTACTTATATGTATTTGTGAAGTACTTAGAATGCTTATTGTGCCTCAGTGTAAAGCCATGCTAGTAAACAGCAGAAAAATTAATAAGAGTTGTACTTAAAGAAACCCATGGTGTGTTTAAAATGGAAATACTACAGTGGAGGAAGAGGAACATGCTAATTCAGGAAGAGGGCAGACCAAGATGCTAGATGATGCAATGGGACATGGGTGAAAACAAGCAGTGATTCTGTTTACAGCAATGGTTAAATCAATTTTAAACATTTAATTAAATACATTTGAATATTTATTAATTTAAGCAAATCGAGTTTAAGGTTTACTAAGGTTGCAACAAGTGTAATTTTCTAAGGCCCCTCTATCCTCATTGTGTTGCCACCTGCAAAACAGCTGGATGAATACAAGACCTGCCCAATTTCCCGTGGAATTGCATGGTTTACTGGTTAACTATAGCAATGGGAAAATAGAAAAACCCATGGATATGTGTTCGGAAAAAAAATTGTCAGCAGAAATGTAAGGATCACACCTTATAGAAATGAACCAACTTTTATTGCACCATCAACATAACACGTATATGTTATGTTGATGGTTCAATAAAAGTTGGCCTCACTTCTATAAGGAGTGTGTGATCCTTCACATTTTTGCTGACAATTTTTCCCCCCATTGCGATTCCCTTTAAGAGTGAGTTACATAACATTATGATTTACATCACCTAATCAACAGTGTCTAGGATTAATTGTGTGATCATTACATTGATAGTAGGTTTGGGTTTAAGTCAAGTTTTAAACCTTTCAAAATGACAGATATTAAAGGGACATCGGTTACAATGAATGTAAAATACAATGATTGGATGGATCAACAGAAATTAGTTTGAAAATCTGAGATCTGTATTTTCTTGTTGTATACCACAAACCTTGCGGTGTGCACCCCCCGGCTTGCATCCCTGCGAGCACGCCCCCCCCCCCCTGACCACTGTAAGTGTATTCCCCCAGGTGGCTGCGAGTGAGCTCAGGGTCTGGTGTCCGCTATATCACAGGTGTCAACTTGAGGCCCTCCACATGTTGAAAACTGCAATCCCAGCATTCCCTAGCTATATACTGCAACCAGTAATGTGGGAGTGTAATATATAAGGGATAATATGCTACTTACCGTGTAATATAAGGATATATGCCACCAAGGAGTTTCCATGACCATACAGAAGCTTTTATACAGGGCATGGAACTCAGAGGTGAAGTAAATCTGTACATTACACTGTAGGTAGCGTATTATTTTTTATAATACATAAGGTCAGCCAAAAAAACCCCAAAAAATCAAAACAGACACTCTCCCCTACCCTACCACTGGTCTCTCCCCTCCGTGTATTAGTCATTTATATAGGAATCCCTGTTTAGTGTATAAAGTTATTACCATTCCTATTGAATAGAACATTGTCTGTCAACATAAACAGGGCTTCCTATATAAGACTTTAATCACGTTAGATCAACTGACTTTTCAGTTATTTCTTGAAGACATTTCGCTTGTCACTCCGACTGGCAATTCAGAATGAGATTGTACAAGAATCTGTTGGCAATAAATACCTTGAACGTAATGAATTACAGATACACCAGACCTGGACGGATGAATGTACAGATACACCATGACCATGTTACAGATAACAACCAGACAGATACACCATGACTGGGCGGACGAATGTTACAGATACCACCAGACCTGGATGGATGAGAAACTTCACAAGCAGATTTTAGTAAGGATGTTCTATAGGAAACATAGACTCCCCTGTCTATCATTGTACTATAAACTATACAGCCCTGTCCTCTCTCTGATAATGAATATCCAAGCGGTTATGGCCATGCTGGTCCAGCGTGTAGTTCCCTCCTAGAGGGTTTGTCCTCAATGCACTGAGTGGAGGGAAAGCCTTGGGACGGCTCTTTACATTTACCATGACCTTAAGTCATTGTTTCCCTACCCACTCAACTATGGTACAGACCGTCCCGTCTCCCGCATAGGGCAGTGACACAAGGATTCCGGGGAGAGACCTGAACACCTCCTATCTAGATACCAGGCTCGTATTGGCTTCCATGTGCATATTATGCAGAACTGTGCACCGTATCAGGCCCGCTCACTCACCTTCCCTTTCGGCTATTTCTGATCGCTGCCGCCTTTTTTTCCCTTCACGCAGTCCGGTCAGATCAGTAGCATGTCAGAGGGGAGGGTGTCAGCGATGTCCGTGTGTCTGGATTCCCTACCCGCTGCCTTCCTGCAGGCGCGCAACATCCACAACACAACGAACCTATGTATTGACACTGCTCCTTGGCTTCCCACGCTGCCCCTCTTCCTTCCTCTTCCCTCCCTCCCCGCCAGCTCCCTGGAAAGGCTCAGGAGAGGACGGTGTCGCTGTTGCGTGAGGTGACGGATTACTGTACAAGTATGGGGGCAGTGACATGTCCGCCCATTACCACTAAGATGTTATGGCGAAATGACCGGTGGTGGTGGTGATTCAGGACCATTTTATACTCACTTGATTGTAAGCTCTTCGGGGCAGGGATCTCATTCCTAATGTGTCTTGTTTGCACTTCTATCCATTTATACATCATATATATATATTATATAATATTATATTATATATTATGTGTTCTTAACCAATGATGAAATTGTATTTAATTTAATCTATCTGTATAATGGCACTTATCCATTGTTTGTATACTCTGTATATATACATGTACAGCACTGTGTACTAAGTGGCACTTTATAATAAAATTAGACATATACACAGCATACATACATACATTTTTAAGCATAGGCACCTAGGCAAAGTGCTAGGTGAACTTAGAGTAGGTGAGGCGTGAACAATTCAATGGAGGGGGAATGGAAATCAGGTACATACTGTATATCTGTCATGCTGGCAGCTGAAGGGTTAATGGTAATACGTCTGCTGCACTGAAAGTGTTAATGGCCAATACTCTGCGATCTGGTCATGCTAGGCACCAAGATGGCTAGAAACAGCCTGGGGTATTGAAATGGTCACTCGCACTGATATAGTGAAATAATTCTAATTTTGCTGGACATCAGTCAGTCAGAGGGTTTTAGAGTAATTGGCTATTGTATGGTCAGCATATATAGATATTGGCGATTTGACCTACAAAAAACAACTAGGCTGCACTGCCACGATTTGCCTCATGCGATTGTGCTTTAAAATGGTGGTTGCATGCGATTGGTATTGCAAATGGAATCGCATGCGTTGCCGACAGTGTGTGGCCAACCCAAATACAGGGAATTTTCAAGTGGGATTCATTAATGGGTTACCATTGAACAAGCTCAGAAGGAAGTTCAGGACCACATATATCCAAATAGTCTATGATATAGAATCATATAATATTGTATATATTTTTTACTTGCTTGATTATCACAGTTTATATAGAGTAATACAGATATCTTTACCTTTGTTATAAGTGTATTAAGTTCTGTTTAGCTGAGAAATCCAAATTTGTGCTTTTGCTTGTATAAAGAAGAGACGGAACCATCACTCATGTGATATATAATATAATGCTATGTTGACAGTCAGCTATTCAACCACCTCCAGATCTTTACTGTCCTCCTGCTTAGCACCCTCACTGTATATAAATCAGCCTTTGTCTCGGCAATCACCTCAAGCAGCTTCAAAGTTAAAGGGCCAAACCAAACTAAATTTTAAATGTTGCAGAAATGGCCATCAAACTCCAAGGTTTATAGAACTCAAATCTGTCCCCAAATGTACTTACCACCTTTGTTTCCTCGCTGCCTTCTGCTTGTCTTCGTGCACTGAAGCAAGCAGAATGGGCTCGACCGGCATCTGCTCCTATGATTGGCTAAGACATGGCGCCTTAGCCAATCAAGCCCTTCCAACTTTGCTTCCCGTGCATGGAAGGCAGCGAGGGAACGAAGGCTGGTAAGTACATCCGGGGCAGCTTGAATTCTATAAACCTTGTGAGGTTGAGGTTTATAGCCATTTCCTAAAACATATGAAATTTTAGTTTGGGGGGGGACATACCCTTCAATGTTGTATAGTTCTCTATGCATCTATGGACACCAGGAGAAGTACAGCAGACTGCACTGAATAAGCAAAAATAATAAAAAAAAAAATTTCCAGCACCAGTTACCCCCCCCCCCCCCCCCAACACACCACTGGAAGAAAACTTCAGCTGATTACACAATGCAAAATTAATACATCTGATGGAAAGTTTAATCATAAACTACGACCATGTTGCAACATGATGTGTCAACTAAAAAAAATGAATATTTAATGACCCTGAGTTTTTTTTGGGCTCGGTGATCCCTATTTATACCAAATCTTGCCGAGTTTGCATTTCGTACTAAATATGAGATCACCCTAGCTAAAGAATGTACACCTATAGTGGAGAGGATGCGTGTACAGTTTTATTCCTATACCACATATTCTTTAGTGATAAATTGCGGGATTGGTAGTTTTATATTGCTCGTGTGTATCTATTAAATTTAGCACTGGTTAAATCTGTAAAGTACATTTAATGAGTATAATTCCCGCTGTGTTATTGTTTTACCTAGCTCAGTTGGCAGTATATTTCTTACATGAAATGCTGTAAGGCTGGGCACACAATCAGGCCGCATCTGTAATGAGGCTCACTAAGTCATCAAACTCAGGCGCGCATTCTGCCAAAGGCGGAAAAAAAGCAAACACAAAAAAAAAAATTTAATTGTACTAACGCTCGCTGCTGGCAGTTAAGGCAAGCGCCGTGCATGCCGACGGCGCAAGGAAGGCCTGCTTAGCTTGTGGAAGGTAAGAGAAGAAGTACTGTAGCCGCGACACAGCTCCGGTGTCCCCTTCCTCAATCCAATTTATTTACTGGGATTCATGAGCGCCCCTGTCGACCGCAGCGTGGTACTTACTCGAGCTGTCGGTGCGCGACGCCGATGTCCCGACGCAAGTATGTGGTATATGAGTCATCTGGATCTCAGACACACTGCACAGGCGCAACTTCCGGAAGTTGGGCGCGGCGCCCGCCCGACTTCCCTTAAGCTCTACGCGCGGCAAAACTGTGAGGGAGGGGCCACTGCCAGCCCAGGCCAGCACGCACTCTGCACACTGACAGTGACACTGCTGACTGCTGTTCTGTGTCACTGTGTGAGAACTCTGTGAAGATTCTTCTTCATTTCTTCTTCTGACGTGGGCACGTGGCTTCTCAAGATTGAAGAAGATTTGTGTGTGGGGTGTGGCACTGGTTGTTGTGGAGCGAGCAGACACTGAGCAGTCGCCAGACCACCACACTTCCACATTAATCTGACGTGCAACAACTGTAAGTAATGTAAAGTAACTACTAATATGTGATAATGTGGTCACAGACTCACAGGACAGCCAGGTCCTAAGCTTTGGGGGGGGCGGGGTGGGCTGGCGGATTTAGTGGCCTCAGCCCTCACTGCCCTTAATGTAACCTCCCTGGGTCTTTATCATGGGGGGGGTGGGTGGAGTCAGTGCCTGTAACCTCCCTGGGGTCTTATCATGGCCATGGGGGGTCGACTGACTGAGGAATTGTTTACATACGTGACAGGAAGCTCAAAATCTTAAAATGTTAGCCACGCCCACTGACAAAGCCACACCCACTTTATTGGCGGCTGCACGCGCCGCAATACAATCAAAGGCGGCATTCTTAAAGTTTGCCTCAGGCAGCAAAAACCCTAGAAGTGCCCCTGCACACAATCGAAGATACTTTCGTGTATCAGTTGGTTGGAACGAAAAAGACTCCTCGTGTGTACCCAGCCTTAGCTGTAAGATCTACTGTGTAAAGTATCAGAAAAGACAACTGGTGTTTTGCAATAAGAGGTGCACCATTTTTCCTATGTTTTTTATAATCAATCAGTGATTACTGTGCATTATATATATATATGACATGCCTTTATAAGCAGACCAATTGCCAAAATTACAGTTTTGCCAAAATATCAGCCAGGACTAATAAGCCAAAATGATCACTAGGCCGGTATGATGAACAACAAACCAATATGGGCAGATTTTATCTGCCCATGTGTACAGTGCCTAATGATAATCTTATAAAGAAGCACTGTACACGCGACTAATCTCAGGACCAATAGGCACACAAATAGACTGTCACCCTTAACTACTGCCACCACAACACAGGCCAAACCCCAACTATGCCCTTTTTTATGGTTATGGGGGAAACCAGTGTGCTGAATCTGTTTATTTGCAAAAACACACAACTGTGTTTAAAGGGCATGTCCACCCCTTTTACAACTTTTTATATAATGTAGGTATTGGTCCCCCAGCCACAAACACCACATAATAGAAATTTGAGAAGTCCCCCGATCTTACCATTACCTCTCTCCTCTGCCTCACTCCCCGGCCCTCTGCTTCACGGAACTGCAAGGCAAGGGTGGGACCGCAGCCGAAGTCCCTGATTGTGAGAGGCGCCAATCAGTGACTGCGGTTGCAGTGCTGCTCAGAACCCAGGGGAGATGGGTAAGGCTTAGAGTAACTATCAGTGGGACTTTCTCCAATTCTATAAGGCGGTTGGAGCGGGGGACCTATACCTACATCTATATACAAGGGGTTTAGAGCTGGGGAAGGGGGAAAGAGAGAAAAAACAGTGAGGGGAGGGGGGAGGACTCTCCTGCCGCATCCTCAAACCTTGTCGAGGGTTGAGACAGAGGACAAGCACAGGTGAGTCACTGGGAAGCTTCTACACGCAGTTTCTCTGGCTTTGGGAGGGGCAAAGCAGGAGAACCTTGTTGTGTAGCAGAGATTTAAGGGTGAAGGATTTTGTCACTACACAGGGGGCCAGTTATGGGTTTAAATTCAGTTTTGGGGGTGGACTGTCCTTTAACATATTAACCATAAAGGCAGAGAATGTCGGCTATGCTTTACAAACTTCTCGTAGCTGGCAAATGAAAGTGCCAATATGTTGGGGGGATCAGAAAAGTGTACGATTGACAGCTGCCCACTGCAACACAGATTCCCCTACCACACTGGCTACTTTGATAAAGGTTATATAAAAACTTCCGTGCATATGTACAAACTCTATGCTTACATGATAAATTGAAATGTGTTGGTTGTCCAGTGGTTAATATTCAAAAACTTATTAACTTTTAATTAGCCATTTCTACAGCAATGGGTTTCAGAGAACTATTACTTACATGTTGTGGTTCCATTTAAAAATATTTTATAAAAAATTTGGAAACCAATACCAACCAGCAAGCAGCACCATTATGAAACATTATTCCTAAGGGGTTAATTCTGAATTTTGTTAAATGGTAATAACAATTGCGGTTGTCTCATTCGAATTGAAAAAATATTTTAAAAGGTCTAAATGTAAAACTACATCTTTATAGTGATTGTGGTAAAAAAAATGTAACAATGCATAGTACCACAAAATGTCTTGTACATTAGCCACAAACATGACCAATTTTTATTGGCATTCCACGTGAAAGACCAACAAGTGGTGTACAGTGTGAAGTGGAACGAAAATCATACATGATCCAAACATTTCACAACAAATCAATAACTGCAAAGTGGGTTGTTCGTAATTATTCAGCCTCCTTTGGTCTGGAGTACAGTCAGTTGCCCATAGACATTGGTCCTGATGAGGGCTAAGCTAAATAGGGAAGTTGCACCTGTGTGTGATCTAATGTCAGTAACAATTACAGCTGCTCTGTGACGCCTCAGAGGTTGACTAGAGAATCTTGGAAGCAACAACACCCCATAAGTCCAAGAACACACCAGACAGGTCCGGATAAAGTGTTAGTTAGTATTAAAGCAGGCTTAGGCTAACCAAAAAGATTTCCAAAGCCTTGAACATCCCACGAGTCATCGTTTAAGCAATCATTCAGAAATGAAAGGATACTGGCACAACAAAATACCAAAGACAGGGCCGTTCACCTAAACGCACGGCCGAATAAGTGAGCGTGTGATCAGAAATGCATTCAAGACGGCCCATTGTGCTCTGGCCGAGACTGCAGACTATTACAGCTCAGGGTAGGGGGAATGTCCATAGGACAACTATTAGTTGTGCACTGCACAAAAGTTGCCTTTAGGAAGAGTGCAGAAGAAAGAAAAGCCGGTGTTAACGCGAAAAGCATAAGAAGTCCTTTGCAGTTTGCCACAAGCCATTGGTGGGGACACCAGCACCAAACTTTGGCAGAAGGTGCTCTGGATCAGATGAGACCAAAATGGAACTTTAGGCCAAAATGCAAAACATATGTTGTGGCGAAAAAAAAACTTAACACTGCCACAACATAAAGAAAACACCATTCCACTGGTTTAATGTGCGGTGGCAGCATCGTGCTCTGGGGGTGCTTCTCTCGAAGCGAGACAGGGAAGTGTCAGAGTTGATGGGAAGATGGATGGAGCCAAAAATCTGGGAGAAAAACCTCTTGGAGTCGCAGAGCAAGACATACCCTAAAAGATGGCGCTTTTTTGTAATTGCAAAAAACCAGGTGGTTCTACAACTTATTGACGAATGGTCTATGGGGGTCTGCTCCTCTGAAAAAATAAACTGCATAATTGAATTGGAAATAATAATTGACGCACACCCCACTTGCAGTTATTGATTTGTTTAAAAATGTTGGGGAACCCTGTATGAGATGTGCGTTTTTCCATTCTTCAGTATTACACATTTTTTTGTTATGGTATTCACGGGGAATTCAAATAATAAAATTGCTATGTTTGGGCAGTAAGGTGACAAAATGTGGAGAAGGAAAAACTTCCAAGGGGCCGAAATACTTTTGCCAACCAGTATTTGCTTATATTTAGAATTTTTTGTTGACGATCTTCTCAGTGTATTTGTTCCTGATTTCTTTCAAGATTTATAAAATCAAATCTGCATGGAATCAAAACATTAGAAAATAGCCGCGCCTCTTCAACCCATGTTGGGTTTGTCCGCGCAGAAGCACCCTAGTTCCCCTCGCTCGCAACCACATTTGGCGTGCTTTTTCGTGAGTGGGCCCACTTTGAGCCCTCTTTCATTTTATGGTATATGTAGTTAAATGCATTTAAAATGTACAGCTTCATGAAATTTGCATGGCAAAAGCAATATTATGAATGTGAAACACAGCTCATTAAGGTGATTGTGACTTGTCTAACATGCTGTAAATACTAGTTTTTAAAATGATCTGTTACACATCACATTCATAAATGTCTGCCGTAGGTCTTCTTCCTCCAGGATGTGCTTCTGCCAAGTACCAGATAATACTGTGTGTTTTTGTGCAGTCTGCCAGGCCTGGGACTTAAGCCAGAAACAGCTGAAAGAGTTAAAATGAAAATGTAAAGGGTCACCTCTTCTGAAATGCCAATTTCCCTGTGTGAAAGAGAACCTTTATTATTCACAGATACAAGAGTGTACAATTCTTTCTATTTCTGCTCTCTGCTGTGACAAGAAACAGTAGGGGTAGAGCATTACACAATTTGCCCAAAGAAAATTCTGCCTGTGTATCTGACATTAAAAGTGTACCCTGTTCATGAATAGCCCCCCCCTTTTTTTTTTATATAGCCACTGAAGTATGGTGGGTGTTTGTTAATGTATATGTTGAGCTGGGGAAGCATTTTGCACGAACACTGACAGCCCTGTTGTGGTATCTGTGAATTTACACAGGCCATTTTTCTGGTAGCTTTTTTTTTACAAACCTACGAGTGCAGGGCTGTATGATAGAAAAGGCTTTCGATTTGAATGTTGATCAAAGATTTTGAAGAACATTCAATTCTCTTTGAAATTAATAGTTTAAAATTTCCCAGTGAGAGCAACCTCACTGCATAAAATCAATTATATGACAATAGAGCATGTAGATAATAAAGGGCTGAAATTTTGAAGTTCTTGAGATCCGATAATACAATGTAGACCCTGAGAAAATAATTACATACTGCATTGCTTGTGATATTTCATTATCGTATGTAAAAAATAACTTGTGCACTTATGATGTACACTTGTTTGTTTTCAGTAGTTATCTTGATCCCCCTGCTAATGCATTGCCAATCTGCCTACTTCTCGTGGTTTAAATAAATATGTTTACAATTTTACAAATATTAATGTGCTTAGAGCTTTTCTGTACCCTGATAGGTGTTCTTTGATTAGCTTAGATAAACAGTAAAATCTTGGAACAGTTACCAAACCTATTGATTCTTTTAGGTTTTTAGAAAAGATCTGATTAGTGCAATGAAAATTCCAGATTCTCAGCATGTCAATACGGATGAATATTTTAACTTTGCCGACACCTGGAAGCAGGAGTGGGAGAAGGGAGTCCAGGTACCAGCTAATCCCAATAGCATCCCACAACCTTCTCTCAGGTGAGATTCTGTTGCATTTTTTACTTCTCATTTACAAACGCTAATTATTAAAGTCTAGAGGGCTCCTTTACCCAGAGCCGCTAGCAAAGTGGCGCTTACCAATTCAACATTAGTTAGCACGACTTATTTGCACTGGTTGTGAGGGTTTCCTTTTGGAATTTACCCACAACCATGATATTGAATTTGTGTGTACATATAAGCTAACTCAAATAATAAATTAAAGGAAAACTATACTCCCCTCCCCCTCACTCCACACATGCATAGTTCCCAGGGTTAAGGAAAACTATATTCGCCTCTCCCTCACTCCACACATGCATAGTATCCAGGGTTAAAACCTAAATTGCTAGGTCCTCACCCCCTGGGTTCTTAGATAAGTAGAGTAACCTGCCAAAACTTTACTTTTAGCTCTGCCCCTCTTGATTCGTTGGCGACAAGGCCAACGAGAAGACGCACGCTGAAAGGAGTTTTCATACTGAATAGGAAGAAGACTCTACTCTGTAATTAACCGCAGAAATTCTTCATTTATTTCAGTGCAACATGGAAACATATTGCACTAAAATAAAGGAAGAAAATTTCTGCAGTTAATTATTACGTGGAGTCTCCTTCTCTCCTTCCTATTTGGTTTGATTGCTTTAATTGCTGCTGGGACCGGGGCAATGGGGAGTTGAGACACAATAAAAGGGAGTTACGGGTGTGGGATTCGCCTAACCTTGTTTTAATTTCTGCAAGGAGGAGTTTGTCATCCTATTTGTCCCATCACATTCCTGTAAGAGGAACCATAGCAGTGAAGGAAAGTTTAGGTAAGTATAGCAGCTTATCCTAAACAAACCCAAGGTTGAGGACCTAATGGTTTAGGTCCCCATCTTGGGTACAATCCTCGGAGGTGTTTGTAAATTGTTTAAAGGCCATGTCCACCCCCAAAACTATTAATCCCCCCAGTAATGGCCCCATCATGTAGTGTAATAAAATCCTTACCTCACATCCCAGCTCCATATGGTTCTCCTGTAGTTCCCCCCAAAGTCTCAAAAACTGCCCACCAGGAGGATAGCAGAGTCCATATAGGACTCTGCCTCCTATCTGGCCTCCGGGAGAAGTTTGGCATGCTTACTGCAGCCCTTCTCCCCCTCCTCCCGATTAGGATTCCCTCCCCCAGCATAAAACCCTTTCCATATATATTCCCCTGTCCCCCCAGCCCCAACCGCTTATTTTTATTATTAGAAAGTGCCCCAAACCTTACTTACCTTCCCTCTTTCCTCCACCGCACTGAACTCCCGGCAGCCGCGTCCGTGATTGCGTGCCACTCAGCCATTCACAGAAGCGACTGCCGGTCCCGCCCCTCTCTTGCTTTTCTCGCAAGCAGAGGGCCTGGCAGTGCGGCGGAGGAAAGAGAGGTAAGGTAAGTAAAGTTTGGGGCACTTTCTAATAATAAAAATATAGCGTTTGGAGCTGGGGGGACAGGGGAAATGTTATATAAAAAATTTTTTTCAAGGGTGGACATGCCCTTTAATTATAGGTGATTCCTTTTATTTTAGTTGTCAAAATGCCAACATTTACCTAAAAATAATATGTGGTTAATACTTCTCTGCCACTTTGCAAGCTACTCTGTTTCCTCATAAGAACATCTTTTAGAAAGAATGACCTCTTTAAAATATGTTGATATATCATACTTTGCCCTATGAATTCATTACTGTATGCCTGCTTTGCTTCGGGAGGCCTCATGGAAACTTTAGAAACCTGTACTGAGCCTGGGCATGCTCAGAAGAGGCATACAGGGGATTAACATTCAGTCATTGGCTGTGATGTCAACTGTCAAATCATTGTGCAGGATTTCAGGTTAGACTTATATATATATTTCAGATTTCAAACAATTACCGTTTAGGGTTTTGGGGGGTGATTTACCTGTATGTAAGTTTTTTCATTTTGGGGCTGGTCTTGCCCTTTAAAGGGCATGTCCACCCCCAAAACTATAATCCCCCCCAGTAATGGCCCCACCATGTAGTGTAGTGTAATCCTTACCTCACATCCCAGCTCCATAGGGTTCTCCTGTAGACCCCCCCTAAAGTCCCAAAAACTGTCCACCAGGAGGCTAGCAGGGCTCTGCCTGCTACCTTGCCTCCAGTAGATATGTCATGCGTACTGCAGCCCTTCTCCCCCTCCCTCCCTCCCCCTCCCTCTCCCTCCCGTTTACTATCCCTCCCCCTAGCATAAAATCCTTTAATATGCTGCTCCCCCATGTCTGGCAGCCCCAACCGATGGTTAGTATTTGCAAAAGCTCCCCAAACTCTTACTTACCTCTCCTCTTTCCTCCGCTGCACTGAGTGACCGGCACCGCATCCGTGATTGGCTGCCGCTCAGCCAATCACAGACGCGACTGCCGGGCCCGCCCCTCTGCTTGCATTCTCGCAAGCAGAGGGCCGGCGTGCAGCGGGAGGGAGGAACGAGGGGAGGTTAGTAAGAGTTTGGGGAGCTTTTGGAAAATACTAACCATGCGGTTGGGGCTACCAGACATGGGGGAGCAGCATATCAAAAACTATTTTTAAGGGTGGACATGCCCTTTAAGGTTAAAGGGTAACTGTGGTCTCCAATTCTTTCAAACTAGTAAGGATTATATATAAAGCCTTCCATCACACCTTCAAAATAAAACCTAAATCACATCTCTAGATACAATTTGTGAGAGGTTATTGCTGGAAAGGGTCATCAATATTACTTCCTGCTTGAACGCTTCCTGTTTTTAGCGATATGATCAGCTTTTAGTCATGTGACCAGCCTGTCTGCATTAATAGGCTCCCCTTCTCAACTGTCAATTTTTTCCCCCAGGTACTTCCTAATTTCCCCAGCAATAATTCTTAACTGAGCATGCTTCTCCCCCAGGGCAGAGGGTCTAACAGAGGTCAGGTGATGTCACTCAAGCTACTGGAAGCAGGAATTTTGAACATTCACCTCAATATCATTTCTCACAGGGTGAAGCCAGAGATGTGATTGTCTGCTCATTATAAAGAAAATACTGCAGGCTTTCATTTAAGCCTAACTTGTGGCTTGAACCAAGACCACTACAATTGTTTATTTTATATGCACGTTAAAAGCATGTACAAATGATTTGGCAACCCTCTTCTCACCTTTCCATTTAATGGATGAGTTCACACAAAAAGTGAACTATTCCTATAAAGCAGTGATTGAAGACCGGGAGGTAAAAGAACTATTCCTTTCCTTACGTTCTTCAATCACTTGACCAGTATTGAAGGTAAGTATATAAACCTTGCGCACGATCCACCGCGGCTCAATTGACAAGTCTCGACCACTTCCAGGTTTAGTTTCACTATAGCGCGCATGCGCGATAATGCGCGCTATAGTAAACTAAACCAGGAAGAGGTTGGCAATTTTCGCCTGAGCTGAGATGGATCATTACCTTTGATCCTGGTCAAGTGATTGAAGAACTAAGGTAAGGAATAGGTCCTTTACCTCCCTGTCTTCAATCACTGCTTTAAAGGAATAGTTCACTTTTTGTGTGAACTATTCCTTTAAGACAATGTTGTGGGATTCCAAAAAGGCTGGTTGCTATTTACATTAGAATAATGATGCAGGCTGCATAGGATTCATGAAGTCATTTATCATGTCTTTAATAAAATGTACATGTAATATGTCACATGTGGTCAAGTGCAATCTGTCACAAGCTCCACGTTGGGATAATGATGAAGTGAACCTGATTTTAACATGTGTAATGCATTGTTTGTGCTGCGTCACATCTACTTATACAGATATTAACTGGCACATACATATGAAAACCTTCGGAGCAGATCAATCCAGCTCTAAATTTTTGTCAGAGCATATCTACCCCATAACAAATTTAGTTAAAGAGAATTAATCTATTTAAAATTTTGTTTTCCATTTCAGGATCATTGCAGACAAAGTCAAAGAGGTGTTATATTCACGCCCAAGAAAGTATATTCACTGTTCTAGCCAAGAGCCTGCAGAGCCCGGTTATATCAACATCCTTGAACTGGCAGAGCGTGTGTGCCGTTACGACCTTGATGATATAGACCTGTTCTGGCTTGAGGAATGTAACCTTGAGCTGGCTGACATGGGTAATAAATAAATAGAGTTATTATCTTTTCACAGCTTACTATGTAAAATTAGATCTTCAAAGGAGAACTAAAGCTAAAATATTTATGGACCTGAATGGGCTTTCCTTCCTTAGACCGTTGTATCTGTTATCTCTAAAATTAGTAGCTTTATGAATAACTAAATAGGAATTATGACCCTCTTTATTACCCCCCTCCCATTCATAGTAACCAGGGCTGGGACCTAAACTGCCAAGTCCTCACCCCTGGTTTGAAAAGTCTTGATCGGCTGCTTTTATAACCTAAAGTCTCCCTAACTGCTCCAGTCCGCTCTTTCTCTTTCAATCTGTCATCAACAATACCAGTGGGAAGACGCGATCTGCAAAAAGTGTTCTCCAATTGGTAACATTAGTGACTGAAGAAATAAAACATGGAAGTGGAGTAGAGCAGCGAGGGAAACTTCATATAAGTAGAATAGCTGATTGGAAGAGGATCTCTGTGAGTACTCCACTTTAGGTCCTTATACTGGGTATTAATTACCAATGGAAGGGAGAAAAGAAGCGGGGGGGAGTATAATTATAAAACCATAAATTTAGCACGTTTCGGCACATGGTCTGTAAGACATATAGCATAACTCCCTTGTTAGATCTATCAAATAAGTACTGGGAAACCTGTGAACTTTCTCGAAATCCGAAAACATATTTGGACAGGAAGGCTACTGCAATTAATAATTATATTAAACTGTGTTTATATTTTGACCTGATTATTCTTTTGGTCCCTTAAAGACTATATCCATGTATAAACAGCCTTACACGCAATTCGCAAACTAGTTAGAAATTATAGAATTAGTTCAGACACATATTTTAGCTTTTTCTAAAGTGCGAAAAGAAATTAAATACACAAGAATATTTGCTAAAGGCATGATTTTATTAGTGTAGTCCAGGGTTCCTTAAAGAAAGAGCCAGAAGTGTAACTCAAAATTATGATAGTGGAAATATATTCAATGGTATAACTTACATTTTTGTATGTTGTGCATAAAAATATGTTATGAAATACTGTCAGTGTAGTGTAACTTTATAATACGTTGAGAATAACCAGATTTGATAAAGTGCAAACGATATGTATAATTACGGCATTAAAGGGCATGAGGGTGTCACCACCTACTTTAACGAGCAGGGTAAAGTATGGACACAAATACTTTAAAGTAATAATAGAAGCAATTTGGTAAAGGTAGGTAAAGGGCACATTTTTCCTTTTGATGGGAATGCTTAACCTGCTTGTAAACGCTAATAATGATGGACATGCCCTTTAAATCCAAAATTAGGAACACTGTTTTAGCTTTAACACTCTTTTTAACTAAACTGGAAAAAAAATCCACTGATGTGTCAATAGATGTTTCTGAATCTGTTTAATTCTTGGTATTGCAGGCTGTGCACCAGTTGATGAAAGTACAATGGAGAAAACACTTGAGGTGCTGGAGCGACAGTGCCATGAAAATATGAATCATGCCATAGAAACAGAGGAAGGACTGGGAATAGAGTATGATGAGGATGTCATCTGTGATGTGTGTCGTTCTCCTGATAGTGAGGAGGGCAATGATATGGTGTTTTGTGACAGGTGCAACATCTGTGTTCACCAGGTGAGTTTAAAGTAAAACTCTTATGTGAAATTACAATTATTTGAATCTAGTGAAATGTTTGCAGCAGTCAGTTGCCATATTCTCAGATGTTTAGAGGAGGCATATTAATGGAGAACTAAAGTCTCAAGACAACATTGTCCCAATAGACAGAGCACATCCACATACAACAAACTGTGTCTCACCTCTCCCTTTGCTGTGGCCATTGGGTGATTTATGAAAATAACCTGTGAGTACTAGGGGTCAGCTCCCACAACCCCACCTTAGCTGGGTAAACCCCTAGCTAAGTGTCTGTGTACAGGCACATGCTCTGTAGTGCTCAACAGATTAAAACAAGGAAGTTGCAGCCTTGCTTCCTAGAAGCTGACAGCCAATCACATCACACAGCACAGATATCCTCCCTCTCCCTGACACAGAACAGGGATTTTGTTTTTTTGTTTTCAAACACATTCAAGGCTCCTGTCCTAACAATGATAGAATCCTTTACTTTTCATACAAAAAAAGTAATATTTGCAGTGTATTTCATAGATAGCATGGATGTAAGAAACTAAATACTAACATTTCAGAAAAAAAAAAAAAGCAAAGTAAGGGCTAGGCCACACTAGCGCGTTTTTCGCGCGTTTCGCGCTCGCGTTTGTGCCCGCAATTTTCGCTGAAATGGAAATCGCGGGAACGCAAAAATTCCCGCGATTTCCGATGCGCATGCGATTGCGCGTCCGTTTGCGTTATGGTAACGCATGCGTTCACCATTTTTGGTGCGTTAACGCATGCGTGTCCATAACATGAAAAGGCGAAAACGCATGCGCAAAACGATTTTGTGCGCGATTCCTGTGCGTTGCAGTGTGGCCTCACCCTCAGTCTGGGAATAGAACTTGTACATTGCTAAAAGCTCTTACCTCTAGGCTAACAGAGATACTATATAGAACACTGGTACATGTAGAATCTTTTACTAGGAACATAATGGAAACAAAAAATAAAGGTAAGTGTGGGGTTTCGACCATGTGAGCTTCAGACTGTGTGTTTCTTTAACTGGCGTCTTGCTAGATGAGCCACCAGTGAAAAAGCTGAGAATTTAGGTACATTTGTTAAACTTTATCTTTTGCTTGGCAAATGATAGAAACAAGATGATAAGTCTGGGGTAGTGAACTCGTGACCTTCTGAACTGTGTATTTTTTTTTTAAGCTTGTTTATTTGTTAACAAAATATAGGTTTCCATTGTACAGAAATATAAATGCAACAATATATTAATAGCTTTTTAAATTCACACAGGAATATCAGCAGAATAAAATTATTCTTTTTCATAAGGAATCGTGCTCATTTTGATTTATCAGTAACCTATATTTAATGTAGATTTAAATCTACTCAATCATTGGTTTATATAAGGGGTGGGGGTAACTTGGATCAGGTAATCAAGGTTTTTCATGTGTTGGGATGTGGGTGCCATCTATTGGAGGATTATGACCCTCCTGGCATAGAATAAAGTTTTTCTTATCAGAGTTAGGTGTGTGTTATTCCACAGGTCTACTTCTGGTATTCCTATTAAGCATATTTTGGGATCTGAGGGGATTGGGAAGGGAAGAATGCCGGAGAGGTAGTGTAAGACTATTCCCCACAATCTTTTCCCCACAACAAGTATTTTGGGGCAAGCCCAGTTCATGTGCCAGAAGTCTGCATTGTCCTGTTTACATTTAGGGCATTCTGGGTTGAATCTGGGGCTTATGCGAGATTTCCTGAGGGGGGTTATATAGGCCTGGTGGAGGACATAAAATTGCATAAGTCTGTTAGGGGCTGAGGGTGATGCTTTAATATGAGTCTCGGCTAGTTCTTCTCAGTTTTCGGCTGTAAGTGAGGGGATGTGGTATGGGGGCATTGTCATCTGGTAGTTGTGCATTTAGCAAATATGTGTAAAAGTTGGATATTATATGTCTGGTTTGCCCCTGCATGTGTATATTGATGATGGGATTGCGAGAGACTGGGATGTTGGAGTTTTGAAATTCTGATATCAAGCAGTATCTTAATTGTAATTACTGAAATAGAAATTCAAATTTTTGTTTGAATTCTTGGAAGGTAATCAGCTGGTTATTATTGATAATGTGCTAGAATTTAGTGGCTCCAATTCGTTCTAGTGAGTGATTTATATTGAGAAATTGAAGGTGTGGGAAATTATGGTTATACCATAATGGGGTTTCCTCGGGTATGTCAGTGTAGCTAATCATTCGTTGTGTCGTGTTCCAGACTTTGTATTGCTGTTTATGCAATTCGGTGCCTCCAGTGGGTAGATTATATGATGGGCTGTTTAGAAAGACTAGGGGTGTGTTGGGAGGTATCATACCCTCCATATCGTACAATTGTGGTGTTGGGGGGGGGTTTGGTTCGTCCTGCAATTCGGGTGTTATCCAGTATTTAAAGTATTTTAATTGTCCAGCTAGATAGTACATTTGGAAATTACTGATAAGGTTTAGTGGGAGATTCTGCCAGTTTTTAATTTTGTTGGTTATTAATAATAGGAGAGGTGCAATGTTTAGATCGTAGAAGTCAGTTGGTGATTGTGTGATGTGGATTCCGAGGTATTTGAAGTTGTTGACTTTGGGGAGTAGGTCACGAGCAAATAATGGGATGTGGGTAGGTTTGTCTATCGGGAATAGTGCTGACTTGGACCAATTAATATGTAGGCCCGAAATCGGTCCATATTGGGTGATAAGTTCTTGTGCTGTTCAAAGGGATTTGTCTGGATTCCCTAGATACAGGATTAGGTCATCTGCATACAGACTTACCAGTGCAGTGTGTTGGCCCAGTGATAGGCCAGATATGTCTGGGTGGGATCTCAGCTCAATTGCCAGAGCAAATAGACAGGGGGCAGCCCTGACTGGTTCCCCTGGCCAGTGGGAAAGAGTCAGAGACCGCTCTGTTTACTTTGATGGTTGCTCTCGGGTGTGTTTATAGAATTCTTACCCATTTTCGATAAATTGGGCCTATTCCGAAACGTCTCATACACTCGCACAGGAAGGGCCATTCTGTTGAGTCAAACGCTTTAGTGGCATCCAGGGAGACCATTATGCGAGATCCGGAATTGTCATGGTCTCCTAAGGTGTTACTTGAGGTGGATTTCCCAGGTATAAACCCTGTTTGATCCGGGTGTATAATTGAGGTTATGACTGGGGGTTCGGATCATGGGATCCGGGCTGCCCTCTAACAAAGAATACCCAGTCGATGTTGGGGTTGCGTCAGAAAGTTAGTAAGAAATATGTAGCTTACCCAGTGTTGTTTCAAAGGTTTTCAGGTTATCTGGAGTCCAGCCTTTGGCAGGCCTCTAAGGGGTTCTCAAAGAATCTTACCCGGCTCTCCAGTTGGATTCTCAGTTTTGCCAGGTACATCATGGAATATGATATACCGGCTGCTACCAACCTTTTCTTGACTGTAAATGTTGCATGCTTTTTTTGTAGCTCCAACGAGAAGTCTGGAACGAGCTTGACAGTGGCGTTCTCAAACTGTAGGTTTGCTTTTTCCCACGCCATGTGTAGTAGGGTATCCCTATCACGTGCATTCAGAAATCGGGCAATAAGGGGTCTTGATTGTCTTCCTGGAGCAGGGGATTTTGACGGTATTCTGTGGACTTTTTCGATAGCCAGTTATGGGGATAGTTCAGCTGCATCGAAGCATGAGTGTATCCAGCCATCCAGGAATTGCGCAGGCCGCGACCCCTCAGCTCCCTCCGAGAAGCCGATGAACCTTATGATCTACCTCCGTGAACGGTTTTCAAGGTCATGCAACTTGTTTTTGGTGGCTGTTGATTCCTGTTGCAGTGCTGAAATAGATTATGCCTGTGGTGCAACTGTGTCTTCCAGTGTAGATAGGCAGGTCTCAGCTTCTTCCATTCTGTGCCTTCTGGCAAACTTCTGCAGCTTGTCTCTTGCCAGAGCCCCGTGTTTGGTGTTCTTGGGTTTTTTCATATGTTCCAGGTAATGTATTTTTAAAATATGTTGGGCTTTGTACCAGATATTTGATGTTTTTAACCTCGGTTAAGTGAATGGCTTGGGAGCACAACGGGAACACGTCCTACTCCATCAGCCTCTAGACTCCACCCCCTGAACTGTGTATTTTTAAACCTGGTGCCTTACCCTGTGCGCCAACACTGAATAGACAGAGAGTAGAGGTACATTTGGAAGCTTTATCTTTTGCTTGGAAAAGAATAAAAACATTGGAATATGGAAGTCCCTGATAAGACTTAGAAAGCTGCCTGTTACCCTGCTGTTTATTTACCAGCAACTCACACTGACTGGTTAAAAAATTGCAGGGTATCAAGCAGCTTTCAAAGTCTTTGCAGGGACTTCCATATTGGTATATAGAAAACACTCTGCATAGAGATAGTGATTACTGGGGTCAGGGGGCGTGGTTCTTTGATGACTTCATGGGCTGTGGGTTGTACAAGCAACAACATGGAAGCCTTCTTATTTACAGAATCTATTTCTCATATGTACTAAATGCAACTAACGAGAAGAATCTTGCAATATATGTGTTTTGCAGAGAAAAACGTGCATATTAGATTTTTTAAAAATTAAGTTTTGTTCTCCTTTAAACTGGCTTCTTAAATATTTCCTGCGCTTGCTTCCTTCAGAACATCATTCGATAGTACAAAAAAAGTTCAAACTTAAATTTGAAAAACATTTACAGGTGTTTAATTTACACCTATAGCCATGTATACAATCAAGCACCTTAGCCATGCTCCTGAAAGAACGGGTTGTTCTGAAGAGCTCAGTGTATTTAAGTTTTGTATTATTAAAGGATGCCATAAAGTGGCAGAACATATAAAACTTGGTTGCTTTGAGTTCCATGGTGCATAGCATAGATTTACCATTGATGTATTGACTACAAGAACTGCCGGGTCCCATACTTCCTCTGGCATTTAATCCTAGCACAAAAAATGTGCCGGGTACTTCATCGAATGGGATGTCATTAGATTATGCTATGTGCAATGACCTGGTGTCCCAATATTTTGTCTATTTTAGTACCTGTCCAGATCATGATTCAAATAAATTTGAATTAAAAACATTTTTGTTAATGCAAACAATAGTGTTCAAAGTTTGGAAATTGGCCAGATATTAACCTTTTTTTTCAAAATAGATAATTTTTTTTTACATAAGGCAACAAGTCAAAAAAAACAAGTTTCTAAAGGGGCTTAAAGCTCCTTTTATAGCATCCTCTCTAATCAGCAATTTCATTTTCAGTAATTTTCTCACTGTAAAGTTGTCTCACAAGAGATTAATAGGGTTGACATATTGCTTTGTTCTGCTGCATGATTACAATTTCACCAACTATGCAACCACATTTAAACCAATCATGGATTGACCACAGGAGATGATATTTATATAATAGATTTGTAATCTAGTTCAATCCATGTGTTTTGTGAAAATATCCCACTTTACAGCAGCAAAGCTGCACCAAACACATAATTTAGAGAATTTCTCAAAACATAATGAGCAATAAAGCTTTACATACTGCAATGACACCCATTTTCTCTTTCCCCAGAGATGCCTCGTATGCTTTTCTGGTCTGGGTAGGCCAGTTTATTTTTACCATATAATTTCCTATATCATCCTTTTAATCTTGCAAATGTGCTTCTTTGATCCAAACACTAAATTTAGATTTATCCTTCCAAAATAGACTTCCTGTCTTTGAAGATCCAATTATTGTGACCCTTTGCCTGTTGTAACATGTTATTTTACATTATATTTATTTTAGATTTTTTATTATTTTTCAGATATGCCCTTTTCTTTAAATTGCCTATAAAACCAGCATACCAATGCTGTATTTTTAGTTTTGCACATGGCATTGGTATTTCACATATGCTTTTGAAAGCAGAAAACAGCCAGCGGAGGACCTGTAAAATGTTATTTCAATCTCACCTATAAATTGCTATGTGATTACAAACATTTGAACATAATAATTTTTTTGTATATAACGGTTTTGTATATAACAGGGATTGTTTACAGTTCACAAATGCAACCAATGTTACTTTAAAGGGTATCAAAGTTTTTTTTTAATTTTTAAACTGTGTTTAAAATAAACTACAGATAATGTCAGTGCTGATACAATAGTCATATAAACCACATTTGTATTTTCAGTTTAGGTATTACTAATTATATATACCATATATATATATATATATATATATATAATATATATGTAACAGGCTGGAGTTACTAAACATTTTTTGCATTAGCACCCATCTAGAGTAAGTTGATTAAGATATAGTACCTAGTACATAGAAATATCTCTGGGTAGATCATGAGATTTTTTTTGCTTATATGTCTGGTACTTAAATGCCAAAAGAAAATGTCTGTGTTAAAGGCTATTTATTTCCAAATTTTAGTCTTAGTTTATCTGTTGTATTCAATTAGATCAACTGGACTTGAGGTTTAGTTCTTGAAGACGTTTCGCTAGTCATCCGACTGGCTTTCTCAATTAAGAATGACTTGTACAAGAATCTTTGGCAATTATGTACCCTGGAAAATCCCAATTAGCATATCACAGCCAAGTGTTAAGGGCGTGATTGGATAGTAGCTAAGAGGGTTATAGGAACGGCCCAGCGTAGGTGTCAAAACAGCATTGTACATGGCAGACAGTTGGTGTCGAACAATGCTGTTTTGACACCTTACCCTGGGCGTTCCTATAACACCTCTTAGCTACTATCCAATCACACCCTTAACACTTGGCTGTGATGTGCTAATTGGGATTTTCCAGGGTACATAATTGCCAAAGATTCTTGTACAAGTCATTCTGAATTGAGAAAGCCAGTCGGATGACTAGGGAAACGTCTTCAAGAACTAAACTTCAAGTCCAGTTGATCTAATTGAATACAACAGATATACCATGACCTGGATGAATGAGAACCGTCACAAGCATATTTAGTCTTAGTTGCAATTTTCTATTCAATGTGACTCTTGAAAGTACTTCTATAATCAAATCTCTCAATTTCAAGGCATGTTATGGCATCTTGAAGGTCCCAGAAGGTAGTTGGCTGTGTCGTACTTGTGTCTTGGGGGTTCACCCACAATGCATATTGTGCCCGAAGAGAGGAGGTGCAATGAAAGCCACACGGACAGGAACCAAATGGGCACATGTAAGCTGTGCTCTCTGGATACCGGAGGTGAATTGATGATTAAAACAGCCGCTAAAATAAATGCATTATTTATTTAAGTGCAACATGTGTTATTAATTCAAGAGTAATTCCTGAGATAATAAATAACCTATCCCACAAATTAATCATAAAATAGAAAAAGCAAGAAGGAAATTGGCTAAAACACATTACTTTAATCAAAACATTTTAAAATCGTATCAAAAATAGTGATAAATAAAAACAATAAATCTACCTCATAGGCCCCGCCCCAGATGGAACAACCAACCAATATGTGTCTCTACTGAATTTGTATCCCCCAGCCTTAGTATACTTAACAAATTGGTCAATGCCCATGCATAGAGATCAATTATGCAAATTATCATGGCTGCAGTACAGAAGACCAGTTAGCATAGTGAAGGTAGAGGGGGAACCCTGCACCCCAAACACGTTTTGCTTGAATGGCTTTTATTTAAATTTTTTTTTTTTTTTTTTTTTTTTTTTTTAATAAAGAAGAGGAAGAAATATTCTCTTTCCCTTCTTTTTCTTCATTAAATCTTGCAGGAGAGCAATTGAAACGTACCCGCAGACCCACTCCAGCACTGGCTTCTCTGACAGTCTCCGATGCGTCCACGTTCCTTCGCACTGTGTGCGCATTCGCGCACAGTGTAAAGGTCTGGGGATGCATCGGAGGCTGTCAGCCGCGCCGGATTCTCTCTGCAGCGCTGGGTCAATCCGGGTAAGTTCCTCCTGCAAGATTTACTGAAGAACAGGAGGTAGGAGCGCATTTACCTCCTGTTTTTCAGTAAAAAAAGAAAGCTATAAAATACGATGGACATATCCGTTAACGCTAAAGCCACTAATTAAAGATTCCACTGTTTAAAAGCAAACTGCCTAATCAGCAGCCTGACGTCTGAGCTCCGCAAGACCACAACATTATGATCTCGCAGAGTGACATCTCGCAATACTCTGCATTGTTCTTTCAGTTTAAAGTATCGATTACCAAGCAACTAAAGTGTACAAAATATAATGTTACAATGTTTCAGCTTATCAAAAACAGTTTGTGCCAAATATGTCAAACAGCTTTGATAAATCATAATTATATATTATTATATACGGTGTTCACACTACCAGATTTATCCCATCTCAATTCTCTCCATATATGAACATCCATCATCAAAGAGGTATTTCTCAACAGGAAATGTGCTCTTCATCTATAACCAAATGGGTAGGTAAATGATTATAAACTAAATCCATCAGGGTTTCCATATCCACAAATTCCTCCAGTAACAAACAAAATTAAGGTAAGTATTTGTGTTTCAGCAACTCAATCACATTTTTGTAAATCATCGGAGTCCTCTATCATTTATAAATGAATCCCAAATATCATCCAATCGACTCCTGTGAGGAAGTTTATCAGAAATGTGTCATATATGGAACAATGTCAAGTTCTTCATTAAGATCTTTGGGACTTAAGGTTCGTACACACGTGCCATCACATTTCAGGAGATAATCCGCCCGTGTATGGGCCCTTTATCGGTAAAACGGACGTTCAGTTGGGGATCGTTGTCCGACTGACCTGGCTGATCTCCAAACGAACGGCATATAAAGGGCCCATACACAGGCCGATTATCGATTGAAACATTTGTTTCTACACATCGTGCGTTGCAGGTCGGGACCCGTGATCGCATGTGTGTATGAACCTTAAGTGTTCCCAAGTTGAATACACATTTAGTCTCTGCAGGTAAAAGCATTATTAATGCACCCTGCATGGGCATTGACCAATTGATGGACTGTTAAGTATACTAGGAATGGGTGATACAATTTCAGTAATGAGGTTGCTTTATTGTGGTCACTATTTTTGATACTATTTTAAAATGTTTTGAATAAAGTAATTTGTTTTAGCCAATTTCCTTCTCGCTCTTTCTATTTTATGAAAATGTGTTTTTACACAATTGACCGTGCTAATTATTTAAATAACTTGTGCAAACCACACAGATATTTGCCTTTCTCAAACTTAAGTCTTTTTTTTTACTCATCTGGGTGTAACTTAATTTTGTTTTGTATTTTAATTTCATTGCTCCATCAAAACCAAATGGTTGTATAAGTTGAACATTGGTTAAATATTTTTACAAAACGTGCACTTTTAAAGGATATGTACACTGGGATTTTTTTTTTTAATTGCCCATTACTGGCAATTAAAACTGTCGCTGTATCGTTTTTTTGATGAACTCCCCCCTATTTCTTTAGATATCTAATCTGAAACATCTTACAGTTAAGCTGTCAATCAAGTGCCTTGGTACCATAAATTCTTCTGTTATAAATAGTTTTGCTGTAGCTGGAATGGTGACAGTTGGTATGTAAACTGCACGGTGGGAAATTCCCTCTCCCAATGCTTCCTCATCGGGATTACTGAGCATGTTTGTCCTCATAGAGAGTCAGAAAGTCTGGCTGAGGGACTGAGCTTGAGAAAAACAAGTACTTTATTGAAGGCATGGGGCAAGTCATTCACAAGTGCTGTTTACTTGTATTCATTTATATATTGAAATGAGGCAAAGTATTTTTTTCAGTGTACAATTCCTAATGCACAGATAACCCTCAATGTTTATTAAAAAATCATGCAATGTATAAAAAAAAAAAGAAAATACCACTAACTTAATTTTAGCTTTTTGTCTGTTAAAGGGCATGTCCACCCCCAAAACTATAATCCCCCCAACTACTGGCCCCACCATGTAGTGTAGTTTAATCCTTACCTCACATCCCAGTTCCATAGGGTTCTCCTGTAGTCCCCCCCCAAAGTCCCAAAAAATGACCACCAGGAGGCTAGCAGGTCCATATAGGACACTGCCTGCTACCTGGCCTCCCGGAGATCATTGCCATGCGTACTGCAGCCCTTCTCCCCCCTCCCTCCCTCTCCCTCCCGTTCTGCTATCCCTCCCCCTAGCGTTAATCCCCTTTACAGTAGTAATCCCCCAGCCCCAACCGCATGATTTTTATTTTTATAAAGCTCCCCAAACTTTTACTTACCTCTCTGCTTTCCTACGCTGGAGTGAGCCGCCGGCAGCCGTGTCCGTGATTGGCTGCCGCTCAGCCAATCACAGACGCGGCTGCCGGTCCCGCCCCTCTGCTTGCATTTCCTCGCAAGCAGAGGGCCGGGAGCGCGTCGGAGGAAAGAGGGGAGGTAAGTAGAGTTTGGGGGGCTTAAAAAAAAAAATAAATAATGCGGTTGGGGCTGGGAGCCCATGGGGAATAGCATAACAAAAATTTAAATTTAGGGTGGACATGCTCTTTAAAGGGGAAGTTCAGTGAAAATACATGTACTTTAATGAAAAAAGAGCAGTATTTATCCATCTTAATGACCTTAACCTGCCCATTCAGTATTTTGTCTGTGTATAAATAAATGCTTCCGAAATACTGACTTCCTGTTTGCAGGATCCCTAATAGAGACTGATCTGAGCATGTTTGACTTACCAACAGCCAATCAGTAGAAGTTAGAAGTAGGAACATTCCACGTTGGTGTGCATTGTGGAAAGAAGAAGGACCGTTACAGAACCAGAAATGTCAGCTAATGTCAACAGCAGGGAATAGCAAGGGGTATAAATTCAACTGATTTTTCAAAAATGGAAGAGAATATGTAGATTAACTAGGTATGCATAATATAAACTAAGAATTTTAAAATAATTTTATTTTTCACTAAACTTTCCCATTAAGGTAAGCATCGCCTGCCCTGAAAGGATGGAGCCAATTACTAAAGTATCACACATTCCACCCAGCCGCTGGGCACTGGTTTGCAGTCTGTGCAAGCTGAAGACTGGTGCCTGCATTCAGGTACATGTTCAATTAACCAGTTATGGAAATCCTCACTAAATACAAATACTGTCAAATAATGTCATTTTTTCTTTTTTATATAGTTGTTTCACTGTTCTTGTTCTGTTAATTGTTTTTTTTAGTTGTTTCCAGTGCTAATTTTAATGATATATGAACTGGTTATTGAGAAAATGTAACTGCTATTTAATGTAATATTACATTCTATTTTCAGAACTGGTGGTAGTACCAGATTTAAAGTTTATAATTATTATTATTCTGTCTGCAATCTTAAGAAATTGTTATTTTTGTTTTTGCTGCTAGAAATGCTTTTTATGTCATAAACCACAAAGCACTGCATGCTAGATCATTCATATTGCAAATACAAAAAAACTGTAGTATTGGCAGTGGTTGTGTTGTATCATTAATTGTGCCTACTTTTTGTGTGTAAATAATTGCTCTACAGACACAGTAAACATTCTATGGAGTTTTACCTGTTTTTTGTTTTGTTTCATTTCCTCTCAATCTCTAGTGCTCCGTTAAAAGCTGTATAACTGCATTTCATGTAACATGCGCCTTTGAACACAGCCTGGAAATGAAGACTATACTGGATGAAGGAGATGAAGTAAAGTTCAAATCACACTGTTTAAAGCACAGCAAGAATAAGCATGGAATATCTGCAGAACAGGAAGAGTCACACAAAACTCACAATGATATTAGGCCATCAGAGAGGGAGAAAACCAGTATACGTGCGCAGAAGCTCAAGGAGCTGGAAGAGGAATTTTACACATTGGTAAAAGTGGAGGATGTTGCAGCAGAACTTGGCTTGCCAAAACTAACAGTTGACTTAATTTATTCTTTTTGGATACTAAAGCGAAAAAGCAATTTTAACAGGCCATTGCTTCCTCCAAAGGAAGACGAGCAAAATGGCCTAATGCAGCCTAAAGAGGACAGTATTCATACCCGAATGAGGATGTTCATGCACCTTCGTCAAGACCTAGAACGGGTAGGTGTAGTCAAAGTGGGAAAACTGCAGTTTATTTTCTATACTTCCAAATCAGAAATTATCAGTAGAATGTCAGTCCTTTAACTTAAAGTGCTGCCTATGAGTTGCTTGTGTTTTCTGTCCATTACAAATGTGTTTGTGTAAAGCAAGAGTATCCTGAAGTAAAAAAAAAAAAAAAGCTACATGCAAGGTATCTAGAAACCTATTATTGCATCAGCCCAACTTATGTGTATCCTTTTATAGATCCTTCAGGATACTTCTGCTTTTGAAATGCATGTATGACTTAGATTTTAAATGAATACCGTATATACTCGAGTATGGTGGAGAAAAGAGGGAAGGTAAGTAATGTTTGGGGAAGCTTCTGAAAATAAAAATATAGCGCTTGGGGCTGGGCGACGAAGCACTACAGTATATTAAAAGTTGGTAAGAAGGGTGGACATACCATTTAAGGAGCTATGCCATACCATCAGTTCTTCAATCAATTGACCAGGAGCCAGGGACAAAGATAAAAGATATTTACCTTACATGCGATCCTCCGCAGAAGCACTGAAAATTCCCGACCACTTCCTGCTTTACATTAACTATAGAGCGCATTGTCGTGCATTTGGCCTATAGTTAATTTGAACCAGGAAGCGGTCGGGACCTGTCAATGCTATTTTTAAGTAGATGTCTGTAGTTTTGTATCTAATGGGAAAAATCTCCTCATGATCTTGAGATCCAGAACCCCAGATCTTTGCTTTTCTTCTGTATGCTACATCAATTCAGTATAGGAAGTATCTGACGGTATCATCCTTTTATTATTAGTGTGTATCGCATTTACGAATGCTCCAATGGATTCTTTTATACACAAAAATTCTGGATTCCTGGTTTTAGGAATTTTTTTGAATAAATGAGGTAAAAATATGATTCAAAGTTAAAATCTTATTCAAACTCAAATTACCAAATAAAAATACCACGGAATATCAATCTCACAAGTGTCCTGAACAAATGCATAAGGGAATCTACATATCTAGCTATGTAACGTTGCGATTCATACATACAAGAATCATTTCCAACACCGTTTTTTGTAGAAATGTACACATTAAGAAAATTTTCATAAAAATATGAAAAGTTAGAAATCTTTCTGAAAACCTACAGTACAGGGGGAAAAAAAACCAAAACCGCTAAATCTAAATATCCAAAATGTTCTTAGTTAAATGCTCACATGCATGGGTGTACACACGGATATGGTTACTAAGGGGGAGTGCACACTAAGCACGTGCACAAACAGCCCCAGCGCACTTAGTGTGGTCACTCCAGTTTTTTAACAAGCGATCAGATTGCGTGTTAAAATGGCCTCATGTGACCTAGCCCTAACTCTAAATATATACAGAATATAGTTACAGAATTGTGGATGCAGTTCTTCATGGAATTTCATGCTTTTAGAAGATTTTGTGATAAAACCCATTTGCCTTTGAAATGTCCCTAGCAAACTGCTTGTGAAGGTTCTCATTCTATCTGTTGTATTCAATTAGTTCAACTGGAACTAAGTTTCTGAATTGAGAAAGCCAGTCAGATGACTAGCGAAACGTCTTCAAGAACTAAACTTCAAGTCCAGTTGATCTTATTGAATACAACAGATATCCCTAGCAAACTATTTTGGGAACATAGAAACTTTCAGCTATTTAGTGCTACCATCCTTGGGTTTGTTCATGCAGAATTCCTTATGCAGGACAATCAATCATTAAAAGCAAGAATGAAACTTACTAAAAAAAAAATGTATTTACAGCACTGGGTCTAAAAACGATCAGATTACGTTGTCATATACGCAAAAAATCTTGTCGGTGAAGAAAAAAACTAATGGAAATGGCTTCTATCCCCCCCCCCCCCCCGAGTAGTTTGATACCTATATGTATAGCTGTACCTACATATGTTGCTTATACGGACTTTCAAATGTAAATCGGTACATTTTTCATTCACCAAAAAACACTGATTTTACATTACTGGTCTTTGGTAACCAGTAAGTCAAAGTGTTCTATTGTTTTTGATAGCAAATATTTCAAACCAAATGATGTTATTCTACACAAAAATCCAATTTCTTCGCAAATCATTTTATATTGGTTTATGGGAATGTTAGGCGATTTTAACACTCATGTTGGTCAGTGGTGAAATCTGGTAATGAAATATCACAACCCACCCCTTTTAGCAATATTCAGTGGAAACCGAATGCCACTGACATACAAGTGTTTTTGCTCATTTACTGATCCCAAAAATCCCCAAAATTTTTAGCAATGGCACCTTTTGAAAAATTGCTGGAAGTGAGGCTCAATTTGCTTTAAAAATTTCTGGGCTATAAATCTGAATTTACTTTTATGTTTCACTGAGGACATTTGCGCAGCTTAGAAAATGACAATTTTGTCACTAATCATGGTTTTGTTGTTTAAATAAAAATTCACAATTTTTGTATGTTGCTTTTTACGTAAATTATTTTGCCATTCGCAAACATAATTATAAAATCATATTTTAGAATGATAACAAACTTGGAATAGGGCAAAAAATAATTTTCCAGGAATTTTGCTCTATTGGCAAGGATCAATACTTAGGTGATTACTATTTATCTGTGCTTTTTTTTGTGAATAGATCTCTCTAATACATTCACAAAACTATAGTAAGCTGGAAGTTAATGCTAGCTTATTGTAAGTAAACTGCGATAGGTCAGATTGGTACTGCATTAGACTGTCAAACATGAAGGGGGGAAGTCTTCGAGAGATCCCCCGTGTCAGCAGAAGTCCTGTGACACTGAACGGTTACAAACCACTTTAAAATAGTCTTCTTACAGTGAAGGCAACAAATTAAATGTAGCACTGATATCTCATGTATGTATTTTTTGTTTATCCTTACAGGTTAGGAATTTATGCTACATGGTGAATAGGAGAGAGAAACTGAAACTATCTCACAGCAAAATCCATGAGCAGATCTTTAATTTGCAAGTACAGCTTGTAAACCAGGAAATGGCGTCAGGTAATATTATTCCTTTCTTTGTCACCCAAAATATACAGTTACATCTATACTTTAAAAAGGTTATTTTTTTAAACAATTACTGTCAAGTATAAATCAGTGGGGTTATAGGAATGCGTTTTCCTATTTTTTGCTGGGCAGAGTGATAAGCTGTATAGGATGTTGGCAAGCACTTTGTTTACAGCTGCCTGGTTGGTCTCCTGGCTTCTTCTCATTCATGCAGAACTAAAAGAGGAACCAGAACACTACTTGGATGAACAAGTATAGTTTATTCAGACACAAAGCAATCCATGTAGATGTGCAGCATGTGTATATAGAATGAGAGTTTTGAGGGAACGGACTACAAGATGTTAATGGAGTGCTTTTTTATCAACAGCTTACTGTCCTGTACAGTAAAAATAATGGGAGATAGGAATACACACTCCTACCACTATTACAGCAATACCACTATTACAATATATATGTCCTTTAAAATAATGTAGTTTTATGCATACATCCCAGATTGTGTATTTTAAATGAGAAAATGTTCTGATTTGTCTGGTAACATTAAATAGTTATTGTACTGGCCATTTATAGGTTTACAAAAACAGTAAAACATTTCTAGCATCATAAAGCAAAGAAGAAGCAGTCATTTATCTTTACAGTATTTATTTACTACATTATCAGCAGCATTTATTTCCCTTTATTCATTTATCTATACTTGGTAATAAAGCAGGCAGAGAATGTGCAGAAATAAATGCATATTTAAAAAAAAAAAAATTCAGCCTTGAAATATTGGTCTATCAGGGAGATGTAATAAAAGTTCTTATCATTAAAAATAGTGCTAATTTTGCCCCAACCAATCAGATGTTATTTACCATTTGGAAGCTAACCTCTGATTGGTTAGGGCAAAATTAGCACCATTTTTAAAGATGAGAATTTTTATTACATCTCCCTGATAGACCAATATTTCAAGGCTGAACCATTGGGTCAAAACACCTGTAAAAAAGTTCAAAGCAACTGTCAGATTTTGGTCATGCAATGGTTCAAATTGGATGATTGGACATGTTGGTAAAGTTTGCCAGATCATGTGGTCTTCACATGATCTGCACTTCCGAAAGACAGACTACAATCAGTTTATTGATGGTTAGTATGTCTGTTTGAAAGACAGATACAAAATGATACCTTATATACTAGGCCTAACTTAATGGCATTAAGTAGGGTTTCCAGATCATAGGCTGATTGTAGGATGCTCTAAATTATAGTAAATAGCAGAGGTGAACTGATTTGCCTTTAAACAGCATAACTGAAGACTTGTCTTGCTGCACATGTTTTTAATATGTGTCCTCTTATTTTTCACTGATCTGGAATCCAGCAACCAAATAGATGTGATTAAATTCTCCTTGATGATCATTTTTTTATTTAAAACAAAAAATCTAGCCTGTTATTTAGGATATTATTTTCTGACAGCTGTCCATATGACAGCCCAGGATTGATACAACTGCTATACAAGTAAATTAGGAGTTTATGGTTAAAAAAATAATAATAATTCTGCCTCCTTCTGAATCATGTCTTTTTGGTTTTTTTTACCTGTTTAGGGCAGCCTTTATCGACTGCATTGGAGAATACACTGTTCTACCCTCCTCCTAGAATCACACTGAAGCTCAAAATGCCAAAACCCAGAACACGTGACTGCAGAAACAATTTTGTGAAAACATCAAACACATCTAGCCCAGCTGATCAGAATAGCAGCACTTTCCATGGAATAGGTAGAGAACATGAAGAATCTTTTGAACATTTAACCACCAAATGCTATTCCAGTTACACTTCTGAGCAGAGAAACAATGGTATTTTTGGGGGAATGACACAGTCACACAAGGAATTCCAGAGCACAGGGTGTCCACAGATATTTCGCTCATTGGGAAAACCAATGACACTGAAAGCTATTGTCCATGGACAGTCTTCAAATGGTAGTGGAAAGGTACAACATGGACATATGAACCCGGTAAAAGCTAATGGTGTGATTCGTTCTAGTGGGGACAAAACTCAGAGGGATAGCTCCAGCCAGACATCTCCGGGACAGTGCTCTGATATCACATCTCCCTTGTCAGGCCAGAGCAGCTTTCGGAAGGTCAGCATGGATCACTTCAGTAGGTCATTCAAAGAGGCAACCAATAATTTGGTTAGAAACACAGAAGACTTGAGAAGTCATGAAAAGCATCAGAGGCGCCAGTCTACAAAAGAACATTTATGGAGCAAACAAGCTAGTGATACTCAGTCCTCTAGCACCCCATACCAAGACAATGATGGCTACTGCCCTGACCTAGAATTAAGTGACTCTGAAGCTGAAAGTGATGAGAATAATGAACACATGCGATTAAGGAGAGACCGTTCTCGTATGGAAAGTCCTAACAAAGATTTAAATAAAACCAGCCGCAGTAGGTGCAAAAGGAAAATAACTGCTCACAGTTCAGTGCAGAGGTGATAAATACCTTTGCCTCAACCCTCATACATTTGTTGTTTTTTTTACTGGTGCATATTTAAATGACTAAATTTGGCTATGAAAACTAAAATAAATGGAGTCATTTTTGACACCTGGTAAAATGCGGTTTGGTCAGGTTTTGCACAAAAATTATGGAAGATAAAAGTCATCCACGTTTGTGTCATTATCTCTCTCCCCCCCCAATGGCAGATACTGTCAGGTTGGTTTATATTTTAGGCAAAGGAAAGACATTTTTGTAATTAAAGTTATTTAAATATTTTTTGTGTCAACTCAAATGGAAATCCTATGGGAGTAAGAATATGTTCAATAATCATAAAATAACAGATTTATTTTATAACCCACAACAGTCTGGAAATACAAAGGGGCATAATTATAAATGATCGCCATTATGGGCATTTTGCTAACACAGGACATCGCAGTGACAAATGGCGTTATCAGCGTATATATAAAACTGATCATTTTTGATGGCAACATCGCCGTATTCATTGCGTTAAATCTGGTATCACAGTGAAAACCTTAATTTGGAAATTTGGAGATATTCGAACCTCGAATAGCGATCACTGGTAATCGCTGACTGTATTACAGTAAATGCTTGAAAATAGTCTTGAAAACACCTCCATGACCCTTGTTTGTATTGGGAAACACTACACAATGTACTGACACCTTCCAGGGACCCATTTGCAGGATAGAAATATGGCCACATTCAACGCAATGAAACACTTGTATTAGAAATATGATCAAGTGTTAACTATGGCCGTGTGTGGTGGTAATGACTTTCCACTGCCGGTTATCGCCACTTTCTACATTGCGTTAAGTCCAATTCTGTCAAGAGGCGGCAAAAAGTTAATGAACCTTTATAAATATGCCACATGGTGTTGCTGATATATATTTGACTTAGGCTCACCATACTGGGGATCACTACCTAGTGATTTTTAAGCAAAATCCCTGTTTGTCTGAAAGTGGCCTTCAGTATTTTGATTGTGCCAAAATATCACCATAGTTTGATCTCTTTGTATTTCAACTTGTTAGATAGAACTATTCATGGTTGAATTTCCGCTAAATGCCTATTACAATCAAATAGAAATCAAATTGAAATTCCTCAAAAACCTCCGATGGACTGAAACTTTCAGTCCATTCTGTTATACAGTCAGCTGAAAATTTCCACCCTAATCAATCAAGATACATTAAATGCAATAAAATGTCATTCATTTTAAAGTGGTTTGAATGAAGGAAAAAAAAATAGCCTTTCAATTGAAGAAATGACCCATGCTTGCTTTACTCTGCTGCTTCTCTGTCACTTGTTGTCTGTAAAACTTATGGTCCCTCTTTTTAATTTTTCAAAGGAGAAGTATGGCCGAAATGTTTTTACTTTAATGGAAGCAAAAAAAACCTTGTATTACTTGCCTGTTAAATCATTTTAGCTCTAACATTGGAGAATCTGACCAAACTATTCCCCACACATTATAGTGTGTCATATTCAGTAATTAAAAGCTAAGAAATAAGAGAAAACAACGCTTTGCAGGAATATAATAATACAATCCTTATATTAAAGGCCACCTTTGGGGATTTCAGTTTTATTGTACCCCCCGTTCTTCAAAAAAACATGAAAATTACCTTGTCTCACTCTCCTCTGATCTTACTGGTACCCACGCACTTTGTACTGTATGCATATGTGGAGGAGCGTTGGACCTGGTAAGTTTCTTCTCTTCTGACTCCTGCAGGTTTTATTAAAAAATGGGAGGTAAGACATACCGTATATACTCGAATATAAGTCGAGATTTACAGGCTTAAAAATTAGCCTGAAAACCTAACCTAATTTAGTAACCAGTAGGTGGCGCTGTGTTAAAAAATCCTTCATCTGCATAGAAAGTTACAGGAGCTGCCTTTACACTCCTTCCTGCTTCCTGTAGTCTGGCTGCTGGACTCACTTAGTCAGCACTGTCACTGCTCATCTGAATGCTGTAAATCTGATGGGTCTTCTCAGTTTGGGGCAAAATGGCTGCTAGTTCAATGCAAGTGACAGCTTGAAACTACAAATATCAGGTGACTATCTGGGGTCAGAGTGCCCCTTACTATAAGGGGGTCAGGAGAATTGTAAATGATGGTAAGCTTAATTAAAAGTTTATCGAACCTTGCCATTCCACATGTTTAGAAACTACAATTCCCAGAAACCAAAGCATGCTGGGAGTTGTAGCAACACTATTTGTTTTTCTTGAGTTTGCGCATGTGTTTTTTCCCTGATCATTGAAATCGCAGCAACGTACTAAAAAAGTGCGTTTTTGGCTGTGATTGCGATTTGCGTATCGCATTTTTAATCGCAAACGCAATGAAATCGCATACGATTCTGTGTGCGATTCCATTTGCGGCGCAGTGTGGCCGTGCCCTAAGAGATACGCAAAAGACTCCTTCATCCAATCCCTAAGACTTAGTTCACACTATGGAACAAAACACGGGAAACATTGCACTTTCAATATAGTGCTATGCTTTACCGCATGAAACTGCTACATGTATTGTGTTGTTTTTAATACACTATATCACAATGCCCAAGTGTAAGGTTCAATAATGGTACAAATTGTGACTTGCCTGCACTCGTTTTCACAGTATATTAACCAGTATGGACCGTTAATACATTGCAGTTGAGATCTGTAGCAGAAGTTTTACTACAGAATTGAAAGGGTGTTATTTTTCCGCACTAAATAGTAGCACACAAATGAACACAAACAAGATTTATGGTGAGGCGCTGAGCGACTGATGTGCTCTGTTTTGGGGTTACAATAGGTTACTCCGGACATAAGCAGCTTTTGCAAGCCTTTTCACCAATTGTATGCACTAAGTATTAAATGCGGCGAAGGGCTCAAATCCCTGGGAAGGGATTTGTGCTGCTGGTGGTCGCATCATCTGCCAGATTGGGAGGGGTGTATGCCCCCCCTCCTGGTGCGGATGCGATCAACCGTGGCACACCTTCCCAGCAGCCCCCTGCCCTGTATGCTCGTGGAGGGGGGCAGCTGAGAAGGGCCTTTTGGGGCTTAAGGGGTCTTGCAGGTCGAAACTGGACCCCCCTTCCCTGGCACTTATAAGTGCCCTTTCGCAGCTCATACCAGGAACCCCCCTCCCAGGCACTCCCAAGTGCCTTTGTTGGGGGTCCTGCAGCCTGAAACAGGACTCCTATTGGACCTTAAAAGAGTCTTCTTTCTTTCCAGCCGGCACCTCCAACTCTGCTGATGTCACTAACACCGGGCAATTTCTCTGTGGCCGCCAGTGACATCTCTGGTGCTGGCGACATCAATATAGCTGATGTTGCTGGCATCTTGATCCAAAGTCTTATTTTTCTTCTCAGCCGGGGACACCAACTCCGCTGATGACGCCAATACCAGGCGGTGTCACTGCGGTCGCCAGTGACTGCAGCTCGCCCTTCTCCACAAAGCGTATGGGAAGGGGCTGCTGTGAAGGGTGGCAGCTGCCGCCAGGGGCCGTTTCCGCCAACCTGAAGTCAGCAAATTGAAACGGCCATAGTTGACGTGGTAATGCAGTTACCGCTGCTTAATATATAGAAGTGAGCTGTAACTGATGCGATGTCCGTGTAGAAAATATACATGCGTTTACATTCCCATATGTTGTGTAAGTTATAGGGTCATAAGACATCACTCACATAGGAACAGATTTTGGTATTTATTATGCAAAAATATTACAGACAAAACAAATTATAGAGCCAGTCAAACATATAATTGAGAGCTTACAATATTCAAATAAAATCAAGGTATAAATTATAATATGTGGGGTGAATTAAAGGGCAAGTCCAGCCCTCAAATGAAAACTTACATACAGGTAAATCACTCCCCAAAACCCTAAACTGTAACCGTTTGAAATCTGAAATATATAAGTCTAACCTGAAATCCTGCACAGTGTCTTGCTGCCTGTTTCTACTTCCTGGTTCTTCCAGTTAGCAACTGTCAGTTATGGAATTGACAGTTGACATCACAGCCAATGACTGAATGTTAATCTCCTGTCTGCCTCTTCTCAGCATGCCCAGACTCAGTACAGGCTCAGTACAGGTTTCTAAATTGCTCAGTTTCCATGAGGCATCCAGAAGCATAGCAGGCATACAGTAAAGAATTCATAGGACAAACTATGATATATCAACATATTTTAAAGAGGCCATTCTTTCTAAAAGAGTATGTAGGTATGTGTGTTACAAATGTGTATGTTTGAGTGTGAGGTGAGAGAACAAGAGAGAGCCCCCTTGACCTTTCTTTAGGTTTGTAAACACGCTCAATTTGCAAGCGAGCCACTACCTGCGACACCGAGCACTACACACGATAAACGGCTGTTTCAAGAATCGTCCATGTGTATGCATTCGGTTGGGGGTCGTTCGTCGATCTGCCTGGCCAAATGCATTCACACGGATTCTCGCCCAAAACAGCCGTTTGCCGCGTGTAGCGCTCAGTGTCAGGGGTTGTGGATCGTTGGAAAAATCGTACTTGTGTATGAACCTTTTGTCTTGGAATATATGTTGTTTACACAAGTGGGCTGCAACACCCCCACCCTAATACATCCATATAAGGCAGGTTAGCTACACACAATCACCTTTTATTGTTTAGGAACAGATTGCTTTTCAAAGATACACAATTAAATGGATAAGACAGAGGTGAATATGTGGCAATAATGATGAGAACTCACAAGAATAATTTTTAACAGTCCGCAATTTGGCGGAAAGCTTATCACTGTGTTATTAACATTCAACAAACGGGTTTTGCCATTTTATAAATCGCGGTAATTCCGAATTTGAAACCAGAAGGCGGAAAGTTAACAGCCTTTTAGAAATATGCCCCTAAGTGTAAAATTGGGTGCATGTGAAACAAGGCATCGCATAGGCCAGAATAGTATATACGATATGTACAACTAGTAGGCTGGCCAGCCAAAAGAAACATCTATATTACACAAATCATTAAAAAAATATATACCCACACCTTGATTTATATATTAAAAGCCCATAAAAACAGTCCCCAAATCCTGAATAAGTGAAGTCCCAAACTTTCAACCCACGGATAATAAATTCAAAAGGTATATTAAACTTATCCCTGCAACACTATGAAGTGTAGGGCCACACGCAGGATCAAACTATAGTAAACAGTAATACTTATAACACTGGCTCATTTGATGTAATTATGGGACCTCTAAAATTGTGTGATGTTGAAAGACCCACGTGATAACTTTTAACCACTCCTGGCAATAGGCTGCTGAAGTTCACTGGCTGCTGATTATGGAGATCTGTTGCCCCTTAAACATGCTCCAACCTCATGGAAGCTTGTTCCCTGATCTCGGATGACCCAGCTTTACTTCCGCATCCCTCTGTGGGTAATGGGGATTTTCCCCGCAACTTTGTAGCTCTGCAGTTGTCCACGTGGTATATTCTACCATCCTAGCACGGACTGATTTGGATGAGTCTCCGACTTACACATAGATCTGTATATTTCTTTCAAATACGGGCTAAACTTGAACACTGTGACAAGTTTTAAAAGGCATTAAAACAAGAGGGAGGGATATCACACATAAAGTATTGCTATGTCTTTCACCATAAAGGCTTCAGTAGGTGAATAATAATCCCATTCTCCATATTCCTTATATAACTGGTGCAATTATCCCTTGTAAACCATTCCCACCAATCACCATTCACATCCCTGGAATTCCACATATTAACCCCTATGAATCCTATTAAAATGCAGCTAACTATTGTTTCATTTAACCCTTTTGGTTTGAGGGAATTACGCTCATAAATATATCTATGTTCCCATTTTAATAATAAATTACTTACATTACCACCTCTTCCATCCTTATTAACTCCATCTAGAACCTTAAACCGATTCCCACCGTGAAATTCATAGTGTTCATATAAGAATGTGATAGGTGTACCCATAAAATTTTTACCTTCCCTAACCTCCACCTCTACAAATTCACAATTGACACATGCACCACATTTTACCATTCCTTTTTTGTGACCTTTCTTATTTACTTTATTTAAATTGAACTCACTTGGTGCCATAATCTCCTTAAGGTTTGCGTATAGGTCTTTAAAAAAAACAATAAAATTCATTAAATCCCCAGTGACTTTGCAGTGACTTTTCCCGGCGTAATTAGGGGAGTTGTGAGTTCTTGCCAGCAAAGAAGAAGAAAGAAGACGGCACAAGGTCAATGGGGTCAGTGGTGGCTCCAGCTCCAGAATTTTCCAGGGGCACAACATGGGCACAAAGGCTAACAAATGGGGAACATTAAAAAAAACACCGATTATCTATGTCAGTATAATGTAAGGTGTACAAAACAGCTATTACACACCTTAGAGTGAGTGAGTGAGAGAGATTAGATTAGATAGATAGATAGATAGATAGATAGATAGATAGATAGATAGATAGATAGATAGATAGATAGATAGATATGGAGATAGAAAGACAGGCTCCTCCCCCCAGCTGTCCCAGCTGACCTTTAACTTTAGGCTGCTCAACTGTCAGCCGAGGCAGCACATAGTTATCTTTAAAGACAGAGAGCAGCAATGTCTCCCACATGCAAGGGCACTGACCTCCCCTTCATTATCTCCGCTCTCCCTGTTCCTTCATCCCTGCTTTCCTACCAGCCGGCTGTGCAGAGAACTTCCTCTCAGTAACTTCAGACACAGACAGGAGCCGCGGAGGTTGTTCCCGCCCTGTGCGTGCCCCAGGATTCTACCACAGTTCCTCACAGACTCTACTGGCCGGGCAGTGACAGGTTTTTGTATAGAGGAATTTCCAGTTTTTATAAAACTTTATGGAGACTTAGGGTGAGGCCACACTAAACCACACTACAACGCAGCATGCGCGCTTTCTGTGTGTTAGCGTGCGTTATTTTCGCGTTTGCGCTCGCTCCTTCGCTATCTTTAAAGTGAAAACGCAAGCAATTGCGTGAAAAAATGCTCGCTGCAAAACGCGAACGGACGCACAATCGCATGCGCATCAGAAATCGCAGGAACATTCGCATTCCTGCGATTTCCATATTAGCGAAAATCGTGAACGCGCGAAAAATGCGCTAGTGTGGCCTAGCCCTTACACTGCCCGGACGTTATATACAGGTACAATGCTGTAACACAGTACGGGGAAAAGCACCCAAAACTGGCAAAACCGGGATGGTTGGGAGCATCAACACAATAGAAAGCCGGTATGCTTTGGAACTTGGGAGGGGGGCACTGCATCTGTCAACTGGGGCACGTGCCCCATTGTGCCCCAGTGTAGCGCCGCCACTGAATGGGGTCCTGGTTTTGAGCTGCGGGATCCCTTAAGCCATAAAAGGCTCTTGTCAATGCCACAAAGGTACTTATAAGGTACTTATAAGTGCCGCAGGACCCCCGAATGTCTGGCCGTGGGATTTTTGCCCGTTTGGTAATCCTCAAACAGGCGAGTTCGTGAATCCTTGAATGTCCAATACTCGCTCAAGTATTACCGAACGTTTCAAAGTGCTTGAACGTTGGAGGATGTTCGAAAAAAAGTCAGCAAGTTTGGAAAACCCAACTAGTTTGAACATGAACTAGTCGGATAGTTTGAGTTCGCCCAAACTCATCAAGTTCTTCCCGAACTCGAGTTCGGGTCCATCACTACTTTTAACCAAAATTTTCTTATTATTTTCTCCAATTGCCAAATATTTGTACCATACTCTGTGACAATCCTTATTTTAATTTTACCCTCTTTCCCTTTACAGAACCATTAATAGAATTGTTTATTCACCAGTAAAGTTTCCCTTTTAAACCCCTGTCTCTTCATCATTGCCCTTATAGGATAATATTAGCCTGTGTTTGAAAAGTCCCCTCATATGAACAACTCATTACAGTTTAAGGAGGAGGCATTATACTTCCAGACCTTCCTGTGACAGCTGTTATAATTGATATAGGAGTTTGCATCTACCGTTTTGAATTTTCTGTTATTAGACCATTCCCTTCAACCTTTATTTTTAAGTCCAAAAAGACTACTGACTTAGAATCCACTACCACCTGAAATTTAAGGGCATCTGAAGAAGCATTTAATAAATTTACAAAAGATCCAAGCTCTTCAAGGGACCCATCCCATTGCACATCATTGATGTAGCATTTCCAATATTTGACATGGGTGGCAAATAGTCTGTCTATAAAGGATTTTTTCTTTCCATGCCCATACAAACAATCCTGCATTTCTAGGGCCACAGGAAGTTCCGTACCCACTCTTTGTCTAAAAAAATCCTTGATTTTACTTATCCAGGATTTGTTCTATGAGCTTTTAATATACCAAGGTGTGGGAATATGTTTTTTAACAATTTGTGTGAGATTGATCTATCTATTGGCTGGCCAGCCTACTAGTTGTACATACAATTTTTAATAATATATATATAATTCTCTGTTTTCCAAATACTTTTTTTCTCTGCCGTATTTGTAGAGAGATTGTCACACCTAGGGTAACGTTGTTCAATTTACCAAATGGCAAATACTGCAGTCAAGAAATAACAGCAGAAAAATAGCAACAGTATATTGAGGGAATTTAATGAGTGCTATATTTACTGATCACAAAATACTAGGCAGGTTTATAGAGGAAACATTCCCCTATGTGTCAATAGTTTCTAAAAAGCATAGCAAACATAGCAGCCCTAATATTTTTGCATAGTAGGTAACTTGTATATGGCATATTGATGGAAGTAGAAGTCGTTAGAAGGTGCTAAGAGGCATATTTATAAAGTTGCAATATTGCATTATAATGTTACAGTGCCTTACCACATGTCAAAAATACTGCACAATATTTGTATTTTGCACCCATGCAGTTGGTGCCACCACTAGCCTAACCCAGGACTATATGACGAAAATATTGAACCGGGGATTAATCAAGGCCACCTGATAATTCCATGAAGACAGATCACACACTAGCTATATTTGTTGTGATCTTAATTAATTAAGAGGATAACCTGGTCAGCTTGGTATTAAATTGATGTCAAGTGATTAATCAGTTCAGATTCATATTGCACCAGTCATTTTGGTCAACTAATATCTGATCACCTGTGCAACATAAGTTTCTGGTTTCCATTTAACCAGTATATAAGAGATAAAACTAAATAATAAAAGAATTACCAATGTACTTTTCAATTATTTGCTCAACATACATACCACTTCATTCTAAAGAAAAAGTAAGAAGTATACACTTGGCTATAGTGCCTCATATTGCCCCCTTTAGCAGTTTCTGTTGTAACAGTCAATTACATCAACTAGTAGCATTTTTCTCCCTTTCTTGCATGTAGATTTTTACAGCTGTATTTGTTTCCTGGGTCTTTTCATGTACAATTCATATAATTGCAAACAAATTTTATGTCTGGACCCGAAACCCTCTATTTCTTTCACCCATTCATTGGATAAATTAAAGGGGAACTGTGGTCTCCAAACAAATTGAGTTTAAACGAAAGGCCAGTTTTCTACCTTTATAATGAGCCATCAACCACCTCTCTACATGCTCCACAGCCCAAGATATAAAGAAATGACTGACCAGAAAGTTAATGGGTGGGAGGCTGACATGTGACATTCCTAAGGCTTCTCCTGCACCTCACCGCCGGTGAGCACAGCCTCAGACTCCAGTGACAGGACAGGAAAATAAACAATGAAAATAAATTGCAAAAATTCTCAGGAGAGCAATTCCTATCAATTTGCCTAAAGTCCTTTTTGGACCACAGTTCCCCTTTAATAGATTGTCAAGGAACCAAGAATACATAGATCATTTCTAATCTTTTAAAACGCCAGGGGAGAACAATATAAATGTTAAATATAAATGAAAAGCAAATCTTGTGAAAAATTATAAAAAACATGGAAAGGCAATGCTCATTCCAGGGCCTAGTAAAATGCCCAAGGCTCACAGCACTTCTGCTATGAACAATTATTTACCTCACCCTTAGATGAGGTAAATACGACCACTAGTGTGCTTTCTGTAATGGAACTTTGTCCTATAGTGAGGGAATATTTGTGTTTATTTGCTATAGGTTTCTCTATAATAAGCAAAATTTGAACTGTCACTATTACATTGTCATTATTTAACAAAGGGATATTATAGCATTTGCAGATCTGAAACTTTTGCACATGTGATTGAACTTTGTGATCTCTGGATTTGATCCAGGTGCCTGGATAGTAAATTCTACATATGAAGTTTTTTTTATATAGGTGTCCCCTTTCCCCAAAGCCTTTTCATTGTTTTTTTATCATGCCTTTCTCACCTACTGCTGGCAGGTATTTTATTTCAAAACAAACAATGGTATAGAAATCACAAACAAAAAAAAAAACCTTCAAAGCTCTTTCCTGTTGTATTGCTGGATTCTAACTGCAGTCCAGATCTACAGTAATGGGGAAGTTTCATCACAAGATTTGACATTTTGTTTATTGATTAGTACTAATTAGTACTATGTATTAGTACTAATGAAGATCACATACAGATATAATTAATTCTGTTAGATTTCTACTGTGCTAATTAGATGTCTCTATAGGGGTTACCCCTTTCCCCTTACATACAGAACAGATGGAAATATTATAGCATTCTATTTACTTGTTTATACAAATATATTTGTGTATGTACATAGTGGGTTCAAATGTTTGTATGATTGGTATACTAGTACTTTACATTTTTTTTGACAATGTGGTAAATAGACAGTTTTAATAGACTCAGTGGTGTTATTTACATTTAATAAAATCAGACCTTTTTTTGGGCCATCTTAGTTGTCGTACATCACACAATTACCGTATAATATTGTCATTGTACAATAGTTATTGAACAGTGTATAACCTGATTTCGCTATCTGTTAAATTATAAAATCTTGGGGCGTCCTGTAAAAAGGATGGGTAAAGGATGCAATGCTAACGAAGCCTCCATAACAGCTATAATGCTGGTATATCAGTTGTATTCAGTTAAATCAACTGAATACAGACTGGCTTTCTCAATTCAGAATCTGTTCGCAATAAGTACCCTGGACTGTGTAACAGCAAGGTGTTAGGGACCTCCTGAATGCGAGGTGTTAAGTGCATTGTAGCGAAGAGGTTTTAACAACACTGCCCAGGGTAAATCATCAAAACAGTATTGTACATGGGAGACAGTTGGTTTCAGAACCACACACTGTGTTGGTTGGTTGCTTATTCTGACAAAAATGCCCTCCTTGAGGGTGAGGCCCCACTACAATGCACATGATTGCAGGGAAACATGCACGCAAATGCTAGTGTGGCCTAACTCTGACACCCCTTTAACCAGTCTTGTTCACATTGCAATCTTCAAAAGTATGTCATTTTTCTTAAAATGCAGGTTCACAGCTGAGTCCTGACCTGAGGAATTGGCTCTCCTGTGCTGGGCCATTTATCTTTATAGTTTCCACTCCTCTTTTGGACTATAGCCCTCTGAGCATTGGGATTACTTTGCAATCATTTCTGTCTGCATTCTAAAACAAACAACATTTTATATGTAATCCTGGATATCCAAATATTTGGATTTTTTTTTAAAGATTTATTGGGGACAAGGGAGGAGGAAACTATATAAGGTTACATACCGGTAAACATCCATGTTGTCTTAAGGTCCTAACTTAACATAAACATTTTGTGTCCAGCATATATTAACTACTATGGTTAATATTTAATTGAGCCATGAAATATAAACTTTGGTGTCTGCACTGCAAACAAGCCAAAAGACAAGCTCCACAGGTCATCCCAACAGGTATTCTCTCTGCAGTGTTATTGATACAAGATTTTCTTACAATGCATATTTTTGGAGATTTAGTTGTAAAGATCTGTAAACTTTCATTAATGAAAAAGGTCTCTAGTCCTTTAAACCCATAGTTTTACATCAGTTTCCTCAAAAAATAATAAAGGCATCCGAACAGGTTGTGTGTATGAAAGTTTACAGATGGAAAAAAGGCAACATTGTTTTTTAAAAAATTTCCATGTGGTTTCCTGCTGTAACCTCAGTTACTTTTCTATTAAGCTTACTACGACGTTATACGTAACAGACATGCAGCTCCCTTTTTATTCACAGCTGAGTATCAAAAGTAAATATTGCAAATGTCTTGTAGTTGCAGTTGGTAACAGTAAATTATATGTTAGAGACAGTCATTACATATTATATTGTCGTATTAAAAATAGTGAGGTAACCAGGGGGAACAACTGGAAAGGCCACAGACAAATGCCAATATATCTTGTTGTATAGGGATTCCTCAGGGGTTTAAAATAGGAAAAGACAAGTATCTAATAAGGGGAACCATAAGATGTGAATAGAAAGGAGCAGATAGGAAAAAAGATAAACTTTTTTTCAAAATGAGAAACGGGGCAGAAGGTTTTGGAATCCCATATACAAAAGGAGCGTCTTGGAAATGGAAGGAGTTTAAAGAAGGGCAACTAAAATAATAAAAGGAATGGAGGGGCTTGAATATGCAGGCAGATTAGACAAGTTAGGGCTGTTTACATTGGAGAAGCGATGTTTGCTCAGGGATATGATCACCATATACAAATATATTAATGGGCCACATAATAAACTCTCTGGTGCATTGTTCACCAATAGGTCACATCAGAGGACATGTGATAAGTATTACACCACTTATGCGTCCAGAGCTCAATGGGACTAATCAGCTGGGGAGACGAGTCCACTGCCCCTACTTCCTCATCCTCTGGCTGCCATCCTTAGAGATGATCATTTCCCTGGCTAAAAACTCCAATCACCTCAGGATGATAGAACCCCCAGCACTCCAAGTTCCCATGAAGGACCCACGTGTAGACGCAGAAGTGTAATGAACCAACTTGTAAAAAAAATGAGGGGGGAAAGCAAGACAAGACAACTTACAAAAATAGATCCACTGTTGTCTCAATTGTATGGTTATTGAAAAGGGGTGAAGCAGTAGTAGTGTCCCTCATTCTATGAATGGTTCAGTCCAAACAGCCCTGAGCTCTGCCTGTCATGGACGAATATGGTCAGGAGCACTTCTGAGGTACAGTGGGCTAGACTGGAGTAATAATTGAGGTTGAATAAAGACATGCGTCCATAAAGTCCAACCTTTTCACCCTCCTTTTTTAACCAGTGCTTCAAACTTTTTTTTAAAGGACCTTTCTTTTCGAACTGACAGGGAGATTCAATAAAAGCTCTTTTCATTAAAAATGGTGCTAATTTTGCCTCAACCAATCAGATCTTATTTAACATTTGAAAGATAACATCTGATTGGTTGGGGCAAAATTAACACCATTTTTAACGATAAGAACTTTTATTGAATCTCCCTGTATGTTTATTAGAGACTAGACTTGCCCTTTAAGAACTAAATTTCAAGTCTAGTTAATCTATCTGAATACCACAGATATTTTCCCTACTTGCTATAATTGCTTCCTCCTTGTCCTCTGAGAGGACAGTGGCATGCGCAGGGGAGCTCTTTACCCCCCTTCCTCCCTCCTGATCCCTCCCTGGCTGCCCCTCACCTACCGTAAAAGGTTATATATATAATGTAGGGCATCCCTTCCCACCCCCAAACGCTATATTAGATTGCTAAAAAAAGAATCCAAACTATACTTACAGCCTTTCAGTCAATCACAGCCACAGCTGCCGGTCCGGCCCCTGTTTGAAAGTTCCGACAAACAGAGGGCCGGATCAGAGTAAACAATCAAAAATAGCAGTTGGGGGTGGGAAGGGATGACCATACTTTTATTCAAAAATGATATAGAGGGTGGAGATACCCTTTAAATGTAGGGGTTATTGTTGTGCAACACAGTCTGTATTATGGGGATATTACAAAATGTCCAAATTTGTTTGGGAATTTCATAAGATACACTTTAAAGTTACAGGGGAAGTTTATATGATATGTTTTAAAGTTAAAGGGGATGTTGATGATACGCTATAAAGTTAAAGGGGAAGGTGATATACGCTTTAAAGTTAAAGGGGAAGGTGATATACGCTTAAAAGTTAAAGGTGAGCTTAAAATAATGCGTATCGTATTAACTGTTGCAAAACAATAACTCCTACATTTAAAAGTACTGCAATCAATTAAATTAAATTATTGATAGACAATTTCCCCCAGAAAACATAATTCAGATGCCACATTCACATAAAATGTATGCTTGCAAAAGATCATTTCAAAAGATAAAAGGGTATGTCCACCCCTCAAATTAAAATTTGGTATCCTGCAGAAAATAGCTATAAACCACAACCTTGCAAAGTTTATAGCTTTCAAAAACTTCCCCAAATGTACTTACCAGACTTGGTTCCCTCGAACCTTTTCCATGCACGGAAGACAAGCAGAAAGGGCTCGAATGGCATCCACTCATGTGATTGGCTAAGGCACGAAAGGAGACCTGCAAAGAGGTGCCGCAGGTGGAGCCAGCACCGTTAAAGCTGGGAGATCACCACAAGGTTCCAAGCTGTCCCTCAGGTGGGAACCTGATCCTTTTATAGTAGTATCTCAGCCGTGCCAGTATTTTCCAGTCTGTCTGGTAAAACCTGAGCAGGACACAGAAAAGTGCAAACACATACATAGATATATGCTCAAACTTTGTGTATTTCACTACCCAGAGGAAATATTGGCAGAGCCTGGAGGGGAATTCAAGAAAGTCCCCACCTGGGGGCTATCTACAACCACATACAGCCCTGAGAGTTCCAGGATGGAGGAGGTTGTAGAATCTACAAATGCTTTATATGAGAGGTCTCTGTAATGGATGATAAGGCCTCAGAGGAGACTGGTTTAGGGGAGGAGAAAACAGAGGTATGTCTCCCAGGAGGGGGATTCCCTGGACAGAGTTGAAGGAACTGAAGACTGTCCTAATGGACAGCAGTAGGAACGCTTTCCAGTACGGTCCACCTGCAATCAGATGCCCATCAGGTTAATGGATTACAAACTGTAAGAGTGTTGAGACATATAAGATAAATGTAAATATGTTGTTTCTCCCACAGTGAGCAATTGTACCAGAGTGGGCCGGTTGGCCATTCAGAAGTGAATGTTCAGTTAGCACTGTGGAATGATATGTTGAGAGTTTACAATATCAAAAGTTTTGCTCATAGTCAGTACCAAATTATAGAATTAGGATGTTATAATCTGATGTTCTTTTGCAGCAAACATTGTACCATGGCAGGTTTCAGGAAAAAACTGCTGAAGATTGTGTTAACTAAGTTAAATTGTTATATTTGATAGGGCAAGGAATGCATTGGGGTAAGCACAGATAGTGATATGAAAAGTGATTGTCAGACAAGAGGACGTGTCTTATTTTTAAAAAGGAGAAGTGTAATGAGGTACAATATATTAAAGGACAACAATATCAAAAAAACAACATCACCCCCATTACATGTCCACACTTCCAGCAGCTGAAATCACTTACTTGCATTTACAATCGTGCTGCCCTCCCTTAGATGTCACACAGCAAAGATGAGCACTAAAAGCCCACCTCCTAGACGGCCCAGGGCTCTAAGTAACATAACACTTGTCATTGGCTGGTGGGAATGTCTGTTACAACCTCTCTCCTCCTCCTCCTCTGCCAGTCAAAGTAACTTGAAATGCCTTGTTGCTAGGATACAGCCTACATAATCAAACTGATCAATGGTGGGTGATTTCTCGCATGCTACCTTTGAGTGGCAGAGGCAGAGAGAATCGTTACACCCCCTTCAAAGCATGGCTAATTAAAGGCTAATTGAAGGCAGAAAGAGGCTCGAAATTAGAAAAAAAATGTATGGGGAGGGCTGCAAAACTACTCTTTTTAAAGCAATTGAAAAAAATGCATTGAGGCAATACAGTTATACTTTAATGTGTAATGTATACTACGTTTGGCCACTAGATGTCAGTGAGCACTAAGTTAGACTATGTAATTATAATGCTTAAGTATGAGAGTGTTTGTAGGGGAAAGCAAATAAGGAGAACAGGAACAGGAAATTCTGTGGCCATTGTTTTTGGCAGTGATAGAGGGAGGGACAGCAGTCTATGTCAGGGAAATGTAACAAGGATTTGAAAGAGAAACTGCTGCTAGCTGCTTGATAAGAAGTAAAAGTTACTGCAATAAAGATGAATTGTTTTTGAGAAAGTCTTGCATACCTCGTGTTTCAAGGTTAAAGGATTGATGAGGAAATGCGCTAAGGTAAGTGAGGCGGAGGGAGACATTACTAACATTAAAGGACCAGGAGACACACATTACCTCATCATACAGAACCTCCTAGCCCTATAGAGTCCAATATGCTACAGTAATGGTAAGTATCTGGGGGTTCCCTGTCTGTGGACATGTTAAAGAAATCCATTCCGGTGACCGGCCACTCTGAGCAGCTCTAGCTGTCAGGTCTGTTCTAATCAAGGATTGTTCATTTCTTGGTCATTTCTTGCAAGATTTATTTCTCCAATGCAGTTATTAAACAAGGACTTGGATATCTCCATCTATGTCTTATGTTTCCTTTGTTGTGTAATACTCATATAAAGGGTTATCGCCTGGTCGATATTGTAAGGCCACATCCTAGGGTTGTCACTTTTGAACCCAACATTTATTAAATCTACATGCGGCAAGACTAAGCACCTATACATTAAATGTAGGCTGTATGGCTACACTGGAAACCCCCGTAATCCCCTTTACTTACCTTTCGCAGTTCTTGTCCTTTCCGCCCTCTTTGTTGGCAACAAGGCCAACGAGAAGACGCGCTCTCCATCACAAGCAGCTTAACTAAAAACAATCCAGTTGTGGGGACATTGCTGTAAGATCCTCACATTTGGTACAAATGAAAGATGGGGGCAGAGATTAATATAATTATCCTTAAATCAGACACAGCCTGCCTTATTCATGTAATGTAACTACTGACCAGCCCTTTCAGCATTCTGATGTACTGTATACATACATATGTGTTTGTGCTTTGAAGGGAAGAAGTAATAGAGGCAAACTCCAGCTTAACCAGTAACTTACAGGTTCTGCTCAGTAAAATTGTTGGTAGGGATTTTGATGTTCTGTTTAAAATAAACAAGTACGGTAACCAAAATATTGTCCTTATTTGGAAATCAGTGCTTGTGCTTACTGTGGAGCAGACCTGGGCAAAGTAAGGCCCGGGGACCACATGCGGCCCTTTGGGTGCCCCTGACTGACCTCTCAACACTAGACCTGTACCGGAAAAAACTGATTAATTGATTGGCTCAGGCAGATTAATTAATTTATTTTTATATATTTATTTATTTTAATTAAAAAATTATGACCCCATCAATTGATTAATTGAATTTAATAGAATTAGATATTACACTCCTATTATATATTGCAACTAATAATAAAAAACATCCAATAAACAAGGGATATTATTTTAATCTTTTTTAAAAGCCAGTTTTTAGTGGCGTAACTAGGAATCACTGCCCCCCCTGCAAAACTATGATGCTCAGTGCTTCATCTACAGTGGTTTTCTGGGAGGAGGCTATATCTGTCATAGGAAAAATAAGAAGATGGGCCCCCCTTGCTCCCAGGTCCCCCTGCAGTTGACCCTGCTCCCCTTGTAGTTATGCCCCTGCCAGTTTTACAATCTCTTTAATGAGAAGTAAATTGAACCTATTGGTCTGGCCCTTCGCCACAACCCAAGTTTCTCATGCGGCCCCGTGAAATTTAATTGCCCACCCCTGCTATGAAGGCTACCATTTGATGTAATGTACCATGGGATGCAGAGCAGGCATTTTAAACTAAATTAATTATGATACTGTTAATATTGCATTAACTTGTTTTTGTTTTTAGTGGTAAGGCAGCCATACACCTATTTTGTTGTCTGACTTTAAGTGTATATTTATCAAAAGAACAACCCCAATGGAATCAAATCAGCTATTAGGTACATTTTTCATTGGGTACAGCATGCTAATTTTTCATTTCCAATCTAAAAACTCATGTTCCATTGTTGTCATGTCTTCCTTTAGCAAGATGTCTTCTATCAAGATAGAGTGTGCACTTAGAGAAAGATATAAGATTGGAGAATCTCCATCATGGGAGGAAAAGGAAGGCACACTGCTCTTTGTGGATATCACAGACAAAATGGTGTGCCGATGGAATCCTAAGACGGGTGAAGTGCAGAGCATTTCACTAGGTAAACAGGAATGCCTGTGAGTTCTGTGCACTCTCCTGCTTGAGCCTCAAACAGTAATGCCTGTGAGTTCCATGTACTCTCCTGCTTGAGCCTCAAACAGTAAAGCCTGTGAGTTCCGTGCACTCTCCTGCTTGAGCCTCAAACAGTAAAGCATGTGAGTTCCGTGCAATCTCCTGCTTGAGCCTCAAACAGTAATGCCTGTGAGTTCCATGCACTCTCCTGCTTGAGCCTCAAACAGTCAATGATGTGAGTTTCCATGCACTCTCCTGCTTGAGCCTCAAACAGTAATGCCTGTGAGTTCTGTGCACTCTCCTGATTGAGCCTCAAACAGTAATGCCTGTGAGTTCCATGCACTCTCCTGCTTGAGCCTCAAACAGTAATGCTTGTGAGTTCTGTGCACTCTCCTGCTTGAGCCTCAAACAGTAATGCCTGTGAGTTCTGTGCACTCTCCTGCTTGAGCCTCAAACAGTAATGCCTGTGAGTTCCGTGCACGTGCGTGTGCACAGAACTGACAAGCATTACTGTTTGAGGCTCAAGCAGGAGAAAGCAGAGGAAATCTCAGAGGGGCGGAGCTTAACATTCAGCAAACCAGTAACAAGATGTCAGCAACTTCCAAGGCACAAAGCTAGGCTCTGGAGGGACATAGGTAAAAAAAAATATGGTAACGGTATTTTTAAAGCTGCAGCTTCCAAATGAACAGAACTTGATTTTACAGTACACTTATCCTTTAATTATTAGTGTTTTTAGATGGGTTAATTAAAACATTAAATGACACGAGAAATACATTACTTACCTTCTTGCATTAATTGGAAGTAGCGATCATATTGATTACCTTTAAATATATACTGCAGAACAGTCTGAAAATTGAGAAAATATTTGTTTTGTTTAAAGTGATTTATGCATAAAAGATACATTCCTGCAAGTCAATAACTATAACACATTCAGCCCTCTATGTCCTTGCAAACTGATACAAAACACAAATTTTATATTCTTAAAATTCACTTCATTCCTTTTCCCAGTATAGTCACAATGTTCTAGTTTCTGTAACTTCTCTGATATGGACTGGCGCACAAAATGGCACAGAAAACTCATGGTAAGTCCTCACTATGGATCTATAAAGAGGCAGCTTTTCCCTCCAACTCTACACTGCTCTGTCTTATACAGGAACGTATTCTATTAGCTTTAGCAGATATGGTTTGACAGGGCTTAGAGTTTTTACTAACTACAATAACTAAAAACTAATAACTAAATAACTAAATCATGTTCAGAGAGTCACAGACTCTGTACAGTTTTAAAGGAACACTAAACCCATAAAAAACACTATTTGCCATTCGTTTCTATTATTCACAGGGAGGTGAGAATGCTTATTCTCACCTCCTTGTGAATAAAATTACACTCAGGGGACCTGGAACTTACCTTCGCTCCGCTCCACTCGCAGCCGCTCCTTCACTGAACAGCTGTTCTCTCCCGATCGCACGCCCTATCTTTTGTATTGGCGCGCATGCGCCTAAGATAGGGCGCGTGGTCGGGTAAGAGCGGCTGTCAGTGAAGGAGCGGCTGCGAGCGGAGCCCCCGAGTGTACTATTATTCACAGGGAGGTGAGAATAAGCGTTCCCACCTCCCTGTGAATAATAGCAATGAATGGCACATAGTGTTTTTTTCTGAAATATGGGAGTTTAGTGTTCCTTTAAGCTAATTTTAATGTTCCTGGCCAGGGCCCCCTAATTAAAACTTAGCTTACTAAAGCTCAGGGTACCTTCTAGGCATCTAGTCCCTCTATGGCCACCTCACTGACACTATTACATATTATTTTCAATAACAAATTGAAGGACTGTCCAGTTTTTAGTATTCCTTCAGTTTGTTATTGAAAATAACTACTAGACACTATATTTTGCTAGGGATGTATACAGTGTATTCCTCCCCAAAAAATTAGAAGATCAGTTACTTGTACTCTAAACTGTGTTTGGACTTTTTAGAAGCACCAGTGGGTTCTGCCGTCCTTCGGAAATCGGGTGGCTACATTGTGGCCATGGGAAATAAGTTTGCAACTCTGAACTGGAAAGACAAGACTGTTACCACTTTGGCTTGTGTTGATGAAGACAAGCCAAACAACAGATTTAATGATGGCAAGGTTGACCCAGAAGGAAGGTTTGTTGCAGGTAAGCTTTTGTTGTAATAAATTGTATAGATGAATTATGGGAGCTGATCACTAGTATCCACAGGTTAATTTCAGATATCACCTAGCATCCACAGCTGAGAGCTTCTTTAAGCTCTCAGTCATTATCTGTGATGTCATCTGTTACATCCATGACTGACAGCTGCTAACTCAATTGGAAGTGTTTTTTTTGGGGTTGTTTGGAGGGTTATTTAACTATAAGAATTTTTCATTTGAGTGTTGAACTTGCCCTTTAAGTTAGAATTTATATTCCTCTGGCATTCAATAGTTAGCAAAGAACTCAGGGTTGGTATTACTAATGCTACAAAACTGAGGACAGAAAAGTTGATAATCGATGCCTATCTATGTGAGTATGGTCACATACATTATGGATCAATAATCCAGAAGCACAGTTGACTTTGGCATCTTTATTTTAAGAAGTACATTTAATGGATAAACAGAACTGAAAATGAAAAATTCTCTAGTTAAAGGAGACCTGGACTTTTTAAAGTTAATGCTAGTAAGACCTAAATCATGATCTGAATCAGGATGCTAATTCTCACCTTCCTGTCGTCCTCGTAAGCCTCTTCCTACCAGATTTCAATGTATGTGCATTGGTATGATGCCACTAATTTCAAAGGACCATAGAAAGGAATAAAAGGGGTGGCTTTCCCTATCACTTTGTGGTTTAGCTAGATTGATTAAAGGGCTGATATTAGATTGATTTGACAATCAATTTAGCATAATATTTCAATATGTCTCCATTTAGTGGTAAATACTATGAATTAAACTTTTAAAATTTTTATAATCAGCTACAAAAGGCATCAACCGGAATGTACTGTACATAGAAAATATAAATAAGGGGACAGACAGAAGTGTTCAATTAATACCAATCACAGTTTAATATTCAAACCCTTTATACTTGAAACACCATCAAACGCATATAACTATTATGGAAAATTTGATAAATGCATAGAGCCTCTGGATTATGTGCACATTATCAAGAATATGTAAAATATTCTACATATGCTGGGAAAACGTAGATCTCCCCACCTGCTTCAGTGAATAAAGTATATAGCACTGGGATAAGATACATTAGTAACAAAGAAACAGCATTACGACCATACAGAGTTCTATAAAGTATCTTAAGTCTACAAGTTCCTTTTTCAAATGAAGCACTGCTACATATACTAGCAAAAATCAGACTCCATTCATAGAAGATTGGTACATGTAGATTGTAGCGAAATGGAACTTTGTTCACTGACCACCAACCTCTCCCCATCATATATGAAGCCTTTCCAGGAGTCCGTGTCTCTCCACTACATCACAGACTCCGCTCAAATGGCCTTCTGGAACACTATGGTCACTCTAGCAAGCGGAAAAGTTTGTATTATTTACTAACCTAGGGCTGTAGAGGAGCACACTACTTTAAGTGATGTATTTGTTTATTGGTGCAAAACAAACATATATAAACAAATTCATCACTTAAAGTAGTGTGCTCCTCTACTCTGTATCTTGCTTGGACCATCTAATTGAAGACAGACAGCAACACATCTTTGTATTTTGGTTGAATTTTACTTTAATTGCACTGAGCAAAACCTTAAACTGACAGGATTAAGTGAATTTAATTTTTTTTTTCAAAAATTGTATTGCAAATAGGTACAATGTCCCAAGAGATCCGTCCTGCTGTTGTGGAAAGGAGCCAAGGTTCACTGTTCACCCTTTATCCGGACCATTCCGTTGTAAAAAATTTTGATATGGTTGATATATCGAATGGATTAGACTGGTCCTTAGATTACAAGACCATGTATTACATAGACAGCCTTACCTTAGCAGTTGATGCCTTGGACTATGATGTAAAAACTGGAAAAACTTGTAAGTACACTTACCAAAAAATCGAGAGAACTGGGACCTGTGGACTAAAGGGCAAACACTCTAAAGTGGCCTTTTTATAATAGGCTGAGCATATGTACAAGCCTTTTTTTGTGCAGATGTGCCAGTACTTTTGGGTAGTATTATAATTCACCACTTTCCTCCTCATAGCACTGATTTTAAACCCAAAGTAAAATCTTTGCCCCCATGCTGCTCTTAACCCCCCCTTAGGGTGGGGGGGTCAGGGGTTACATTTGAGGGTTACATGCGTTTCTTTCTGTGTGAGGTTGCTTTAGTACTTTGACATTTTCCGGCCAGGGAAGGAAATGTTATCTGCCAGATCGTGGCTATTAGTTTCAGTTGTAGGTGCTGGGTTGGAGGCATGGGTTGAATTTTTCACTTCTTGGTTATTGTAGCGCGACGATTATAAGGATATTATTTACAGACGGATCCCTTTGGGATCAGCAGACTGAGTGGATTATATAAGGGATAATACACCCCTTACAGTGTAATATAAGGATATAAAGTCACAGAGGAGTTCCCTGGCCATATAAATATACAGGACAGGGAACTCCGAGGTTACTTTATAAACCTTATATTACAATGTAATGGGGCGTATTATTTCTTATAATATATAAGTTTAAAAAAAATGAATTTACTGGCTAGTCCCTTTACTAAATCCCTAACTATCCTTTCTCCCTTCATTAAATAAATAAACTAAATACACAGTAACCCCTGTCAGCCCTGTAATAAAATAAATTAATGAATACATACCAGAATTTAACTTATTGGACATCCTTCTGGCAGCCTTTCTTCTGGAATTCCCTGCTCCCTTTACATTTCTTCCTATTTCCCCTTTAAATAACACTTTCCTTGTCCAACCCTGCAATAAAAAAGATTAATGTAACACACAGACATTTACTGTTCGTAAAATCCTTATCTAAGTCTTTGATGTAAAATCCCTCCACCCAGTAATCTAAATCCTGTCAGCCGAGAGACAACATCCTGCAGCCCTGCGAGTGAACTTAAGGAGAGCATGCAGAGGAAGTTGTCAGTACGCTGACATGGCCGCTCTCACTCGCAGGGCTGCAGGAATTTGTCTTGTCACGGCTGACAGGATTCAAGTTACCGGGTGAAACGGAGTTTACATCAAAGACTAAGGTAAGGATTTTACGAATAATAAATGCCTGTGTGCTATAGGAATGTTTTTTTATTGCAGGGTTGGACAAGGAAAGTGTTGGTTAAAGTGGAAGGTGGACGGCAAATGTATGGGGAGCAGCAGTGGTATATATTCTTATAAAAATCACTCAACTATGTAGTTGAGTGATTTTTATAAGGATATATTCCACTGTTGCTCCCATTATAATCCAGGCCACTTATATATTATATCAACAATACTAGAGAGCATTCAGGAGTTTGAATTTCCAAACTAATGATGGCTATTCACTGCCTTGAAATTACATCCATTAAGCATTTGATTTGAGATGAATGTCGAAACGATTGTAATGTCGAGTGTAGCAGCAGATTTACCTGCTGACATTCCTGTAATAAATATCATGTTTGTGATCAATATTACAATCCTAATATCAATTGCAAAATGATCAGGTGTCAGAAGGTCATTTTGTAGTGTATGGACAGCTTAAGTGTGAGCAAGTTAAGAAATTTAACTGTACAACCACACGAAAGTGTGGAGCAGCCAGATAGATTTGATGTTATTAGGACTAATGGCAGGCTAGTTCAATTCTGTGCGGCCTTGTGGCATGACATCACGCATTTTGCTATGGATATGTATCTTTATGTTTCTACAGACATTTGTTTAATCTCACTGGAAAAATGGAATGGAATTCATCATCTGTTTTTTTGTTTCAGCAAACCGAAGAACCCTATACAAATTAGAAAAGGATGAAGGGTATCCTGATGGTATGTGCATTGATGCAGAGGGGAAACTATGGGTAGCCTGTTTTAATGGAGGAAGAGTAATTCGCATAGACCCTGAAACAGGTGAGACAATAGTGTAAAACTATTCCGTGACCACACAAATGTATTAGCTACATTTTTTAAGTTTGAATTCTCAGTGTCTATTTTTGTCAGCGCTTGCCTGGTTACATACTTCCAGACTCATTCGTAAACAGACAAGCATTGACTACTCCATGGACAAACATTTCACATTAGTTTATATCACTATGAGTAAGGTCATGAATTGCTGCATGCTCTGGAGATTGTGCCACCTAAACATCTGTCTAGGTAAAAATGTATGTAGTCACCGAGGTAGGCAGAACTTTTTCCTTTGGGTGGGCTTCCTCATTAAAGAGACCATTTATAATTAAATACAAAATAGATGTTATCATTAGTCATGTGTAAATACAGGCGTGAATATTAATCTCCATTTCAGTGCAGACATTAAAGTAAATAATAGATCCTGCATAGATCCTGGTAACTATTATGGTTAGTGGTCTCACATGCCACACAATATTATGGAAAAAATACTTTTCTGTATTGTACCATTAAAGGCCCATATACTACACATACGGATTATGTTGGACAGGTGAGGCCCAGAGAATGACTAATTCAGCCTAAATCTTATGTGTTTGGTTGTGCCAGACACATTAAATTGTTGTCCAAAGCAGACGGTCTTTAAATCTTTGTTGGCTACTTCAGCCGGCACAATCATACAGTACATGTGTAAAAAGCTTAGTCTGGGTACACATCATACAATATTTTCGATATATTACTTTGTATTGGTCGGCCTGCTGAAAATATTGTCTGGTTTGGGTGCCAACAGCAGCAAACCATCTTGATCGCTCACGGACGATTGTGTGGGTCCATATGGGACCGTACGATCAGTCACAGCACACTTATTGGTCCTAACTGTTTGCTAGATGTGAATGGTCGGTCAGGAAGAAAAATTTGTCCTTTTGTAACCAAGCTAAGTCTCTGCTTTTAAAGGGTAATGGTCCGCACCCCCCAAAACCAAAAAAGCTTTTGTTTTGCACCCCCCAAATCCTTGACCATGCAAGGTTTTTACCATTGTAAGATGCTGGTAACGCTACTTAACACAATCCTTCTGAGTTCTTCTGCTTGCTTCCGTGCCTTTTTTGCGCATGGAAGCAAGTACCAGAGGCCAGACCAGCTGGCAATGTCTCATCATCCAATCACATGGTCCGATCTAGTCGAGGTTTTGTGGGATGCTTAACAAATTATCAAGTTTTTATTGGGGGGGGGTGGACATCACCTTAACTTTGGTAGTTTTCCAGATAAGGTTCTCTGCCCCAAGGACTCCCTCTATCACAGTGCTTGTTCAATAATATAATACTTTGGTGTCCTATGGCTCTAGAAAAAAGATCCTGAGATGGTGTTTGTGAAATTCTGATCAGTTCAACATTTTTTTATACATTTGTAAAGTTACCTACGGTAATTTTTAATTAGGAACTGCCTGATATTCTTTCCAAAAGGTTTATGCTTTTATTTGAAAATTACTGAGCTCTTTGTACAATACATAGTATTTTCCTCATATTTCTTTTTGTTGCATGCATTCAATTAAAATTTTACAGTTAAGGTTAATTTGTAAAAGCTGAGCAAACTGCTAAAAGGAGGCCATACACGCACCAATCCCGGATCATGTATGGTCAGTTGTCAGATTTTCCTCCACTTTTTTTACTACCGGACAAGTGGAAAAATGTTTATCAGACCAATACCAATTGGTATTGGTGTGTCTATGGCCTCCTTAAGATACCTAAAACGGCTTATTAAAACATTATCAGTTTTTTTTCTAGCTACATTTTACTCAAAAATACATGACCTAAAATGTTAAATGAGAACTAAAAGTGAGAAGCAAAAGCAATAATTGAGGTTTGTACCATGTTAGCCATAAGTAAGAGAATAAAATTAGAGTTTTGGTACCTTTTATTAGCTAATTAGACAACAAAAATAGCAAGCTTTCAGGATTCCTAAAAGCTCCTTCATCAGGCTGTATGTTACAAATGAATAACCCCTGATTCATTAGCTTTACCCAGGGCTAGGACCGAAAACAAGTCCCTCATACCTAGAGGTTCAGCTGTTTGAGCAATTACTTCTTACACACCCTTCCTGGAACAGAGCAGAGCATTAAGGCAAGATTTAAATTAATTCAATTTAAACTAATATCTTTATCCCCAGGGGGGGACATTTTTGAAATATTGATAAAGAAAAGTGCTGAATTCTTTTAAAGGACAATTCTACCTTCAAAATAAAAATGTATATTCATAAGATGTTCCTAAAGATGCATACAAAGCCTGATCAGCCTTCTCTGCCACGGTTGCAAGCCTGTTATGAACTTGCACAGCAGAAGTAATGGCAGCTTTAATAGTGGCTGTCTGCCATTGGAAGTAACAAAAGAAGCAAGGACCAAGCTTTGTATGTATCCATTGAAGCATTGCATGAAACAGTAAGTATAGTGAAAGATAGCTTTGGGGAAATGCTGGTTATGAATATAAATTCTTGTTTTGAGGGTGGATGTACCCATAAGCTTGCCATGGGTTTACGTGAAACACCCCTTTAGCATTCTAAAGAATTTAGAAATCACTGACAAATTTTACCACACTAAACTTTTGATATTCTTATATATTTAACATGTGATGTAAATTACATTTTAAAGTTATTAGCTCCATGACTGAGCATTACTGATGACACTAGCACGTTTATTCATGGCTTAATTTATCTTGCATAAAAACAGTACAGTATAATTTTTCTCTATGTTCTTATGCAATAAGCCCACAGTCCTAATATTATAGGTACTTTATGGAAAAAGTGAGCTTTTTGCGTTTAAATCTTAGGAAAGCGAATCCAGACTCTAAAATTGCCTATTGAAAGGCCGACGTCTTGCTGCTTTGGAGGTCAGGATTTCTCAGAGCTGTATGTGACATCTGCATGTGATAAAACGGATGAGAATTGGAACACCCATCAGTATGTGGCAGGAGGGATATACAGGGTAATTAGTTTGAGAATAATGTATTTACTAGTTTGTAAAGGTTTTTGTTCATCCAGGTCATAGTGTATCTGCAGTAAAACAACTATACTTTAAAGAAGTTTGAAAACTTACATACTGGTAAATCACCCCCCAGAACCCTAAACGGTAATAGTTTGAAATCTGAAATATATAAGTCTAACCTGAAATCCTGCACAATGTCCTGTTGCCCCTGTTTCAGCTTCCTGGTTCTTCCAGTTAGCAACTGTCAGTTATGGATTTGACAGTTGACATCACAGCCAATGACTAAATGTTAATCCCCTGTCTGCCCCTTCTGAGCATGCCCAGGCTCAGTAGAGGTTTCTAAATTGCTCAGTTTCCATGACGCATCCAGAAGCATAGCAGGCCTACAGTAATAAATTCATAGGACAAAGTATGATATATCAACATATTTTAAAGAGGCCATTCTTTCTAAAAGATGTTCTTATGAGGGTGGAGTTGTCCTTTAAAGTAAAACCCCCAAAACCAAAGAGGGCCCACCAATGTACCACGATTATCTGTTTAAAAACTACTGATCGCAGGAGATTGGCATGAAGAGGGTGTGTGTCAGAGACCTGTCTTAAAAGCTGCTGGGGCCCGGGCCCCTGTATTTTTGCCTCGTTGGACTAGATGGATGGATGTTCAATCTCCATTACTATGTATTACTATGGAAACAAAAGGAATTTATACAGCTGCGCACTACCTATTTAGTTAAAGGTTAACTTTCTGTGAAGTCCATGCTGGGTGGATACATTTAATACATCAAAAGAGGGGGGCGGAGCCAAGCAGAGCATGGGATAGGACGCACGCCAGGACCGCTCCTCGCCCGACACTCCATTCACGCAAAAAAAAACGGGGTACCCACGACATCCCAACTACGGGTAACAAGCCGAGGATCCCGCCAACAAATGACGAGATCCAAAAATCAAAAAGCGGCAGGACAGGCGCGAGCTAAACTGCAGCAGTTCGCATGGAGCGCAAGCCCGCCAACTACAGAGACCACGTGTGAGACCCCAAACATGGACTCACCTCATACATCGCCCGGCCTCGCCATCCAGGACCCTGAAAGTCCGGCTCCCCCACCTGGAACACCGGCACTGACACTGGAGACCTAATGGGGGCCATACAGACACAAAGAGGACTCTGACCTCCATGCTCGAAGAAGTAAAGGCAGATATGTCGATACTTCGACAGGATCTACACAAAGTCAGACACAGAGTGGGAGAAGCAGAGACATGTGTCTCCACCTAGAAGACACGGTCTCCCCCATGTCAAACACCGATGGCGAGCCTGCAGAGAACTCCCCGCCCGGAACAAACTGGATGACCTGGAGAATAGATCCAGAAGACAAAACCTCAGATTTCTGGGGTTCCCTGAGGGAGCCGAGGCACAGGATCCCCCTTGTTCCTGGAGAACTGGGTAAGATCCAACTGGCACGGACGGCCTGTCTCCGCAATTCGCTATTGAGGCGAGCACACGCATCCCTGCCAAGGCACCGATACCGGGAGCTAGGCCAAGACCACTAATCGCAAGATTCTGAATGCCAAAATAGAGATGGGATCCTACGCCTTGCTCGCACTACGGCGACCTTACAATTTGAAAACACCACTATAAAAATCTTCCCCGACTACTCGTTGGAATTACAAAACGCAGAGCAACCTTCGTGGATATCAAAAAGGCTCATGGATGCTGGAATTACTTACTCCATGCGTACCCAGCGAGGCTGCGTACTGTGGCCAATGGGAAGTAAGGTTCTTTGATTCGCCAAGAGGACCGGCTCTTGGTTGGACCACCGGTAATGTATATGAAACCGTTACAATGACTACCTACTCCATATCTGGCCCCCCAATCTAATCTAACGCACCTATCCACCACACCCCCCCCCCCCTCCTCCCTCTCCTTTCCTCCCCTCTCCTCTATATCATCTTATCATCACAAGCTGACCATGTGCCACCATAGGCGCACCTAGAAACACAGATCTCATCTGCCTCCACCTCCCCCCCCACGCTCCCTGTGCCATTGAACACTTAGACCCCCTGGGTGGCGGTCTTCTTGACACTTATGTATGTTGGAGAGAGATGGACACTCAGTGTAGATGCCACTACTACTTATCCTCCTCTAAAAAACAGGACCTTACAGGATGAGATTCTGTTCTATAAACTATCTGACTTAACACCCATCCCTGTGTATCACTGAACCCCTGAACCCCACTAGAGGTAAAATTTACGGACATATGGCACAAACCGGGGAAAACTGATCGCTTGGTAACACATGGCATTGCCCTGTCTTACCCAACCAACAACCTGCCATGCCTACACAGGGCAAATCGGCTAGCAGGAAATGAGACCTAGCCCGCAGACTATTTCCCAGGAATCCAACCTCTCCCCGCCCGCTACAAAATGTCGGCGGATACACAACCATAACAGATGCGTACATTACTGATTAGATGTATATGTGACAACAATAAGTGCATTGATGATGAAAGTTTATGGAAGAAATGTAAACGAGTAATGTATTTTTTTTTTTTTTTGTGTCCCCTCTCACTAGCCAAGTGGTTTTATATATATATATATATATGTATATTGTGGAATCGTGTCTGAGTGGGCAGCCAATGAACACAGAGATTGGATAACTTAACGTTACAACCCAGGATCTGAGTAATGTGGGCAAAATTTACTGCCGCGCAAGCATACTGTACACCATATATATGAGTGGCAACATCAGTGGGCCCCACTACCACACGAAATATACCACAAACCATATAAATGCACAATCTCTGGGTGAAAATCAGTTGGCTGCTCCCCACCGCGGGAATGTAATATATTACGACTAATATGATGCCTAATTATGAGTACTGCTATCTACCCCCACAACCCACTTGTCAGACAGAGTGCAACCTACCTTAATACAAGATAGTGGGGACACCAAGCCAGTCCCTCACCTTCGGATCCCCCACATAAACTGGGTTAGATCCCCCCCCACCACCACCACCACCTCCACCATCCATATCTAAGCCCAGATGTGCGTATAAGAAATATCCCAGATATCCTGTACACCTCTCTGCACACAAGTTAAGGTATAGGGAGAAAACGTTATGGGCACACCGTGAAATAATACTATATTGACTGGATAGTGATGACTAACATTGTAAATACAAAAGGGACACTCTTCCTCCCCCCCCCCCTTTCCCCCCCCCCCCCACCCCCCATTAAATACTATGGTTATTGTGGTTGTTGTGAAGTATCGCGACTGAGTGAGCGGCCAATGAATATAGAAATAAGATAACCAATAACGATCCAACCCAAGATCTGAAAAATGTTAGCAAAATTTACTACCACGCAAAACATATCACAAACTATATCTATGTGTGGCAACATCGGTAAACCTCACCGCCACATGAACTATACCGCAAACCAAACAAAAGTACAATCCCCGGATATAAGATCGGTTGGCTGCCCACTCACCGCGAGAAATGTAAATACTATGATACAATTAATGCTTAAATTGTGTATACTGCTGTCTACCCCAACAAAACCCACTTTGTCAGATAGAGTACGATTTACCTTAATGCAGGATAGCGGAACCACTAAACCGGTTTCTCTGTCCTCTGATCCCCCACATAAACTGGGAGACAGACCTTCTTCCCCCCCCCATCCCCCATATCTAGAGCCCAGATATATATACAACAGGTACCCCAGATATCCTGTATATCCCTTTATACACAAGTAAATGGAGTGACAACTGCTGGAGTGTTGAAACGCCCCCTCTGTTTTGAATACTCCTGGAAAACTGCACATCTGTGCAACCCCTGAAGAAAAAAAACGGCAAAGCTGGTCAAGTTACAAATGTTTATTGTTGTTAATATTGTTAATCAGTTTAAAGTTCAGTCACGCAATATAAAACCACTTTACCCGCTATGCAAAAATGAGTATGGGAAATTTGGCTATCTGTGCAATGTGAAATGTATATACACTATTAAAAACCCGGGTGAAGCGCCTGTTAGGGAAACTCATCAGAGCCACCGCATATTGCTACTAATCCATAATGACACGACCGCTTAAAATCCTCTCATGGAATGTGAGAGGCCTAAACAACCCTAGGAAAAGATTGGAAGTTTTTTCATATATACGATCTATTGGACCGGACATAATATGTCTGCAGGAAACCCATTTATTACAAACTACTACCCACTATGCCCTAAGACCCTGGCTAAGCTGGGCGGCACATAGTACCCACTCCGTCTACTCTCGGGGAGTATGAATTTTACTTAATAAGTCTCTCAGATATGTCATACAGGACGTTAAAACCGACAAGATGGGAAAATATGTATGTATAGCCTTATTGATAGAATCAACACCATTTGTGATCATAGGCATATACGACCCCCCACCAGCTACCTTACAACCAATCAAGGAAATATTGCCTTTTCTGATGCAACATACACAAGCACATATGGTATGCCTGGGGGACTTTAATGCCACTATGAACCCCACATTAGATAAATTGACAAGCAACCCCCTGAACAGACCTACCACCCAGTCTACACCCCTTACCCATCTAATAAGAGAATTAGGGTGGACAGACGCCTGGCGAACCCGACATGCAAACACACAGGAATTCTCCTGCTACACTAAAACACATGACTCCCTATCCCGAATTGACCATGTCTTTACCAATAAGCTGGCAGAACTAAAAATAATAGATGTGGAATACCTACCCAGGAGCATCTCTGATCACTCCCCAGTCTTAATCAAACTAAAAAACTGCAATCAACCACAGTCCAAGGGAACATGGCGATTCCACCCATTCTGGCTCACGCTTACAACAGAGCCAGACCCCATGCCAGAACACATAGAGTTTTATTTTGATCAGGATCATGGCACAATATCCAAGGGAACCAGATGGGACGCCTTCAAGGCAGTGCTGAGGGGCCATCTACAGACTTCGATAGCGCATATCAAAAAACAATCTCACACAAAAGAAAGTGAATTGGAGCGCTCCCTCAGAGCAGCCGAATCTGCATTTACACAACATCCCACACCTGCAAACAAACAAAACTGGCAAACCGCTCAGCTGGCATATGATAACGTACTCACTGAAAAGTTCAACAGAAAAGAATTTTTCAGTAAACAGAGATACTTTGAGCATGGCCACCAATCGGCGAAAATCCTGGCGAGACTTGCTCATGGCCCCCCAGACCAAAACATGATCACTTCCATACAAAACCCAGAAGGCACAACCTGCACAGACACCAAAGATATACTAGAAACCTTTACCAAATTTTACACCAACTTTTATGCCTCTCACTCTACAGCTTCAGAACATACCCTATCCCAGTATCTAACCAACACATCACTCCCTACACTCTCCACACACGAAGCCCATACACTGGAAAGGGAGATAACTGAATCTGAGCTAGGGGAAGCCCTAAGGAATCTGGCAAACAACAAGTCCCCTGGCCCAGACGGCATACTGGCTGAGGTCTATAAAAGATACGCAGGACAAATTACCCCAAATCTATTACAGACTTTTAATGACGCATTCACTGAAGGAAGACTACCCGCCTCCATGTATGAAGCCCACATAATACTTTTACTAAAATCAGGAAAGGACCCCCAAGATTGCAACTCATATCGCCCCATTTCCCTCTTAAACGCAGACTACAAAATCTTAGCAAAAATCTTAGCCAACAGACTTCAGGGGGTGATTCGTAAAATTATACATCCAGACCAGACGGGATTTATGCCAGGCAATTCTACCTCAATAAATATCCGAAAAACATTAATTAATAGCCAGGTGGACCACGACAACGCCGGAACTAGAGTAATGCTGTCATTGGATGCCCAAAAGGCGTTCGATTCGATCGAATGGTCTTTTCTCTGGTCCTGTCTGAGCCACTTTGGATTTGGACCTAACTTTTGTAAATGGATCCAACTGCTATATGCCCAACCAGTAGCATCACTTAAAATAAACAAAACATGTTCACACCCATTTCCTCTGATGAAAGGGACGAGGCAGGGCTGCCCAATCTCGCCATACCTCTTCGCCTTAGCAATAGAGCCGCTAGCCATCCGACTCAGGCAAAGTAGGAATATCACGGGCCTTCATCTAGGCCAAAACTCAGCGCTATTGAGTCTATACGCAGATGATCTAATCCTATATCTAGCAGACCCTGACCAGTCTCTAAAAGGTGCACATGAAATTATTGCAGAATACGGCCCACTTTCAGGCCTATATATTAATTGGCGTAAATCCTGTCTATTCCAAATAGACAACCATATAGCCCTCTCCCCATTTACCCGAGCACTAGTACCCCTGGTTAAAGAGTTTAAATACCTCGGAGTCACAATAACACAGAACCCACAAACTTTCTATGCCTCCAATGTTGTCCCATTATTAGAACTGGTCAAAACAAAAACACAAATTTGGAAAAAATTACCCATCAACCTAATCGGCAGAATCAATTTGATTAAAATCATTCTTCTCCCCAAGATCCTATACACCTTACAGCACTCCATGATCACAATCCCAGACGCCTTTTTCACAACTTTACAGAGTACACTACTTACCTTTATCTGGGGCTCAGGACGCAACAGGGTCAGGCTCAAGATGCTACAGAGACCTAAGGCTGAAGCAGGATTAGCGATGCCAGACTTTAAGCTATACTATATAGCGAGCCAACTAAAATATTTCAGAACCTGGTTACTGCCACCAACTACTACACCTGACACCCTCCATATGGACCCCATGGAAGATATGGAAAGAATGCTACATTCGTACTTCCCTACCACCCCAATAGCTTTTCTAGGTGCCCACCATAGCATAAGTGCCACACCTCTCCATGCACAACAACTATATATTTGGAAACAAACTAACAAAACACTACAATACACCGGCATCCCCGAAGAAACCACTATATGGCACAACCCAGCATTTCCACACTTAGCATCTTTCGCAGCCTTGGGATATTGGGAGGAAAAAGGAATCCTATACTTCGGTCAAATTACTGAAAATCACAAACTACTTCCATTCACTGGTATGCAAGAACGATTCCATCTCCCCCACACATCCTTATTCAGATATCTTCAACTGCAATACTGCATAATAAACGAATTCCAAAGCACCTTACTCCCCATACAAACACATCCCATCATTCATATACTTAAATCTAGAGGGGAGAAACAACTTATTTCCAAACTATACAACTGCCTGTTGGGAGCCAATAGACAGGTAGAGGAGGACAAACTAATAAATAAATGGCAGACAACTATTCCTTCTGTGACCCCCCTGGAATGGAGGGACATTGCTGAATCCCACATTGCAGTATCGCCCTCAGCACCCAATAAGTTAATGCAGTTCTACATCATCCACCAATCATATCTATCCCCTCTACGAATGTCCCGTATATCCCCATCCCACCCCCCCTTATGCCCAAAATGCCAATATAACCCCGCAGATTTTTGGCATCTACTTTGGAGCTGCCCGCATATCTGCAGATTCTGGGGCAAGGTCACAACACTGCTGACCGAAATACTAAGCAGAAATGTCCCCTTGGAACCCAAGTTATGCATCCTTGGTGTGCCCGAGATAGATATTTGGGATGGCCCGCAGATGTCATTCCTCCGAGAATCTCTGTTCTATGCTAGGAGGACGATAATACTGCTGTGGATGGCCCCCACCACCCCCAAAGTGAACACCTGGAAAAAAATGATTATGAACATGCTCCCATATCTAAGGCTAATCTATCTTAATAGAGGATGCCCCCAAAAATTTAACAAAATCTGGTCCCCATGGATCAATCACTTTGGTGCGCCCCTATAAGGGAAACCACGAAATCCATGTAGAATAATAACTGTGATAAAAGTGTACTATATATCCAATGTACTATGCATGATGGCAGATATGCCTGAATACGCGCCATACAACTTATTAGATATGCATTAAGTTCTAAGTGACTGAAAGTTGTTCATCCCCCATGCTCCAAGTTACCCCTCCCCTCCCCCCCCCCTCCACAAACGATATCAATCTACCCAATGCAACTGAATGTGCAATATGAATATATGGAATATGTTGAATACTGGATTATATCTGTTACAACTAACTGTACATTAATGTATGAATATGCATGTAACTCATTGGGTATGCAAATAAATACAGTTAAAAAAAAAATACATCAAAAGAGAGATATAAAGCCTTAAGCGAAACATGTCCAGTGTGGAGCGTTATGCAGACACCCCTCCCCCCCAAACCCGGACTACTTTACCCTGACATACTTTACAGAGGCATTTGTTGTTCGAATACAGATAAGTATACCTCCAGTAACTATACTTCTGATTTCATGTGGGCTAATCAAGTGTGCAGTTTTGGGTATACGGTTATATATTTAAAAGATAACTATACCCTAAAAATTAACTTTTTAAATATAGAAACTACCTGGGGTAGGAAGGTAGGTTTCTTTATTGCTACTTCACAATATCATTTTGTTAAGAAGCTATAGCACTTACAGGTTAGTCCTGGACTAGTCCTGTATAAAAAGTCCTGTATCAAAGTCCTGTATAAAAGTGCTGAAGCCAGGAGGAAGACTGGCAGAATCAGTTTTCTTTGGGCTGATGCTTCTCTCAGAAACAATATTGGGAGTTTTTAAAAAAAAAAAAAACATCATACACACGATAGATCTCCTTTGAGTTAGAGTCTGTTGCACTTTATATGTTATCTGCTGCTTTATATGTATTACTATTTAACTACATATGTATTTTTTATTCTTAATGTTTTTTTGCAGATTACTGGCCTTGGTGTTAAAGGAATGCCACCAAAAGCTTTTGCAGGTTAACTATATTAATCACAGTTTTCCAGTGTTTTCATCTATCAACCTTACAGTATAAGAAGACCTACTTTTATAATTTTCTACACATTATAATCTTTTTTAAAATAAATATAGAGACATTTACAATTTAAAAGGTCTTTAAAAATTATTGTTTTGAAATGTTACGGTAACCTTGATTTATTTTAGCCTGACTTCCTTATACTTTTGCCTGCTGACCCTTATACCTGTTATTCAAAGTTCCAGGCCATGGCAGTTTTCCTTAAAGGAGAGTAGTATTTTTAAACGGAAACAAATGACCATTGAATTTTTTTTCTGTAAATAGCCTTTGCAAAATGGAGAGAGCTGGGAAGCTTGGTACATTTGGTATGAGTACTGGGCTAATCATTGAGGTAATGGTCCATGGCCAAGATGTCACCAGCTTCATTTGCATTTTCTACAAGGTCTGTTTTTATAGAAGAATAAGGTTGGATGCTGGATCCCTGCCTTCTATTAAGATTTCAATTTGAACATTTAGTTCCTTTTTGTGCATTGCCTGTAGGTTTAGATGACACACAAAAAAGCAATGTTGCGTTATAAAAAGAAACCCCCTTGTTTTTCCAAATGGAGCAGACAACCCATAGTATTTGCCACCTGGCCATAGAAAGAGACTAAAGCAAAAAGTATTTACTTCATTGACCTGACTTGCTTTTTAGAGAAAATATTACAAAATAAAAATTCCTTATCTTTTACTGATATTGGGTTAGAGGTATCATTTAGTGCAAATACCACACTAAGGGTATATACACACCATGCATTATTTCAGCCCGATTGACTACTAGTTCAGTGTATCAGTCGATCGGGCCAAAATAATAGCATGGGTTTTTGGGCGTGTGCGACCTACAGTTTGTCCAAATCGGATGAAAGGATGTTCGGACACGGAGGAAAACCATGTCTGATCGTGCAGTCCTCTATGGACCACACACTTAGTCGCGGTAAACTGTCGGCCGCTATTGCCGCGACTGACAGTCCTTCCTCCTGACCATGCTTAACCCTTTCACTGCCAGCAGAATTCCCCACTTTGCGTGCGTTAAATGCCAGAGGAATTCTCAGGATTTTAGACAGATTTGGTTAAGTCAAAGTTTACAGTAGGAAACCTTGCAGTAAATAGGGAATATTATAGATTTTGTAACTTTTCTGGAGATTCTACTGGATTTATTGGGTAAAAATATGTTTAAAAAAATGCAAAATTTGCACATTTCTATGGATTTTCCCCATTTTTATTTATAGTTATCTTAAGGTTAGGCACAAAAATCTTACTGTTTCTAAAAGCTCTGATACTCTCGAGTACAACAATACCAGATATATGTAGGTACCCGACTTTTCCAGTACAGGAGACCCCCCCAAACTAAAACTGCAGCTTCAAGAATATTACACCAAATTGAAATGTATAACCACTTCTGACAGTTAACATAGAATATCTTCCAAATTAACTAAAACATCCCCACAAGTGAGATATTTTTAGAAACCCGCAGGATATTATGAGTGAGGTAAGTTTCAATCAAAATACAGATACCTGGGTGCAGCACTTCGTCCAATTGTAAGTTATTTTTTTACATTTTCCTTTTTTTCCTCAACTGTAAAATCAGAGACAAAATCAAATGTGAATTTCAGCTAAAAACTGTGGAGGAAAGTTCAAACGCATCTCAAATATGAAAGCCTAACCCCTCCCGAATAAAACGGTATGCCACATTCATGGGTGTACCCAGAGACATGGCTACCAACTAACCCAGAGCGTGACCAGTGCCAAATGTCAGTAACTGCAAATTTTATTTTAGCCAACTCTGTATTTGAGTGGTGCTAAGCTGCCGATTGGAGGAGGAAGGAGGAGCTGAAGTTAGTAGTGAAGTGGGGTCAGGACAAGCCCCAGGCAGAAGCACGCCCAACAGCTCCGTTCCTTCACGGCAGAAGGAAGGTAAAGCAGCTTGAGCCACTAAATCTGTGTATCTGTATTTGAACAGTCTGCAGTTTTTCCCACAAAACACCCCTCTAACTCAAAAATACCCCCACAAACTGTATATTCCTGAAATCTACACACCTTCAGCTATGTAATGCTATAGTTTGTTCATTCATACCACCAATGGTGTGGGCGCAGTTCTTCGCAAAAGTTCACACTTTTTGCAGATTTTCTGAAAATATTAACAAAAATCAGCTTTCGAATTACACACGCACACGTGGAAGCGAAAAGCCACGAAGTGAGACAATGCATGATGGCTCATAAATAGCAAAAATATTCAGCCAGCTCTGAATTTGAACAGTCTGTAGATTTTCCTGCAAAACGCCCCCATAACTTAAATACCCCCCACAAACTATATATTCCTGAAATCTACACACGTTCAACTATGTAACACTGTAGTTAGTTCATTCATACCATCAATGGTGTGGACGCAGTGCTTCGTAGAAATTCACACTTTTCTGAAATAATGAAGAAGAAACAACTTCAAAGGGTAGAAATCATGCCAAAACCTCATGGAATAGAAAAAATAGTTACCAAATATCAATCTCCCAAATGTCCTGAATCAAACGGTATGCCATATGTGTGGTTATACAGGCGGACGTGGAAGTGAATAGCCACGAAGTGAGACAATGCATAATGGCTCAAAAACAGCAACAATATTCAGACAATATTTTCCCCACAAACTATATATTCCTCAAATCTACACACTTTCAGCTATGGAAAAGTTTGCACTTTTCACAGATTTTCTCATAAAATTAACAAAAAACAACTTTCGAAGGTGAAATGTAAAAAAGGTAGAAATGTAAAAAAAGTTACCAAATATCAATCCCCAAAATGTCCTGAATCAAACGGTATGCCATATGTGTGGTTACACACATGACTAAACACCCCTCTATATTACAATTTCTCCCCAAAAATATATATTTTTGGAATCTAAACACCCTTCAGCTATGCAACGGTGTCATTCTTTTATGCCCACCACCAATGGAAAAATGTATTATTTTTTTTTAAGTTAAAAATCATGGAAAATTCTAAAGTAATGTAAAAAAAACTTGTCAAGTATCAATCTCCAAAATGCACTGAATCAAACGGTATGCCATATGCATGGTTACACACACGGACATGGAAGCCACTACTCACATAGTGAGCCAATGTGCAGTGGCCCAATAACAGCAACTTTCCAGATTTTTCAATTTAAACACCCCTCTAACCTCAATACCCGCCAAAACTGTGTTGCTTGTTGCATCTGCATTATTTGTTATCCAGCAAGCTGGATTTCACTGGAGCCTCCACCACATATGATTGTCAGACAAAACAGCATACATTGGTCATGTGTCAGCTGCTTGTGGCCAGAAAAATCCTAGGTCTGTATATACCATAATTATATAAATATGTAGCAGACACCAGAGGGTGTAGCACCTTTACATTGTGTCTGCAGGCTTAATGATAATAAATGTTATAAGTTGTTAAACAGAGGTATAAATTAAACCTGTCTGTAATTTGACTGAGAAGAAAAAATACACAGGTTTACTAAGTTTATTTTTAAGCCTAGTACAGATATACAATTCATGCACGGATGCACCCAACGAACGATCGTTGATCCAGTAGGACAGAAACCGAAATTCTATATGAACTTTTAGTCCTGAGAGTTTGCAGGCATTTCAGCAGAGAAAGTTTCCCACATTGTTTAGACAATATCATAGGATATATCATCTGTATATACACCTGTATTATGCTATATTACTAATGATTTTTTTAGTGCATGGAATACTGCGCTGAATTTTTCATTGACCAGTGAATAAAACAGTGATATACAGAATACTGTTCATATTATGGAGCACAGTATTCTAATACCCATGAAATATTGTTATAAACATAATAAAGTGGTAATCCAATGTTGGAAAACCATGCTGTTTAAAATATGTCCTGTAAAGGACTGAACAGAATTGTATGTATGTATAATTTTATTTATAAAGCGCCACTTGGGTACGCAGTGCTGTACATTATAAAATACAGAGTATACAAACAAGGGGATATATATATATATATATATATATATATATATATATATACACACACACTAGCAAAAGTGTGCCCGTTGGTGGTGCACAGTGGGAATTATGTGGGTGTATGTTTAGTTATATGTGGATAAAGATGATATAAAATCTTTATATACCCTACTCTAAAATTTCAGGGTTTTGTACAGTAAAAGGAAATCCTGGTTCTATTAGGTGTACCAGAGGGGACCCCCACTAAGCAAAAGGCTAAGTACTTGCAATTGAGCAACTTCATCCCAACCATTAATAGTGGCTGCCAATTCAAATTGTTCTAGCCAATCAGTCCACTCCCTAGTTACCCCATCAAATGGATCAGGTTTAAAAATAGGTTTGGCAATTGGGCCTGGTAGAGCCGCTGAGTCTTATTGGGGGATTTCATTTGCAGGTATAAGGACAGGAGGGTTTAAATCAATCAGTAGCAGCCTCCATAGCTTAATACAGAGAACAAATATACAGAGAAAACAGGGAGAATAAATGGTATTACCAGCACCGCTGCCACCAATTTGTACCAGATTACTGCTTTATGGAAGGATTATGGGTAGCATGGCACACAGTGGGTTACTCTGGTGGTGTGGCACAAAACAGACAGTGCACTTTCTTTAAACAAGATAAACCAGTTTCAATTACATTTAACTGTAAGTATTGCTATGATTTAATAACAAAACATAAACAGTTCCCCACATAAAATGTGCAGTAATGGAGTAGTGCCTGCCTATGGTGCACAGTTAAATATTGACCAGGCCTGTATATTGTGTGTCCTTGTAAGTTGATGTACACGTATCTGTTGCCTCAGAGTTTGTATCCAATAAGGTACATTATCTGTCCTTCCAACAGGTGGTAACAGGATCTTAAAACACAGGATCTTCTGTTTCAGTCAATCATCACACTGTGTAAGAGATCACACCAAACAGATCAGTCCCATCAACACCCACTTCTATCTACTTTCACTTTCTCTCCTCCTAGCCATAGAGAGCAGGGATGTCTTGTCTTTTATTACTCACTGACACCACCTGCAGGCTGGATGTGGTATATATGGAGTCTTGGTGTACATGTCCATTACAATACACACCACGTCTTTGTAGCAGACAGAAACTATAAAATCAGTTCAAACTTACCAATATTTTATTTTCCTGGTCCGGAACACGGCAGTGGATGTAGTGGGTTAACCCCTCCCTTTACGTCCATGACAGTCCCATTTCTTAGCCAATAAATTGTTTATCCTCCACTTACCTGATATGTCTTTGATCTCTTTGTTCTGTAAGAGAAGGTTTTTGGTTTTTAAATACGTTTTTGGGGAGGAAAATCTTCCACTGCTGTGTTCCGGACCAGGAAAAGAAAATCTCTGGAAGTTTGAATTGATTTTCTAGTTTCCCTGGTCCTACCACAGCATGGATGTAGTGGGATTCCAATGTATAGTACTAAAAGAACCACAAATACATGGGGTGGGATGCAAACTCATTTTTGGTTTATTGAGCTCAAGACTTTGAGCCAAAATTGAGTCTGCCCGACTCTGTACATCATGTTTATAATGTTGTGTGAATCAGATCTGATGATAAGCCCCTGTCTTCATTATCTGTCCTTCTAAAGGTGGTAACAGGATCTTAAAACACAGGATCTTCTGTTTCAGTCAATCATCACACTGTGTAAGGGATCACACCAAACAGATCAGTCCCATCAACCCCCTTCTATCTACTTTCACTTTCTCTCTCCCTAGCCATAGAGAGCAGGGATGTCTTGTCTTTTATTACTCACTGACACCACCTGCAGGCTGGAAGTGGTATATGGAGTCTGTGTACATGTCCATTACAATACACACCACGTCTTGTAGCAGACAGAAAATAGAAAATCAGTTCAAACTTACCAATATTTTATTTTCCTGGTCCGGAACACGGCAGTGGTTGTGGGTTAACCCCTCCCTTTACGTCCATGACAGTCCCATTTCTTAGCCAATAAATTGTTTCTCCTCCACTCACCTGGTATGTCTTTGATCTCTTTGTTCTGTAAGAGAAGGTTTTTGTTTTTTTTAAATAAGTTTTTCGGGGAGGGAACTCTTCCACTGCCGTGTTCTGGACCAGGAAAAGCATTATCAAGTTTATAATGCTTGTGTGAATCAGATCTGATGATAAGCCCCTGTCTTTCATTGCTTGTTTTTTAATTTCCAAGCCACTAAGTTCAGTTTGTCCACTAGTGGATGGATAATTGACCCCTGTGTCAGTAGGTTGGGTATTTTTGGTAGTATTAGAGGGGTTCTTACTGACAGAGACTGTACCCAGGGAAACCATGGCCTCCTCGGACACCATGGAGTTATCATTATTACCAAAGTCTACTCTTCCTGTATCTTTTTTAGTACTCTTGGTATTAGCGATATTGGGGGAAATATATATGCCAGGTGGAATTTCCAACGCATTGCAAATGCATTTGTTCCTATTGCTATAGGGTCTGGTAGCCAGGAATAGCATTTTTTCACCTTCCTGTTGTCCCTGGTTGCCATCAGCTCTATTTGAGGCATCCCAAATTCCTGGGTGATCATCTTAAAGACCTCCTTGTCCAGGGACCATTTTAGTTGATTCACCGTGACTCTGCTCAGAAGGTCTGCTTATATGTTTATGGCACCTGGTATGTGGATCGCTGTGATATCTTTCAGGTTGATTTCCCTTTATGCCAATATCTCTTCTACCTGGTCCCAGAGTGCTTGACTCCTGGTGCCCCCCTTTTTGTTTATATAATAAACTACTGACATATTGTCCGAGAATATTCTCATGGCTTTCTTGACAATCAGATGTTTGAATGAGATTAGAGCCATCTTTGTGAAGGTTCTCATCCAGGTCATGTGATACCAGTATCGTGGTATTCATTAGATCAACTGGACTTGAAGTTTAGTTCTTGAAGACGTTTGCTAGTCATCCGACGGCTTTCTCAATTCAGAATGACTTGTACAAGAATCTGTGGCAATTATGTATTGCCACTGATTCTTGTACAAGTCATTCTGAATTGAGAAAGCCAGTCGGATGACTAGCGAAACGTCTTCAAGAACTAAACTTCAAGTCCAGTTGATCTAATTGAATACAACAGATATAGATTAGAGCCATCATTACTGGTTTCATCTCCTGAGGTTCTGAAGTTTGCCTCTCCAACACAGATTCCACTGCCTTGCATTACTGACCTTGGCTATTGCCCCGCAACCTGATGGACTGGCATCTACAGTAATCATGATCAAACAAACCTGCATCAACTTACTGCCTTGAAATTCTTCAACTCTAACCACCATTTCAGTTTTTCCATTGTCATTTTAATAAAAAATTTTTAATTGACTGGAATGGGGTTTCCATTGGTGATAAATTGCAGTATAGTGGTCTTAGGTGATATTGAGCCCACTGGACTAATTCTATTGCAGATACTAATTTCCCCAGGACCCTTTGGCAGATGGATGCTGTTGTCACTGGAAATTTCATAATTGTTTGATTTCCTGATATATCTTCCGTCTTTCTATATGGGAGTGATATTTTCATGTTGTGTTGTGTTTATTTGTGCTCCAAGGAATCTGACCTCCTGAGTAGGATTGAGAATAGACTTTCCTGTATTGATCAACCCGTGTTTTTCCAGAAATATCAGTGACATTTAAAAATGTTTCGACATTGTCGTTTGTTGTCTGCTTTTATCAGGATGTCGTCTAGGAGTAAATCTGAACACCTTTCAGTCTGAGCTGTGCAATTAGTGGAACTAGAATTTTCTTGAAAGTCTGTGTTGAAGATGTCAGACCAAATCGGAGACTCGGTATTGAAAGTCTCTCCCTAGTGATGTGAAATCTCAAGTATTTGCGATGCTTTTTGTGAATGAGGATGTGGTGGATAGTGGCTCTTTAAATTATTTTCACCACTCCCTGTTCTTGCCTGATCTGGCGGGAATACTCTTTAATGATTCCATTGAATTTCTTTAAAATTAGAAAAGAATTCACATACCGGAGATCTAAAATCGATCGAAAGTCCCCGTCTTTTTTCCTCCTCAGGAAAAAATGGGGAGTATGCCCTGATTTCTGTTCTTGTGTTTGACTTCTTCTATTACCTTTTGATCCATTAGATACTGAACTATTTTTTGATTTCCATCTTTGCTTAGGTAGTTTTTTGTTCCTGATTTTTCAGAAACCTTGTTTGTGTAAATGAAGAAATTCTATAAGATATCCTTGGGTTATCGTCTGCCTTACCCATTTGTCGGTTTGGATTTTTGCCATTCCGTCACAAATTGAGAGAGATGGCCTCCCACTCTGTGACGGGAATCCCGTCATAATTTTTTCCCTCTTCCTCTGAAGCTTATATTCCCGGAAAGGAAGATGAGTTTGGACTGTTTGGTCTCCAACTCGTTTCTGTTGAAAGGACATATCAGACGTTGATGGAATACTTCTTGTTGGTCTTCTTGGAAGAGGTGGGGCTTTCTTTATTGAGTTCCTATCTATCACTTCGTCTAATGCCGGACCAAACAATAGAGTACCCTCAAATGGTATAATTTGTCAATCCTGCTGGACTGGTTGTCCACTTTCATTGGCATAGCCATAATGCTTGTCTAGCTACTACAGTTTGTGCCATTGATTTGGCACTTAGTTAATTGAGTCCATTGAGGAATCTGCAATATTTTGGTGTTAATTTAATATCTTGAAGTATTTGAATTAGGTCTCTGTAAGTTCCATTATCAATTGCCTCTTCCAGATTTCTTATCCATATTTTATTTGCCCTTGCCAGGCTGGTGTTATAGCAACGTTGGTCCTGATGGAGTATACGCTCTTTTGAGGGCTGCTCTTCCTTCCTCTCTATGAGTTTTTTAGAGACACCCAATCCTCAGTGCAAGGGCAACTTTCCTTGCCATCTTTGCTACTGGCGTATCAATTTTTGGTGGTTTGCCCAACATTTAACATCATCTTTGGCCAATGGATAATTTTTAATAGGTTCTGAGATATGGTAAATCTTTTTTCTGGATTATTCATTTTTTTAAATTGTAGCCAATATATGCTTGTGTACATGGAAATATGCACTTTCGGTGACTTCCTCTGAGAACAATCAGATCTTTATATTATGTAGTTGAATTGTCAGGGATCTGTAAGGTTGTCTTCATTTTCCAAATTAAATGGCTAAGTCTGTTGTATCACATTAATGTGTGTAGAATTCTATTATCCCTTCTTCATCTATTTCTTCTTCAGAGACCACTGGAGAATCATTTTCTCTGCGGAAACTGGTCGTTTTTTCAATTGTATTCCTGGAACATATCTGTTACTTTTTTCATCGTTATCTGAAACCTTAGATATTATATGATTCAGAGATGTGTCAAATACTTTTTCATAGATGTTGGATCTGTTCCTGGGTCATAGATGACCTTGGATTTATGCATTCTTCACATTAGTTTTCCCTGTACCGCCTCCATTACAGATGGCACATTCTTTGCTGACCGATTTACTCCTGGAAGACTCTGGAGAGCTGCACAACAATAGTAGATGTGTGTGTTAGAAACAATTCAAAACAACAATGGATTTACTCTCTCTCTTTAAATGCTCACCCCTTGGAGGTAGACCTTGATCTCTTTGAAGAACTCATCAGATACCGTTAAAGGAATATTGATTTTAGGTGCTTCCTTATGATAGTAATATTGCCCACTGCAACTCTACTTACAGCATATATAGAGCAGTGGGGTCTGAAACAGCATACAAGAGCGGACACAGAAGCTCTGGTCGGCTCTGGAAGGTAGCTGGAGAGCAGAGCGAGAACACCTGGTTTCCACAGATGTTTAACCTTGACATGTTTAAGTGACAATGACATCATCCACCTGCACCGCACTTCCTATGTTAAGCGTCTTATGCGTGAGGAAAGATTTTGTAGAGGGGAGAAGTTTTGTTGAATCTGACATGGACAGAGGAAAAGACATACCAGGTAAGGGAAGAGAAACAATTTATTGGCTAAGAAAGGGCTGTCATGGACGTAAATGGAGGGGTTAACCCACTACATCCACTGCCGTGGTAGGACCAGGGAAACCTTTTTGGATCGCTAAGACTGCCACATCATTGGATGTTTGTACTGACACTACTTCCTTTCAGTATTCACATGGAGCAGACTCAGGGGTGTGGTTTATCCTCCATTTTGACTGTCCATATTGAAATAGGGATCTCAGCTCTGTAAGTAAGTTTATGTGGTGGTATATTTTGTCTTGTACCTCGTATAAGTCAGTCTGTACTTAATATACATTTATTGATGGTCGTTTAAATGGTTAATAGAGAGATAGTAACACATATATATATATATATACCTTCCTATATAAACAAAGGAATGTGTGCAATCAGTCCATCATTGCTACGATCAGTAGCAGTCTTCATAGATTTAAGGGCATGTCCAACCCAAACTAAACTTTAACCCACTACTCCTTGCCCTATGAGAAGACCGTAGCATGCACAGGGGAGTCCTTCCCCTCCTCCTTCCCACCTCCTGATCACTCCTTGGCTGCCTTCATGTAGTGTTACATTTTTTATATATATTGCAGGGCATACCCTCCCACCCCCAACCGCTATATAGGAAGTGTAAAAATAGAATCCTCGCTCCCATGGCATTCTCTATTGCTGGCAGCCGTGGCTGTGTAGCTGCTGGTCCACCCCCTGTTATACTTCTGGCAAGCAGAGATCCGGATCAGAACGACGCTGGAGCGATGGGCTCTTAATAGAGTTTGGATTCTATTTTTACACATAACATAGAGGTGGGGGTGGGAGGGGATGCCCTGCAATATATCAAAAATTAATATCAAGGGTGGAGATGCCCTTTAATACAGAGAACAAATACAAGAGAAAACAGGGAGAATAAATGGTATTACCAGCTCTGCTGCCACCAATTTGTACCAGATCAAGCTTTATGGAATGATATGGGTAGCATGGCACATAGCGGGCTACTCTGGTGGTGTGGCACAAAGCAGAAAGTGCACTTACTTTCTTTAACAATATAAACCAGTTTTAATTACATTTAACAGTAAGTATTGCAATTATTTAATAACAAAAAATAAACAGTTCCCCATATAAAATGTGCAGTAATGGAGTAGTGCCTGCCTATGGTGCACCACTTTGAATATTGACCAGGCCTGTATATTGTGTCCTGTAAGTTGGTGTACACTTTCTGTTGCCTCATAGTTTGTATCCAATAAGGTAATTGTCTGTCCAATAATCTGTCCTCCAACAGGTGGTAACAGGATCTTATACACAGGATCTGTGTTGCAGTCAGTTATTACACTGTGCAATGGATAACCACACACATCTAACTACTTTCACTTTCTCAACCATAGAGAGCAGGGATGTCTTTTATTACTCAATGATACCGCTGCAGGCTGGAGGTGGTATATAAGGAGCCGCTGTGTTTGTCCATTAAAATACACATCACATCCGTGTAGCAGACAACTTTTTTGGATTCCATTTCCTTTCCTTTTTTCCTGTACCCCTAACCTCATTGGTAAATCGTAAAAACTCAATGCAATCTCCTATGAAGATATAAAATATATATAATGATAAGTGCAGCATGCCATGACACATTAGGAATGAGATCCCTGCCACAAGATCTTGCAATCTTTATACTACTGTAATTTTCTTTTCTGGTCTCTGCACAGCAATGGAATGGGAATCAAAGGGTTAATTCTATAACAGGGTTGTTAAAGGGCTCTTGATTTTTGCTCTCTCCTATGTGGCAGAGATTGTCACCTCTTCTCCTGCTCAGCGAGCTTTTTAGAACTATAGAATGTGAGAGGCATCAGGGGAAAGAGTAATCCATCATGGCTGTGATGTCAGCAGTCACAGCCATGATACTTCATAGAGGGAATAGCCAGGTTAGGTGCAATATTTTTAAATATTTGGTTTGGGGTACATCTAATAATGTGCTAAATATATTGGTTAGAATTGGTTGCAGGTAAATGACAAGTGGCCAGTTTTAGTTTTTTTTAACATATATTTGACATTTTTAACAATATGAACAAAATACAAGAGGTAAAGAGGACAATATTTACAAATATAAATTATATAAATGCAAAGTTTGGTACACCAATTAAGCAGTGTGCATCTGATTGAGATGAAATCTAATAAAAATAATTAAATACATTAAGAGAGGATGGATTTAAAATGTGTCAGGAATCAAACACCCAAAATAAGTTAATATTTGGGTTCTTTTTTTAGAAAATATCCTTAAAAAAGGAGTAGTGGTTAGAGAAGGCCTCCATAGGTATTGCGGAGTGGGAGGGATGATAAAGGAAGTTTCAAGTTCATTAGATTGCAAAAAATTACAGTAGTTTCCATGGGGGGAAACAAGGGATCTTAACAAGGGCTTAACGAGGCTTAAAACTAACCTATGGCGGGTTAAACGGTGAGAGAGCGTCCTAATCACACTAACCCATGGTGTCCAAACTTTGGTAAATATATCTGTTATTATTTTAAAAGAGCAGTTAGGAAATTCCATGGATCTAAAATCTGTTACTCTAAGAGAAGGTCTTGCATTATAGGAGGAGTTTGTTGTATCCAGAATATGGTATTAAACACTTTGCTGCGCTAAGTATATTAGTCGAAAGAGCTGTTAATGGGCCTGAAATCCCAGTATCCATTGAGCCAGGTCTGTGTATGTATGTATGTATGTATAGTTTATTTATAAAACGTCACTTGGGGACGCAGTGCTGTACAGTAACAAAATACAATAAAGTCATACAAGAGGGACAAATACATAGGTTCAGTAGATAATTATAAATGTAGAAGTGCTAGAGCTTTGCCACAAGAGGAAAGGATGACCCTGCCGTAGAGCTTACAATTAGTCTGGTGGTTAGAGAGACTGAAAACATATCAGTGTGTAGGTTGTGGACTTAGGTCCAAAAGGATTTTTTCAAAGGACAATGCCAAAATATGTGGAGAAGCGTTCCTTCCTCTTCTGTCTGTGGAGATGGGCCAAATAGTATAAAGTTTTCAGGGGTATAGTACCAACAAAATATAAGTTTAAAAGTATTTTACTTCTGGTGGTGCAGATCGAGGATTTGCCACCTGTTTCCAGATACAGACTATTCAGCATTGGAAGTGTCCCACCCAAGTCTCTCTCCCAAGCCGTTATGTAGGGATGTCATGGTGAGGAACATTCAACCAGTGTATTCAGCATGTTATAAAGAGGAAATTATGTTACCATTAACTGTATTAGTAAGGCTTTATATAGATTGCGTACTTTATAAGTATGGCTCCTGTTATTCTGGATTCAACTCACGTGGCACGCTGGGGGCTCAATGCATAAGGCATAAGTAGGGGGGAAGAGGGCAGCCCTGTCTAGTACCATTAGAGATAGGGAAGCTAAAGGAAGAGTCTGAAGGGAATTTAACTAAAGATTGAGGACAGTTGTATAAATTCTGTAGGGCTGAATAAAAGAATGGTGGTAAACCTATATAGCTTACAACAGCAAACATAAATGGCCAATAAAAAGGCGGTCAAACACCTTTCAGCATCCGGGCTTAGCAGTAGAGCTTCACAGAAGTTCTGGCAAGTTCCATTCAATAACATCAATGGTTTTGGTGTGTTACTCTCGCCTGCTTAGGATGGAACTAACCTGGTCCTCATGAATCAGTGTCAGGAGATATTTGGAAAGACGATCGGTTCCATTGGACAATGGTGGCCTTCATAAAGTATAGGGCGTTGGCTACGATTGAAGGAAATGTGCAGTCCTGAACATCTCCCATATAATTATATATACTTTATAGGGAAACAATGTCAAAACCATAACTGACAGTTACTAGCTGGAAGAACCAGGAAGCAGAAACAGGGGAAACAAAATTGTGCAGGATTTCAGGTTAGAATTTATATTTCAGATTTTACTATTACTGTTTAGGGTTTGTTCATTTCAAACATTGTGTTTACATGAATTAGGAATATCAGTTAAAGGGAAAAAAGAACAAAGAGTATGTTATCGCTTATTGTTTTTTGTGTTCAACTTGTAACAAAAGTATATACAATAAACATAAATATAAAACATTAATAGCGGTGGTGTGGTACAGTTTTTTTACCTTATTGCACTGTTCTAATGCTCCATTTCCCCTCTCATTTCTCCTCAAGTTCTGCGCTAAGCCTTCTTAGGGTTTGGTTTGATCTTTTTATATTGTGGGTGTAATGGTTTGTTGTGTTCCTGAGGTATTGTTCTATTCTGATGTAATGTTGTCATTTTAAGATGATGCCACAAGTAACCATATGTCTATTGTACCTCTGTGCCCATTTTAATTTTTACTGGTCATTTTAGTTAATAAAATTTTCCAGTAATATTATAGTACCCCCCCCCTACACTCCTAATGAAGCTAGAAATACATAACTAGAGTTTCAATTGGATTGTTAAAAACCTATTGTCTATATTGGACTGTATAGAAATAATCACAAGAGCTCCTCCTATCGTTTTCTGATATTGAATGTACATTTCCAGGGTAGGAGCCTGAGGAGGATTTCACCTACCAACAACAGGCCGTTGCCGTTTTGGTATGCTGGAGTGAGATATTTTGATTTTAAACTGACAGTTGACCAGTTTTTGGTTTTAATCCAGCCCTCAATAAAAAATTATCAGGGTTATTCAATAAAAGTTCTATGTTAAAAAATGGTGCTAATTTTGCCCCAACCATCAGATGTTAGCTTTCAAATGTTAAATAAAATCTGATTGGTTGGGGCAAAATTAGCACCATTTAAACAATAAGAATTTTATTGAATATCCCTGGATATAAGTTAAATCACCCCCAAAACGTAAATACTTAAAGGATAACTATCGTGTAGAAGTTTATTTTTAAAAAAGTACATGGGACGGGATATAGGATAGGTATAGGATTCCTACCTCCCAATATGTTTGTGTGATGAGCACCAGCCCAAAGAAAACTGATTCTGCCAGTTTCCTCCTGGCTTCAGCACTATCTTTATTAAAGGAATAGTCCAGGACTAACCTGGCAAAGAAACCTGTATGTGCTGTAGCTCCTCAATGAAATTAATTGTGAGGTAGGAATAATCAATCCTACCTCCTGCCCCAGGTACTTTCCATTTTTTGATGCGACTGCACCAGGGCCCTTGGCCAAAAAGGGGGCCCCATTTTGTTCTAAGGTTCCAAATCTACTAGTTGTGTGCCAACTGTTTTTTCCAGTGGTCTGTGTACAAAGCATTTTACCATTGTCTATGTGCCAAGCATTTAACCAGTGTCTGGCTGTGTGCAGTGCCAGTTTCCCAACCAGTTTATTACATACCTCCAATTCCAAAGACAGAAAAAGGTACAATTAGGCACACCCCGCTCCACCCAAACCCCACCCACATTATCTGTGACCCTGCCCCTATATGATCGACAAATGTTTCCAAAATAAATCCAAAACAAGCAAGGTTAGTCATAGTGCTGCCACTCTATACATTTAGATACAGAGAAAGCTAAAAAGCCAGACACATACAGAGATAAATACAGACAAGACTAATAGATAGATAATATGGACATATTGATAGATAGTAAGACAGATGAGTTAGATAGATAGAGAGATACAAAAATAGATTGCTAGGTGATTTATAGATAGATAGAGATAGATAGATAGATAGATATAAATACTGTAGATGGATCAGTAAATAGATGATAGGTGATAGATAGAGATAGATAGATAGATAGAGATACAGTAAATAGATAGAGAGTAGATAGTTCATAAATAGAGATAGATAGATAGATAGATAGATAGATGATAGAGATAGATAGATAGATATAGGATAGATAGGTGATAGATAGATAGACAGAAGATAGATAGATAGATAGATAGATAGATAGATAAGACACATAGATAGATAAGAGATAGATAGACATTCAGATAGATTGACAGAAAGACGAGAGATTAAATATAGACAGATAGAAATGATAGAGATAGATAGTTGAGGCAAACAAATAAATTAAACTGGCAAGTACCCTGTACTGAAAAATTCTCGGAATAGAAGATTTACCTTTTTACTGATAACAGATGCCATACGTAGTGTGTGCTTACAGGAAGCCTCATCCCCCCTCTCTTCCTCCAGTAGGCATCAACTTTGGCCAGCTTCAAAAGTCCCACCAAACGAAACTACACAGCCATTTCCCCAGCCAATCACAGATCTGCAAGAAGGCAGAGGAACGGCCAATCGGATCCCTTCATTTGCCAGCCAATCCAGAACTAAGCAGACAGCTGAGGGACCTTATTACAGTTAATAGAGCCGGAAAGAAAGCAACAAGTAACAGCGGCACTGACTAGTGAAGTACAGACTTAGGGCCCTAGTTATAAAAGATCGATATGTTATTGAAAAAAAAGTCGTTATCGAAAAATAATCGTTAAATACGCGTTGGTTATCATCAAATACCGGTCGTTATCGTTAAATACCGGTCGTTATTTGACGATAACAATCGTTATTTTACGATACGATAGCGACCTTTTATAAATAGGGCCGTTAGTCCGGTAAGGAAAAATGTACAAAGCGGTATGTGCATTTTGCCCGGTACAGTACTTTAAAAAATGTACGATACCGGCTAAACATGGTACAGTTGGAGGGTATGGATAATTAGTGTCTGCTGCCAAGCATTTAACCAGTCTTGGTACCAACTATTTTACCCATGGTTATATACAAAGCATTTACCACTCTCGCTGTGCCAGCATTTTTATCGAGTCAGTTGGTTATTTTAGAAGGTTTGATGATTATAAAGTTGAAGTTTAGAAATACGTTTGAATCTGATTGAATAGTTTTGCTATGTTGTGGGGTAAAAATTGTTTGTCTGTTTTAAAATGAGCACCTTTAACAGATTACCGGTAATGAAGTTAATGATGAATTGACAGTTTTTTATGGAATATTGTTTGGTTTTCGGTGCCAATTTGTGTTAAAGCTAGCAAATGTCATGGATCGACAGTTGACACTCACAGCCAATGACTGAATGCAAATCCGCTGGCTGCCTCCTTGAGCAACACAAGCTCAAACCATCTCACTAATAGGGAGATGTAATAAAAGTTCTTGTCTTTAAAATGGTGCTAATTGTGCCCCAACCAATCAGATGTTACCTTTCAAATGGAAATAACACAGATTGGTTGGGGCAAAATTAGCGCCTCTTTTGCTAAAGGAGGCGTGAAAAGCCATTTAGGGTGAGGCCCAATGATTGGGTTGACATCGTCCAATGTTGCGCAAATCAAAGCAAAAAAAGTATCGCATTTCATGCTCCAATTACAGACCCACACAGCAATTGGGCCACACTAGGTGCGCTTTTAAAAGCTCAATCGGATGCAATTGCAATCGGATCATGTTAAAAGTCATCAGTGTGGCTTGCCCTAACACACATACCTCTTGCACAAGGCTTTCAGGAAAATATCAGGCAAAAGCAAACATTCTCGCAACAACCAAGTTAAGTGACCTACTTTGGTTCTTGACATGCAGTTTACTGGAAGAGGAATACAGAGTTCTGTTGGCCTCTTGTGTTCTCCTGTGCAATGTTGCGCTTTGCGCTGCTATTCCCCAATATTGCACTAGGGAAGCACAATGCGATTGCGCAAAAAATGGTGATACGATTCACTCCCAAAGCAAGATCACAGTGCAGCCGACTAATGTAGCCAACCCCATTGCCTAACACTAGTGTGCTCTTTAAATGCGTGATCAGATTTCAATTGCGATTGCGCTTAAAAGCGCACTAGTGTGGCTAGCTCTTATATTTAATAGAAGGACACAGATGCTCACTGCTGAGAAAGCTCCAACATTCTTAGGAGCGAAATGTTTTCCATAAGGAGAAAACCCTGATCCCCACATGCGAATCCATAACCAACACTTTGTGATTCCCTGTGCCTCCACACATGAACCCCCATAACCAACACCATGTGCTTCCCTGTGCCATACACACAGACCCTCCCATAACCAACACCATGTGCTTCCCTCTGCCCCACACACATGAACCCTCATTACAAACACCATGTGCTTCCCTGATCCGCCACACAAACCCCCTATAACCAAACACATGTGCTTCCCTGATCCGCACACAAAAACCCCCATAAACAACACCATGTGCTTCCTATTACCGCACAACAAACCCCAATAACCGACATATCTGTTGTATTCATTAGATCAACTGGACATGAAATGTAGTTCTGAAGACGTTTCGCTAGTCATCCGACTGGCTTTTCAATTCAGAATGACTTGTACAGAATCTGTGGCAATTATGTACCCGGAAAATCCCAATTAGCATATCACAGCCAGGGTGTAAGGGTGTTGTGATAGATAGTGGCTAAGAGGTGTTATAGGAACGCCCAGAGTAAGGTGTTAAAACAGCATTGTACATGGCAGACAGTTGGTGTGTCGAACCCCCCCACCCTATTTAGGCTTGGTTTCTTTATTTTCACATAAATGGCCTCCTAACACCTCTCTTGAACCAGTCACGTTCCTTCGCCAGTATGTTAACATTACAATCTTCAAAGGTATGTCCTTTATCTTAAGATGCAGATACACGGCTGAGTCCTGACCCGAGGAATTGGCTCTTCTGTGCTGGGCCATACGTTGATGCAGGTGCTGTTTGGTCTCCCCCACATACAAAATCAGAGCATGCTTCACTGACAGCACTGCATATATGATGTCGCTTTTCTTGTGTTTAGGTATTGGGTCTTTCGGAGTTACCAATTGCTGCCTCAGTGTGTTGTTCGGTTAAAGCAGACAGGGATACGATGTTTTTTGAAAATTCTTCTTAATTTCTCGGGAGACCCTGCTACATATGGGATGACCATGTTCTTCCTCTGTCTTGCTTTTCCCCTTCACTGTTGGTATTCGTGTTCTTTCTTTCCTTCTACTTCTTTTGACAAAGGCCCAGTCTGGATATCCACAATAACCGACGACACAATGTGCTTCCCGGGGGCCCACACATAAACCCCCATAACCACACCTGTGTATTCCTGATCCCCACACACATGAACCCCCCATAACCAACACCATGTTCTTCCCTGATCCCCACACCGAACCTCATAACCAACACTGTGAGCTTACCTGTGCCCCAACATGAACCCCCATTACCAACAAGATGTGTTTCCCTGTGCCCTCACACATGAAACCCCATAACGAACACCAGTGCATCCCTCTGCCCCACCACACTGAACCCCATTACCAACACCATGCTTCACTGATCCCAACATGAACCCCCCAAACCAACACCATGTGCTTCCCTGATCCCCACACATGAACCCGGATAACCAATGACACCATGTGCTTCCCGGTGCCCCCCACACATGAACCCTCCATAACCAACACCATGTGCTTCCCTGATCCACACATATGAACCCCAAAACCAACGACACCATGTGCTTCCCGGTGCCCCACACACATGAACCCCCATAACCAACATCTTGTGATTCCTGTGCCCCACCACATGAAAACTCCCAAACGAACACCAGTGCTTCTATCTGCCCCACACACATGAACCCTCATTACCAACACCATGTGCTTCCCTGATCCTCACACATAACCCCAATAGCTGACACCATGTGCTTCCCAACACTGGACTCCATAACAAACACATGTGCTTCCCTGTGCCCCACACACATGATCACCATAACCACACCGCATGCTTCCCTGTGCCCACAAATTACCCCCTGACCAACACCATCTGGTTTTCTTTGCCCCACACACATGAACCCCCCATAACCAACAACAATGTGCTTCCTCTGCCCCACACACATCACCCCTCATTACCAAACACCATGTGCTTTCCTGTTCCTCATACATATGAACCCCCATAAACCAACACATGTGCATCCCTGTGCCCCACACGACCCAAACCAAACCATGTGCTTCCCTGTGCCCCACACTCACAAACGCCCCCAACCAACACCATGTGCTTCCCTATGCCCCACACACATGAACACCACCCATAACAAACACCATGTGCTTCCTGATCCCCACCATGAACCCCTATAACAACACCTGTGCTTCCCTGTGAACTCACACACACATATTACTCCCTGATGAAACTCCAGTTGCTGTAAAATTGTGAGACCTGCTGATTCCCCCACTCCTTCATGTGACTGATCACATGTCTGGGGAAGCTCCCCTCCTTTAGCCCAATTGAATCTAGCTTTCACCACTGGGAAAACTCCAAATATTACCAAACATGTGTGCCTGGCTTTTAGCACTGTCAGTGAACCACACGTCGCTTACTGCCACGCCACCCTCTCTGAGATGTGGTACGGTAGGGCTCTGGACGCTGTGTACGAAGCAGATTTTATTTGCATCTTCGATGGTTAAAGGAATGCCGAAATGTGAAGCGTTGTACCGTCTCACAGCTAGCACTATGTTTGCCAAATAATGTTTTGCAAAGTGCACGCACTATTTACAATCGGGTCACCCTGCCACAAAGAAAGAATTCGTCCGGAAGCAAAACATTGACACTGAGGATTGACGGCCAATGAGGATTATGGGTGGAGGATGAGGAACATTGAGTACTTTGATGTGTCTCCTCACACCGTCTCCCTCCTTAAGGGGGAACACAGAATTTTTATTGTACATCCAGAGGTTAAATGGGGGTCGAAAAGCAGCACCTCACCAATGGTAAATTATTAATAGTTGTTATTTTATAAGGAACACTATACCGAAAAATGATTTTTCCTCATCTTTATCTATAATTGAATACATGTAAGAGCATTACACTGATTTGCGTATGTTGCTGCATGGCTTCAATCCAGCCACACATTTTGTTTAGGAGACAGTATCCCTCCTCCCTCTTTTAACCACCCCACTTCCATCCGATCTGACTTTTTTCCCACAAACCAACTGTCAAGCCTGCACACGGCATAAAGCATTCCAACTGTCAAAACTCTGTCACGATTCCAGCTACAGTATAACTACTCACAGAGTAGTTTTTGAGAGCAAGGAATTTGATTGACAGTTGAAATAAGAAGTTTTAGATGCAGATATCTAAAGAAATAGTGGGGAGATCCAATAAAAAATTATACAGAGGTGGTGGGAAGAATTATAGTTCCAGTTATGGTCAATTTATAAACCTATTTTCAGTATAGAGACATTTAATAAATTCCAAAATTGGAAAAGTGCACCTTTAAAAAAACTGCCTATTATCAGGTGGTAACCTAAGAAATGAAATACTTTATAATAATACATACCACAATAAACATAACAGTAATGAATAGTTTAAATAATCATACCTATAATAAACACAAACAATATGTAATATTTTATAATACATACCTCTAAATAAACACCACAGTAATGTAATAGTTTATAATAATACATACCTATAAAAAATACAAACAGTAATGTATAGTTTATTATAATGCATACCATAAATAAATACAACAGTAATGTAATAGGTTATCATAATACATAACTATAAAATAAACACAACAGTAATGTAATAGTTTATAAAATACTACTTATAAATAACACAACAGTAATGTGATAGATTATAATAATTACACACCGCTAGATAAACCACAACAGTAATGTAATGTAATAGTTTTATAATAATACATACTCTAAATAAACACAACAGTAATGTAATGTAATAGTTTATAATAATGCCTACCTCTAAATAAACACAACAGTAATGTAATGTAATGGTTTATAATAGTGCATACCTTAAATAAACCAAACAGAAATGTAATAGTTTATAATAATTCATACCTATAAATAAACACAACAGTAATAATAGTTTTATAATAATGCATACCTATAATAAATACAATTTAATTAGTTTATATGCAAGGAATTAGGCTGCGGCACCACTACAACACACATGAAATTTGCAAAGTAATGTTTCATGGTTAATGCGAGTTATAGTGCTTTGTGCTGTGCTTCCAATGATATTCTGTTATTAGAGCGCATGCAATTAACAAAAAAATGGTGATACAGGGCACAGTAGGCCACCTACATTATGTTGCCTGGCATGCGTTCTTACACGCTACCATTTCACAAAACACGTTCACGAGTGAAGAATGTGCTAGTGTGGCTTGTGAAACAAATTATCACAGTTCCAGAGTGTACAATGGCACACCGCTGTTGGCTCCTTGGCCAGACAAATTGGTAGGTGCAATTCCTCTCAGCCCCCACCTCCAGGGCTTCAACATCCAAGCAAGGAAAAAAGTAGAGGAGCACACTACTATGGTGAATACTTTTTATTTGTGCAAAAAACAACATACAACGGGCCTACAACGGGCCTAGAGTCCCGAAACATTTAGTGTGTTTTTTTGCACCATAAAAGAAGCATTCACCATAGTAGTGTGCTCCTCTACTTTTTTCCTTCCTTGTGAAAACAAAGCCTCATTAAGGGCTAGCCACACTAGGTGTATTTCATGCGTTTGCGCATGCGTTTTGCGCTCACGATTGCGCCCGTGAAAATTGCTGCGATTTCCGATGCACATGCGATTGCACGTCCGCACGTTTAGGGTAAAGCATACATTCACTATTGGTGCGTTAACGCATGCGTTTCCAAACGGAAAACGGCAAAATCGCATGCACAAAATGCATGCACCAAAAGCAAAAGCACAAGAATCACGCACATAATTGCGTGCGATAGCGTTCGCAATTGTGTGCGCGATTCATGTGCATTGGCAATTTGGCCTCAGCCCTGAGGGCCACAAGTCCAAACCCCAAAATGTTTTTTAAGTATATAAATGGTAAAAAGATTGGACATGAGAATGTGGACCATTAAATAATGGGGCTGAGGTGGTTGTAGAGGAGCCAAAAGGCTAATCTGCTAAACCATTTTCTTATATCGGTTTTACTGTTGAAAATCCTTGTCCTTACAGTAGGGATTGTAATAAAATGCAGGAGAAGAAATGAAGACTATTCACATTGGCTAACAGAGGATATGGTACGGAAACAATTAGACAAAGTTAATATCAATAAAGCCCAGGACCAGATGAATTGCATCCTCGGATTTACAAGAGCTTAGTTCATTTCTATATAGACACTGTTTCTCATCTTTTCAGATTCACTTTGGTCTGGGGATGTGCCGGGATTGGAAAAAAGCCAATGTAATACCAATATTCAAAAAGTAGTCATTCAAAGCCTGGTAACTATAGACCTGTAAGCCTAACATCAGTGGTAGGGAAGGTGGCTGGAAACTTTGTTACGGGATCATATCCTTGACTTTGTCTCCAGAGCTCATTATTAGTAGTAGTCAGCATGGATTTATGAGAAATAGATCATGCCAGACAAATTTAATTGGTTTTTATGAAGAAGAGAAGCGAGTAAGAAGTTAGATTCAGGCCACAAGTGGATGTGGTATATTTGGATTTTGCGAAAGCTTTTGATACTGTGCCACATAGGCGACTAATGTATAAACTGAGGACTGTTGGCCTTGAAGAAAAACATTTGTTCATGGATAGAGAACTGGTTATTGGATCGCAAACAGAGAGTGGTGGTGAAATGAAGCTACATCATTATGTGGGCTAAAGTTCTAGTGGAGTGCCTCAGGGTTAGGGCTGTTACATTGGAGAAAGAAAGACGTTTGCGGGGGGACATGATAACCTTATACAAATATATTAATGGGTATACAATGAACTCTTTGGTGCATTGTTTACTAATAGGTCATATCAGGGACTGTGGACATCCTTTAAGTTGGAAGACAAAAGAAGTTTCATCTTCAGGTAGGAAAGGTTTCTTTACAGTGAGAACAGTGATGAAACTGTGGAAACTGTCTCAGCAGATGTGGTAATGGCAAGTTCATTGAATAAAGCTTTAAAAAAAGGCCTGGATAAGTTCCTAAAACTAAATAATATTGAGAATTAATGGTATAATGAATATAGATCTGGTTGATCCAGGATACTTTCCAATTGCTGTTTGGAGTCAGGAAGGAATTTTTTCCCCCTTTTTAGATGGTTTTTTTGCCTTCCTCTGGATCAACTCTTAGGAAGGGTTAATAAAAAAAAAAAAAAAAAAAAGTAGGTTGGACTTGATGGATGTATGTCTTTATTCAACCTTAATTACATGTTACTATGTTACTTTGTAGGGTGAGGACACTTAAGTGAAATCAGAATGTGCGTTAAAAGTGCACGCTAGTGTGAGGACACGGCCACACGGTGGCGCCAACGCAATCACACTCGATCTCCGAGGTGATCCTGTGCTTTTGAGCATGCGATATTCCTTTGAGATACGAAATCGCATGCAATTGCGCATAAAAATGGTGACCCGCGGTGTGTGATTGCGTATCGCATCGCACCCGAGAATGCACGATTTTGGTACATTGCCGCGATTGCAATGTTAGTAAAATGGCATGTGCAAACATGAGCACAAACGCCACCAAAATCGCGATAAGTGTGACCTAGCCTGTAATCTGCTAAAACATGGTGATCACGTGTGCCTCGAAAAGCAGATCGCAGTGCAACCTAGTGTGGCCAGACCAATTGGTCCAAACATGGCCAACGCACGTCCAGATGGCAGTTAAATCGCAGTAGTGTAGCTAGCCCTTTAGGTATACGTATTAAAGCTGTACCACACGTCTGACCATGTGGACAAGGCACAGACATTCTGTGACTAAAAAAATCGCAAAGTTCGTTTGCTCCGGTATTGTTTGTAGACCTGATGGGTGGGACTGATGAAAAATTGCCCAAGCAAATGCATACACATGCATGAATTTCAGCCATTAATCGTGCATGTGGGCACATGCTTGGCCCTTTCCTTCTAATTGGACAAGTGGACCTTAAGGCTAGGTTCACATATTTCATAACCAGGTTTAGAAACCAGACTAACCACTAGTGGTTAAAGGTGTCTAAATACTTTCTCTGTGACATCAAAGCATCTGCAAAATTTGTCACCTTACAATTTACATTATTTGTAAACAGAAATTTAAGGTATAAAAATCAACTTGAAATCTAAGCTGTGAGTTAAAGGGCATGTCCACCCACAAAACTATAATTTAACCACTACTGGCCCCACTGTGTAGTGTAGAAAAATCCTCACATCCGATCCAAATTGCTGCCCTGCAATGTCCCTCCAAAGTCAAAAAAAAGGAAACGCAGGAGCATGCCTGTGTCCATATAGGACTCTGCCTCCTGTCTCTCCTCCAATAGAATTGAACATGCTCAGTGCAGCCTCCCTCTCCTCCCGTTTCTCTCTCCTCCCCTATTTCCAATCCTCTTTCTGTAGTGTAGGGCTCCCTCATCCACCCCCAAACGCTATAGTTATTTGCAAAAAAAACACTCCCAATCTCTACTTACATTGCCTGTTTCCCCAACGTTCAGTACAGCCGGAAGCCGCGTCTGCCAGTCCTGCCCCATGCTTGCAGTTTCATGCAAGCAGAAGGCCGGGACTGAATGTCCGGGAGGGAAACAGGCAATGTACCTAGTGATCGGGAGAGTTTTCTGCAAATAACTATAGTGTTTGGGGGGGGTGAGGGAGCCCTACATACAGAAAAATTAAAAAAAACGGATGAAATGCCCTTTAAAGGGCAAGTCCAGCCCTCAAATGAAAATTTACAGGTAAATCACCCCCAAAACCTACACGTAATAGTATGAAATTGAAATATATAAATTCAACCTGAAATCTGCACAATGTTTGTTGCTGTTTTTCTGTTTTCTGGTTTTCCAGTTTGCAACTGTAGATTATAGATTTGACAGTTGACATCACAGCCAATGACTTCTCGTGAGCATGCTCAGGCTCAGTACAGGTCACTAAATTGCTCAGTTCAATGAGGGCCTCTAGCAGGCATACATTAATGAATTCAAAAGTAGGATATATCAACACATTTTAAAAAGTCCATTCTTTCTAAAGATGTTAGTATAAGGGTGGAGTTGTCCTTAAAATTCAGTGCTATTTTGAAGACCAGGGCTGGTTCTGGACATTTGGCACCCTAAGTTTCTCTTGGTGCCATCTTTAGTGCTAATGGTGCTAATTTTGCCCACCAATCAGATTTCTTTAAACACTGAAAGCTAACATCTGATTGGTTGGAGCAAAATTAGCACCATTTTTAACAATAAGAATTTTATTGAGTAACCTGAAAGTGTCAGAAAAAGCTAAATGTATCCAAGATGAATACTGTATGCACATGCAAGGTACGGGGAAGTAGATTGGTAACATATTGCCCTATAGCTGATAAGAAACCGTGTTTAGAAGAAGAGAACTTTGAATGGTGCCCTCAACCCATTCGGTACCCTAGGTTGTGCCTGTCTATAGAAATGTCCCTGTGCAGACCCCTGGTACCAAAGTTTCTAATATTATTTTAAATTTGCTTTACAGCCTGAATTATTTCGTTCTGCACAGGAAATGTAACATGTTCCTGACAGTCTTAAGACTAATTATTTGTGGTTAATATTATACTCTGGTGCTCTTAACAACCTAAAATATTTAGTAAATGCACAAAGCTTCAGAAAGCTAACGTTAAATACCAATTCATTTGAATGTATGTTTTTAACCATTTTGCCACTATTTCAGCTGATTTGCAGGTTGCTGAAGCTGTTGGCTTGGTCCCAGTCTACCCAATTGGACAGTTGTTGATAAAATAATTATGTCAACACAACTCCTGATAGCAAGCTAATATTTGGCAAAGGGAATTTTCAGCTACTAACAGGTATGTGCACTGTGAGACTGGATATTAACGATTAAAGGCTAGAGCTCAATACTTTTAAATATATTGTTTACTGAATGACAAAAAACTCACCATCACATATAGTATATGTTGCTGACAGCTTTTTTCCCTAAAAAAAAAAAATTTTAACAAACAGCATCTTTGTTAAAGGGCAACTGTGGTCTCAAAGCAAGTTAGGGTGAAATTAAAGCCTGCAGTAATTCCTTTAAAATGAGCTGACAATCCACATCTGGCTCGTGCCTGTGAGAAATTACATTGGGATGAATGTTCAGTAGGTTGCGGGACATACACCTTACCTCTGCCTGCTGTCCGGCCCGGGGGAGGAAGCATGCTCAGTTAAGATTAATGCTGGGGGGAATTGACAGTTGAGAAGGGGAGGCCTATTAATGGCAGGCAGAGGCTGGTCACATGGCTGAAAAACAGGATGTGTTCAGCAGGAAGTAATATTGCTAAACCTTTCAGCAATAACTTCTCAAAATTTTTATTTAGAGATGTGATTTAGGTTTTATTTTGAAGGTTATATGAGGAAGGCTTTTATATAAATCCTTACTAGTTTGGAAGTATTTCGAGACCCACAGTTACCCTTTAACGAAATATTAAAATACTTGAAATTTGCAATTATTCAAATTAACTTACCTGGGTGTCTGCCCAGGGTATGACCCCTATGCAGGTTAGTAGTATACATTAGTCACACAACAGCCACATCAGGGAGAGGCTACACACAGCTCGTTTGTGAATGGTCACATCTACCAGTGGTCCCTAGACAATCCTTTTACAGTCCATAGTAGGCAGGGGGCCATGTGCACTAAAGTCAAGCAGGTGTGGTCATACAGTGCATGTACACATCAAATCGTACAGTTTTTTCAGGAATTACATTTACTGTAATACAATTACTGTGGTAATTCACATCTATTGGCTGGGGTTCTTGGGGGGATACTTTCAGATTATTGAGTATAATTTGGGTCATTTTAACTATTTTAAACCCTTAAAAATAAGAAAGTACTCATAGTCATATGTGTGAAAATGTGATTATTATACTATAAAAAAAAAAATTGCTGACATAAATCCTTATTTTTATATTCTTTTAGATACAATTAAAGGAAAGCCTCAAATCAACTGCAGTTTTTGTGAATATAGAAGATTTCTTCAGTGACTGAGGTAAATCTAAAACATTTTTCAAATAAACTAGCATATTTTTTTTTTTTTTTAGAAAAAAACAGATTCTTAGCTACTCAAAGCAACTTTTTCAGCAAAATCAAATCCTATGGGTGTGTTTTCTCTTGAGAAATATACAAATGAGGTCATAATACAAAAAATCAAATATGCAGTTGGATGACAGCATTATGATACACTAAATAATATATAGTCACAGAGCAGGGGTATATTCTACCTTTGTGAAACAAGGCAACATTTAGGTCCTTTCAGTAATTATGTCTGAAAGTCAGATGAAAGTCGTGGTTCTGAAACATGCATTAACCACTGGACATAAAGAAGAACTTCTTTGATTGTCTCATCCATTTCTCTAGATATGCTGGGAATGAAAAATTTAAACTATTTCTTGGATTATTAAGAGGGCTTTTGCACATTTAAGCCCATCTCACCCATCTAATCCTACATAGTTAATGATCTGTCTCTTGCATTGACACAGCATATATAATTAAAACATGTTAATTGTGTTAACAGAGTCTGAGTCCTATTTGGTTCCTCAGATTTATAGATGTGAGGAGTGTACAGATTCCCCAGTCATAAATGGCAGCACTTCACTATAGGGGTAACTCCTCCCCCAGATGCTTGGACAGGAAATTATAAGTAAGCCCCACAAACCCCTGCTCCTTGTCTTTTTTCCTGTCCAGAAATGCAAAACTTACCTGGCCAATGTGGCCTTGTCAAGGATGGTTTTTTCCCTCTTCCATTCTGAAGCTCTCTTGGGAGGACCGTGGGGGGTCTGGTCTTGTTCCCTGCTATGGCAGTTGGTAGGCCGTAAGCGCCGTTTGTTCTCCTGCCGCACGCGCATTCCGCCACATCTTCACGGCCGTCTTTTGATGACGTTGCGCGGGCCTCTTCCGGGTCGTGCTCGCGTGCACACCGGACGTGTGGTGACTTCATTCGACTTTGTTTTTGTCCCTTGCCTTGCCTCTTACCTTTTACTTTGGATTATGTTTTTTTCTGCAGCCCCTTAGGGATGCTGGTGGTGGGAGTAAGGGTCACCAAAGAGGATTAAGGTAAGCTGGACATTTGTATTGAAGTGAAGCAAGTATCAAAAAGAGGAGGAGGTGCTAGACCAAAAGTACTTGTGTCTGCTTATATTTTTCAGTCTCTCGGCTTCTGATAAGAATGTGGGTAAAGAAGCTAAATCCCCTGCAGAGAGACATCTGAGCAAGAGAATCCTATGCCTTCTACGTCTCAGCTGGATACCCTGGCGTCGGTTCTTAAAACAGCGTGTCGTACAGGTGGTAAAAAGAGGCAAAAGCCAAAAAAGGCAGAGGAGTTCATCTTATAGGCATCTTGTCTCAGATTCAGAACTATCAGAAGGGGAAATAAGAGCTGTGAGAAATTCACGTCTCATTCTTCGGAAGAGACCAAGAACATCGGTGGCGGAATAAGTTTTTCCAAACAGTGAAAAAGAAGGGTGCTACCTTTCAGACATCCTTCAATATCTGATATATTTCAAATGAATGGAAAAAAAATGGAAAAAGAAACCGATGACCTCTGGAAAGTTCCTTATAAAATACCTTTCGATGAATCAGTAGCTAGAGTTTTGGGAAGTAATAGTTGCCTAAGGTCGATGTCGGCCGTTGTAAGACTGGCGAGAAGAACTACCCTACCTGGGGACGATGCATCGGTCTTTAGAGAACAATGGAATGCAGGATGGAATTTAACCTAAAAAAAATCCTTTTTGGCATCTGGCACTGCCTTTAGACCAGCTGTTGCGCTTACTTCAGTTTCGGAGAAATAAAATTGTGGGCAACAGGAGATGGAACAAGCCTTAGACTCCAAGGAAAAGAACCAAGCTCAAAGAACATAATGGCAGATATTAAAGGTGGAATCGAATTTTTCACCGAAGCATCTATTGACTTAGACACTTTTACAGCTACAACCATGGCCTGTCGGTGGCAACCTGTAGAGCCCTCTGGTTTAGGACCCAATGTTGCGATCCATGTCCAAAAGCTAATCTAGTCAAGTGCCTTCGAAGGAGAGCGCCTTTTCGGGTAAGAAAAATAGACAAGATCATAAACAGAGCTTCGGGAGGAAAAAGTTTATTTTTGCCCTCAAGATAGAAGGCTAAAAGGGGCCGAGTAAGAATAGATCTCAGGCAAGGATAAAGTATTTAGAACGGCCCAGAACATATAGACCGGGGAAAGAACCCTTCAGACAAACTACATGGAAGTTAGGGAAGCCTTTCCAGGGAAGAAAGAGGCCCCTTTCACATCTAATCCTTTCAAACATAAAGGACAGCTTGGCACCAAGGGTAATAAAGGATGGATTCAAAATTCGATTTCATTCCTTCCAAGAGAAATTATTTCATCAGCACCCCAGTGCGTCAAAAAGAGAACGCTAGTGATTTCAGCCATATAGACCACTAAAAGATCAAGAGCCCCACAGAGCCCGTTCCTTTAGCGAGACACACAAAGAGTTTTCTACTCAAAAACTGTTTTAGAACAAAAGCAGCAGGGTCTGAGACCAGTTTTAGATCTGCGGACGCAACTAAACAAATATGTTTTAAAGACAGAAAAATTCAAGAGTTTACAATCAATCAAAGAAAGGGTTATATTCAAAGACTCATGGTCTGACAAGCATAGACTTAAAGGACGCCTACTTTCATGTCCAAATCCTCCAATTATCAAGAAAATGTTCTACGTTTTGAATTGAGATCATCACTGGCAATTACGAGTTGCCTTTCGGCCTGCTCTCAGTCACCCGGTTGTCTCACAAAAGTATTAGTGACCCTAGTAGCCTGTCTAAGGTGTAAAAGGTTGGGTGTATACCATTTCTAGGACAACCTGTTGGTGTAGCAAACTCCAACAGCAGTCGATACGACATACAAAAAAAGTTCTTCAGTTCTTCAGGAACATGGGTGGATGTGAACACAGAAAAGAGCACCTAGGTGCCCGTTTTTAAAACGAAAAAAGGAGCTAGTATTGCTACCCGGAAAAGGCAAAGTGACAAAGATTATTCTGGAAAACTCGACATGAACCAGACAGCGCCAAAGTCCTCAGTAGGCATGTTTTGCTCAAGGTGTTTAGGTCTAATGTCAGCGGCCATTCCAATGGTTAAATGGGCAAGATGGAATATGAGGTCTACAACAATTCCTTTTTATAGAGTAAGTGCGCCATCATATAAGATGAAAAAATTTGCTAAAACTTCCAAAGGTATAAAAACAGAATTTGAAATGGTGGTGCAAAGAGGAAAATTAAACCAAGGAGTTTCGCTAGTACTCAAGTATTCATAAACTACAGATGCATCAGAAACTGGATGAGGAGCCTAATGCAGGAAAAGGTTGCGGTCAAGGTCACTGGCTCATGAGAGGAAGAATTCCAACCAGTAGAGATAAGGGCAAAAAGTTTACCTGGAGACCACTTCGGGGAAGTATTTGCAAAACAAGGATTGTTAGTAATAAGATCAGATCAATATGACAGCAGTAAAGGTACATCCAAAGACAGGGAAGGAACAGAAGTGTAAGCCTCTTGTGCCAAGTAATCCAATCTACGTGGGCCCAAAAACATCCTAAATTCGTTATCAGCCATTTACATCCCAGGTGACCAAACCAAAGGCAGTGAAAAAATACACCAGGGGAAGGAGCTTAAATACGAAAATCTTTGAAGATCTAGATAAAGAAATAGGGAAGCCCAAGAGGGATCTATGGCCACCGAAAGGAAAACAATGGCAAACAGTTTCTTTTATGAGAAGCTTCCAAACCAAAAAGCGATATCGACCAGACGCACTCAGTTAAATCCTGGAGATGGACACCTGAACTGTCTTTTTCGGCCTTCTCCCTTATATGAGATCGATTCGGAAAATTGCGTCAAGACAAGCGGAAGTGATTGCGATTAATTCCAGCATGGCGAGGAGGGCCGTGGTATCCTCTACTGTTATCCCTCGCCATAGAGGAAGCAGTAAGAATTCTACAATAGAAGGGTGGTTAACGCAGGGGTCCATTCAGAACCAAGACTGGGAGCATCTATCTCTGATGGCCCTGGCGATTGAGCGGGCAAGTTAAAAAGTATGGGACTTCAAAACAAGATGGTGGATTCTCTTCTAAGATACAGGAAAACATTTAACTTCAGAGAAATACTATAGAATATGGAATGCTTTTTGAATTTGCAAAAACAGACAGTTCGATCTTTTTATTAAAACCATATCCAGCAGAGATAGTAGCATTTTATACAGCGGGCTCCAAAGAAACTCTTTACGTTAAGAGGGCAAAATATCGGCTTTGACCTGACAATAACAGACATAGAATGTGCGTCCCAATGCTCTCGTGAAAAATTCGGTTCTTCCAGACTTAATTACATGTAAGGCCAAGGAAAGTTTTCTTAATGTGACCACCATGGGACTTGCCCGCTTGTGATGGACGTCCTAAGGTCCACCCATTTTGAAGCTTATAGAAACAATTCCATGTGGGCTCCTGACCCTCTAGGGTCTTTTTTTGGTAGCCATAAACGTCAGCCGGACGCAGTAGGGACAATTTGGAGCCTTGATTGCAAGAAGGTCCACCAGATACTTTAATTCTACAGGATAGAGTTAAATTTAGACCTTCGTTGAATTATGCAAAAAGTTGTAACAGACTATCATATACGAACTCCGTTTACCTAACACCTTGGCCCAGAACACAAGGACAAAAAGAAAAGAGAAATAACAATGGAATACCTTGGATTCTGGTAGCGCGATAAATATACCTACAGCGAACAAAAGGGAGTGAGAAGTCGGAAGGAAAGGTTGTTCATAATCCAAGAGGATCAAAGCAAAGGTCCAGCACCTTCAAAGAAGACGTTAAGCAAATGGATTATGACATGTATTCAAAATCGCTTATCCTTGAGAGACTTATCTATCCCACAGGGGTTTAAAGCTCATTCACCAGGGCATAGCCAGTTCGTGGGCCGGGCAAACATGTTTTGTTTGGAAAAAAAAACATTCAAGAACTTGTGACAGCTTTGGTAAGTCTATAGTGAAAAAGTGCGCCATTATGACTGGGGAAAAGAAGAAACTGAATACTCACTTCAACCTGTGACCCTTCAACCGTATACTGCAATTTCCCCCCTATGTCTACTGGAAGTTCACTTTGTGCAACATGCACAGATCCACTCCCGCCTGAAGAGATATTACTCGTTTACCCTGTTTAAAACAAAGACAAGGAGCAGGGTTTTGGGGCTTACTTATAATTTCCTGTTCGCGTTAGGGGGGAGGAGTAACCCTATAGTGATGCTGCCAATTCCATCAACTGGGGAAACAAATCACGTGTACAGTATTCGTAACATTTTTCTACTTGGCATTTGGGGATGTCAGGAAGTATACAGTGGGGTTTTCTTTCCATAGTCGCTCCATCAAACTCATATCTAGGGATCTTCTCTTTATCTGTGTGAACATTGGGGACGGGGAGAAAGGGGAAAGATGGTCGTCTGACCACTCTCGGTCTGGTCACTATGGTGTTGAGCAGGAAAGCCTGAATTCTCCACCAATAGTTTCCAGGGGCTTTGGGATGTCTTGTCTTTTATTACTCACTGACACCACCTGCAGGCTGGATGTGGTATATATGGAGTCTTGGTGTACATGTCCATTACAATACACACCACGTCCTTTGTAGCAGACAGAAACTATAAAATCAGTTCAAACTTACCAATATTTTATTTTCCTGGTCCGGAACACGGCAGTGGATGTAGTGGGTTAACCCCTCCCTTTACGTCCATGACAGTCCCATTTCTTAGCCAATAAATTGTTTATCCTCCACTTACCTGATATGTCTTTGATCTCTTTGTTCTGTAAGAGAAGGTTTTTGGTTTTTTTAAATACGTTTTTCGGGGAGGAAACTCTTCCACTGCTGTGTTCCGGACCAGGAAAAGAAAATCTCTGTAAGTTTGAATTGATTTTCTAGTTTCCCTGGTCCTACCACAGCAGTGGATGTAGTGGGATTTCCAATAGTTTCCCTGGTCCTACCACAGCAGTGGATGTAGTGGGATTTCCAATGTAGTACTAAAAGAAAACCACAAATACATGGGGTGGGATGCAAACAGGTAGTACTAAAAGAAAACCACAAATACATGGGGTGGGATGCAAACAGTTCATTTTTGGTTTATTGAGCTCAAGACTTTGAGCCCAAAATTTGAGTCTGCCCGACTCTGTACATCATGTTTATAATGCTTGTGTGAATCAGATCTGATGATAAGCCCCTGTCTTTCATTATCTGTCCTTCTAACAGGTGGTAACAGGATCTTAAAACACAGGATCTTCTGTTTCAGTCAATCATCACACTGTGTAAGGGATCACACCAAACAGATCAGTCCCATCAACACCCACTTCTATCTACTTTCACTTTCTCTCCTCCTAGCCATAGAGAGCAGGGATGTCTTGTCTTTTATTACTCACTGACACCACCTGCAGGCTGGAGGGATGTCTTGTCTTTTATTACTCACTGACACCACCTGCAGGCTGGAAGTGGTATATATGGAGTCTTGGTGTACATGTCCATTACAATACACACCGCCCCAATACATGCCCAGCACCACAGACTTGTATATCAAATGCCCCATCACATGCCCAGCAGAACTGTATACAAATGCATGAATATATGTCATAGGAAGTTGGGCCTGCCCTACCTGGGCCTAGTGGCACCCTAGCAACAAACATTCCCTACTGAATGGGAGCGCGTGGTGTGCAGGAGAAAAGAGGAGATGACGGCCGCATAACTTTTTTTTTCTTACCCCCAGGCCCCAGCTGCCAGAATATTACAGGGGCGCACCGTGAGCAAACATTCATGGTAGGCGCGCCCCTGAGGTCCCGGTCCGGCTGGCCATGCAGTGTAAAACATTGATAAAGTTTTTTAAACTGAACTTTTTCAAAAAAATTTTATTTAAAGGGCATGTCCACCCCCAAAACTGTAATTTAACCCCATACTGTCCACATTCTATAGTTTCAAAAAATCCTTACCTTAAAGGGCAACTAAAGCCACAGAACAAAACTGAACCAGAAGTCAGGACACCTTGATATAAAACCAGTAATCTGTGTTTTACCTCTCATTTTGATACAGGCGCTGGGAAATTTACCTAAAAAACATTTACTTCTCAGCATTCTAGTATCAGACAGTTTGGTCAACGACCATTATGTTCTGCACATGCTCAGTCCTTAGCTATGGCACAAACTTGTTACAGTTGGTCACACCCATTAATAATATCTAGCCAATCCTTTTACAGGACAGATAAAGCAAGAAAGCATGTGACTGAGGTCAGGAGGTGTGGTCTGACACTGCACATACACACATACTTCATCCAGTTCTTAACAGGCTTTGATTTACTTTAACAGAGTTCACTAAAGTGGCATTTTATAGTTTATTGGTGTTTTTAGGGGGGTTGTTTTCAGATTCTGGAATATAAAAAATTGGGTTTAGTTCTCCTTTAAATCTCTGCTCCAAATGGTTCTTCTGTTATGCCCCTCCAAAGTCCAGTAAACTGTTGTGTAGAAGCTTTCAGTGAGACATCCTGTGGCTGTCTGTGCCTCAACCTCATCAAGGTCTGAGGCATGCGCAGGGAAGCCCTCCCTCCCTCCCCCTCCCACCCCCTCCCACCCACCATCCGGATCCATCCTCTGAGGCCGTGGCACCTAGCGTGAAATCCTCTTCAGGTAAGGTAAATAAGATCTCCCCAACCCTAACCGCCATAATATTTTTGAAAAAAACTGCCCCGATAGTTACTTACAGACCCTTCTCTCCCGCGGCGTCTTCGATGACGTCAGCCACGTCTGTGATTGGCCGCATCTTAGCCAATCACAGACGCGGATGGCGGACCAGCCCCTGCTTGCAACTTCCGCAAGCAGGGAGCTGGATAGGAGACGGCGCGGGAGAGAATGGGCTGTAAGTAAACATCTGGGCAGTTTTTTAAAAATATATTATAGCGGTTGGGGGTGGGCAGCTGCTACCTACAGTATACTAAAAGTTTAATTTCAGGGTGGACATGCCCTTTAAACATGACACTGCACGGTCCGGCCTGGTTTTTACTGCACAGACCGGCCCGGGGGGCATTTGCCCCTCTGCCCACCGGCCCAGTCTGCCCCTGGTTCTAGGGCATCTATAATAAACCAGGACGCCCAGTGTTCTCCCTGTCTGATTAATTTGGCTTGAAAAAGCCAAATTACTGTTCTTTCTATTTCTTCTTTTTTTTCTTCTTCCGTTTTATTCTTCTGCTTTTTTGGACCGTATCTCCTCCCACAGTTTTTGAGCTAGAGACATGAAATTCAATACAGACGTGCGGGGCATATAGGAGAACTAAAAAATTAATTTTGATTAATAATAAAAAAGGTTTGGCTTTTTTTTTTTTTTAATTCTTTATTTGTAATATTTTATATATTTAACGAGAGAGAATGGAAAAAAAAGAGGATAATAACATTGGAGAGTATGCAGACTCTCAAAATTTGGTAATTCTCAGTATTCTTTCTGTTGGCATTGTATAAGAGAGGGAAAGAGGGGGTGGGAAAGAGGGGGAGGGAAGGAGTTTTTAAGGTGGACACTTTAGGTATTATGGTTTATGTTAATCTTACACAATTGTCTATTCAGTTGTTAAGTATTCTATCGATTCTTGTCAATAAAAGCATCACTTTTTTTGATAGTTCTATCATGAGGTATTTTGGCTGTGTTTAGGTAGATAATAGCATTTTATAGGTATCGGTTTCCTTAAATGCGATCCATGTCAGCCAGGTTGTGAGAAATTTGTCTTGGTTGTCATATATTGATGCTGTTAGGTCTTCCATTCGCATTATATGTAGTAATTCTTGGACCCAGTGATTGTTTGTGGGACATGTTAAGCTTTCTGGTAGCATGGATAGCAGAACATATTGAGCGAGGGGTGTCAAGGATTGTGCTGTGATTTGGTTATATATTTTTATGATTGATGTCCAGAAGGGTTGGATTATTGGGCAAGATAACCAGATATGAGACATTGTTCCTTCCTCTTTTTGGCATCTCCAGCATGTTGCTGGGGTATTTGGGTAGATCTTATGTAATATTGCTGGGTTATAATTTTTTTCTTGAACTTTGCTTGCCATTGACATTTTATGTGTCATTTTAAAGCATTTCTCCCATTGTTGGTCAGTAAATGTGGTTTGGAGTTCCTTTTCCCATTTATAGGTAAATGAGGGTGGATCTGAGGAGTGAGAGTCTATGTGTGGTTTCTTTCAGTTTGATAGAGCTTATGTAGTGGGAGATTTGGCTGTATTCCAAACGTTGTAGAGTGGAGGGGGTTTCTTCTTGGATCAGTTCGTACAATGGGATGATGGAAGCTTTCTCTGTAATTTGTAGTAATTTTGGGTTATCTGTTTTATTCCAGATGAGAAATGTATGTGTAGAGAGTCCGGAGGGAAAGGAAGGGTTGTAGAATATGGGTGTTAATGGTCCAGGTCTATTTGAAAGTTTGTATCTTGTTCTTATCATTTCCCAGGTTCTCAGAGTGCTGTTTAGGAGATTTATTTTCTGGATAGATTTAGGGCGGTCTGTAGGGGTGAGCCATGGCAGATTTTGTGTTGGCATTTGAAGCATATCGTTTATGATTTCCACCCATAGCTTGTCTTGGGTATGATGTGTCCAGTTTATAATTTGGGTCAGAATAGCGGCTTTGTGGTAGAGGTTTAGGTCCGGTAGGCCTAGTCCGCCCGTGTTTTTATGTCTGGTCATTGTGGAGTACTTTAGCCGGTGGGGTGAGCTTGCCCAGATGAATTTGAGTAGGAGCTGTTTAGTCTTATCAAAGAAAGTTTTTGGAGGGAGGAGAGGAATGGTTTGGTATATATATAGGAATCTTGGCAGAATGTCCATTTTTATTATGTTAATTTTTGCAAACCATGAATAACATTTTTTTTTCCATGAGCACAGATCGGAGGAAAGTCTCGTTATTAAAGGTTGATAATTAAGATCATACAGGCTGGTAAGATCATTTGATAGTTTGGTTCCCAGGTAGGTAATTTACTGAGTTTGCCAACGGAATGGGAAGTTTGATTTCAGGAGGTCAATGGTGTCTTTTGGGAGGGTGATGTTTAGGCACTCGGATTTTTGGTAGTTAATTTTAAAATTGCTTAGTTTAGCGAATGTATCTATCTCTTTCAGTATATTGGGTATTGAGATATGTGGAGATGTGATATATAATAAGAGATCGTCCGCATAGGCTGCCATTTTGTGGGTTCTTGTGCCAATTTGTATTCCTCCTGTGTTAGGGTTGGTTCTGATAGCATTTAGTAGATGTTCCATTGTTAATATGTACAATAATGGTGATACCCTTGTCTGGTTCCATTGCGTATATTGCAGGGATCCTACAGGGTTCGGTTTATTTTAATTCTGGCTGTATTTTGTTGGTATAGTGCCATAATTCTATTTACACATATTTCTCCTATGCCTAGGTTTATCAGTGTGGATTTGAGAAAAGACCAGTTGACCCTGTCGAAGGCCGGAAAGAAGACTGAGGGGGATTTTATTTCTTTGTGCGTGAGAGATGAGGGTGATTGTTTTTATGGTATTATCCTTTGCTTCTCTGTTAGGTACAAATCCAGCCTGTTCTGTATTTATCCAGGTTGGTATGAAGTTTTTAAATCGTGAGGCTATGATCTTAGCGTAAATTTTAATATCTAGGTTAATTAGGGAAATAGGTCGGTAGCTTCCGGGCGATGCCGGGTCTTTTCCAGGTTTAGGTATAACTGTGATATGTGTTTCTAAGGTTTGGGATGGGAAGTGACATTCAGCTGAGATTGAGTTGAAGGCTCATAGTAGGAATGGGGTTATTTCTGTTCTAAATAATTTGTAAAATTTGGCTGTGTAGCCGTCAGGTCCTGGGCTTTTGCCTATTTTGAGGGATTTGATTGTTTCCTTAATTTCTTGTTCTGTGAAAGGTACGTTAAGTGTGGCTAGGTTGTCTGTGTCTATTTGGGGGAGAGATGTGGAGGTTATATATGAATTTATATTCCTTGGGTTGGAGTCGTTGTGTGGTTTTATGTTGTAGAGTTTATCGTAGAAATCTTGAAATGTTTTAGCAATTTCCTCCGATCTGTGCACCATGTTTCCCCCTTCCTGTTTGATTTTATTTATATAGTTACTTGTATATTTACAACGCAGGGAGTTAGCCAGGGACCTGCCGCATTTATCTTTGAACTCGTATAATTGTCTATTATAGAAGCTTTGATTTGATTTGGATGTTGAGTCTAGTAAAATTAGGAGGTCTTGTCTGGCTTTAAGCAAGTCTTTATATGTGTTTTGGTTCCTGCTTTTCTTATGCGTGGATTCTAATGTGTGATAGTTGCTTGTAATTGTGTGATTTGCTGTTTCAAAGCTTTTTTAATTCTTGAGCCTTGTTGTATGAGATGGCCCCTTAGGGTGCATTTTAAGCCTTCCCATTGTAGTGGTGAAGAAGTGTCATCATGCTCATGAGTCTCTTGGAAAGTGGATATGACTTTTTTGATTGAGTCTATGCATTCTTGTTTTTTTAATAGTTGGTCATTTAATTTCCACGTCCAATTAGATTTTCCTTGCCTGGGAATAGTTATGTTTAAGTGAATTGGAGGGTGGTCTGACCAAAGGATGTTGCCGTAGTGGCATTTTGGGTTCCATGATAGAAGTGTGTGTGAGATTAGAAAATAATCTATGCGGTTATAGGAATTATGTACGGGTGAGTAAAAGGAGTAGTCCTTTTGTGTGGGATTGAGTGTTCTCCAGATGTCTACCAGTTGATTATTATGTAGTGTCTTTTTAAGTGAGTTGAGTAGTTTATGTGATGTATGTGTGATGCCTGAGGAGCTGTCTATTAATGGTTCTAGAGCTATGTTGAGGTCGCCTCCCATTATGATGGGTCCCTCTCTAAAGTTTTGTAGTTGTGTTAAGTAGGAGGTGCATGTTGTAATCTGTTGGGTGTTAGGTAAGTATATGTTAGCTAGTGTTAGGGTTGTGCCATTCATTTGTATCTTAAGAAAAATGAATCTGCCTTTTGTGTCTTGTTTTGATTCTACCAATTGAAAGAGATTTTGTGTCTTGTTTTGATTCTACCAAAATCAAGTCTTATGTATTACTATGGCTACTCCCTTTGACTTAGCTTCCGGGTTATTGCTGAGGAACCATTTCTGGTAGTGTTTATTGTAGATTTTGGGTGCTGCATCTGCCTTAAAATGTGTTTCCTGAAAGAAGATTATGTCTATGTGTTCCTTGTGCATGTGGTGTAGTATTTGTGCCCTGCGTTGTGGTATGTTTAGTCCTTTTGCGTTGAACGAGCAGATCCGTAGCTCACTCCCCGTTGGCATTTTTGACAATTTTAAACAAGCTTATATTAGTGACCTTTTGATGGGTGGGGAAGATTGGGAGGTAAAGAGGGTAGGGGTAGGGGGGAGAAAAGAGAGAGATACAGTAGAGAAAACATCAATGAAAGATGCAGTAGAGAAAACATCAATATTTAAATTTTTAGCTTTAAACTGTATAATTGGTACCAGTTCGTGGCAGTGCCCCCAAAATTCCCTGGGGGGCATGTATGTCCCTTGGGGTGGTGGTCCTTTTGATCCGTCATTGTTGGATCCCTGGATGAAGTGTCCAATTGCACACCCTCCACGTTGGTCAAGTGTATTTGCTGGGTATATTTTATCAACCTTGCTTTGTCGGGTAAGCTATAAAGGGAGGGATTATGTTGGATAGAGCTGTTACCCATAGTTAGCTTTTAGCTCTCTTGGGGAGTAAGTTCCTTGTTTTGGGTTGGTCGTCTGATTGATCTTTGTTTTTTGTGTGTGATTGTTTGCCATAATTCTTGTGGCAGCAGTGGGGTATTTGATATGGGGATATCCTAATCCGGTAGTTCTATTTTTGGGAGGCCTAGCTTGGTGAGGAACGCTGGTAGATTTTCAGGGTCTCTCAGAGTGGCTATAGTTTGTTCTTTTTTAGCTTGCAGAGTGAAGGGAAAAAGCAACTTATAAGTAATGCCTGAGTCTTTTAGTTCTTTGAGTAGTGGCTTCATGGCCTTCCTCTGTTGAAGTGTACGTTGGGATAAATCGGAGAACAAAGTAATTTGGGCCCCTTGAAGCTCTATTTCTAAGCAACCTCTTGCATTAATAAGGATTTGTTCCTTGGTGTGAAAGTGGTGTATGCAACAAATTACATCTCTTGGGGGGGCGTCGTCTGATTGTCTGGGTCGGAGGGACCTGTGTGCTCTATTTAATTCGATGTGAGTGTCCTCACATCGAGTTGACCCAGTATGTTATTGAAAATTTTTTGGAGTACCGCAGGGAGGTCTGATGTGGGGACCGTTTCAGGCAGGCCTCTCACTCTAATATTGTTCCGGGGGCCTCGATTTTCAAGGTCGTCGATATGGTTTAAGAGGGCTCTAATTGTGAGTGCCTGGGAAGTTTGTATAGTATGGAGGGTGTTGTTCCTCATATCTGTGCTCCAGATCAGAGACGCGGTCTGCGACTTCCCTGAAGTCTTGGCGGAGGGCCGATATTTCGGCCTTGCACGTGTGTTCCACCTTGGTAATTAGTTTCTTTTGGTAGGTAGGGATCGGATCTAAGGTCCGGAGTCTGTTCCTCTGCATCTGACTCCTCAGGTGAGTCATTGTGAGGTTCAGTTGTGGGGCCTAGTACTTCCTGTTCTGGAGAGAGTGCCGTGTCTCTCTGAGTTTTGCCAAAATAGCGGTCCAGGTCCTTGTTTGGCGGGTTTTGGTGTGTGGGTTGGGGTTTTTGGGGTATTCTTTCTCCTCATGGTTATGAGCTATGGATAGGTTGAATGCTTATTGCAGCGTGGTTTGGGGTTGCTGTCTCGGAGCTCCCTTCAAGTGCGTCCGTCCATGCAGAGGTCCAGGCCACGCCCCAAGGTTTGTTTTTTTAACCCCCATGTGACACAGTTACATAACCTACTGACCTACCCCTTCATTACTGTTGCAGCCATACCTAAAGGGTAACTAAAGTCAAAAATTTTTTTTTGACCAATCATCAAAAAAGTTTGTTTTTTTAACCCCCAACCAGACACAGGTACACACACCTACTGATCTACTTATCCATTACTGTGGCAGCCATACCTAAAGGGTAACTAAAGTAATAAAAAAAAATTTGACCAATCATCAAAAATATTTGTTTTTTTAACCCCCAACCCGACACAGGTACACACACCTACTGATCTACTTATCCATTACTGTGGCAGCCATACTTAAAGGGTAACTAAAGTCAATCATCAAAAAGATACAGAGAGATTAAATAAAAGTTATTATAATTGAAAATGGTGCTAATTTTGCCCTAACTAATCAGATGTTAGCTTTCTGATTGATTGGATCAAAATTAGCACCACTTTGGGCTGGGTACACACAAATGTCTTTTTTGTCCCAAACAAGCGTTCACTACAAACTCATCATTCCCATTATTGAGTTTTAAAATCTGCAGAAAACACACATATTCCCTTCCAAAATGCAGCCCTTCAAGCCAAATTCAAAGTTTATACTTTCTATAAATAATTCATTTCTATAAATAATATACAAACTGTTTGTTTTAGGACAGCTATCAAAATGACATTTGTTTAAACATTGTACTGACAAATTGTCCTGTCAAAATCAGCTGTCAAAAATGGTTTTGTGCACTTTTGGGTTCCGTGTTGTCAGTGTCAGTCTGCTGAGCTTCTAACCATATATTGAATAAGTTAGGGGACTAGTGGAAATACTGACACCACTGAAACTGTAAATACTTTAAGAAAAGACGACAGCTTATTGCTGTTTATGTCAAGCAGAATGGTAGGTAGTAATACTTGCTGCTCCCTCCCGCTAAATTATTAGTTGCAGGTATAACTTTATATTTTTCAGTGTAGTGGTCCTTTAACTTACTCACAATGGCTGTTAATCACCCACTTGTTTATCTGGGGGTTGTGGTGCCTGTTGAGCGTGTATAGAAGGCTTAACACTACATACAGCCTTCTATACTGGTAACTTTAATTCATACATATGAGACCAGTTTACTATAAATTCGCCAGGTGACATCCATTAATACTTTCCAATCTAGACAGTTATCCTACCTTTCTAAGCACCAGCACAACAAATGAAGCCGTCTCAAGCATCTTGTACCCATCCCCCCCACTTGTATGCCACTGCGCACATCACATGACGTCGACATGTGCGCACGTCGCCGCAAAATGGGCAAACGCGGTACGATGACGTCACACGCATGACCGTTCCCGTTGAGGTGCACACGCATTGATATCATGTTGCGTGCGCGGGGGAGGGGGAATAGAACAAAAAAAATTAGCCAACGTTACTTTTAAAGACATAGCTTTCTACTAAACCAAAGTTGTTTTTACAGTTTACTTATCCTTAAAGTTAATTAGGGATAAGTGCTAACCCGTGTCCTGCCATCGGTTGGTGAATCGATCGCCTAAGTTAAATGTGGGTGAGAGTTTGAATGGGTTGCGGATCAGGTTTGTTTAGAAAGCTGTGGGTGAAGGTAACGACAGGTAGGTTGCGGGTTTGTTAGAATTCGATTGCGTGTATATGCAGGTGCAGGACTGATCACTGGAAAAAAATGGGCAACGCCGGGTACTCTGCTAGGTAAATATATTAAGGAGTAATACCAGTTTGAGTTTCTGTTTTGTTTCTTAATTCTCTATTTTGTATTGTAGACATAGGGGAAAACAGGTACAATCAATCAATGGAATGCAAACCATGCAGACAAATACTAAACAATGAGGTGTAAACAAAAACCAGGAGACACCCAGCACCATTGAGCACTTCACCCAATAAAAAGTATATGTATGCATTGTATATCACAACAACACTATCTTGTTTTCAATCAGACATCCCATTTTGTTGGTGAAGTCATAAAATGTAGGGGAAGAAGGAAAAAAATTAGGAATATTCCTTTAATAAAATAACTATGATCCTCCAATACACAATATTGTTTCAAACACAGTGCATATGTGTAGTTAACAAATAAATAGATTGAAGTAAAAACATATACTGTTGTATAGCAAAGTGCATATATATAGTTAGCAAGTAAATGGATCAAATATATACTATTGCATAAGTGTCCATTATCCTGTGATAAGTACCGTACAATGAATTTGTATATAGTCCTCCAACCCCCCTGAATTTTCAGTTTATCAATAAACAAGGCAAATAAAAATACTAACAGTTGTTAGTGCTAGCTGAGCATTATGGGTACTAGGGTTAACCGGGTGACTGGAAGCCTTTGTAATAAAAAAGGAAGAAAATACATAATGTAAAAATGCAAACAAGCATGGAAATGCTATTCCTGAGAAAGCAAAAGAAATTACAAATGATTTTTAAACACATTAACACACACATCTACCTACAGGGTAGGCTCAAGGGGAACAGAAAGTAATAGCCATTGCCGCAAGCTGACAACCTAACTTGTAGTAGAAGAGGAGTTGTTATATCACCATTTGGGTGAGGAGTAGGGTGTCAGTGCACTTCACTTAATAAACATAGCCCATACTGGGTGAACAATCATATGGTTTTATTAGAACATTAATACTACTGGAGTACTGGACCATACAGGTCATAAAGTCCCATACAAGCACTTACGTATATCCAAAATACTACCACACAATAGTGTTATAAATAAATACCCAAGAATTGGAGCTCCACTTATTGGTTTACAGGTTTACATACATTTTATTCACAACCCTGCATTGAAAACTCAAATATTCTCCTATTACCATCGGGATATGGTTGATATTTCCCATTCTGCCAATGTTCCCTGAAATTTTAAATGCCTATGGATGCAGATGTATATTTTCTGTGCACATACAAAATTAAATTGTGCTTCACACCGTAGTGCTTATATTCTAGGAGATTTTTGTACGCGCACCACCCTGGCGTAGGTACCAGGGTCACAAAGGTCACAATTGCGACCAGGCCTTTGTAGCTGGGGGGCCCGCAACCATAGCTCCCAAATGTACAGGGACTTAGGGACTATCTTGACCCGCAGTGTCCCGGTGTCGGGTCTAAAAAAAGAAAGAAAAAAAACGAAGTGCAGTGGGAGGGATTTCCGGACTCAAAAAACAGAAACTTTTAGTTGTTACTTATATGGAGTGTGCAGTGTCAATGCTTAATGTTATCACACTGTGTTCAACTGGCCGTGTTAGCTCTATGTGCAGATAGTGGTCGGCTGCACACAGCTTCAGGAAACTAGAAAATCAATTCAAACTTACCGAGATTTTCTTTTCCTGGTCCGGAACACGCCAGTGGATGTAGTGGGTTAACCCCTCGCTTCACGTCCATGACAGGCCCCTTTCTTAGACAATAAATTGTTTCTCCTCCCCTCACCTGGTATGTCTTTGACGACTGTTCTGTAAGAGAAGATTTTTTTTTAATAAGTTTTCGGGTAGGGAACTCTTCCACTGCCGTGTTCCGGACCAGGAAAATAAAATCTCAGTAAGTTTGAATTGATTTTCTAGTTTCCCTGGTCCTACCACGGCAGTGGATGTAGTGGGATTTCCAACGTAGTACTAGAAGAAAACCACAAATACAGGGGATGGGATGCAAATAGTTCATTTTTCATTTATTGAGCTCAAGTTGAACGTCAAGTTTATAATGCTTCATAAACATGGATGTTGAAGTCCATGTGGCCGCTTTACAAATCTCCAGAGGAGAGCATCTTGCTGCAAAGGCCCAGGAGGTTGCCATTGCCCTGGTTGAATGTGCTGTTACCCTATCGGGTTGTTCCACTGCTGCAATTTTATATGCTTGTCTAATTGCTGATTTAGATCTGATTATAAGCCCCTGTCTTTCATTGCTTGTTTTTCAATTTCCAAGCCACTTAGTTCAGTTTGTTCACTTGTGGATGGATAATTGACCCTTGTGTCAATAGATTGGGTATTTTTGGAGTTATCATTATTACCGAGGTCTGGTCTTCCTGTATCTTTTTTAGTATTCTCGGTATTAGCGATATTGGGGGGAATATATATGCCAGATGGAATTTCCAGCTCATTGAAAATGCATTTGTTCCTATTGCAATAGGGTCTGGTAGCCAGGAGAAGAATTTCTTCATCTGCCTGTTGTCCCTAGTTGCCATCAGGTCTATTTGAGGTATCCCAAAGTCCTGAGTGATCATATTGAAGACATTCTTGTCCAGGAATCATTCCAGTGGATTCACTGTGACCCTGCTCAGACGGTCTGCCTCTATGTTTTTGGCACCTGGTATGTGGATCGCTGTGATATCTTTCAGGTTGATTTCCCCCCATCTCAATATCTCGTCTACCTGGTTCCAGAGTGCTTGACTCCTGGTGCCCTCCTTTTTGTTTATGTAATAAACAACTGACATATTGTCCGAGAATATTCTCACGGCTTTCTTGACAATCAGATGTTTGAATGAGATTAGAGCCATCATTACTCATTTCATCTCCTTGAGGTTTTGATGTTTGGCTCTCCAACACGGGTTCCACTTGCCTTGTATTGACTGACCTTGGCATATTGCCCCCAACCTGATGGGCTGGCATCTACAGTAATCGTGATCCAACAAACTTGCATCATACTTACTGCCTTGAAATTCTTTGTCTCTAACCACCATTTCAGTTTTCTCATTGTATTTTTTGATAGGTCAATTTTTTGAAATTGACTGGATTGGGGTTTCCATTACAGTTGTAGTGGTCTTAGGTGATATTGAGCCCACTGGACTAATTCTATTGTGGATACCAATTTCCCCAGGACTCTTTGGCAGATGGATGCTGTTGTCACTGGAAATTTCGTGATCTGTTTGATTTCCTGAATTATATCTTCTTTCTATCTGGAATGACATTTTGATGTGTGTTGTGTTTATTTCTGCTCCAAGGAACCTGATCTCCTGAGTAGGATTAAAAATAGACTTTAATGTATTGATCAACCAGTGACGGTGACATCATCTATATGCAACCCCAAGAAAGGGGCTTGTCATGGACGTGAAGGGAGGGGTTAACCCACTACATCCACTGCTGTGGTAGGAACAGGGAAAATGCAAGCAGAGGCATGGGAGCGGAGGTCAGTGTAAAGCTAGGTACACACCTAGCGATTTTTCCTCCTGACCGACCGTTCGATACTTTCGAACGGTCGGTCAGGAGGAAGGACTGTCGGTCGCGGCAAAAGCAGCCGCGTCCGATAGTCACCACGACCGATCGTGCGGTCCATAGAGGACCGCACGATCGGACGAGGTTTTCCACCCTGTCCGATCGTCCTTTCGTCCGATTCGGACGAACGGTCGATCGGACATGGGCACATTCGGATTCGATAATTTCGGTCCGATCGACCGATACACTGAACTATCGGTCGATCGGACCGAAATATCTAATCGTGTGTACCCAGCTTTAGACTGTGCAGTAAATGGTTGTTCCACATTCCACACTTGACCCTGCCTGTGCTGGTTGCAGCTGCCTGTATTGTATTACCTGGTTGATTTAGCAAGTAAACTAGTATTTTCACTGACACTACTAAATCAAACAAGCATTACAATACAGGCATATAGCTGCTGGGTCATAGTGCACTGCTGCTCAAAGTCTTACTGTGTCAGTGTGCACAGTGCATGTATGTTTGCATGTGCATTCTGTGTATGCAATATATGTGTGCATAAAAGTATGTATGTATTGTGCATAAGAGGGAGCATGTATGTTGTGCATAATATTATGTATGTATTTGTGTGTATAAGAGTATGTCTGTGCATATAACAGCGTGTGTGTGTGTGTAAGCGCATGCATGTTTGTGTGTAAAAGCATGTATAAGAGCAGGCATGTCTGTAGAAGAGCCCATGTGTGTGAATGAATATGTGCGTATAAGAGCATGTGTGTATAAAAGCATTTGCGTGTGTATAAGCATGTGTGTGTGCGTATTATAAGAGCAAGATTACAGTATCTGAATATAAGCACAATGGGGGGGGTATCTGTGCCTGTTACTGTGCTGCATGTGTATATTGATGGGGGAGTGGGGTAATCTGTGCCTGTTACTGTCTGTGTGCAGTGCCAACCAATGACTAGTATGCTGTGCCATCATAAGATTTAAAGCTAATTTGTGTTTGCGGTGTGGTCAGGGGGCTAATCACCAAATTCTGCACCAGGGCCCATAGGTCTGTAGCTACGCCACTGGCACTTGGCATCCAAAACTTTAAAGTTAATCCCATTTTGTACCTTTTTATATAACCACCATCTGTCCCTGTTTTTAATGAACAAATAAAAGCTATGTTTTATAATTATCGAAACAACGGTGCAGCAGCCTTTGTTTGATTTTGCGCACCACTGTAACCTGTGTGCGTAGGCCTGCAGAGTTGTGCGCATGCACACGAGCGCACAGCTTGGAGGGAACATTGCATGATCGGTAGTAGTCCAGTATAATACATAAGGCTCTGGCATTTCAATGGGGAGGTGCAGTGGCGAGAATCTATATTACAGTCACTCAGTGATGTCACTGAGTGACTTCCTGTATTCCACTGCCCTTCCCAATTTCTCTCTCCCTGCCTGTATGAGTAATGTAGATAACAAGTCTGTTTTTGTACACTGACTGACTGACTGAATTATTGTGCTGATAAGGAGGAGAGAGTGGCCGAGTCAATTATGACTCGTAGGAATGCGCTCACTCCTCCTTATCAGAACAGTAATTCAGTTAGTCAGTGTAACGAACCAGAACTGCACCGGGTGATTTATTGACAATATTTATTGTATTTTAGTTTGAGATAGAAATGGCAGTTAACTATTTGTATTTACAAAAATGGACTCTCTACATTACTAATACAGGGAGGGGAGGAGGCAGAGTTCCTGTCCTAGATTTTTCCTTTTTTAACCTTATGTATTATATGGAATAATATGCTACCTACAGAATAATATATGGATATTACTTCACTGACTTCAGAATGTCAACTGGGATAATGTATTATCAGGTAAAGGTACTGAACAGAAGTGGACTGTGTTCAAGGGGATTTTAAGCCAGTTCACATCTAAATTTATACCCTTGGGAAATAAATGTAAAAAAAATAAATCCGTGCCCATGTGGCTGAATTCTGATGTAAAGAGGCAAATGGTAAGGAAGAAAAAGGCATTTAAAACCTTTAAGGCCGAGGGAACGGAAAGGGCCTTTAGGGAGTATAAAAACTGTAACAAGGACTGTAAGAAAGCCATCAAACTAGCTAAAATTAATAATGAAGTTAGGATAGCTGAAGAAAGCATCACTAAGCCTAAACATTTTTTTAAGTATATTAATAGTAAGAAGATGAGGACTGAGAATGTGGCACCATTAATTAATGGGGATAAGTTAGTTACGGAGGATGGCGATAAAGCAAATGTCTTGAATAATTTTTTTCCCTCTGTATACACTATAGAAGATCCAAGTACAGATATCATAGAGTATAGTAGCAATAAAGGTATACAAGATTCAAGTTCACTTTGGTTAACCGAGGATATGGTACAGAAAGAACTAAATAAGGTTAATATTAATAAATCTCCTGGACCGGATAAAATACATCCTCGGGTACTTAAGGAGCTAAGTTCAGTTTTATCTAGGCCATTGTTTCTTATTCAATGTTGATAAATGTAAGGTGATGCATTTTGGACTTAAAAATACTTGTGCTACTTATACTATAAATGGCTCTGTGTTAAGTGAATCCCTGTTGGAAAGGGATCTTGGAGTTTTGGTGGATAACAAACTTAAAGGTAGCAAGCAGTGCCAGGCGGCAACAGCCAGAGCCAGCATGGTATTGTCTTGTATAAAGAGAGGTATGGATTCAAGGGAGGAAAATGTAATTCTCCCTCTTTACAAAGCATTGGTAAGGCCTCATTTGGACTATGCAGTGCAATTTTGGAATCCTGTGTACAAAAAGGACATCTTTGAAATGGAAAGGGTTCAGAGAAGGGCAACTAAATTAATAAGGGGATTGGGGGAGCTTGAATATGAAGAGAGACTGGAAAAGTTACAATTATGTACGCTGGAGAAAAGGCGCTTGCGTGGGGATATGATTACTGTGTATAAATACATTAACGGGCCATACAATAAACTATCTGGGGCATTGTTCACCAATAGAACATGTCAAAGGACACGAGGACATCCCTTAAGACTTGAAGAAAAAAGGTTTAGGCTTCAAGCTCAGAAAGGGTTTTTCACTGTGAGAACCGTAAAGCTATGGAACTGTCTTCCAGTGGACGTTGTAACGGCAGGCTCATTTGTCAGTTTAAAAAAAAGCTGGATGAGTTTCTGCAAACAAGGAATGTTGCAAGTTACTGGTATTGATACATAAAGTAGAGTTGATCCAGGGAAATTTCCGATTGCCACTTGGAGTCAGGAAGGAATTTTTTCCCCCTTCATAAATTTGGTGGGTTTTTTTTGCCTTCCTCTGGATCAACAATTAGGCAGGAAATGAGGATATTGCTAGATGGGTTGGACTGGATGGACGTATGTCTTTATTCAACCTCAAATACTATACTATACTATACCTCGGAGTTCCCTGACTTCTATGTGTTTTTATATGGTCAGGGAACTCCTCGTGGTGTAATCTCCTTATATTACACTGTAGGTTGCGTATTATCCCTTATATCATATCAATCCACTCAATCTCAACTCTTGAGGTGTAGAAGCCTGTATTAACAATGTTAAAGAAATATGTTATGCCAAGGCACTTCTTTTACCATATTTGTGAAAGCATGCACTGAAATGTTCTTGAAAGCGCTCTGCTAATTTCCATGATGTAATTTCCACATTTTCCTTATTGCACCCACATTCTAACACATTCACAACTTGTTCTGTCTGACAGCTAATCCTTTGTCATCCACTAACTTCCATTATAAAGATGCACTGACTTTTTTTCTGCCATTTGTTTACACATTTTACATTGTCCACATTTTACCATACATTTCCTTTCAGGTGTATTCTGTTAATGCCTAGCTAAGATGTCACAGCGATGCAGACAAAAAAGAACGGGCTGCAGCAATCCTGTGTATCAATCTCACACGGAGGTAGTAGATAAAAAAACTTCTCTGACGAAGTGCCATTATCAGGCACGAAACGCGTTAGACATGTACCCGTTTGTATAGCCATATGTGTTAAATAAAGAAGTTTTTTATCTACTACCTCCATGCGAGATTGATTCACAGGATTGCTGCAGCCCGTTCTTTTTTGTCTGCATCGCTGTTGTTTGGACCTTGCGAGGGGTCTGGGGCAAGACAGCACCCGGACCAAAGGCTACGACTGGTGAGACCCCTTTTAAGCAATTTCGCATCTTGTTAATAATGTTATCGTCTCTCTGAGTATCTACACACTAGAGCGTCTGGGTCCGGGGGAGTGTCCACCCGGCCCACCCCGTTGTTGTGTGTAAGTCTTTATCATTTTCAAAAATCAGCTATTTTATTCCCTACTTTTGTTATGTTCTAATAGTGCACATAAAAATAATTCAATATCTGGGACTTTCTAGTGTGATTGAACATTCTATTTATCGCATTGTTGTATTGATTAGATTCTCAGAACCCGGTTCTTCCTGCGTCCGGCACGCTCTAATCACTTGTTTATCTAAGATGTCACATCATCTCTTAGGCTAACAAAATGACTATGGCACAGCTTATGCCTTAAAAGGCATGTCCACCCCCAAAACTCGAATTTAACCCCATACTGGCCCCACTCTCTAGTGTACAAAAATCCTTACCTTACATCCCAGCTCCTTATGGTTGCCATGCTGTGCCCCTCCAAAGCCAGGAAAATTGTAGTGTAGAAGCTCCCAGTGACTCATCCTGCGCTTGTCTCTGCCTCAACCTCGACAAGGTATGAGGCATGCGCAGGAGAGTCCTCCCTCCCGTTTTCTTCTCCCTCCCCCTAGTGTAAATTCCCCATGATATATATATATTGATCCCCCAGCCCCAACCGCCGTAACAGATTTCAAAGAAAGTGCCCCGATAGTTACTTACCTTCCCTCCATCCTCCAGCGTTCTGAGCAGCCGGCAGCCGCGTCCCTGATTGGCTGCCTCTCAGCCAATCAGGGACGCGGCTGCCAGTCCCGTCATTTCCATGCAAGTAGAAGGACTGGAGAGTGCCGCGGAGGATAGAGGGAAGGTAAGTACATATCGGGGCACTTTCTAAAAATTTTATTACGGCGGTTGGGGCTGGGGGATCAATATGTATAACATTAAAAGTTAAAAAAAGGGGTGGACATGCCCTTTAAATTGGGGGCCCTCCACCATTGGGCTAATTCCAGCCTTATCTACCAGTTGTCTATTCTCACAAAGATGCAAGTGACACTGTAACATAGATCTAATATTAGAAACCAAACTACAGTACTTTCTCGAGATAAAATATACTCTTAATAAACAACAATCGTAGCTGCCCAGACCTACCGGTAATAGAGATAAAAGAAAAACACCTCTATCTTAAAATACAATAAGTGGATTATGGTCCTGTGCTAGAAATCAGCTACTTTATAATGCATGCAGATACGAAAATATGAGAATATAACAATGTATAAATATAACACCCAGCTAGGTAAGTTAATAAAAACTGTATTTAATAACCAATGATCCTATATGCATAAAAATCAAACCCCTCCTATATACCCTTTGTTCCCTTTAACGTTTCATATATGGTAATAAACAAGCAAAAATTACCAATACAATGGAGCTCCAAACTGGTATGTATCAAAGGGCAACACACAATATTAGTCTCCACTCCTTTAAGTGAGACTGCTGTAGAGAGAGTCAATTGAATGTAATCCAATGCACTAAGATGAACGGTGCCAGCATTGAATAATCAGGTTCATTCCAAGGATCAGAATTCCAATATTTTAATAGTAAAAACAGTATAAAATAAAAGTTCCTTCCTTACCTTTTCGAAGGTTCTTGCGGTCTTCTAATCGCAATCTACCCCTCAGCCCTGGCCCTCGGACCTAATCTGCATCACCCTACAGAGCCCGTAAGGTGCCGGGGGCTGAGGGGTAGATGGACAGCTCCTGTGAATATGCATAAAAAAAGACTTGACAATATTAGCCCAGATTTTAAAGGGGGTCCAGAAGCCGATTGTTGGTATATTAGATGATAGAAAGGCCTTGAGGTTCTGATGTTTGCCTCTCCAACACAGATTCCACTTGCCTTGCATTAACTGACCTTGGCATATTGCCCCGCAACCTGATGGACTGGCATCTACAGTAATCATGATCAAACAAACCTGCATCATACTTACTGCCTTGAAATTCTTCAACTCTAACCACCATTTCAGTTTTTCCATTGTCATTTTTAATAAAAAATTTTTAATTGACTGGAATGGGGTTTCCATTGTTTGATAAATTGCAGTTATAGTGGTCTTAGGTGATATTGAGCCCACTGGACTAATTCTATTGCAGATACTAATTTCCCCAGGACCCTTTGGCAGATGGATGCTGTTGTCACTGGAAATTTCATAATCTGTTTGATTTCCTGAATTATATCTTCCCGTCTTTCTATTGGGAGTGATATTTTCATGTGTGTTGTGTTTATTTGTGCTCCAAGGAATCTGACCTCCTGAGTAGGATTGAGAATAGACTTTCCTGTATTGATCAACCATCCGTGTTTTTCCAGAAATATCAGTGACATTTAAAAATGTTTCGTACATTGTCGTTTGTTGTCTGCTTTTATCAGGATGTCGTCTAGGAGTAAATCTGAACACCTTTCAGTCTGAGCTGTGCAATTAGTGGAACTAGAATTTTCTTGAAAGTCTGTGTTGAAGATGTCAGACCAAATCGGAGACATCGGTATTGAAAGTCTCTCCCTAGTATGTGAAATCTCAAGTATTTGCGATGCTTTTTGTGAATGAGGATGTGGTGATAGTGGCTCTTTAAATCTATTTTCACCATCCACTGTTCTTGCCTGATCTGGCTGGAAATACTCTTTAATGATTCCATCTTGAATTTCTTTAAAATTAGAAAAGAATTCACATACCGGAGATCTAAAATCGATCGAAAGTCCCCGTCTTTTTTCCTCCTCAGGAAAAATGGGGAGTATGCCCCTGATTTCTGTTCTTGTTGTTTGACTTCTTCTATTACCTTTTGATCCATTAGATACTGAACTATTTTTTGTATTTCCATCTTTGCTAGGTAGTTTTTTTGGTTCCTGATTTTTCAGAAACCTTGTTTGTGGTAACTGAAGAAATTCTATAAGATATCCTTGGGTTATCGTCTGCCTTACCCATTTGTCGGTTTTGGATTTTTGCCATTCCGTCACAAATTGAGAGAGATGGCCTCCCACTCTGTGACGGGGAATCCCGTCATAATTTTTTCCCTCTTCCTCTGAAGCTTATATTCCCCGGAAAGGAAGATGAGTTTGACTGTTCTGGTCTCCAACTCTGTTTCTGTTGAAAGGACATATCAGACGTTGATGGAATACTTCTTGTTGGTCTTCTTGGAAGAGGTGGGGCTTTCTTTATTGAGTTCCTATCTATCACTTCGTCTAATGCCGGACCAAACAATAGAGTACCCTCAAATGGTAAATTTGTCAATCCTTGCCTGGACTGGTTGTCCACTTTCCATTGGCATAGCCATAATGCTTGTCTAGCTACTACAGTTTGTGCCATTGATTTGGCACTTAGCTTAATTGAGTCCATTGAGGAATCTGCAATATATTTGTTTGTTAATTTAATATCTTGAAGTATTTGAATTAGGTCTCTGTAAGTTCCATTATCAATTGCCTCTTCCAGATTTCTTATCCATATTTTATTTGCCCTTGCCAGGCTGGTTATAGCAACTGTTGGTCCTGATGTAGTATACGCTCTTTTGAGGGCTGCTCTTCCTTCCTCTCTATTGAGTTTTTTAGAGACACCCAATCCTCAGTTGCAAGGGCAACTTTCCTTGCCATCTTTGCTACTGGCGTATCAATTTTTGGTGGTTTGTCCCAACATTTAACATCATCTTTGGCAAATGGATAATTTTTAATAGGTTCTGAGATATGGTAAATCTTTTTTCTGGATTATTCCATTTTTTTAAATTGTAGCCAATATATGCTTGTGTACATGGAAATATGCACTTTCGGTGACTTCCTCTGAGAACATCAGATCTTTATATTATGTAGTTGAATTGTCAGGGATCTGTAAGGTTGTCTTCATTTTCCAAATTAAATGGTCTAAGTCTGTTGTATCCACATTAATGTGTGTAGAATCTTCTATTATCCCTTCTTCATCTATTTCTTCTTCAGAGACCACTGGATAATCATTTCTCTCTGCGGAACCTGGTCGTTTTTTCAATTCTGTATTCCTGGAACATATCTGTTACTTTTTTCATCGTTATCGTTGACACCTTAGATATTATATGATTCAGAGATGTGTCAAATATCTTTTTCATAGATGATTGGATCTGTTCCTGGGTCATAGATGACCTTGGATTTATGCATTCTTCACATTAGTTTTTCCCTTGTACCGCCTTCCCATTACAGATGGCACATTCTTTGCTGACCGATTTACTCCTGGAAGACTCTGGAGAGCTGCACAACAATAGTAGATGTGATGTTGTTAGAAACAATTCAAAACAACAATGGATTTACCTCTCTCTCTTTAAATGCTCACCCCTTGGAGGTAGACCTTGATCTCTTTGAAGAACTCATCAGATACCGTTAAAAGGAATATTGATTTTAGGTGCTTCCTTATGATAGTAATATTGCCCACTGCAACTCTACTTACAGCATATATAGAGCAGTGGGGTCTGAAACAGCATACAAGAGCGGACACAGAAGCTCTGGTCGGCTCTGGAAGGTAGCTGGAGAGCAGAGCGAGAACACCTGGTTTCCACAGATGTTTAACCTTGACATGTTTAAGTGACAATGACATCATCCACCTGCACCGCACTTCCTATGTTAAGCGTCTTATGCGTGGAGGAAAGATTTTGTAGAGGGGAGAAGTTTTGTTGAATCTGACATGGACATGAGGAAAAGACATACCAGGTAAGGGAAGGAGAAACAATTTATTGGCTAAGAAAGGGGCCTGTCATGGACGTAAATGGAGGGGTTAACCCACTACATCCACTGCCGTGGTAGGACCAGGGAAACCTTTTTTGGATTCGCTAAGACTGCCACATCATTGGATGTTGTACTGACACTACTTCCTTTCAGTATTCACATGGAGCAGACTCAGGGGTGTGGTTTATCCTCCCATTTTGACTGTCCCATATTGAAATAGGGATCTCAGCTCTGTAAGTAAGTTTATGTGTTTTGTATATTTTGTCTTGTACCTCGTATAAGTCAGTACTGTACTTAATATACATTTATTGATGGTCGTTTAAATGGTAATAGAGAGATAGTACACACATATATATATATATATACCTTTCCTATATAAACAAAGGAATGTGTGCACTCAGTCCATCATTGCTACGATCAGTAGCAGTCTTCATAGATTTAAGGGCATGTCCAACCCCCAAACTAAACTTTAACCCACTACTCCTTGCCCTATGAGAAGACCGTAGCATGCACAGGGGAGTCCTTTCCCCTCCTCCTTCCCACCCTCCTGATCACTCCTTGGCTGCCCTTCATGTAGTGTTACATTTTTTATATATATTGCAGGGCATACCCTCCCACCCCCAACCGCTATATAGGAAGTGTAAAAATAGAATCCTCGCTCCCATGGCATTCTCTATTGCTGGCAGCCGTGGCTGTGATTAGCTGCTGGTCCACCCCCTGCTTATACTTCTGGCAAGCAGAGATCCGGATCAGAACGACGCTGGAGCGATGGGCTCTTAATAGAGTTTGGATTCTATTTTTACACATCTAACATAGAGGTTGGGGGTGGGAGGGGATGCCCTGCAATATATCAAAAATTAATATCAAGGGTGGAGATGCCCTTTAATACAGAGAACAAATATACAGAGAAAACAGGGAGAATAAATGGTATTACCAGCTCTGCTGCCACCAATTTGTACCAGATCACTGCTTTATGGAATGATTATGGGTAGCATGGCACATAGCGGGCTACTCTGGTGGTGTGGCACAAAGCAGAAAGTGCACTTACTTTCTTTAAACAATATAAACCAGTTTTAATTACATTTAACAGTAAGTATTGCAATTATTTAATAACAAAAAATAAACAGTTCCCCATATAAAATGTGCAGTAATGGAGTAGTGCCTGCCTATGGTGCACCACTTTGAATATTGACCAGGCCTGTATATTGTGTCCTTGTAAGTTGGTGTACACTTATCTGTTGCCTCATAGTTTGTATCCAATAAGGTAAATTGTCTGTCCAATAATCTGTCCTCCCAACAGGTGGTAACAGGATCTTATACACAGGATCTGGTGTTGCAGTCAGTTATTACACTGTGCAATGGATCACACCACACACATCTAACTACTTTCACTTTCTCAACCATAGAGAGCAGGGATGTCTTTTATTACTCACTGATACCGCCTGCAGGCTGGAGGTGGTATATAAGGAGCCTTGCTGTGTTTGTCCATTAAAATACACATCACATCCTGTGTAGCAGACAACTTTTTTGGATTCCATTTCCTTTCCTTTTTTCCTGTACCCCTAACCTCATTGGTAAATCGTAAAAACTCAATGCAATCTCCTATGAAGATATAAATATATATAAATTGATAAAGTGCAGCATGCCATGACACATTAGGAATGAGATCCCTGCCACGAAGATCTTGCAATCTTTGTACTTACTGTAATTTTCTTTTCCTGGTCTCTGCACAGCAATGGAAATGGGAATCAAAGGGTTAATTCTATAACAGGGTTTGTTAAAGGGCTCTTGTAATTTTTTGCTCTCTTCCTATGTGGCAGAGATTGTCACCTCTTCTCCCTGCTCAGCTGAGCTTTTTAGAACTATAGAATGTGCAGAGGCATCAGGGGAAAGAGTAATCAATCATTGGCTGTGATGTCAGCAGTCACAGCCATGATTTACTTCATAGAGGGAATAGCCAGGTTAGGTGCAATATTTTTAAATATTTGGTTTGGGGTACATCTAATAATGTGCTAAATATATTGGTTAGAATTGGTTGCAGGTAAATGACAAGTGGCCAGTTTTAGTTTTTTTTAACATTATATTTGACATTTTTAACAATATGAACAAAATACAAGAGGTAAATGAGTACAATATTTACAAATATAAATTATATAAATGCAAAGTTTGGTACACCAATTAAGCAGTGTATGCATCTGTATGAGATGAAATCTAATAAAAATAATTAAAATACATTAAGAGAGGATGGATTAAAAATGTGTCAGGAATCAAACACCCAAAATAAGTTAATATTATTGGGTTCTTTTTTTAGAAAATATCCTTAAAAAAGGAGTAGTGGTTAGAGAAGGCCTCCATAGGTATTGCGGAGTGGGAGGGATAAAGGAAAGTTTCAAGTTCATTAGATTGCAAAAAATTAGAGTAGTTTCCATGGGGGGAACAAAGGGATCTTAACAAGGGCTTAACGAGGGCTTAAAACTAACCTATGGCGGTATAAACGGTGAGAGAGCGTCCTAATCACACTACATCCCATGGTGTCCAAACTTTGGTAAATATATCTAGTCTATTATTTAAAAGAGCAGTTAGGAAATTCCATGGATCTAAAATCTGTTACTCTATAGAGAAGGTCTTGCATTATAGGAGGAGTTTGTTGTATCCAGAATATGGCTATTAAACACTTTGCTGCGCTAAGTATATTAGTCGAAAGAGCTGTTAATGGGCCTGAAATCCCAGTATCCATTGAGCCAGGTCTGGTGTATGTATGTATGTATGTATAGTTTATTTATAAAACGTCACTTGGGGACGCAGTGCTGTACAGTAACAAAATACAATAAAGTCATACAAGAGGGACAAATACATAGGTTCAGTATATAAATGTTATAAATAGAAGTGCTAGAGCTTTGCCACAAGAGGAAAGGATGACCCTGCCCCGTAGAGCTTACAATCTAGTCTGGTGGTAGAGAGACTGAAAACATATCAGTGTGTAGGTTGTGGACTTAGGTCCAAAAGGATTTTTTCAAAGGACAATGCCAAAATATGTGGAGAAGCGTTCCCTTCCTCTTCTGTCTGTGGAGATGGGCCAAATAGTATAAAGTATTTCAGGGGTATAGTACCAACAAAATATAAGTTTAAAAGTATTTTACTTCTAGGTGGTGCAGATCGAGGATCTTGCCACCTGTTTCCAGATATCAGACTATTCAGCATTGGAAAGTGTCCCACCCAAGTCTCTCTCCCAAGCCGTTATGTAGGGATGTCATGGTGAGGAACATTCAACCAGTGTATTCAGCATGTTATAAAGAAAGGAAATTATGTTACCATTAACTGTATTTAGATAAGGCTTTATATAGATTGCGTACTTTATAAGTATGGCTCCTGTTATGTCTGGATTCAACTTCACGTGGCACGCTGGGGGCTCAATGCATAAGGCATAAAGTAGGGGGGAAAGAGGGCAGCCCTGTCTAGTACCATTAGAGATAGGGAAGCTAAAGGAAGAGTCTGAAGGGAATTTAACTAAAGATTGAGGACAGTTGTATAAATTCTGTAGGGCTGAATAAAAGAATGGTGGTAAACCTATATAGCTTACAACAGCAAACATAAATGGCCAATAAAAAGGCGGTCAAACACCTTTCAGCATCCGGGCTTAGCAGTAGAGCTTCCACAGAAGTTCTGGCAAGTTCCATTCAATAACATCAATGGTTTTGGTGTTGTTACTCTCGCCTGCTTAGGATGGAACTAACCTGGTCCTCATGAATCAGTGTCAGGAGATATTTGGAAAGACGATCGGTTCCATTGGACATGGTTGGCCTTCTATAAAGTATAGGGCGTTGGCTACGATTGAAGGAAATGTGCAGTCCTGAACACTCTCCCTATAATTTATATATACTTTATATAGGGATAACAAATGTCAAAACCATAACTGACAGTTACTAGCTGGAAGAACCAGGAAGCAGAAACAGGGGAAACAAGACATTGTGCAGGATTTCAGGTTAGAATTATATATTTCAGATTTTACTATTACTGTTTAGGGTTTTGTTCATTTCAAACATTGTGTTTACATGAATTAGGAATATCAGTTAAAGGGAAAAAAAGAACAAAGAGTATGTTATCGCTTATTTTTCTTTTTTTGTTCAACTTTGTAACAAAAGTATATACAATAAACATAAATATAAAACAATTTAATAGCGGTGGTGGTACAGTTTTTTTACCTTATTGCACTGTTCTAATGCTCCATTTCCCCTCTCTTCTCTCCTCAAGTTTCTGCGCTACAGCCTTCTTAGGGTTTGGTTTGATCTTTTTATATTGTGGGTGTAATGGTTTGTTGTGTTCCTGAGGTATTGATTTCTATTCTGATGTAATGTTGTCATTTTAAGATGATGCACAAGTAACCATATGTCTATTTGTACCTCTGTGCCCATTTTAATTTTTACTGGTCATTTTAGTTAATAAAATTTTCCAGTAATATTAATAGTAACCCCCCCCCTACACTCCTAAATGAAGCTAGAAATACATAACTAGATGTATCAATTGGATTGTTAAAAACCTATTAGTCTATATTGGACTGTATAGAAATAATAACAAGAGCTCCTCCTATCTGTTTTCTGATATTGAATGTACATTTCCAGGGTAGGAGCCTGAGGAGGATTTCACCTACCAACAACAGGCCAGTTGCCGTTTTTGGTATGCTGGAGTGAGATATTTGATGTTTAAACTGACAGTTGACCAGTTTTTGGTTTTAAAATCCAGCCCTCAATAAAAAATTATCAGGGTTATTCAATAAAAGTTCTTATTGTTAAAAATGGTGCTAATTTTGCCCCAACCAATCAGATGTTAGCTTTCAAATGTTAAATAAAATCTGATTGGTTGGGGCAAAATTAGCACCATTTTAAACAATAAGAATTTTATTGAATATCCCTGTATATATAGTTAAATCACCCCCAAAACGTCAATACTTAAAGGATAACTATCGTGTATGAAGTTTATTTTTAAAAAAGTACATGGGACAGGGATATAGGATAGGTATAGGATTCCTACCTCCCAATATTGTTTGTGTGATGAGCACCAGCCCAAAGAAAACTGATTCTGCCAGTCTTCCTCCTGGCTTCAGCACTATCTTTATTAAAGGAATAGTCCAGGACTAACCTGGCAAAGAAACCTGTATGTGCTGTAGCTCCTCAATGAAATTATATTGTGAGGTAGGAATAATCAATCCTACCTCCCTGCCCCAGGTACTTTCCATTTTTTTTGATGCGACTGCACCAGGGCCCTTGGCCAAAAAGGGGGCCCCATTTTGTTCTAAGGTTCCAAATCTACTAGTCTGTGTGCCAACTGTTTTTCCAGTGGTCTGTGTACAAAGCATTTTACCATTGTCTATGTGCCAAGCATTTAACCAGTGTCTGGCTGTGTGCAGTGCCAGTTTCCCAACCAGTTTATTACATACCCTCCAACATTCCAAAGACAGAAAAAGGTACACTTAGGCACACCCCTTGCTCCACCCAAACCCCACCCACATTATCTGTGACCCTGCCCCTATATGATCGACAATTGTTTCCAAAAATAAATCACTAAAAGCAAGGTTAGTCATAGTTGCTGCCACTCTATACATTTAGATACAGAGAAAGCTAAAAAGCCAGACACATACAGAGATAAATACAGACAGACTAATAGATAGATAATATGGACATATTGATAGATAGTATAGACAGATGAGATTAGATAGATAGATAGATACAATAAATAGATTGCTAGGTGATTTATAGATAGATAGATAGATAGATAGATAGATATAAATACTGTAGATGGATACAGTAAATAGATAGATAGGTGATAGATAGAGATAGATAGATAGATAGAGATACAGTAAATAGATAGAGATAGATAGATAGTTCATAAATAGAGATAGATAGATAGATAGATAGATAGATATAGAGATAGATAGGTGATAGATAGATAGACAGACAGATAGATAGATAGATAGATAATAGACACATAGATAGATAAGAGATAGATAGACATTCAGATAGATTGACAGAAAGACAGAGAGATTAAATATAGACAGATAGAAATGCTAGAGATAGATAGTTGAGTCAAACAAATAAATTAAACTGGCAAGTACCCTTGTACTGAAACTTCTCGGAATAAGAAGATTTACCTTTTTACTGATAACAGATGCCATACGTAGTGTGATGCTTACAGGAAGCCTCACTCCCCCCTCTTCTTCCTCCAGTAGGCATCAACTTTGGCCAGCTTCAAAAGTCCCACCAAACGAACTACACAGCCATTTCCCCCAGCCAATCACAGATCTGCACTGAAGGGCAGAGGAAACGGCCAATCGGATCCCTTCATTTGCCAGCCAATCCAGAACTACGCAGCACAGCTGAGGGACCTTATTACAGTTAATAGAGCCGGAAGAAAGCAACAAGTAACAGCTGCACTGACTAGTGAAGTTACAGACTTAGGGCCCTAGTTATAAAAGATCGATATCGTTATTGAAAAAATAACGGTCGTTATCGAAAAATAATCGTTAAATACCGGTCGGTATCATCAAATACCGGTCGTTATCGTTAAATACCGGTCGTTATTTGACGATAACAATCGTTATTTTACGATAACGATAGCGACCTTTTATAAATAGGGCCGTTAGTCCGGTAAGGAAAAATGGTACAAAGCGGTATGTGCATTTTGCCCGGTACAGTACTTTAAAAAATGTACGATACCGGCTAAACTGGTACAGTTGGAGGGTATGGATAATTAGTGTCTGCATGCCAAGCATTTAACCAGTCTTGGTACCAACTATTTTACCCATGGTTATATACAAAGCATTTTACCACTCTCGCTGTGCCAAGCATTTTACTAGCGTCAGTTGGTTATTTTAGAAGGTTTGATGATTAAAGTTGAAGTTTAGAAATACTGTTTGAATCTGATTGAATAGTTTTGCTATGTGTGTGGGTAAAATATGTTTGTCTGTTTTAAAATGAGCACCTTTAACATGATTACCGGTAATGAATGTTAATGATGAATTTGACAGTTTTTTATGGAAATTATTGTTTGGTTTTCGGTGCCAATTTGTGTTAAAGCTAGCAAATGTCATGGATTCGACAGTTGACCTCACAGCCAATGACTGAATGCAAATCCGCTGGCTGCCTCCTCTGAGCATACACAAGCTCATAACCATCTCACTAATAGGGAGATGTAATAAAAGTTCTTGTCTTTAAAAATGGTGCTAATTGTGCCCCAACCAATCAGATGTTACCTTTCAAATGGTAAATAACATCAGATTGGTTGGGGCAAAATTAGCGCCTTTTTGCTAAAGGAGGCGTGAAAATAGCCATTTAGGGTGAGGCCCAATGAATTGGGTTGACATCGTCCAATGTTGCGCAATCAAAGCAAAAAAAGTATCGCATGCACTCCAATTTACAGATCCCACGCACAGCAATTGGGCCACACTAGTGTGCGCTTTTAAAAGCGCAATCGGATTGCAATTGCAATCGGATCATGCTTAAAAGCTCATCAGTGTGGCTTAGCCCTAACACACACTACCTCTTGCACAAGGCTTTCAGGAAAATATCAGGCAAAAGCAAACATTCTCGCAACAACCAAAGTTAAGTGACCTCACTTCTGGTTCTTGCACATGCAGTTTACTGGAAGAGGAATACAGAGTTCTGTTGGCCTCTTGTGTGTCTCCTGTGCAATGTTGCGCTTTTGCGCTGCTACTTCCCAATATTGCACTAGGGAAGCACATGCGATTGCGCAAAAAATGGTGATCGCATTCACTCCCAAAAGCAGATCACAGTGCAGCAGACTAATGTAGCCAACCCCATTGCCTAACACTAGTGTGCTCTTTAAATGCGTGATCAGATTCCAATTGCGATTGCGCTTAAAAGCGCACTAGTGTGGCCTAGCTCTTATTATTTAATAGAAGGACACAGATGCTCACTGCTGAGAAAGCTCCAACATTCTTAGGAGCGAAATGTTTTCCATAAGGAGAAATAACCCTGATCCCCACATGCGAATCCCCATAACCAACACTTTGTGATTCCCTGTGCCTCCACACATGAACCCCCATAACCAACACCATGTGCTTCCCTGTGCCCTACACACATGACCCTCCCATAACCAACACCATGTGCTTCCCTCTGCCCCACACACATGAACCCTCATTACCAACACCATGTGCTTCCCTGATCCGCACACACAAACCCCCTATAACCAACACCATGTGCTTCCCTGATCCGCACACACAAACCCCCTATAACCAACACCATGTGCTTCCCTCATCCGCACACACAAACCCCAATAACCGACATATCTGTTGTATTCAATTAGATCAACTGGACATGAAATGTAGTTCTTGAAGACGTTTCGCTAGTCATCCGACTGGCTTTCTCAATTCAGAATGACTTGTACAAGAATCTGTGGCAATTATGTACCCTGGAAAATCCCAATTAGCATATCACAGCCAGGTGTTAAGGGTGTGATTAGATAGTGGCTAAGAGGTGTTATAGGAACGCCCAGAGTAAGGTGTTAAAACAGCATTGTACATGGCAGACAGTTGGTGTCGAACCCCCCCACCTCTATTTAGGCTTGGTTTCTTTATTTTCACATAAATGGCCTCCTTAACACCTCTCTTGAACCAGTCACGTTCCTTCGCCAGTATGTTAACATTACAATCTTCAAAGGTATGTCCTTTATCCTTAAGATGCAGGTACACGGCTGAGTCCTGACCCGAGGAATTGGCTCTTCTGTGCTGGGCCATACGTTGATGCAGTTGCTGTTTGGTCTCCCCCACATACAAATCAGAGCATTCTTCACTGCACTGCACTGCATATATGATGTCGCTTTTCTTGTGTTTAGGTATTGGGTCTTTCGGATGTACCAATTGCTGCCTCAGTGTGTTGTTCGGTTTAAAGCAGACAGGGATACGATGTTTTTTGAAAATTCTTCTTAATTTCTCGGAGACCCCTGCTACATATGGGATGACCATGTTCTTCCTCCTGTCTTGCTTTTCCCCTTCACTGTTGGTATTCGTGTTCTTTTCTTTCCTTCTACTTCTTTTGACAAAGGCCCAGTCTGGATATCCACAATAACCGACGACACAATGTGCTTCCCGGGGCGCCACACACATAAACCCCCATAACCAACACCTTGTGATTCCCTGATCCCCACACACATGAACCCCCCCATAACCAACACCATGTTCTTCCCTGATCCCCACACACGAACCTCAATAACCAACACTGTGAGCTTACCTGTGCCCCACACATGAACCCCCATTACCAACAAGATGTGTTTCCCTGTGCCCTCACACATGAAACCCCATAACGAACACCATGTGCATCCCTCTGCCCCACACACATGAACCCCCATTACCAACACCATATGCTTCACTGATCCCCACACATGAACCCCCCATAACCAACACCATGTGCTTCCCTGATCCCCACACATGAACCCGGATAACCAATGACACCATGTGCTTCCCGGTGCCCCACACACATGAACCCTCCATAACCAACACCATGTGCTTCCCTGATCCACACATATGAACCCCAATAACCAACGACACCATGTGCTTCCCGGTGCCCCACACACATGAACCCCCATAACCAACATCTTGTGATTCCCTGTGCCCCACACACATGAACTCCCAAAACGAACACCATGTGCTTCTATCTGCCCCACACACATGAACCCTCATTACCAACACCATGTGCTTCCCTGATCCTCACACATAACCCCAATAGCTGACACCATGTGCTTCCCAACACCTGGACTCCCATAACCAACACAATGTGCTTCCCTGTGCCCCACACACATGATCCACCATAACCAACACCGCATGCTTCCCTGTGCCCCACAAATTACCCCCCTGACCAACACCATCTGGTTTTCTTTGCCCCACACACATGAACCCCCCATAACCAACAACATGTGCTTCCCTCTGCCCCACACACATCACCCCTCATTACCAACACCATGTGCTTTCCTGTTCCTCATACATATGAACCCCCATAACCAACACTATGTGCATCCCTGTGCCCCACACGACCCCATAACCAACACCATGTGCTTCCCTGTGCCCCACACTCACAAACGCCCCCAACCAACACCATGTGCTTCCCTATGCCCCACACACATGAACCACCACCCATAACAAACACCATGTGCTTCCCTGATCCCCACACATGAACCCCTATAACTAACACCATGTGCTTCCCTGTGAACTACACACACATATTACTCCCTGAAACTCCAGTTGCTGTAAAATTGAGAACCTGCTGATTCCCCACTCCTTCATGTGACTGATCACATGTCTGGGGAAGCTCCGCCCCTCCTTTAGCCCACTTGAATCTAGCTTTCACCACTGGGAAAACTCCAAATTATACCAAACATGTGTGCCTGGCTTGTTTAGCACTGTCATGTGAACCACACGTGCTTACTGCCACGCCACCCTCTCTGAGATGTGGTACGGTAGGGCTCTGGACGCTGTGTACAGAAGCAGATTTTATTTGCATCTTCGATGGTTAAAGGAATTGCCGAAATGTGAAGCGTGTACCGTCTCACAGCTAGCACTATGTTTGCCAAATAATGTTTTGCAAAGTGCACGCACTTTTACAATCGGGTCACCATGCCACAAAGCAAAGAATTCGTCCGGAAGCAATAACATTGACACTGAGGATCTGACGGCCAATGAGGATTATGGGTTGGAGGATGAGGAACTTGAGTACTTTGATTTGTCTCCTCACACCGTCTCCCTCCTTAAGGGGGAACACAGAATTTTTATTGTACATCCAGAGGTTAAATGGGGGTCGAAAAAGCAGCACCTCACCAATGGTAAATTATTAATAAGTTGTTTATTTTAAAGGAACACTATACCGAAAAAATGACTTTTCCTCATCTTATTCTATAATTGAATACATGTAATGAGCACTTACACTGATTTGCGTATGTTGCTGCATGGCTTCAATCCAGCACACATTTTGTTTAGGAGCAGTATCCCTCCTCCCTCTTTTAACCACTCCCACTTCCATCCGATCTGACTTTTTTCCCACAAACCAACTGTCAAGCCTGCACACGGCATAAAGCATTCCAACTGTCAAAACTCTGTCACGATTCCAGCTACAGTATAACTACTCACAGAGAATAGTTTTTGAGAGCAAGGAATTTGATTGACAGTTGAAATATAAGAAGTTTTAGATCAGATATCTAAAGAAATAGTGGGGAGATCAATAAAAAAATTATACAGAGGTGGTTGGGAAGAATTATAGTTTCCAGTTATGGTCAATTTATAATAACCTATTTTTCAGTATAGATGACATTTAATAAATCCCCAAAATTGGAAAAGTTGCACCTTTAAAAACCTGCCTATTTATCAGGTGGTAACCTAAGAAATGAAATACTTTATAATAATACATACCACTAAATAAACATAACAGTAATGTAATAGTTTATAATAATACATACCTATAAATAAACACAACAATAATGTAATATTTTATAATACATACCTCTAAATAAACACCACAGTAATGTAATAGTTTATAATAATACATACCTATAAATAAATACAACAGTAATGTAATAGTTTATTATAATGCATACCTATAAATAAATACAACAGTAATGTAATAGTTTATAATAATACATACCTATAAATAAACACAACAGTAATGTAATAGTTTATAATAATACATACTTATAAATAAACACAACAGTAATGTGATAGATTATAATAATACACACCGCTAGATAAACACAACAGTAATGTAATGTAATAGTTTATAATAATACATACCTCTAAATAAACACAACAGTAATGTAATGTAATAGTTTATAATAATGCATACCTCTAAATAAACACAACAGTAATGTAATGTAATGGTTTATAATAGTGCATACCTCTAAATAAACAAAACAGAAATGTAATAGTTTATAATAATTCATACCTATAAATAAACACAACAGTAATATAATAGTTTATAATAATGCATACCTATAAATAAATACAATATTAATTAGTTTATATGCAAGGAATTAGGCTGCGGCCACACTACAACACACATGAAATTTGCAAATGTAATGTTTCATGGTTAATGCGAGTTATAGTGCATTTGTGCTGTGCTTCCAATGATATTCTGTTATTAGAGCGCATGCAATTAACAAAAAAATGGTGATACAGGGCACAGTATGGCCACCTACATTATGTTAGCCTGGCATGCGTTTCTTACACGCTACCATTTCACAAAACACGTTCACGAGTGAGAAATGTGCTAGTGTGGCCTTGTGAAACAAATTATCACAGTTCCAAGAGTGTACAATGGCACACCGCTGTTGGCTCCTTGGCCAGACAAATATGGTAGGTGCAATCCTCTCAGCCCCCTACCTCCAGGGCTTCAACATCCAAGCAAGGAAAAAAGTAGAGGAGCACACTACTATGGTGAATACTTCTTTATTTGTGCAAAAACAACATACAACGGGCCTACAACGGGCCTAGAGTCCCGAAACATTGTATGTTGTTTTTGCACCAATAAAAGAAGCATTCACCATAGTAGTGTGCTCCTCTACTTTTTTCCTTCCTTGTGAAACAAAGCCTCATTAAGGGCTAGGCCACACTAGCGTGTATTTCATGCGTTTGCGCATGCGTTTTGCGCTCACGATTGCGCCCGTGAAAATTGCTGCGATTTCCGATGCACATGCGATTGCACGTCCGTTCACGTTTAGGTAAAGCATACATTCACTATTTTTGGTGCGTTAACGCATGCGTTTCCATAACGGAAAACGGCAAAATCGCATGCACAAAATGCATGCACAAAAGCAAAATGCACAAGAATCACGCACATAATTGCGTGCGATAGCGTTCGCAATTGTGTGCGCGATTCATGTGCATTGCAATTTGGCCTCAGCCTGAGGGCCACAAGTCCAACCCCAAAATGTTTTTTAAGTATATAAATGGTAAAAAGATTAGGACTGAGAATGTGGGACCATTAAATAATGGGGCTGAGGTGGTTGTAGAGGATGCCAAAAAGGCTAATCTGCTAAACCATTTTCTTATATCGGTTTTTACTGTTGAAAATCCTTGTCCTTACAGTAGGGATTGTAATAAAATGCAGGGAAGAAATGAAGACTATTCACATTGGCTAACAGAGGATATGGTACGGAAACAATTAGACAAAGTTAATATCAATAAAGCCCCAGGACCAGATGAATTGCATCCTCGGATTTACAAGAGCTTAGTTCATTTCTATCTAGACCACTGTTTCTCATCTTTTCAGATTCACTTTGGTCTGGGGATGTGCCGCTGGATTGGAAAAAAGCCAATGTAATACCAATATTCAAAAAAGGTAGTCATTCACAGCCTGGTAACTATAGACCTGTAAGCCTAACATCAGTGGTAGGGAAGGTGCTGGAAACTTTGTTACGGGATCATATCCTTGACTTTGTCTCCAGAGCTCATCTTATTAGTAGTAGTCAGCATGGATTTATGAGAAATAGATCATGCCAGACAAATTTAATTGGTTTTTATGAAGAAGCGAGTAAGAAGTTAGATTCAGGCACAGCAGTGGATGTGGTATATTTGGATTTTGCGAAAGCTTTTGATACTGTGCCACATAGGCGACTAATGTATAAACTGAGGACTGTTGGCCTTGAAGAAAACATTTGTTCATGGATAGAGAACTGGTTATTGGATCGCAAACAGAGAGTGGTGGTAAATGAAGCTACATCTATGTGGGCTAAAGTTCTAAGTGGAGTGCCTCAGGGTTAGGGCTGTTTACATTGGAGAAACGACGTTTGCGTGGGGACATGATAACCTTATACAAATATATTAATGGGTCATACAATGAACTCTTTGGTGCATTGTTTACTAATAGGTCATATCAGAGGACTCGTGGACATCCTTTAAGGTTGGAAGAAAAGAAGTTTCATCTTCAGGTTAGGAAAGGTTTCTTTACAGTGAGAACAGTGAAACTGTGGAACTGTCTTCCAGCAGATGTGGTAATGGCAAGTTCATTGAATAGCTTTAAAAAAGGCCTGGATAAGTTCCTAAAACTAAATAATATTGAGAATTACTGGTATTAATGAATATAGATCTGGTTGATCCAGGGATACTTTCCAATTGCTGTTTGGAGTCAGGAAGGAATTTTTTCCCCCTTTTTAGCTGGGTTTTTTTTGCCTTCCTCTGGATCAACTCTTAGGAAGGGTTAATAAAAAAAAAAAAAAAAAAAGTTAGGTTGGACTTGATGGACGTATGTCTTTATTCAACCTTAATTACTATGTTACTATGTTACTTTGTAGGGTGAGGACACTCTACAGTGAAATCAGAATGTGCGTTAAAAAGTGCACGCTAGTGTGAGGACACGGCCACACGGTGGCGCACACGCAATCACACTCGATTCCGAGGTGATTCCTGTGCTTTTGCGCATGCGATATCTCCTTTTGAGATACGAAATCGCATGCAATTGCGCATAAAAATGGTGACCGCGTGTGATTGCGTATCGCATCGCACCCGAGAATGCACGATTTTGGTACATTGCCGCGATTGCAATGTTAGTAAAATTGCATGTGCAAACATGAGCACAAACGCACCAAAATCGCGATAGTGTGACCTAGCCTGTAATCTGCTAAAACATGGTGATCACGTGTGCTCCGAAAAGCAGATCGCAGTGCACCTAGTGTGGCCAGACCAATTGGTCCAAACATGGCCAACGCACGTCCAGATGGCACGTTAAATCGCAGTAGTGTAGCCTAGCCCTTTAGGTTATACGTATTAAAGCCTGTACCACACGTCTGACCATGTGGACAAGGCACAGACATTCTGTGACTAAAAAATCGCAAGTGCGTTTGCTCCGGTATTGTTTGTAGACCTGATGGGTGGACTGATGAAAATTGCCCAAGCAAATGCATACACATGCATGAATTTCAGCCATTAATCGTGCATGTGGCACATGCTTGGCCCTTATCCTTCTAATTGGACAAGTGGACCTTAAGGCTAGGTTCACATATTTCATAACCAGGTTTAGAAACCAGACTAACCACTAGTGGTTAAAGGTGTCTAAATACTTTCTCTGTGACATCAAAGCATCTGCAAAATTTGTCACCTTACAATTTACATTATTTGTAACAGAAATTTAAAGGTAAAAATCAACTTGAAATCTAAGCTGTGAGTTAAAGGGCATGTCCACCCACAAAACTATAATTTAACCCACTACTGGCCCCACTGTGTAGTGTAGAAAAATCCTCACATCCCTGATCCAAATGGCTGCCCTGCAATGTCCCTCCAAAGTCCAAAAAAGTGAACAGCAGGAGCATGCCTGTGTCCATATAGGACTCTGCCTCCTGTCTCTCCTCCAATAGAATTTGAACATGCTCAGTGCAGCCTCCCTCTCCCTCCCGTTTCTCTCTCCCTCCCCCTATTTCCAATCCTCTTTTCTGTAGTGTAGGGCTCCCTCATCCACCCCCAAACGCTATAGTTATTTGCAAAAAAACACTCCCAATCTCTACTTACATTGCCTGTTTCCCCCAACGTTCAGTACAGCCGGAAGCCGCGTCTGCCAGTCCTGCCCCCTGCTTGCAGTTTCATGCAAGCAGAAGGCCGGGACTGAATGTCCGGGGAAACAGGCAATGTACCTAGTGATCGGGAGAGTTTTCTGCAAATAACTATAGTGTTTGGGGGTGGGTGAGGGAGCCCTACACTACAGAAAAATTAAAAAAAACGGATAGAAATGCCCTTTAAAGGGCAAGTCCAGCCCTCAAATGAAAATTTACAGGTAAATCACCCCTCAAAACCCTACACTGTAATAGTATGAAATCTGAAATATATACATTCAACCTGAAATCCTGCACAATGTTTTGTTGCTGTTTTTTCTGTTTCCTGGTTCTTCCAGTTTGCAACTGTAGATTATAGATTTGACAGTTGACATCACAGCCAATGACTTCTCGTGAGCATGCTCAGGCTCAGTACAGGTCACTAAATTGCTCAGTTTCAATGAGGCCTCTAGCAGGCATACATTAATGAATTCAAAAGTAGGATATATCAACACATTTTAAAAAGTCCATTCTTTCTAAAGATGTTAGTATAAGGGTGGAGTTGTCCTTTAAAATTCAGTGCTATTTTGAAGACCAGGGCTGGTTCTGGACATTTTGGCACCCTAAGTTTCTCTTGGTGCCATCTTTAGTGCTAATGGTGCTAATTTTGCCCAACCAATCAGATTTTCTTTAACACTTGAAAGCTAACATCTGATTGGTTGGAGCAAAATTAGCACCATTTTTAACAATAAGAATTTTTATTGAGTAACCCTGAAAGTGTCAGAAAAAGCTAAATGTATCCAAGATGAATATACTGTATGCACATGCAAGGCTACGGGGAAGTAGATTGGTAACATATTGCCCTATAGCTGATAAGAAACCCGTGTTTAGAAAGAAGAACTTTGAATGGTGCCCTCAACCCATTCGGTACCCTAGTTTGTCGCCTGTCTATAGAAATGTCCCTGCTGCAGACCCCTGGTACCCAAAGTTCTAATAATTATTTTTTTAAATTTGCTTACAGCCTGAATTATTTCGTTCTGCACAGGAAATGTAACATGTTCCCTGACAGTCTTAAGACTTTAATTATTTTGTGGTTAATATTATACTCTGGTGCTCTTAACACCTAAAATATTTAGTAAAATGCACAAAGCTTCAGAAAGCTAATCCGTAAATACCAATTCTATTTGAATGTAATGTTTTTAACATTTTGCCTAATATTTCAGCTGATTTGCAGGTTGCTGAAGCTGTTGCCTTGGTTCACAGTCTACCCAATTGGACAGTTGTTGATAAAATAATTATGTCAACACAATCTCCTGATAGCAAGCTAATATTTGGCAAAGGGAATTTTCAGCTACTAACAGGTAATGTGCACTGTGAGACTGGATATTAACGCTTAAAGGCTAGAGCTCAATACTTTTAAATTATATTGTTTACTGAATGACAAAAACTCACCATCACATATAGTATATGATTGCTGACAGCTTTTTTCCCTAAAAAAAAAAAACTTTTAACAAACAGCATCTTTGTTTAAAGGGCAACTGTGGTCTCAAAGCAAGTTAGGGTGAAATTAAAGCCTGCAGTATTTCCTTTAAAATGAGCTGACAATCACATCTCTGGCTCGTGCCTGTGAGAAATTACATTGGGATGAATGTTCAGTAGGTTGAGTGACATCACCTTACCTCTGCCCTGCCTGTCCGCCCCGGGGGAGAAGCATGCTCAGTTAAGACTTAATGCTGGGGGGAATTGACAGTTGAGAAGGGGAGCCTATTAATGCAGGCAGAGGCTGGTCACATGGCTGAAAACAGGATGTGTTCAAGCAGGAAGTAATATTGCTAAACCTTTCCAGCAATAACTTCTCACAAATTTTATTTAGAGATGTGATTTAGGTTTTATTTTGAAGGTATGATGGAAGGCTTTTTATATAATCCTTACTAGTTTGGAAGTATTCGAGACCACAGTTACCCTTTAACGAAATATTAAAATACTTGAAATTTGCAATTATTCAAATTAACTTACCTGGGTGTCGCCCAGTGTACTGACCCCTATGCAGGTTAGTAGTTACATTAGTCACACAACAGCCACATCAGGGAGAGGCTACACACAGCTTGTTTGTGAATGGTCACATCTACCAGTGGTCCCTAGACAATCCTTTTACAGTCCATAGTAGGCAGGGGGCCATGTGACTAAAGTCAGCAGGTGTGGTCATACAGTGCATGTACACATCAATAATCGTACAGTTTTTCAGGGAATTACATTTACTGTAATACAATTTACTGTGGTAATTCACATCTTATTGGTGTTCTTGGGGGGATACTTTCAGATTATTGAGTATACAATTTTGGTTCATTTTTAACTATTTTTAACCCTTAAAAATAGAAAGTACTCATAGTCACTATGTGTGAAAATGTGATTATATACTATAAAAAAAAATATGCTGACATAAATCCTTTATTTTTATATTCTTTTAGATACAATTAAAGGAAAGCCTCAAATCACTGCAGTTTTTGTGAATATAGAAAGACTTTCTTCAGTGACTGAGGTAAATCTAAAACATTTTTCAAATAAACTAGCATATTTTTTTTTTTTTTTTAAGAAAAAAACAGATTCTTAAGCTACTCAAATGCAACTTTCTTCAGCAAAATCAAATCCTATGGGTGTGTTTTCTCTTGAGAAATATACAAAATGAGGTCATAATACAAAAATCAAATATGCAGTTGGATGACAGCATTATGATTACACTAAATAATATAATAGTCACAGAGCAGGGGGTATTCTACCTTTTGTGAAACAAGGCAACATTTAGGTCCTTTCAGTAATTATGTCTGAAAGTCAGATGAAAGTCAGTGGTTCTGAACACATGCATTAACCACTGGACATAAAGAAGAAACTTCTTTGCATGTCTCCATCCATTTCTCTAGATATGCTGGGAATGAAAAATTATAACTTATTTCTTGGATTATTTAAGAGGGCTTTTTGCACATTTAAGCCCATCTCACCCATCTAATCCTACATAAGTTAATGATCTGTCTCTTGCATTGACACAAGCATATATAATTAAAACATGTTAAATTGTGTAAACAGAGTCTGAGTCCTATTTGGTTCCTCAGATTTATAGATGTGAGGATAGATGTACAGATTTCCCCAGTCATAAATGGCAGCACTTCACTATAGGGTTAACTCCTCCCCCCAGATGCTTGGACAGGAAATTATAAGTAAGCCCCACAAACCCCTGCTACCTTGTCTTTTTTCCTGTCCAGAAATGCAAACTTACCTGGCCACTGTGGCCTTGTCCAGGATGGTTTTTTCCCTCTTCCATTCTGAAGCTCTCTTGGGAGGACCGTGGGTGGGTCTGGTCTTGTTCCCTGCTATGGCAGTTGGTAGGCCGTAAGCGCCGTTTGTCTCCTGCCGCACGCGCCATTCCGCACATCTTCACGGCCGCTTTTTGATGACGTCGCGCGGCCTCTTCCGGGTCGTGCTCGCGTGCACACCGGACGTGGTGACTTCATTCGACTTTGTTTTTTGTCCCTTGCCTTGCTCTTACCTTTTACTTTGGATTATGTTTTTTTCTGCAGCCCCTTATGGAGTCTGGTGGTGGGAGTAAGGGTCACCCCAAGGGATTAAGGTAAGCTGGACATTTGTATTGAAGTGAAGCAAGTCTCAAAAAGAGGAGGAGTTGCTAGACCAAGTTACTTGTGTCTGCTTATATTTTTCAGTCTCTCTGCTTCTGATAAGAATGTGGGTAAAGAAGCTAAATCCCCTGCAGAGACATCTGAGCAAGAGAATCCTATGCCTTCTACGTCTCAGCTGGATACCCTGGTGTCGGTTCTTAAAACAGCGGTCGTACAGGTGGTAAAAGAGGGCAAAGCCAAAAAAAGGCAGAGGAGTTCATCTTATAGGCATCTTGTCTCAGATTCAGAACTATCAGAAGGGGAAATAAGAGCTGTGAGAAATTCACTGTCTCTTTCTTCGGAAGAGACCAAGACATCGGTGGCGGATAAGTTATTTCCAACAGTGAAAAAGAAGGGTGCTACCTTTCCAGTACATCCTTCAATATCTGATATTATTTCAAATGAATGGAAAAAAATGGAAAAGAAACCGATGACCTCTGGAAAGTTCCTTATAAAATACCCTTTCGATGAATCAGTAGCTAGAGTTTGGGAAGTACTGCCTAAGGTCGATGCGGCAGTTGTAAGACTGGCGAGAAGAACTACCCTACCTGTGGACGATGCATCGGTCTTTAGAGAACCAATGGAATGCAGGATGGAATTTAACCTAAAAAAATCCTTTTTGGCATCTGGCACTGCCTTTAGACCAGCTGTTGCGCTTACTTCAGTTTCGAGAGCAATAAAATTGTGGGCAACAGAGATGGAACAAGCCTTAGACTCCAATGCAAAAAGAACCAAGCTCAAAGACATAATGGCAGATATTAAAGGTGGAATCGAATTTTTCACCGAAGCATCTATTGACTTAGTACACTTTACAGCTACAACCATGGCCTTGTCGGTGGCAACCTGTAGAGCCCTCTGGTTTAGACCATGGTTGGCCGATTCCATGTCCAAAGCTAATCTTAGTCAAGTGCCATTCGAAGGAGAGCGCCTTTTTCGGAGAAAAATTAGACAAGATCATAAACAGAGCTTCGGGAGGAAAAAGTTTATTTTTGCCTCAAGATAGAAGAGCTAAAAGGGGCCGAGTAGAATATCAGGCAAAGGATAAAAGCTTTAGAACGGCCAGAACATATAGACCGGGGAAAGAACCCTTCAGACAAACTACATGGAAGTTAGGGAAGCCTTTCCAAGGGAAGAAAGAGGCCCCTTTCACATCTTAATCCTTTCAACAATAAAGGACAGCTTGGCACCAAGGGTAATAAAGGATGGATTCAAAATTCGATTTCATTCCTTTCCAAGAGAAAATTATTTCATCAGCACCCCAGTGCGTCAAAAAGAAGAACTGCTAGTGATTTCAGCCTATATAGACCAACTAAAAGAATCAAGAGCCACAGAGCCCGTTCCTTTGAGAGACACAAAAAGAGTTTTCTACTCAAAACTGTTTTTAGAACAAAAGCATCAGGGGCTCTGAGACCAGTTTTAGATCTGCGGCAACTAAACAAATATGTTTTAAAAGAAAAATTCAAGATGTTACAATCAATCAAAGAAAGGTTATATACAAAGACTCATGGCTGACAAGCATAGACTTAAAGGACGCCTACTTTCATGTCCCAATCCTCCAATTATCAAGAAAATTTCTACGTTTTGAATTCGGAGATCATCACTGGCAATTTACGAGTCTGCCTTTCGGCCTGTCTCAGTCACCCGGTGTCTTCACAAAAGTATTAGTGACCCTAGTAGCCTGTCTAAGGGTAAAAGGTGTGGCTGTATACCATTTCCTAGACAACCTGTTGGTCGTAGCAAACTCCAGACAGCAGTCGATACGACATACAAAAAAAGTTCTTCAGTTTCTTCAGGAACATGGGTGGATTGTGAACACAGAAAAGAGCACCTAGGTGCCCGTTTTAAAACGAAAAAGGAGCTAGTATTGCTACCGGAAAAGGCAAAGTGACAAAGATTATTCTGGAAACTCGACATACCAGACAGCGGCCAAAGTCCTCAGTAGCATGTTTGCTCAAGGTGTTAGGTCTAATGTCAGCGGCCATTCCAATGGTTAAATGGGCAAGATGGAATATGAGGTCTACAACAATTCCTTTTATCAAGAGTAAAGTGCCCTCATCTAAAGATGAAAAAATTGCTAAAACTTCCAAAGGCTATAAAACAGAATTTGAAATGGTGGTGCCAAGAGGAAAACTTAAACCAAGGAGTTTCGCTAGTACTCAAGTATTCATAACTACAGATGCATCAGAAACTGGATGAGGAGCCTACATGCAGGAAAAGGTGGCGCAAGGTCACTGGCTCATGAGAGGAAGAAATTCCAACCAGTTAGAGATAAGGGCAATAAAGTTTACATTGAGACACTTCGGGAAGTATTTGCAAAACAAGGATGTAGTAATAAGATCAGACAATATGACAGCAGTAAGGTACATCCAAAGACAGGGAGGAACAAGAAGTGTAAGCCTCTTGTGCCAAGTAAGTCCAATCTTATCGTGGGCCCAAAAACATCTAAATTCGTTATCAGCCATTTACATCCCAGGTGCCCAGAACCAAAAGGCAGTAAAAAAATACACCCAGGGGAATGGAGCTTAAATACGAAAATCTTTGAAGATCTAGTAAAGAAATAGGGAAGCCCAAGAGTGGATCTAATGGCCACCGAAAGGAACAACAAATGCAACAGTTTCTTTTTGAGAAGCTTCAAACCAAAAGCGATATCGACAGACGCACTCAGTAAATCCTGGAGATGGAACCTGAACTGTCTTTTTCTGCCCTTCTCCCTTATATGGAGATCGATTCGGAAAATTCGTCAGGACAAAGCGGAAGTGATTGCGATCATTCCAGCATGGCCGAGGAGGCCGTGGTATCCTCTCCTGTTATCCCTCGCCATAGAGGAATCAGTAAGAATTCTACAAATAGAGGGGTGGTTAACGCAGGGTCCATTTCAGAACCAAGACTGGGAGCATCTATCTCTGATGGCCTGGCGATTGAGCGGGCAAGATTAAAAAGTATGGGACTTCAAAACAAGATGGTGGATTTCCTTCTAAAGTACAGGAAACATTTAACTTCAGAGAAATACTATAGAATATGGAAATGCTTTTCTGAATTTGCAAAAACAAGACAGTTCGATTCTTTAAAACCATATCCAGCAGAGATAGTAGCATTTTTATACAGCGGGCTCCAAAGAAACTTTACGTTAAGAGGGCAAATATCGGCTTTGACTGCAATAACAGACATAGAATGTGCGTCCAATGCTCTCGTGAAAAGGTTCTTCCAAGCTTATCTACATGTAAGGCCAAGGAAAGTTTCTAATGTGCCACCATGGGACTTGCCGCTTGTGCTGGACGTTCTAAGGTCAGCCCCCTTTGAAGCTTTAGAAACAATTTCCATGTGGCTGATGACCCTCTAGGTCTTTTTCTTGGTAGCCATAACGTCAGCAGGACGAGTAGGACAATTTGGAGCCCTTGCAGAAGGTCCACCAGATACTTTAATTCTACAGGATAGAGTTAAATTTAGACCTTTCTTTGAATTTATGCCAAAAGTTGTAACAGACTATCATACGAACCTCCCGTTTACCTTACCTACCTTTTGCCCAGAACCAAGGACAAAAAGAGAAATACAATGGAATACCTTGGATCTGGTAAGAGCGATAAAAATATACCTACAGCGAACAAAAGGATGGAGAAAGTCGGAAAGGTTGTTCATAATCCCAAGAGGATCAAGAAAAGGTCCAGCACCTTCAAAGAAGACGTTAAGCAAATGGATACTGACATGTATTCAAAATGCTTATTCCTTGAGAGACTTATCTATCCCACAGGGGCTTAAAGCTCATTCCACCAGGGCTATAGCCAGTTCGTGGGCACGGCAAACATGTTTTTGTTTGGAAAAAACCTATTCAAGAACTTTGTGATCAGCTTTGGTAAGTCCCTATAGTGAAGTGCTGCCATTTATGACTGGGGAAAACATGAAATCTATACCACTTACTGTGATTTCTGTTTCCCAGTCGATGGAAATGGCAGCATTCACTATTCCCCGCCCTGAAGAATTTATGTTCAGCTTTAAAACAAGACAAGGAAGCAGGGGTTTATGGGGCTTACTTATAATTTCCTGTTCTGGGGGGAGGAGTTAACCCTATAGTGAATGCTGCCATTTCCATCAACTGGGAAACAGAAATCACGGTAAGTATCGATAACATGTTTTCCTATTGGCATTTGGGGGATGTCAGGAAGTATAAGTGTGGTTTCTCCATAGCCTCCCATATAAACTCATATCTAGTGGAGCTTCTCTTTTATCTGTTTGACATTGGGGAAGGGGAAAGGGGAAGATGGTCTTGACCACTCTATGGACTTGTGCTTCACTATGGTGTTGAGCATGAAAGCACTGACATTTCTCCACCAAACTAGTTCCAGGGCCTTTATGGTGCTCATGAATTAGTCAACATTTCGCCAAATATTTCTATAAATAGTAGGCAACGCTTGCAAAGTCCAATATAGAAATACCAAACTGATATACCAAACGATTCTTATCCAAAACAACCTAGTGCTGTAAAAAAATTAGCAAGTGCTTCAACACAGTATTACTTTAGGGGAAAATTATAAAACCAGGATTTCATAGGATTTATTTAATAACTTTTTCTCATTTATTTGCCTTTATTTCTTTTGGAAAGGTGGAGGTCTTTTTCATCTTCAATATTCTATCAGATGCTAGTCAAAATAGACTAATACTTGGGAGCTGTTCATGATTTTATGATGTTTTTCAGTCAGATCAGGGTTTCCAACTGAAATAACAATCTTAATATCAATCGCAAAATTATCAGTTCAACCGATTTTCAGAACGCCAGGAGATAAGTGGGAATTGGTCCTGGAGCCAACAGTAGTTACACGTGTTTATACTCAAAATAATTGTTATAATAGCTCAGCTAGACTTTACACTAGCAAAAAAACACCAGACTATATTATTACATACTTAACTTTACTTAATTTTACAAGTAATGTTTACCACAGCTCCTGAAATATTTTATTTCCTTTTTTAGAAAGAAATGGAAGCAGCCTGGGGGGTGAAGGTTTTTGATAGATATACAGTTGTACTGTATATCTTTCGGTTTAATGCTCGCACAAGAGAAGCCAAGATGCAAATTGCATTGGCAGAACTTCCACTTTTAAGGTAATACTGGAATAGCCTTCAGCAAACATGATGGGAACTAATACTGCAAATAAGTAATATGGGATAGATGTAAAACAAAAGATATTAATCAAACAAGATTTGATATAAAGCGAATATGTAGGCTAAAAAGACTTTTTACCTGACATTGCACAGACATTTTAAAAATGTGTCAATTTTATTTTGAAGAGAAAGTTTCACAAAAGTTAGAAAAAACTTTTTTTTTTTATTATGTATATCCAGAGTAGAATTTCTGCTATTGGGTGCTGGTGGCATTTTATTATTGTTTTTTTTTCAAATAGATATCATCTGCGAAATGAAATTGCACATATGGATCAACAGGGGGGAGGATCGAGATACATCATGGGCTCAGGTAATTCAATATTGCCAAATTGTACTTGTAAAACTATGTCATTATGATAACTATTAGAAAGACCTAAAAATCTCCCTGTCAACATGGCACTCATAAATTCCCTTTCTGACCCTGGTAGGCAATATTAATCTAAATTATATTCCCAGTGTATTGGGTTAACAATCTTTGTGCTGCCTATAAATTAAACAAATCTGTGCTAAGGGAATCTCTGTTGGAAAAAGATTTGGGGGTTCTAGTAAATAACAGACCTAGCTGTAGCAAACAGTGCCAGACAGCACTGGCTAGAGATAGCAAGATATTGTCTTGCATAAAGATGGGTATAGATTAATGGGAGAAAAATTGTATTCTCCCTTTATACAAAGCAATGATAAGGCAAAATTTGGAATATGCAGTGCACTTTTGGAATCTCGCATATAAAAGGATCACTATGGAAGTGCAAACTATATTCAGAGAAGAGCAAATAAATCAATAAGGGGAATAAAGAGATTTGACTAGGCAGATAGATTAGACAAGTTTACCCTGGAGAAGTGGCGATTGCGCAGGGATATATGATCACTTCATTCAAATATATTAATGGGCTGTACAATAAGCTCTCTGGTGTATTGTTCACCAATAGGTAATTTCAGTAGACTTGCAGACATCCTTTAAGATTAGAAGAAAAGACCTTTCATCTTCAGATTAGTAAATGAAACTGTGGAGTTGTCTTCAGAAGTTGTGGTAATGGCAAGTTCAATATGTGGTACAGTTTTGGAATCCTGTGTACAAAAAGGATATCTTGGAAATGGAAAGGGGTCAGAAAAGGGCAACTAAATTAATAAGGGAACTGGGGAAGCTTGAATATGAAGACAGATGGGAAAAGTTACAATTATGCAGGCTAGAGAAAAAGCACTTGTGTGTGGATTTTGATCACTGTGTATAAATACATTAATGGGCAATACAATAAACTGGGGGAATTGTGCAACAATATAACATGTCAGAGGACACATGGACATCCCTTAAGACTGGAAGTCTTAAGTTCGGAATTGGTTTTTCACCATGAGAACAGTAAACTATTGAACTGTCTTTCATTGGACATGGTGATAGCAGGTTCATTGGATAGTTTAAAAAAAAAAAAAAGCTGGAAGAGTTTCTGAAAACAAAGAATGTGGCATGTTACTGGTATTGATATATAAAGTTGATCCTGTTTGACAGGAAATGTGGGTATTATTGAGTTGGACTACATGGATATTATACTATAACAATGTATAGCTTCAAGTGTGGCCTGGATAAGTTTCTAAAATTGAAAAATATTGAAAATTACTGATATTGTTAAATGTAGTTCTATTTGATCCAGGGATCCTTACTTGCCATTTGAAGTCAGGATTTTTTTTTTGCCTTCCTCTAGATCAACTGTAAGGTACAGCTCATGAGTCGGCTAAAAAGGTTGGACTAGATGGACACATGTCTGTAGTCAATCTCTAATACTATGTAATTAATAAATGACAATGATAGTAAAATACTTGACTCTTTTTATAAAGCAAGTTTTTTTTCCACAAACAGGTGAAACATTTTTAGAAGTCCAACAAAGATTATTAAAGGAAAGAGAAATTAAGATTAAAAATGCTTTGGTGAAGCTAAAGAAAAAGAGGAATTTGCTCAGAACTCGACGCAAGCAGCGTGAATTTCCCATTGTATCAGTTTTGGGGTATACAAACAGTGGTATGTAGAAGAATTTTGTTGTATAACTCTAATAGTGAAATCTATGAGCCTTTTCGAAAAATAAGTTCTGTGAGCAGTTTTTTGGGGTGGGGTAATAGGAGAAGAAACTAATAAGATGAAGAGTAGTGAAACACCTGGCATTAAGTACTTAGCTGCTAAACATGGAAGACCTTTTACACCTGCATAACTGTACATATGCTAAGCAGTGACCAGCAATAAAGTCATGGTGCTAAGTTGTGTATGAGGCATTTTGCCCCCTCCTTTACCCATTTGGAATCTGTACATGGTACAAAACTGTAAATGTGAATAAGCTCTATGGGATTTCTGCCACATAAAACTGTGGCAGCTAAAAAGTCTCTCTCAGCCATTAATAATGATAGACTGAAGTGTTACAAACATTAAATCTTTTTGTGTCCAAATTAGGTGGGAAAATTGTTGTTTCTTTAATTAGCAATATTAAAACAGTTAAAGTTTACAAATTTGTAGTCATTTAGACTTCATTTCTGTACTCCCAATAATTCCTGTAAAGTCAATTGAATATCAGTGCCCATTCTTGGCCAAATCTATGAATGACAATGAGTAAGGCTCACCAGCATATATTTCTGGCAGTTGGCGGTGGCCGCAACTGAGCTTGGTTTGTTGCAAAATCAAGGCCAATCGCTCGCACTGTCGGCCGCAGCCACTATTGCCGTGATCGGCAGTCATTTGTCCCGGCTTGCAGTGAATGCTCGGTTGGGACAAATAATAGCCCCGTGTGTACCCAGCCTAAGATGGATCACTTCTTATGCACTAGGGGTGTAAAAGTGTTTAGAATCATGTATTTCATTACAATAATATATATTCTACTTGAAACTTCTAAATAATTTCATATGAAAGTACTTATGGACATAGGTCTGTAGTCAATCTCCTATACTATGTAATTAATAAATGACAATTATAGTAAAATACCTGACTATTTCTATAAAGCAATGATAGTAAAATCTATCAGGGTTATCCAATAAAAGTTCTTATTGTTTAAAATGGTGCTAATTTTGCCCCAACCAATCAGATGTTAGCTTTCAAATGTTAAATAAGATCTGATTGGTTGGGGCAAAATTAGCACCATTTTAAACGATAAATACTTTTATTGAATAACCCTGTATGTATTTTATTACAATAATACATATTCTACTTGAAACTTCTAAATAATTCCATCTGAAGGTGTACTTAGAAGCTTTATTAAATTGTTTTGATTTTGCCTTTTAAGAAATTATAAGGGAGATTCAATAAAAGTTCTTATCGTTAAAAATTGTGCTAATTTTGCCCCAACCAATCAGATCTGATTGGTTGGGGTAAAATTAGCACCATTTTTAACGATAAGAACTTTTATTGAACGATAAGAACTTTTATTGAATAACCCTGTATGTTCCTTATTGCTGCCAACAAATCATTGTTTTCCTATCCTAAAAGAATGATAGGATTTCTACTATGGGAATCTACTGAAAAAACTTCAATTGTGGGGTAGTGTTAGCATTATTTTAGGAATTTTCCAATGTAATCTTTTTGTTTGTTATGTTGTCTTTAGGGAAAACCACTTTAATTAAGGCTCTGACCGGTGATGAAGGTCTCCAGCCACGTGATCAGCTCTTTTCCACCCTTGATGTCACTGCTCATGCAGGCTTACTCCCCTGTCACTTGGCAGTCATTTATGTTGACACAATTGGGTTTTTGTCACAGCTACCACACAATCTGATTGAGTCTTTCTCTGCCACACTTGAAGATGTAATCCATTCGGTAATTAGATTGATAATTAAATCTGACAATTGGTGTAATTTATGATTATTGTAATATTAAGTATTCTAGTTATTAATAATTTTAGATTTTCTTGCAGACTGTTTCATTCTCCAAAACATATTGTCAAATGTATGTTGCAGTTCATTTAAAGGGTATCGCCACTTAAAATAGTTTTTCTGTAGTGTAGGGGACCCTAGACCACCCCCCAACCGCCATGTTTATTTGCTAAAAAAAAATCACCAGGACTCTACTTAAAGAGCTTTGTTCCACCCGGCATTTTCATCCAGCCCTCTGCTTGCAGGAAATTGGCATTCTGCCGGCAGTGCAGAATGCCGAGGTAACAAAGCGGTGTAAGTTCATTCCTGAGGATTTTATTAGCAAACGAACACCTACACTATGGAAAAAGGGTTTTAAGGTAGGGCACCAGGCAGAAAAGAGGGATCCAGAGGGAGGGAGGGATGTGTGTGACTCCACTGTGTGTAAAACCTTTTTACACACAGACAGGCTCCCGCTTTTCACTTTCTTAGACTTTGGCTAGACACTGCAGGGCAACCGTATGAAGTAGAGAGGTAAAGTAACATTAAAACTTAAAGGATAAGTTCACTTACAAAATAGAACCAGGAAGCAGTTAGGCATAGCTCTTTAACCTCCTGGGCTTCAATCAATACATTAAAGGAATAGCTCAATTTGGGGTGAACTATTCCTTTAAGAGAAGAACAGTGGGTGTCTAAAAAGATACTTTAAACTGTTAATACAGATTGTTCCACATACGAGAAGATGCTTAAAGATAAAAATGTATGGTGCAAAAGCCTGCTGGGCATCTCCCATTAGTTGCTAGTGCCTTCAAATCTGCACATCTCAAGCCCTGAGAAAGCGCTTAGTTGCCATTTGCTGCACTCAAATGGGTGATTAAAGTACACACTGTATAATTGTATACGATCATATAGTATGCTGAAGTAAATAATAATCATTATTAAGACGATTGTGTTCATTGGGTAAGTATAAAGTCACATCCAGTCAAGTATATAAGCATCAAAATGTAGTTTATAGTCCCCATACTACATCTCCAAATATTATGGGAAAAATTGTGGGTGGTACACAGTTTCAATCTCCAACATCAATAAGGATATTCTCTCTCTCTCTCTCTCTCTCTCTCTCCCTTTAGTCTTCTTGTTCTGGCAGAAGATGGCCAGTAGGGGCCGATGTGTAAAAGTATAAAAGGGAGAGCAAACATGTGTTCAGTCTTTTCTACTTCCTGTAGTTTCCCCAGAGAGTAGGGGAAGACCCCAGGGAACCTAGATAACAGGTAGGCCCAGTTAGTTATAGGTCACTTTAGGAAGTTATAGATAGGAATAGGGTAGCTTGTGAGCAGCCTAAGCTTCAACAAGGAGATTTAGCAAGGACTAGAGTCCTGGTTATACCACCCAAGAATAGGGACATAGTGCCAGATATAGGGGTAGAAGATTCCACTACAGTGACATGAGAGCTGGGGTGGCATTTACAAGCTGATCGTTATTTATGCTGTTCTGATTCCTCTGGTTTGTGAGTATTTATATGATATCTGTGTCACCTCTATTGTGCCACTCAGGCTCTCAATTGACTATTATTCAGAGTTTTTGGTGTGGGGAAAGGTCCTACATGGATGGTTGCCTGGAAGTACAACTACACGTCCCTGGATTAATTGGATAGAATGATCCCCCACTTACGTCATTGTTCATTTGAGCTCTCCTCCAGGTGGAAAAAAGTCTACAGCTATGATTGTTGGCTCTAATGTGAAAGCTGTCGAGGAAGCCTTCATTTATTTTCTACAGCCGATAGAAGGTTCCCCCCTTGACCATATTGCCAGTAGCTCCAGAGCTGCAGGAGAATTGGCAGATATTTGCCCCTAAATCTCATGGGGGTTGTGTTGGAGACCCTTGGCATCCAGTAGAGCTTCCACCAGGAGGAGTGCAAATCCTCTGGAGATTGTACCTGTTTCAAGTAGAGGCTTCAAAGAATGGCTGGCAGATACTTCCAGAAAGGAAGGACTACCGTTACAAATGCCCTAGAACTGATGTGGTCACTGTAAAAAACATCAACTCTCATTCAATAGTAATTCCAGCCTGGCAGACAGTAGCCCACTGCTACCCTGTGGAATGGTTAGACTTTTTATCTGTCAAATTTGTACACGGATAGAAAATTGGTTGATAAATAGAATACAGAGAGTAGTTGTTAATGGGGCTTTATCAATATGGACTAAAGTGCTAAGTGGGATCCCTCTATTTTATTGTTGGCAATTCCCACTTCCTAATCTATTTATTAATGATTTGGAAGTGGGTATTGTCAACAATAAAATAAATGGCTTTATTTGGAAGTGGGTTTTGTCAACAATAAAAAAATGGCTTTATTCTAGGATGTATGAAAACAAATTTTCCAGCATTCTGTGCATATTTGCTATATACTTTTGCAATATACTGTATATATATATATATATATATATATATATATATATATATATATTGCTATATACTGTATATATATATTGGATATGTTACTGTGCCTACACTAATGCACAAAGGTACCCAGGATTTGTGATTTTTTTCTGTCTTGTGATCCAGTTCAATAGAGGTCTCAACCCATTATAACTACAATAAGTGCCTGGTCATGATCAGCTGCAGGTCATGTGAAGGAAAACCGATATTGCACTGCCTTGTAGCAGATGCTTTACGTGCAGGTCGTATAGGAGCTATTTAACATAATTGCCAAATGACAAGATCCGTACTGAAATCATCTGTGATAATTTGACTTTTCTGCTGTTAAGGACATTCCATACCTGCCTCAAAACTTGGGTTGTTAAAAAAAAAAAAGTGGAAAGAAAATATATTTGAAAATTAAGCTCTTTGTGTAATAACTGCATGTTTTAACACTACATATTTGTTCTGTTTTCCAGGATTTATTGATTCATGTGAGGGATGTCAGCCATCCAGAAACCGACAACCAGAGGACAAGTGTGTTGTCTGTTCTAAATAACCTCAGTCTGCCACAAAAACTCCTAGACACAATGATTGAAGTTCATAACAAAATTGATTTAATTAAGTGAGTGCATTACCATCTGTTTGCTCTGTGATTTTTGCAATAATCTGTTATCGTTGTGCATGTGATTTGCATGAGCTCCAAAAAGGATCATATCGCATTGTGTACAATGTGGCCACACACATAGTAAAGAACTAGCATGCATTTCTTAATCGATAATGGACCACAAAATGCAACCGAAAGTGCAATGGGAAATGGCACCAGTGTGACCTAGCCCTAACAAGCTATGTTATTCTGCACTGAAATTTTTCATGTGAGGCTATTTTATTTTTTTTGCTATTCCCAATAATGCACACAAACTATACATGTAGATCTTCTCAGACATATCAAAGTTCTTTAACTGTAATACATTTTCAGTATTGATTCTTTTTCTTTTGCTATGTTAAAATCCTGTTAATATGGCATCCATGTGGAAATCTAGAGAAACAATCAAACTATTTTTAAGTAAAGGGGTGTTTTTATTTATATCGTTACCATTTCAGTGGTTTTTATAATTACCCCCAAATATTCTGTCTGGTTTTTTAAAAGAAAAACTGTTAAATTACTTGTTCATACTTTTGGATATATAAACATTCTTATTAAAGATTTTTGAAAAAGGGTTGGTAGATCTGCTTAACCCTATACACAACCTCAATTACTACAAAGTATAAATTGTATGCATATGAGTGGCAAGTGAATAGTCAATATTTAACCATGTGCTGTATGTGTCAGGCCCAAGGATAAAGAGGTTTCTGCCGTGTCTGCTCTTTTTGGAAATGGCATCGAAGGCCTAAAACAGCAAATAGAAACTGCAGTTATGATAAGCACGGGGAGAACTGTTATGACAATCAATTTGGAACTGAAAAGCCCTCAGTTAAGGTATGTTGAACAATGTAGATGTATATTTTGTCTACGAATTAAATAAGGACTTGTCATTTCAAGTAACTCTAAATTAAAAGTAAAACATAAGTGTAGGATACAGTTGGGCTAGACGTTATGTACCTAATACAGTATAAAGTCTTTACAGTATGTACCAGCCTTAAGGGGAACTGTGATCTCCATAGATTACTCACTGGAATCCTACTGCCGGGACAGAGGTAAAATGCATATTAATAGACAATATGGCTTGCCTTATGGTCAACCAACCAAATTGTCCTATTAACTATGGATGTGTAAATCAAACCCACATTTGATAATCCTATATAATAAAATGCAAGTGTGCATCCCTGTGTCCATGTGTGTGTCCTGAGCAGGAGGTTTCCGACTCACTGTTAGAAGCAGAGCAGAGCTTACGTCACAATCTCACACAGGCTACAGCTAACGGACTTTCACTCTGACTCCTCCCCTCCCTCCCAGTCACCAGCAGTCTGCAGAGATTTGTGGGCGGAGCGGCTCTGGGTCCTCCCCTCTGGGGAGGGGATGCAAGATCCAGACATCCGATCCTGAGATTCCTGACTAGGAACTTCACAACACAGTGAGTGTTAAAAAAAAGTTTACTGAAGGAGATCATGCTGGGTTGGGAAGAAGAGGCTGGGGACAGATGACACTGCTGTAATGTCATGTAACTCTATCTCCTGGGTCTGGGACAGAGGTGGTGTGACCTGGGTCTGGGACAGAGTGGGGTGCCCTGGGTCTGGGACAGAGTGGGGGACCCTGGGTCTGGGGCAAGGGTGGGGTCTGGGCAGAGGAGGGGGTCTGGGTCTGGACAGAGGGGTCTGGACGAGGGGGGGTTGGGACAGAGGGGGGACCTGAGTCTGGGGCGGGGGGTGGCGGCTCTGGGACAGGGTGAGGGAACCTGGGTCTGGGACAGAGGGGGCCCTGGGGTCTGGGGGCAGAGGAGGGGGCCGGGTCTGGGACAGACAGGGGGGGCTGGGTCTGGGACAGAGTGGGGGGACCCTGAGTCTGGGACAGAGGGGGTGGCTGGCTCTGGGACAGAGTGAGGGAACCTGGGTCTGGGACAGAGGGGGCCCTGGGTCTGGGGCAGAGGAGGGGCCCTGGGTCTGGGACAGTCAGGCAACCCTGGATCTGTGACAGAGGGGGGCCTGGGTCTGGGACAGAGTGGGGGGCCCTGAGTCTGGGACAGAGTGGGGGGTTCTAGGTCTGGGACAGAGTGGGGGACCCTGGGTCTGGGACAGAGGGGGGCCCTGAGTCTGGGGTAGAGGAGGGGCCCAGGGTCTGGGAAAGAGGGGGGGGCTGGGACAGAGGGGGACCCTGGGTCTGGGACAGAGTAGGGGACTCGGATCTGTGACAGACGGGGGTCTGGGACAGAGGGGGTGGGACCTGGGTCTGGGACAGAGTGGGGGTCCTGGGTCTGGGAGAGGAGGGAACCCTAGGTCTGGAAGAGAGGGGATCTGGAGAGAGGGGGACCCTGGGTCTGGGACGGGGGAGGCTGGCTCTGGGAAGAGTGGGGGACCCTGGGTCTGGGACAGAGTGGGGACCCTGGGTCTGGACAGAGTGGGGGACCGGGTCTGGGACAGAGGGGGGGCTGGGTCTGGGACAGAGGGGGGCCCGGGTCTGGGACAGAGTGGGGAACCCTTGGTCTGGGACAGAGAGGGGAACCTGGTTGGGACAGAGAGGGGGGCCCTGGGTGGGGCAGAGGGGGGGCCCTGGGTCTGGGGCAGAGGGGGGGCCCGGGTTGGGACAGAGTGGGGGGTCCTGGGTCTGGGAGAGGTGGGGACCCTGGGTTTGGGAGAGAGGTGGGCCCTGGGTCTGGGGCAGGGGGGCTGGGTCTGGGACAGAGTGGGGGACCCTGGGTCTGGGACAGAGGGGGGGTCTGGGACAGGGGGGGGCTGGGTCTGGGACAGAGGGGGGGTCTGGGACAGAGTGGGGGACCCTGGGTCTGGGACAAAGTGGGGGACCCTGGGTCTGGGACAGAGAGGGGGGCCCTTGGTCTGGGACAGAGAGGGGGGCCCTTGGTCTGGGACAGAGAGGGGGGCCCTTGGTCTGGGACAGAGTGGGGGACCCTGGGTCTGGGACAGAGGGGGGACCTTGGGTCTGGGACACTAAGAGGGAACTGTGGCCTTGGGACATGGAGAATGGAGGCACTCTGGGCTTCTAGCACCTGTTATTGTAACAGGCTTAATGTCTAGTACTCTATAAAACACAACTAGTTTAAAGAAGATTTACAGTTTTCATCTGTGCTAACAATTTTAGATAATAACTTTGCATTAACAATCACAAGATTCTATTGTTGTTTGTAATGTGCTTCTATGCACATACTAATGTAAATATTACATTAAAAAAAACTAAACAACTATTTACAATTTTCCCCCCCATTTTCTATTAGTGAAATTCTTTCCAACTATCACTGTGCTATTTTTTTTTATCTGTCCCCTATTTCTTTAAATATCCTGCCTGAAGCATCTTACATTTGAGCTGTCAAATAATAGTGCCCTATTATTATAAACTATCCTGCTGTATCTAGAAGGGTGACAATTTGTAAATTACATGGTGGAAAATGTCCTCTCAGTGCTAGCTCATAGTGATTACCAAACCTGGTTGACTTCACAAAAAGTCATATCTGATGGAAGGAGGAGGCAGGATACTTAGCCTGAAGACATGAAGTACTGGATTGAAGGCATAGAGCAACAAGCACACACACCTCATAGTGCTACTTACATGTATTTCATTTATAGAATAAGATTAGTGTAATTTTTCAATACAGTTGCCATTTAATGATATTTTAAAAATGAAAGACATTTTTAACTGACCCTAAATTTTTTATGGTAGCGTATATTTGCAATGTTTTGTTGAATAGTCTTTTCAAATGTGTCCCTAAAAGATACATTTTTCTTTCTTTTTTTTTTTTTTATAGCTGGTTGTACAAAGAGGCATCTGTACAAGAAGTGAACGTTTTACCAGAAGAGGGCACAGCCAATGTAAAAGTAATAATAACCAGTTCTGCCTATGGAAAATACAAGAAACTGTTTTGCAAATAACACTGTCTGCTGGCACTAGGGATGAGAATATACATACACAAATACATACCTGTACAAAATCTGTGCTCTCTATACTATATACTGTAACAATATAGTATTAATACATAATTATGCAAAATGCGGCCTTATTAAGTTATTAAATGACTGATGAAGCCTTGTCTGACCAAATACAGACAGACCTCTATCTCAGTCATTGTGTTAAGTCAAATGCACAGATACAGTAGTAAGTACAGTCTATAATTGATTGTTTTTGTTGGAAAAATAAAAGTTATTTTCAGTATAAATATTCTGTTCTCAACATTTCCCAGGTGGGTTACAAGCCGAACCAGGCAGTAATGGGGGACCCTGATAGGCTGTGGTCCAGATTTTTAAGGGGGTTATAGCTATGTTGCACGCCCTTCCATCAGTCTAGTGAATATGAGTGAGTAGTGTATATTTTGCAAACAGGAGCATATTAAGAAGGGTATATCTGTTGTATTCAGTTAGATCAACTGGACTTATAGTTTAGTTCTTGAAGACATTTTTTTAGTCAAGAACTAAACTATAAGTCCAGTTGATCTAATGGAATACAACGGATATACCATGACCTGGATAAATGAACCTTCACAAGCATTAAGAAGGGTACAATATGAAATCCACTTCAGTATGACTGAACTTTTCTAGTTCGATAATGGATGTAGAGAACTGTACTGTGTTAGCCACTGATGAGAGCAAGCATATCTTGAAAATAAAGTAATAATTAAGTAATACATCTTACTAAATCATATTAAAATGATTGCAACATACAGGAGATGCACTAGAGGCAACTATTAAACAGCTTTAATATACCAAAATACAGAAGAATACTACAGACTGTTGCAAGAAGGACATAAACACCTTGCTTAATAATTTACCTTCCAGATTTAAAGACAAAATCCTATTTCTAATGCACTAGGACCTCGAAGTGGAAGGCTTCTATGTGCTTCCCAAAAAAACACATATAAGGAAACCCAGGCAGACCCACTCACAAAAAAAGTAAGTTTTGAAAGTATTGAAAGTACTTTGGTAAAAAAAAAAACCCACTCAGTTATATCCTAAATAAACTAGCTGCCATTGGTCAAATACCTGATGGAACCATCCTAGGCTCAATTGATGTAGAATCTCTCTATACCAAGATTCTTTACAATTATGGTATTTCAACTTGTCTTTGTTATATACAAAATCTAAATACAGTACACCTACATGAATGCAATGTATACTCTCCTATAATTACTCCTTTTTTATTAAAGATCTATACCTACAAACAGGCATGGAAACACATGCAAATGCACTCAAGAAGAACCTAAGAGTGGAAATGTAATGTAAAATGTGGAAGTTTATAATACAAGTTTTAGTAGTCCTAGATTTCTATATCATTTCCCTATTGTTCTACAATTCAGTTGCTCAGCAGCCACTTCACTGTTTATGGTTACAGTTTTTCCAACTTTATCTATATAACAGACTAGACCATGATGGGCACACACACCAGCCTTGGAAAAGACAGAAGAATGTCTCTGAACTTGATAGTAGATATGTTTTTTTAAAAAAAATAGATTTTATAATAATTTCTACAAAGTAACTTTAACATTACATTAATTATATTAAAATTTACAATGCAAATTTCATGCAATATCAAAAATGTTTGAGAATACGGGAGGAAAAACCACAGGTGTGCCTGGCTGCCAGAAGATGAGCTGTGTGATAAGTGTGAGTATAATTCTCTTAGAAACATAGTAATAAACAAACGTCTAATGCAACCCTCCTCTTTAACCCTACCTAACAGTTGATACAGAGGAAGGCAGAAAAAAAAGCTAAAAAGATGAAACTTCTTTTTTTCTAATCTTAAAGGATGTTTATAAGACCTCTGATATGACCTATTGGTGAACAATGCACCAGAGAGTTAATTCTATGGCCCATTAATATTTTTGTATAAAGTGATCATATCCTCACACAAACATTTCTTCTCTAATGTATACAGCCCTAACTTGTCTAATCTGCCTGCATAGTCAAGCCCCTCCATTCCCTTTATTATTTTAGTTGCCCTTCCCAGAACCTTTTCCATTTCAGTGATGTCCCTTTTGTATATGGGATTCCAAAAACTGCACCGCATATTGCAAATGAGGCCTTACCAGTGCCTTGTAAAGAGGGAGAATAATATTTTTCACCCTTGAATCTATTTCCCTCTTTATACAAGACAATATCTTGCTAGCTCTAGCCATGGCTGTTGACATTGTTTGCTACAGCTAAGTCTGTTATCTTCAAGAGAACCAAAATCTTGCACCGAGCTATTATGTAGTTCCGTTCTTCGGTTTTATTCTTCCGCTTTTTTGGACCGTATCTCCTCCCACAGTTTTTGAGCTAGAGACATGAAATTCGATACAGATGTGCGGTGCATATAGGAGAAGTGTGCTATCTTCTAGCTAAGGAATCCGCGGAAGCGTTACGCGTTATCAGCGAATTTCCGGACATTTTTTCCCATAGACTATAATGGTAACAATCCTCAAATGTGGATATTTCAAAACAGTTTGTTTAATGGTCATAAATACAAATGGTGATACCCCCAACCCCCAACACACCCACCTACTGACCTACCTTTCCATTTCCATGCAAGCCATATTTAAAGGGTAACTAAAGTCAAAAAAACTAATTTAGATTTATCCTCAATAAAAGATAGTTTTATGGTTATAAACACAAAAAAGACATACCCCCTCAACCAGACCCAGGTACACACACCTACTAATCTACTTATCCATTACTGTGACAGCCATACTTAAAGGGTAACTAAAGTCAAAAAAACAAATTTAGATTTATCCTCAATAAAAGATAGTTTTATGGTTGTAAACACAAAAAAGGCATACCCCCTCAACCAGACCCAGGTACACACACCTACTGATTTACTTATCCATTACTGTGGCAGCCATACTTAAAGGGTAACTAAAGTAAAAAAATTTTTTGATTAATAATAAAAAAAATTTTTGTTTAACCCCCATGTGGCACAGTTACATACACCTACTGACCTACCCCTCCATTACTGTTGCAGCAATACCTAAAGGGTAACTAAGGTAAAAAAACCTAATTTTGACCAATCATCAAAAAAGTTTGTTTTTTTAACCCCCAACCCGACACAGGTACACACACCTGCTGATTTACTTATCCATTACTGTGGCAGCCATACTTAAAGGGTAACTAAAGTCAAAAAAATGAATTTTGACCAATCATCAAAAAGATACAGAGAGATTCAATGAAAGTTCTTATCATTGAAAATGGTGCTGATTTTGCCCTAACCAATCAGATGTTAGCTTTCTGATTAACCACTTTAGGCTGGGTACACACAAAAAAATTTTTTGTCCCATACAAGCGTTCACTATAAACTCATCATTCCCATTATTGAGTTTTAAAATCTGCAGCAAACACACATATTCCCTTCCAAAATGCAGCCCTTCAAGCCAAATTCAAAGTTTATACTTAAACTTTCTCTTTCTAGTTATAATTTGGATTTCTATCCCATGTACAATAAATAGTTCCCATTTCATTATAATTTGGATTTCTACCCCATGTACAATAAATAGTTTCCATTTCATTATCATTTGGATTTCCACCCCCCCATGTCCAATAAATAGTTCCCATTTCATTATAATTTGGATTTCTACACCATGTACAATAAATAGTTTCCATTTCATTATCATTTGGATTTCCACCCTCCCATGTCCAATAAATAGTTCCCATTCCATTATAATTTGGATTTCTACCCCATGCACAATAAATAGTTCCCATTTCATTATAATTTGGATTTCTACCCATGTCCAATAAATATTTCCCATTTCATTATAATTTGGGATTCTACCACTGTACAATAAATAGTTTCCGTTTCATTATAATTTGGATTTCTACCCCATGCACAATAAATAGTTCCCATTTCATTATAATTTGGATTTCTACCCCATGCACAATAAATAGTTCCCATTTCATTATAATTTGGATTTCTACCCATGTACAATAAATATTTCCCATTTCATTATAATTTGGGATTCTACCACATGTACAATAAATAGTTTCCGTTTCATTATAATTTGGATTTCTACCCCATGCACAATAAATAGTTCCCATTTCATTATAATTTGGATTTCTACCCATGTACAATATATAGTTCTCATTTCATTATAATTTGGGATTCTACCACATGTACAATAAATAGTTTCCGTTTCATTAATTTGGCTTGAAAAAGCCAAATTACTATTCTTTCTATTTCTTTTTCTTCTTCTTTTTCTTCTTCTGTTTTATTCTTCCGCTTTTTTGGACCGTATCTCCTCTCACAGTTTTTGAGCTAGAGACATGAAATTCGGTAAAGACGTGCTGGGCATATAGGAGAAGTGTGCTTTCTTCTAGATAAGGAATCCGCGGAAGCGTTATGGCGTTATCGGCGAATTTCCGGACATTTTTTCCCATAGACTATAATGGTAACAATCCTCAAATGTGAATATTTCAAAACAGTTTTTTTCATGGTCATAAATACAAATGGTGATACCCCCAACCCCCCACACAGGCCCAGGTACACCCACCTACTAACCTACCTTTCCATTCCCATGGAAGCCATATTTAAAGGACAACTAAAGCCGCAGAACAACACTGAACCAGAAGGCAGAACACCTTAATAAAAAATAGTAATCTGTGTTTTACCTCTCAATTTGATACAGGCGCTGGGAAATTTACCTAAATAACATATGGTTTGTGCTTTACTTCATAACATTCTAGTATCACACAGTTTGGTCAACGACCAATATGTTCTGCACCTGCTCAGTCCTTACCTATGGCAGAAACTTGTTACAGTTAGTCACACCCATTAATAATCTCTAGCCAATCCTTTTTCCAGACAATAAAGCAAGGAAGCATGTGACTGAGGTCAGGAGGTGTGGCCTGACACTGCACATACACATAGATCCTTCATCCAGTTCTTAACAGCTTACATTTACTTTATAACATTTACTGAAGTGGGATTTTATAGCTTATTGGTGTGTTTAGGGGGGTTGTTTCAGATTCTGGAGTATAAAAAATTGGGTTTAGTTCTCCTTTAAAGGGTAAGTCAAAAATAATTTAGATTTATCCTCAATAAAAGATAGTTTTATGGTTATGAATACAAAAAAGACACACTCCCTCAACCAGACCCAGGTACACACACCTACTAATCTACTTACCATTACTGTGGCAGCCATACTTAAAGGTAACTAAAGTAAAAAAAACTAATTTAGATTTATTCTTATAAAAGATAGTTTTATGGTTGTAAACCACAAAAAAGACATACCCCCTCAATCAGACCCAGGTACACACACCTACTGTCTACTTACCGTATATACTCGAGTATAAGCCGAGGTTTTTAGGTTTAAAATCAACCTAAAAACCTTGCCTCGGCTTATCCTCGAGTCAATGACACACTTATCTTCAATCCAAAGCAGCCGCGAGTCAGGTCGGCAGTTCCCAGTAGTTCTTCACGGTTGCGCGATGATGTCTTCGCGCACGCTGGCGGATGACGTCACGCGCAGCCGCGAAGGTCCATACAGAAGAATTTTTCGGCATGGTTTACCGGTATGTTTGTTTTCATGCTGTAACAAGATTACCTTGACAGTGGATACAACTGATCTTTACTGCTGTTACTGAAAGGAGGTAGGAGGAGAGGTTTAGCCCTGCATTGCACTATTAACCATTCACGCTCAACAATGGCATGAATAAGCTGTCTGGTGGACAGGCTGCCAGAGAGGCAAGCTGGATAGGTAATGGGCTGATGGAGGCTGAAAGACTGACTAGCTAAATGGACAACAGCCCATGACAGATTGTAAAGCTGGCTGGTGGAATTGCAAGTGGACTGGCAGTCTCCTTGTGTGCAAAATAGTAAATTAAACACTGCCCAGCTTTAGGCATCATCCCTGCATTAACTTTCAAAATAAATGAATGCACTGGATTGCGGCAGCCGCAGAGAGTTGAAGACGAAGACCAGAACGGTAAGTGAGCTGGGGGGGGACTGGGGGAGGGCTGGGGGGACAGTATCCATGCAGTAACCCCCAATACCTTTCTACTATAGGTGGTTGGAAACTACAACTCCCAGCAACCAAGCATGCTGGGAGTTGTAGTTTCCAAACATCTACAGTGGAAAGGTATTAGGGTTACTGTATACCCTCGGCTTATACTCGAGTCAATCATGGTTTTCTAATTTTTGGAGGCAAAAATGGGTACCTCGGCTTATACTCGAGTCGGCTTATACTCAAGTATATACGGGTATCCATTACTGTGGAAGCCATACTTTAAAGGGTAACTAAAGTCTAAAAATTTAATTTTGATTAATAATAAAAAAGGTTTGTTTTTTTAACCCCCATGTGGCACAGTTACATACACCTACTGACCTACCCCTCCATTACTGATGCAGCCATACCTAAAGGGTAACTAAAGTCAAAATTTTTTTTTGACCAATCATCAAAAGGTTTTTTTTTTTTAACCCCCAACCGGACACAGGTACACACACCTACTGATCTACTTATCCATTACCGTGGCAGCCATACCTAAAGGGTAACTAAAGTAAAAAAAAAATTGACCAATCATCAAAAAAGTTAGTTTTTTTTAACCCCCAACCCAACACAGGTACACACACCTACTGATCTACTTATCCATTACTGTGGCAGCCATACTTAAAGGGTAACTAAAGTCAAATTTTGACCAATCATCAAAAAGATACAGAGAGATTCAATAAAAGTTCTTATCATTGAAAATGGTGCTAATTTTGCCCTAACCAATCAGATGTTAGCTTTCTGATTAACCACTTTAGGCTGGGTACACACAAAAAGTTTTTTTTGTCCCAACAAGCGTTCACTACAAACTCATCATTCCCATCATTGAGTTTTAAAATCTGCAGCAAAACACCACACTTTCCTTCCAAATGCAGCCCTCAAGCCAAATTCAAAGTTTATACTTAAACTTTCCTTTCTAGTTAACCTTGAATCTCATCTGCCATTCTGTTGCCCATTCTGATAATATATCTAGGTCTGCTTGCCTTTAAACAACAGCTCACAGAGATAATAAGACATAATATCCTAGCTTTCTAAAAGTACCCGTGTACTTGATTGGAAGTCACCAGTTGTCTACCAGTTTTAAACAAGCAAAAGCAATAGACATTAGAGAGAGAGAGAAAACGGAGAGGTAGGTAACTGCAAGCAAGGTACACACAGGTTTAATACATTGTAATACTGTATATAAATGTGCCACTGCAAAAGCAATACACAACTTTAATTTTCATTTAAAAAAATTCTAAAAAATGACAGTAAATCCTTCATCAATTAATTTATTAGATGATGTTTCTAAAGATTTTAATGTGTTGGATTTCTGTGATATCCTAACTACGTAACTCTGTATGAATAAGTGAAGTTTGTCAGTTTGAAATTGGTGGCCATTAAAGGGACGCTGTACCCTACAACATTAAGCAAAAATGTAATAACAAAAGGTATAAGATATAACTCTTCAACTGCCTCCTTCCCGTGTATGGGGTGCTTTGTCATCCGAAATGCAGTGTTGGTTTAAGATCTGCCTGGCCGGAACAGCTGTGCATACACATTGTGCGTCACGGATATGAAGCTTTAATCTTATTTTATGTGATGGATCTGCACCAAATAGTCTACATTAGTAAAGTTAAATGAGAAATATATAAAAAGAATTGGAAAAAAAATATATTAAAACTGAAAATTGTCATGTGCATATGTATTCAGCCCCTTTTCCATGAGCACCTAAAAAATCCTGGTGCAACCAATTACCTTCAAAATTCACCTAATAAGTTAAATAAATTCTACCTGTGTACAATCTTCGTGTCATGTGATCTGTCAGTATAAACAAACCTTTTCTGAAAGGCCCCACTAAGCAGGTAGCATCACACCATCAAAAACAAGAGGCTCTTCAAATTAGTTAGGGACAAAGTTGTTGAAGTACAAATCATGGTTGGCTTAGTTGGCTTATAAAAAAAAATCCAAATGTTGATGATCCCTGGGATCACCATCAAAATAATCATCTTCAAATGGAAATAACATGGTACCACGACAAACCTACCAAGAGAGACCGGACAAGGAGGACATTAATCAGAGAGGCAGCACAGAGAAAAATCCCTAAAGGAGTTGCAGAGTTCCACATCTGACACAGGAGTATCTGTTCATAGGACCACAATAAGCTGTACGCTCCATAGAGCTGGGTTTTATGAAAGAGCCATTACTTAACGTTAAAAATATGGCAGGTTTTGAGTTTGCCAAAAGGCATGTGGGAGACTCATCAAATGTATGAAGGAAGGTGCTCTAGTCAGATGAGACTAAAATGTAATTTTTCGGCCACCAAGGAAAATGCTATGTCTGGCACAACCCCAACACATTCCATCACTTCAAGAACACCATTGCCACAGTGAAACATGGTGGCAGCATCATGCTGTGGGGATGTTTCTCAGCAGCAGGGACTAGGAAAGATGAACAGAATTTATCCTAGCATACTGCTAAAGCAACACTTGAGTGGTTTAAAGAGACAGTTCAGTGGAAATGATCAAAATTTGTTTAATTGTTAGTTTTGTGTAATGTTCTGGTTAGTTCTTAGTTATTCTACATATTCTCTCCCTTTTGAAAAAATAAAATTATTTCATCACCCCTTGCTATTGCTGTTGACATTAGTGAGCTGACATTTCAGGTTCTAATGGTCCTTCTTCTTCCCAGGATGCACCACATCCTTTGAATGTTCAAACAGTTATTTTTACTGATTGGCTGTTGGATGGATCAAACATGCTCCGATCTCTACTGAGCAACTGAATCAACCCAGGCGCTGGGACAAGGGCAAGACCATAATGGTCTCTACTAGGGGTCCTGAAAACAGGAAGTCCGTATTTCGGTTGCATTTATTTATTCACAGACAAAATGCTGAATGGGCAGGTTAAGGTCATTGGGATGAAAAAATACTGCACTTTTTTCTGAAAAGCATATGTATTTGCACATTTAAATGTGTTGGAATGACCTAGAGAAAGTCCAGGCCTCAATCCTATTGAGAATCTGTGGTCAAATTTGATATGTTCACATGTACTGGAGCAGTTCTGCCTTGAGGAATGGGCAAAAATGCCAGTAAAATTCTCATGGAGGGCTAGGCCACACTGAAACGCAAACGCAAATGCAATCGCAATCACATGCGATTTCATGTGCGATTTTGTTGCGTTTGCGCTTGCGATTTCTTCAATAAGTATAGGAAATCGCATGCGATTGCAATTAAAAATGCAAAACGCAATCGCACCGAAAAACGCGAGTTTTTTTGCGTTGCCGTGTTTTCAATTATTTTTTAAAAACGCAATCGCAAGCGCAAACGCAAACGCAAAAAAAACGCAGCAGTGTGGCCTAGCCCGGAGACTTTTCTAAAGCGACTTGCAGCTGTTACTGCCGCTCTACAATGTAATAATTTTTAGGTGGTGAAAGTTATGCACACTGAAGTTTTCTATTACCGTATATACTCGAGTATAAGCCGACTCGAGTATAAGCCGAGGCACCCATTTTTGCCTCAAAAATTACAAAAGATGATTGACCCGATTATATACGCCAAGGTAATACAGAACCCTCACAGACCTCCTCCACTGTAGATGTTTGGAAACTACAACTCCCAGCATGCTTGGTTGCTGGGATTTGTAGTTTTCCAACCACCTATAGTAGAAAGGTTTTGGGTGTTACTGTATGGCATACGTCCCCCACCCTAATACCTTTCCACGTAGATGTTTGGAAACTACAACTCCCAGCATGTTTGTTTGCTGGGAGTTGTAGTTTCCAACCACCTATAGTAAAAAGGTAATGTGGGTGTCTGCATGGCATACTGTCCCCCCAGCCCTCCCCCCAGTACCCCCAGCCCTCCCCCGTCCCCCCCCAGCTCACTTACCCGTACCTGGTCTTCAGCTTTCCTCTCTCTGCAATCCAGAAGCAGCCGTGAGTCCGGCCGGCAGTTCCCATTACTGCTTCGCGGCTGCGTGATGACGTCATCCCGCCACCAGCGTGCGTGATGACGTCATCGCGCAACCGCGAAGAACTACTGGGAACTGCCGGCCGGACTCGCGGCTGCCTCTGGATTGAAGGTAAGTTCCTTGTGACTCAGTATAAGCCGAGTCAAGGTTTTTAGGTTAATTTTTAAACCTAAAAACCTCGGCTTAACTCGAGTATATCGGTACATTGCCCTATTTGTTGTTTTCTTCACAATAATGGAAAAAAAAATCTTCAAAGTTGTAGGCATTTTCTGTAAATAAAATGGTGCAAACTCTCAAACAATCCATTTAAATTCCAGGTTGTGAAACACAACATTAAAAAATGCCAATACTTTTGCAAGGCACTGTATGTAAATAACTGATAAAAATGTTAAAGGGCATCTATATGGGAAAATGAACTTTTTTTTTTTTTCCATGTGTTCTATAATCCCCCCCCCCCCCCCCCCCGAGTGTCTGTATTTTCTTAAGTTTCCCTCATACCTGAGATACACAAATCACAAAGACATGATTGCACTCCTCTACTCCTACTGGTACTGTCAATCACATCCCTGTGACGTGATCCTCTTCCCTGCTCAAGTCCCTCCCTCCTCCATGCTCTGTAACAAACATATAGATAAGAGCATTAGCAGGGGGAGAGAGGTAGCTTTGATGGCAGAGATAAGGCTGCACTTGACCCCTCTACTTGATAGCTTTCACTGATTGATGATGGGTCACAAAGAGAGAGATCTTTATTTTATTAGGACACAAAGAGATCCGTCTCTCCAGGACAGCCTTCTTTCTATTGGCCACTGTGCGTGGGTGTTTTTCAGGATGTTTAACTTTTAACTCCTACTGCACATGAGAAGCTTGTCGGGTTGCCAGAGTTGAGACATGGAGGAGGTAACAGAGGGGAGGGGAAGGGGGGAGTGATGACAGAGAGATCTGACATCATGGAAAAACAGAGTCACTGACAGAAGTAGGAGAAAGGCAGCACCGAGTACATGAATTTAACTTTGCAATGGGGCAAAGTGTTTTTTTCACTATAACTGCCCTTTTAGTGGGTCCCTTAAGGTTTCCTGGTGGGTACCTGGTCTTATATATCATTATAGGCCCCAACACCCCAGTCTGGCACTGGAATGATCAGCCAGACTGTTAGATGTTTTAATGTATTATACATTTACTAGCAAAAGTGTGCCCGTTGGTGAACAGTGGGTTTTTTATGTGTTAATTTTATTTAGTTTTATCTGCTGGAGTGTTAGTTACATATATTGATTAAAATATATGTGTAAGCTACCCACCACTTACAAGGCCCTCCATATTAGGGTAGTCCTATCTAAGAATGACATTTTAAGTAATAATGCTGTTATTTTTGTAGTGTAATTATTATGTATTGGATACGTTTTTTACTAATGATAACTTCCCGCGGCACTTGGAGCCTTTCCCGGTAGTTACGTCTTCCAGGGGTAGTTTGCGGCTAGTCGCGGCTGAAAACCAGGCTCCCAGGCCACGCCGCAAGTGTTGGGAGGCTCCGCGGGGCTTCCCGCGGCAACTGGAGCCATTCCCGGTATTTCCGTCTTCCAGGAGAGAGAGACAGACCAGGTGCTGTCAAGTTGTATACATACAATACTGTACACACATTAACTCCCTCCTCCAGCTAATCCCCAGGGCTCTCAAGCAGGAACAGGCAGCGTCTCAATACCTAGCAACAGCAGGGATCGACCACCATTTCTATAGGCAATGCCTTCTCTCCCAGTTAAACGGAACACTATTGGCTTTTACCTGGATTCCGACCAATGTGGAAGGACTTTGTTAGATGCTGTACTTTACACACATGCGGCAGTAAGGAGGAACCTGGTGCTTGTTTAATATGGGGTATTCCTATTGGCTGCTAGAATACAGTCGGCCACTAGTACAGTAATGTGACAATTTATAATGATAGTACTAACCTGGAAGCTGATCATTGTGAGCACTGCTGCTAACAGAATAAGAGAGAGAGAGACAGACAGACACACAGAGAGAGAGAGAGAGACAGAGAGAGAGAGAGAGAGAGAGAGACAGACAGACAGAGAGAGAGACAGACAGAGAGAGAGAGAGAGAGAGACCAGGGGCACTTCTATGGTTTTTGCTGCCTGAGCCAAACTTTAGAATGCCGCCTTTGATCGTCTTCGGGCGGTTGTAAATCCTATATCTTATTTAACTCTATGCTGTCCTATATTATTCATTGGGAAAGAAATATTGATGAAAGAACAGGGTTCTGGGTAAGTTACATGATTAGCTGGTGGCTTTTAATGATTTTTGAATCAGTCATCAATCTCGTAAAATATATTTAATATTATGTTTAATCATATGTATTTGTATTATTATGATGAAAAAAATCAGTACTATTCATGTTTTTCAGTGCACAGTAATGATAAACATAGAAGTTAATGTAATTTAAGGGTAATTTTTTTTCCTCATGCAAACATATGCAACGTGATAGGAAATTAATTTTTCTGTCAGTAGAACAAGGTTTCTAATACTTTTTCAAATCATCTTTTTACTATGCTAGAGAAATAAGTTGACAGCAGAATACGCAATTGCAATTGAATTGTTGTAAATCCTATATCTTATTTAACTCTATGCTGTCCTATATTGTTCATTGGGAAAAAATATTGATGTAAGAACAGGGTTCTGGGTAAGTCACATGATTAGCTGGTGGCTCTTAATGATTTTAGAATCAGTCATTAATCTTGTAAAATATATTTAATATTATGTTTAATCACATGCATTTGTATTATTATGATGAAAAAAATTAGTACTATTCAAAACGGCTTATATTTGTTTTTCCATGCACAGTAATGATAAACATAGCAGTTAATGTAATTTAAGGGTAATGTTTTTTTCCACATGCAAACATACACAGCGTGATAGGAAATTAATTGTTCTGCCAGTAGAACAAGGTTTCTAATACTTTTTCAAATCATCTTTATACTATGCTAGAGAATTCTATGTTTATCATTACTGTGCATTGAAAAACAGATATAAGCTCTTTTGTATAGTGCTGATTTTTTTCATTATAATAATACAAATGCATGTGATTAAACATAATATTAAATATATTTTACAAGATTAATGACTGATTCTAAAATCATTAAGAGCCACCAGCTAATCATGTGACTACCCAGAACCCCTGTTCTTTCATCAATATTTTTCCCAATTAATAATATAGACAGCATAGAGTTAAATAAGATATAGGATTTACACAATTCATTGCAATTGCCGATTCTGCTGTCAACTTATTTCTCTAGCATAGTATAAGATGATTTGAAAAAGTATTAGAAACCTTGTTCTACTGGCAGAACAATTAATTTCCTATCACGCTGTGTATGTTTGCATGTGGAAAAAAAAAATTACCCTTAAAATACATTAAATGCTATGTTTATCATTACTGTGCATTGAAAAACAGATATAAGCCTTTTGATAGTACTGATTTTTTTATCATAATAATACAAATGCATGTGATTAAACATAATATAAATATATTTTACAAGATTAATGACTGATTCTAAAATCATGAAGAGCCACCAGCTAATCATGTGACTTACCCAGAACCCTGTTCTTTCATCAATATTTTTTTCCCAATGAATAATATAGGAGCAAGAAATAAGAGTTAAATTCAATTGCAATTGCCTATTCTGCTGTCAACTTATTTCTCTAGCATAGTATAAAGATGATTTGAAAAAGTATTAGAAACCTTGTTCTACTGGCAGAACATAATTTCCTATCACGCTGGTATGTTTGCATGTGGAAAAAAAAATTACCCTTAAATTACATTAACTGCTATGTTTATCATTACTGTGCATTGAAAAACAGATATAGCCCTTTTGAATAGTACTGATTTTTTTCATCATAATAATAAAATGCATGTGATTAAAATAATATTAAAATATTTACAAGATTAAGACTGATTCTAAAATCATAAAGAGCCACCAGCTAATCATGTGACTTACCAGAACCCTGTTCTTTCATCAAATTTTTTTCCCAATTAATAATATAGGACAGCTAGAGTTAAATAAGAATAGGATTTACACATTCAATTGCAATGCCTATTCTGCTGTCAACTTATTTCTCTAGCATAGTATAAAGATGATTTGAAAAAGTATTAGAAACTTGTTCTACTGGCAGAACAATTAATTTCCTATCACGGTGTGTATGTTGCATGTGGAAAAAAATTACCCTTAAATTACATTAAATGCTATGTTTATCATTACTGTGCATTGAAAAACAGATATAAGCCCTTTTGATAGTACTGATTTTTCATCATAATAATACAAATGCATGTGATTAAACATAATATTAAACATAATTTACAAGATTGATGACTGATTCTAAAATTATTAAGAGCCACCAGCTAATCATGTGACTTACCCAGAACCCTGTTCTTTCATCAATATTTTTTCCCAATTAATAATATAGAGGCAAGCATGAGATTAATCATTGCAATTGCCTATTCTGCTGTCAACTTATTTCTCTAGCATAGATAAAGATGATTTGAAAAAGTATTAGAAACCTGTTTACGGCAGAACAATTAATTTCCTATCACGCTGTGTATGTTTGCATGTGGAAAAAAACATTACCCTTAAATTACATTAACTGCTATGTTTATCATTACTGTGCATTGAAAAACAAATATAAGCCCTTTTGAATAGTACTGATTTTTTTCATCATAATAATACAATGCATGTGATTAAACATAATATTAAAATATTTTACAAGATTAATGAATGATTCTAAAATCATTAAGAGCCACCAGCTAATCATGTGACTTACCCAGAACCCTGTTCTTATATCATATTTTTCCCAATTAATAATATAGTACAGCATAGAGTAAATAAGATATAGGATTACAACAATTCAATTGCAATTGCCTATTCTGCTGTCAACTTATTTCTCTAGCATAGTATAAAGATGATTTGAAAAAGTATTAGAAACCTTGTTCTACTGGCAGAACAATTAATTTCCTATCACGCTGTGTATGTTTGCATGTGGAAAAAAACATTACCCTTAAATACATTAACGCTATGTTTATCTTACTGTGCATTGAAAAACAGATATAAGCCCTTTTGAATAGTACTGATTTTTTTCATCATAATAATACAAATGCATGTGATTAAACATAAATTAAATATATTTTAAGATTAATGACTGATTCTAAAATCATAAGAGCCACCAGCTAATCATGTGACTTACCCAGAACCCTGTTCTTTCATCAATATTTTTTTCCAATAATAATTAGGACAGCATAGAGTTAAATAAGATATAGGATTACAACAATTCAATTGCAATTGCTATTCTGTGTCAACTTATTTCTTTAGGAAATAGAGAGAGATAGAAGAGAGAGGAAAATAGAGAAGATAGAGCAAAACTAAGATAGAAGAGAGAGAGCTAGAGAGAGATCAGAGATAGAGAGCGATAGAGCTATCCTCAACGATATAAGTCCGGCTATCTCTCGCTTCTCCTTAGCGCAGCATCTATAGCCTAGAACATCTCTACTACCGCGTATTCCTCTCCCTCCCTCTCTCTCTCTCTCCCTCGCTCCCTCCTCTCTTTCTCCCTCTCTCCTCTTCTCTCCCTCTCTCTCTCTCTCTCCTCTCTCTCCGCTCCTCGCCTCTCCTCTCCCCCTCTCGTCCTCTCCCCCTCTCCTCCTCCTCCCCTCCTCCCTCCCTCCTTCTCCCTCCCTCCTCCTCTTCCCTCCTCTCTCCCTCTCTCCCTCCTCTCTCCCTCCTCCTCTCTCTCTCCCCCGCTCTCTCCGCTCTTCTCTCTCCACTATGCTCTCTCTCTCCTCTCCCCTCCGTCTCTCTCCTTCCTCCCGCCTCCCTCCCCTCCCGCCCCTGTCCTTCCTATCCCAGTATCAAACCTCATCCACTTTGATCTGTAGGTTTCAGTTAATGTCTCAAAGTATAAATCACCTGGGAGGGGGTTTAGAACATTATATGTAAAGCAGTATCAAGTATATTTAACAAACACAGACCTCACCTTTTTTTAAGTACATGGCTTCTAAAATATATTCTTGATTTTAAAAAAAAGATAAGAGACATTAGAGGGTATGATGGGTTGACAACATATTAACAAGCACTTTTCAAGATTATATGAACCTCCCTCCATCCCATGGATAGTCTTGACTCTAGTCAAGGGGAATATTAAGTTACAAAGCTTAAGCACTTACTTTCGCCACAATGGCCACAAATTTATGTACAGACACATATCCATTTCGGTCTCCACCAGCGGCATAAAACAAATGGTGCTTTCCAGTAAAGGGGACAATCACCATACCTTAAAAGGAAACAGGTAGTTAAGTTAAGAGAGGTTTGTATCCATATATGTAATTTCTTTTGTGTTTTTAAAGAGCATGTCCACCCCCAAATCCAAATTCGCCCCACTGTGTAGTGTGGAAAAATCCTTACCATACCTCTCTGCTCCAAATGGTTTCTCCTGTAATGTCTGTCCAAAGTCCTAGAAAGTGAACACCAGGAGCCTGTCAGAGCGGGAAAACGTTTCGCCCTCTGAGAGGTTTCTGGCTTTGTTTGGTGCAGCCCCACCCCCTTTACCTCCCTCCCGATCTCAGTTAGCTTTCCAGTTCCCCTAGTGTAAAATCTCCCTCTCCCACCCCCAACCACTATATTATCTTGAAAAAAAAAAACAAACCTGAACTGTACTTTACTTACTTTGCCTATTTCCCCTGGCATTCTACACTGCCAGACGCCATGTTCGTGATTGCCTACCCTCTCAGCCAATCCGAACCGGTCTTGGCCACCTGCTTGCACGTACCTGCAAGCAGGGGCCGTGTAAATGCCGCGGGAAAGAGGTAGTGTAAATACAGATTGGGAGAGCTTTTTTTTTACAACGATAATACATCGCTTTAGGGGTGGAGAGGGAGCCCTACACTACAGCAATTTTTGTACATGGGAAACTGAAGCCAGGAGGTCCACTATGTAATATTCCCCATCATAAACTAAAATCCGTTCTACAAAACAACAGATTTTCATGTGCACACTGTGTGCATGTTGTATGCATATGAACACATAATTATAGAAAAAATCTATAAAAAGGGTACTAGTCCTTATAGAGCTATAAATCAAAACTAAGGGGGTGCTCCGTCGACCAATAAAACCTATTAACCAAAGACAAAACAGTAGTGGACAAAGAATGGGCACACCCCTATAATTGTATATATAAAAAAAAAAAATCCTTCATTATATTGACAGGGAATAAAAATTCATCATCATAATGTACATTATGTGTGCAAAAAAGACACACAATTAAAAACACAATCCCAATCACATTCACCTAAAGCCTTTTAACAATGATGAAAAGATATACCGGTATATTGTCGTAGAAAGGGGGTGGAGCACAATCATTTCACATTGGCATATACAATAGTCCTTACAATATATATCTCTCCCCACCCCACACCTGGTACCACCAATTGTAGAGTAGCTAAGAAAGTATATACAGTGATGTGAAAAACTATTTGCCCCCTTCCTGATTTCTTATTCGTTTGCATGTTTGTCACACTTAAATGTTTCTGCTCATCAAAAACCGTTAACTATTAGTCAAAGATAACATAATTGAACACAAATGCAGTTTTAAATGATGGTTTTTATTTAGTGAGAAAAAACTCCAACCTACATGGCCCTGTGTGAAAAAGTGATTGCCCCCCTTGTTAAAAAATAACTAACTCTGGTTTATCACACCTGATTCAATTTCTGTAGTCACCCCCAGGCCTGATTACTGCCACAGCTGTTTCAATCAAGAAATCACTTAAATAGGAGCTATCTGACAAGCGTAGAACCCAAAAATTAAATTAAAATGACATAGGTAAGTAAGGTACTAGCAAGATTTAATAATGTAGCGAGACCAGATCCAATATGAGCATAAGTATGATAGTACACAAGGTAGGCTGTAGGCATGGAAGGGAGCAGGTTAAAACACTGTATGTGAACAGGTACACAGCAAAGAGGGAAACAAATGGCACAATTGCTGGCAATAAACTGACCGGACCAAAAGGCAAAATAAAGTCTCCAGATAACATTGCCATAATAAAATTGTAAGCTCTTTGGGACAGGGATCCAATTCCTAATGTGTCAAACATGCTGCACTTTTATTAATTTATCCATAATATATGTATCTATCTGCTCTTAAACTGTACGAAATTGTATCTAATTTTTATTTATCTGCATAATTGCTTGCACTTATCCCCGATTGCATTCTCTGTGCTTTAATAATGTACAGCACTCGCTACCCAAGTGGGCGCTTTATAAATAAAATTATCATACATACATAATAGAAGGAGCACATTCACAAAGATTCCAAAAGCTTTGTCTCACCTCTCCCTTTGCTGAAGCTGCTGGATGATTTATGAAATTAACTTGTGGGTATCAGGGGTCAGCAGCTTCCATAATCCACCTTAGCTGGATAAACTTCACACAAACTGCAGCCTCGCTTCCCTGGAAGCTGACAGTCAATCATAATACAGCTCCAAGCAGGGCCCCATCAGACTTTTCTGGGCCCCATACTGGGTACATTTCTGGGGCCCCCATATAGCACAAACCACTCAGACACGTCACGCATACCTCCCAACATTTTAAAACGCAAAGAGGGACACATGGGGAGAAGAGAAGCGGTAAGGGCAGATTTCCCCCCACTATCACTTCCTTAGACCACGCCCACTTTGTTAAGGTTTCACACACATTTTATAGACCATTATTTCCCATTTTACATTGCCTGCGATATTTTTATCAACTAGACATTAAGCCGATACATTAAGTACCCACTTTCCCCCCCCCCTGATGGAAGCCCTGGCTCCAAGATCATCCTTCCCTCTGACAGAACAGATTTCAGTGCAGTTTTTCTGTAAACATATTAAAAATACTCCTGGTCCCTAACTATGATAAATACCTTTGCTTTTAATACAAAAAAATAAATCTTTGCCATTTATTTCTTAGCTATCATGGATGTAAGAAACAGAATATTAAAGGACAACTATATGTGTATAAAGTTTTAAAAAAAACAAAAAAAACATTTAAAATGAAAAGAACTTGGGACAGGGATATATAACAGAATATTAAAAGGACAACTATAGTGTGTATAAAGTTTTAAAAAACAAACAAAAAAAAACACAGTTAAAATGAAAAGTACTTGGGACAGGGATATAGGACTGCGAAATTCCTACCTCACAATAGCATTTCTATGAGAAGCACCAGCCCAAAGAAAATAATTCTGCCAGTCTTCCTCCTGGCTTTATCACTATCTTTAATACAGGACTAATGAAAACGGTACACTGCTGTAGCTCCTCATCCAAACTATATTGCGAGTTAGGAATCAATCCTACCTCCATGTCCCATTTTTAAAAGTACATTTTTACAGTAGTTATCCTTTAACATTTTAGTAAAAAAATAACAAGTCTGTGGGTTTGAACCAGCAATCTCATGTAGTGTGTCCTGCTAAGAAAGCTTCATACCACTATACCTCAAGAGCTACAATGAGGAAAATGAGCACATGCAGAATCTTTATATTAAGCTAGGAACATAATGAAAACAAAACCAAAAAAAACTGGGGATTTGAACCTGTGACCCAATGGTGTGTGTGTTTCTAAAACCAGTACTTAATCTTTTGCTAGGAAAAAGGGTCTAAAATCACATTGACTATTTTGTATTGCTCTATGAAGGCTATAGATAAAGTTTGTACATTTAGAACTTTTTGTATTATATATTGTAAGATAGGGGATTTTTAACCTGTAAAATATATGAAGCAAGAGGATCCTAGGAACAAGTTAAAGGTAGAAGACTAGATCTCCTAAACGTAAACAAAGTTCTTGGGTCAGACTAGAGAGAAAGAAAGAAAAAGAGAGAAAGAGAAAGAAAGAGAGAAAGAAAGAGAGAAAGAGAAAGAAAGAGAGAGAAAGAGAGAAAGAGAGAGAGAAAGAGAGAGAGAGAAAGAGAGAAAGAAAGAAAGAAAGGGAGAGAAAGAGAGAGAGAGAGCGCGAAAGAGAGAGCGCGCGAAAGAGAGAGCACGAAAGAGAGAGAGAGCGCGAAAGAGAAAGAAAGAAAGAAAAAGAAAAAAAGGAAGGAAGGAAGGAAAAAGGAGAGAAGCACGTTAATACAATTTGATCAGTAGGGTAACAGTTAATGTCTCAAAAGTATAAATCACCTGGGAGGGGGGCTTTAGAACATTATATGTAAAGCAGTATCAAGTATATTTAACAAAACAGACCTCACCTTTTTTTAAGTAACATGGCTTCTAAAAATATATTCTTGATTTTAAAAAAAGATAAGAGACATTAGAGGGTATGATGGGTTGACAACATATTAACAAGCACTTTCAAGATTATATGAACCTCCCCATCCCATGGATAGTCTTGACTCTAGTCAAGGGGAATATTAAGTTACAAAGCTTAAGCACTTACTTTCGCCACATGGCCACAAATTTATGTACAGACACATATCCAGTTCGGTCTCCACCAGCGGCATAAAACAATGGTGCTTTCCAGTAAAGGGGACAATCACATACCTTAAAAGGAAACAGGTAGTTAAGTTAAGAGAGGTTGTATCCATATATGTAATTTCTTTTGTGTTTTTAAAGAGCATGTCCACCCCCAAATCCAAATTCGGCCCCACTGTGTAGTGTGTAAAAATCCTTACCATACCTCTCTGCTCCAAATGGTTCTCCTGTAATGTCTGTCCAAAGTCCTAGAAAGTGAACACCAGGAGCCTGTCAGCAGGGAAAACGTTTCGCCTCTGAGAGGTTTCTGGCTTGCTTGGTGCAGCCCCACCCCCTTTACCTCCCTCCCGATCTCAGTTAGCTTTCCAGTTCCCCTAGTGTAAAATCTCCCTCTCCCACCCCCAACCACTATATTATCTTGAAAAAAAAAAAACAACCTGAACTGTACTTACTTTGCCTATTTCCCCTGGCATTCTACACTGCCAGACGCCATGTTCGTGATTGCCTACCTCTCAGCCAATCACAGACGCGGTCTGGCCACCTGCTTGCACGTACCTGCAAGCAGGGGCCGTGTATGAATGCCGCGGGAAAGAGGTAGTGTAAATACAGATTGGGAGAGCTTTTTTTTTACAAGATAATACAGCGTTTAGGGGTGGGAGAGGGAGCCCTACACTACAGCAAATTTTGAAAAAAAGGGGTCTGTACATGGGAAACTGAAGCCAGGAGGTCCACTATGTAATATTCCCCATCATAAAACTAAAATAATCCGTTCTACAAAACACAGCAGATTTTCATGTGCACACTGTGTGCATGTTGTATGCATATGAACACATAATTATAGAAAAATCTATAAAAAGGGTACTAGTCCTTATTAGAGCTATAAATCAAACTAAGGGGGTGCTCCGTCGACCAATAAAAACCTATTATAACCAAAGACAAAACAGTAGTGGACAAAGAATGGGCACACCCCTATAATTGTATATAGTAAAAAAAAAATCCTTCATTATATTGACAGGGAATAAAAATTCATCATCATAATGTACATTATGTGTGCAAAAAAGACACACAATTAAAAACACATCCCAATCACATTCACCTAAAGCCTTTTAACAATGATAGAAAAGATATACCGGTATATTGTCGTAGAAAGGGGGTGGAGCACAATCATTTCACATTGGCATATACAATAGTCCTTACAATATATATCTCTCCCCACCCCACACACTGGTAACCACCAATTGTAGAGTAGCTAAGAAAAGTATATACAGTGATGTGAAAAACTATTTGCCCCCTTCCTGATTTCTTATTCGTTTGCATGTTTGTCACACTTAAATGTTTCTGCTCATCAAAAACCGTTAACTATTAGTCAAAGATAACATAATTGAACACAAATGCAGTTTTAAATGATGGTTTTTATTTAGAAAACCCACTCACCAAACCTACATGGCCCTGTTGAAAAAGTGATTGCCCCCCTTGTTAAAAAATAACTTAACTCTGGTTTATCACACCTGAGTTCAATTTCTGTAGTCACCCCCAGCCTGATACCAGCTGTTTCAATCAAGAAATCACTTAAATAGGAGCTATCTGACAAGCGTAGAACCCAAAAATTAAATTAAAATGACATAGGTAAGTAAGGTACTAGCAAGATTTAATAATGTAGCAGACCAGATCCAATATGAGCATAAGTATGATAGTACACAGGTAGGCTGTAGGCATGGAAAGGGAGCAGGTTAAAACACTGTATGTGAACAGGTACACAGCAAAGAGGGAAACAAAATGGCACAATTGCTGGCAATAAACTGACCGGACACAAAAGGCAAAATAAAGTCTCCAGATAACATTGCCATAATAAAATTGTAAGCTCTTTGGGACAGGGATCCAATTCCTAATGTGTCAAAGCATGCTGCACTTTTATTAATTTATCCATAATATATGTATCTATCTGCTCTTAAACTGTACGAAATTGTATCTAATTTTTATTTATCTGCATAATTGCTTGCACTTATCCCCGATTGCATTCTCTGTGCTTTATAATGTACAGCACTGCGTACCCAAGTGGCGCTTTATAAATAAAATTATACATACATACATAATAGAAGGAGCACATTCACAAAGATTCCAAAAGCTTTGTCTCACCTCTCCCTTTGCTGAAGCTGCTGGATGATTTATGAAATTAACTTGTGGGTATCAGGGGTCAGCAGCTTCCATAATCCACCTTAGCTGGATTAAACTTCACACAAAACTGCAGCCTCGCTTCCTGGAAGCTGACAGTCAATCATAATACAGCTCCAAGCAGGGCCGCCATCAGACTTTTCTGGGCCCCATACTGGGTACATTTCTGGGGCCCCCAATAGCACAAACCAACTCAGACACGTCACGCATACCTCCCAACATTTTAAAACGCAAAAGAGGGACACATGGGGAGAAGAGAAGCGGTGAAGGCAGATTTCCCCCCACTATCACTTCCTTAAGACCACGCCCACTTTGTTAAGGTTACACACATTTTATAGACCATTATTCCCATTTTACATTGCCTGCGATATTATTTATCAACTAGACATTAAGCCCGATACATTAAAGTACCCACTTTCCCCCCCCCTGATGGAAGCCCTGGCTCCAAGATCATCCTTCCCTCTGACAGAACAGATTTCAGTGCAGTTTTTCTGTAAACATATTAAAAATACTCCTGGTCCCTAACTATGATAAATACCTTTGCTTTTAATACAAAAAAATAAATCTTTGCCATTTATTTCTTAGCTATCATGGATGTAAGAAACAGAATATTAAAAGGACAACTATAGTGTGTATAAAGTTTTAAAAAAAACAACAAAAAAACAGTTAAAATGAAAAGAACTTGGGACAGGGATATATAACAGAATATTAAAAGGACAACTATAGTGTGTATAAAGTTTTAAAAAACAAAACAAAAAAAAACACAGTTAAAATGAAAAGTACTTGGGACAGGGATATAGGACTGCGAATTCCTACCTCACAATAGCATTTCTATGAGAAGCACCAGCCCAAAGAAAATAATTCTGCCAGTCTTCCTCCTGGCTTTATCACTATCTTTAATACAGGACTAAATGAAAACGGTACATGCTGTAGCTCCTCATCCAAACTATATTGCGAGTTAGGAATCAATCCTACCTCCATGTCCCATTTTTAAAAGTACATTTTTACAGTAGTTATCCTTTAACATTTTAGTAAAAAAATAAAAACAAGTCTGTGGGTTTGAACCAGCAATCTCATGTAGTGTGTCCTGCTAAAGAAAGCTTCATACCACTATACCTCAAGAGCTACAATGAGGAAAATGAGCACATGCAGAATCTTTATATTAAGCTAGGAACATAATGAAAACAAAACCAAAAAAAACTGGGGATTTGAACCTGTGACCCAATGGTGTGTGTGTTTCTAAAACCAGTACTTAATCTTTTGCTAGGGAAAAAGGGTCAGTAAAATCAATTGACTATTTTGTATTGCTCTATGAAGGCTATATATAAAGTTTGTACATTTAGAACTTTTTGTATTATATATTGTAAGATAGGGGATTTTAACCTGTAAAAATATATGAAGCAAGAGGATCCTAGGAACAAGTTAAAGGTAGAAGACTAGATCTCCTAAACGTAAACAAAGTTCTTGGGTCAGATGGTACAGTATTTTAGGTGCCCACCCTGAGCACAGCAGGAGGAAATGGGCTGCATTTAAGTGTAGATTCATTTAAAAAATGAACCTATCCTTTTCCTCATTAAAGGAAGAATGGGAGTTAAAGGAGTTAAAATTTCAACTCTTCTAATAAATGGTAAAAAATAGTTTTAATAGTTAAGTTACAAGTAACTTAAGTATTTATGGCATAAAAGATTAAGCAACGAAAACAGAGTACCATATGTAGTATTGGATACCTCTCCAAAAGCTAAGGCCCCACAATTAATTCTGAATTCATATGATTATATTCATGTACAATATTACTAGTGGTCCTTTATTAGTGTATGGCTATTAGGGCATGTCCAACTCTATTTTCAATTTTTGCTGTAGTGTAGGGCTTCCTTCCCCACCCCCTATAGTATTTTGACAAAAATCTCCCCTGATCGTTACTTACATTACCTCTTTCCCGCAGTGATCTGACACGGCCCTCTGCTTGCATGAAACAGCAAGTAGGGGGCCGGACCGGCAGCCGCGCCCTTGATTGGCCGAGAGGCCAATAACGGACGCACCTTCCGGCAGTTAAAAACACTGGGGAAAGAGGCAAAGAAAGTACAGTTTGGGATACATAGGTTTTTCCAACAGGTCTTTTGCAGACCAGGAGCAGCTCACTGTAATCCAATCTGTGCCTTCAGCCTCCCTTTGCACCCCCCCCCACCATCTGGATCCATCCTCTGTCCCCCTGCATCCTAGAGTGAAATCCTTTTACGGTGTGACAGAGGCACCCCGCCAAACCCAAACGCTGGATTATTTCTTAAAAAAAAATCAGATAAACTGTGATTGGCACAGACGCGGCTGACGTCACGAAAAAGAAATAATTCTCATTTATTTATCATTAAAAAAAATAATCCGGTGTTTGGGTCTGGGCAGAGGGCCTCTGTCACAGGCTGGAGTTTGTGAGATATTACATTGGGGTGAATGTTCAAACTTTCTGCTTCCAGTAGGTTGAGTGACATCACCTGGCCTCTGCCCACCCCGGGGGAGAAGTATTATCAGTTAAAGGGTATCTCCACTGCTAAAAGTCACCTGGGTTGTAAGGATAGATATGTGGATGGTGGAAATGTACCTGCAGTATCCTGTGTCTTTGAGCAGTAGTTTAGAAGAAATCCAATGAGTTTGTCCCAGAACGCTGTGGATGGTGCAGGTCCGCCCACTTTCATTGACTGCCTGCATGTAAAAATTTCCTTTAGGGCATGCGCAGAATGTGAGAGGATCCGTCGGGACTGCTGTCTGGTCGATCTCACACACACACACACACACACACACACACACACACACGCTACTGAGTTCACTGCTAAATGGAGGAATAATCAAATGACCATTGCTTGCTGACCTCACTAATTAATGGAGGAGTAATCAGGTACTTCCTTTTTCTCTCTCCCACTCCCTCCCATACTAGATTGCCTCATATTCCCAGCATCCCCTATGAAATCAATCTTAGAGTTAGACACAAACAAATCTTTATTAAAAACAACACAAGTTCCCCTGTATTTGTTACAGTAGTGTGGGAAGAGGGTTTAACTTTTCCTCCCCTGTCTCTCTCTGCATAATCAGCTGGAAAAATGAACTTAGAGAGTCAGAGAGGAAAGGGATTTCTTACTGCAGCCAAGTGGGTGTGTCTGCTAACATGATGATGCACATTGAGTGACAGCACTCCCAGCACAGGGGAAGACACACCCCCAGGAACCTGCACAACTTTCCCATGCTGCTGCAATCAAACGAAAAGGAATTCTGGGGAAAAAAAGGTAGGGGGGAGGGTTGGGGGATGGTGTACTTTAAAATAAACCAAAAAAAAAAAATGCTTTTTCCTCAGTGGAGATACCCTTTAAGACTTAATGCTGGGGAAATCAGGAAGAACCTGTGGAAAAAATTGACACTTGAGGAGAGCCTATTAATGCAGGCTGAGACTGGTCACATGGCTGAAAACAGGAAGTATTCAAGCAGGAAGTAATATTGCTGAACCTTTCCAGCAATAGCTTCTCGTAAATGTTATCTAGAGATGTGATTTAGGTTTTATTTTGAAGGTGTGATGAAGGCTTTTTATATAATCCTTACTAGTTTGGAAGAATTCAAGACCACAGGTTACCCTTTAAAACAAGGAATGTTACATGTTACTGGTATTGATACATAAAGTGGGGTTGATCTAGGGATAATTCCGAGAGCCTTCCTCTAAATCAAGTTAGAGCTAGTCCACACTACCAAGATTTTTTTTCGTTTGCGAATGCGATTTTTGCTATCATTGCAATCCCGCAACACATGCGATTGCATTGCCGATATGCAATCACATGCGATTTCGCATCCCAAAAGGAGAAATCGCAAATGCACCGGAATTGCGCGCGATTGCAGTGCACCCTTAGGCAGGAAATGTGGGATGGACATACTGTATGTCTTATCAACCTCAAATACTATACTATAATATTTCCCAACATGTTTTGCTTCTTGCAGTTTCTCAATGGTTGTAGGTCTACTCTGGGGTTTGTGTTTTTTTGTTTTAAAAGGTCTTTTACGCAGGTTTGGCTCTCATTACATTGTGCGGCGTAATGACTTGTTACCACTCTGCATTCCAGAAGTCATTTGCAACACACATCTTGAACATAGTCTTACTTTGGTCCTCCTGTCCATAGAAATTAGCATTTCTTTGTCACCCCAATAGCAGGCATAAACCAGACTAGGTTGAAAGCTGAAAGTCCTTCCTGTCTTAAAGGGCATGTCCACCCCCAAAACTATAATCCCCCAACTACTGGCCCCACCATGTAGTGTAGTTTAATCCTTACCTCACATCCCAACTCCATCTGGTTCTCCTGTAGTCCCCCCCCAAAGTTCCAAAAACTGCCCACCAGGAGGCTAGCAGGTCCATATAGGACACTGCCTGCTAGCTGGCCTCAGGTAGATTTTTGCCATGCGTACTGCAGCCCTTCTCCCCCTCCCTCCCCCTCCCTCTCCTCCCTCCCGTTCTACTATCCCTCCCCCTAGCTCAAATCCCCCTTAATATGGTGCTCCCCCATGTCCCCCAGCCCCAACCGCATTTTTTTTTTTTAAAAAGCTCCCCAAACTCTTACTTACCTCTCCGCTTTCCTCCGCTGCACTGAATGACCGGCACCGCGTCCGTGATTGGCTGCCGCTCAGCCAATCACAGACGCGACTGCCAGTCCCGCCCCTCTGCTTGCATTCTCGCAAGCAGAGGGCCGGCAGTGCGGCGGAGGATCGAGGGGAGGTAAGTAAGAGTTTGGGAGCTTTTTAAAAAAACAAACCATGCGGTTGGGGCTGGGGGACATGGGGGAGCATAATATTAAAAGTCTATTTTGGGGTGGACATAGCCTTTAATCTAGGGGCCTGAAACTGGGACAGGATAAAATTATCCTCTTTAGGCATTAAGGGACTTACTGTTATCCTCTAGCAAGCCTTCTCCATCTAATCAGTATCAAAGAGTATGGCCACAATTTGTAAAATATTATTATAAATAAATTTTATTGAGTAAAATTGCAGGTTACCAAATTGGACTCTGTAACAGGACATTAAAGATACAATATCAGCTACCTCCGTTTTAAGCAATAAAACAAAAAACGGTCAAATATCAGTTGGGGGCAGGAGCCATATTTTTCACTTTATTCTTAACCAGATATTTAAGGATAATCATTGTTCTCATTCTGGCAAAGGAAACTGGACCCTCCCTCCATGCATTTAATCAAAGCTGTGACAACGGACATCACAGCCAATGATTGGCTGTTTCACATGCCGTCTCCTCTTCACATGCTTAAGCTTATAAAAAGATTATTGAGCAGAGGGAGGAGGAAGATATATTTGCCTGAAAGAAATAGAATATCTGTTTAGAAGAATAGAAATATCTGTTTACAAATGCATGCAATAAACTGGTAGAAATAGCAGATGGGGTTTGCTGGCAAATAACCAAGTCGTTTTTTTTTTTTTGGTTTTGAAGTCTAGGGCAAGACTTCATACAATCCACCCTGGATTCTTCCTATTGTACTGGCTCTTTTGAGTGCTAGCCAGGCTATTAACTGTTTAAAAGTCCTACCCTTTGTTATCCTACTATTTTAAATATAAATCAATAGATATTTTTTTAATACCAAGAGGAATACATAAAGGCAAAGCTCATGTAAAAAGAACCTTGAGCAGTTGCATAGTTTTAGCGATCGCTAAAGCATATCAAGTCAGAGGTGAGTGTTACCCAAGGGTTTTTAAAAGCTCGCGCTACCATATCTGTGGTACCTTTGTGGGCCATGGAGACTAATAAGACACTAAGAAACAAACCCTCTCAAACATTAACATGTGGCTCCAGATCAAAACTTTAAGTTTGTTTAGAGTATTGGAGGCTATGCTGTATCGATGTACAATAAGGTGTGTTATTCAAAAGAAAAGAAAGAGAAAGAGAAAAGAGAGAAATAAAGAGAAAGAAAGAGGAGACAGGAAAGAGAGAAAGACCAGAAAGGAAAGAAAGAAGGAGAAGAAAGAGAGAAAGACAGAGAGGAGAAAGAGGAGAGAGAAAGAGAGAGAAGAAAGAAGAGAAAGAAAGAAAGAAAGGAAAGAAGAGGGAAAAGGAGAAGAGAGAGAGCGCACGAAAGAGAGAGCGGCGAAAGACCGAGAGCACGAAAGAGAGAGAGAGCGCGAAGAGAAAGAAAGAAAGAAAAAGAAAAAAAGGAAGGAAGGAAGAAAAGGAGAGAAGAACATTAATACAATTTGATCAGTAGGGAACAGTTATATGTCTCAAAGTATAAATCACCTGGGAGGGGGGCTTTAGAACATTATATGTAAAGCCGTATCAAGTATATTTAACAAAAGACCTCACCTTTTTTTAAGTAACATGGTTTCTAAAAATATTATTCTTATTTTAAAAAAAGATAAGAGACATTAGAGGGTATGATGGGTTGACAACATATTAACAAGCACTTTCAAGATTATATGAACCTCCCCATCCCATGGATAGTCTTGACTCTAGTCAAGGGGAATATAAGTTACAAAGCTTAAGCACACTTACTTTCGCCACATGGCCACAAATTTATGTACAGACACATATCCAGTTCGGTCTCCACCAGCGGCATAAAACAATGGTGCTTCCAGTAAAGGGGACAATCAAATACCTTAAAAGGAAACAGGTAGTTAAGTTAAGAGAGGTTGTATCATATATGTAATTCTTTTGTGTTTTTAAGAGCATGTCCACCCCCAAATCCAAATTCGGCCCCACTGTGTAGTGTGTAAAAATCCTTACCATACTCTCTGCTCCAAATGGGTTCTCCTGTAATGTCTGTCCAAAGTCCTAGAAAGTGAACACCAGAGCCTGTCAGCAGGAAAACGTTTCGCCTTGAGAGGTTTCTGGCTGCTTGGTGCAGCCCCACCCCCTTTACCTCCCTCCCGATCTCAGTTAGCTTTCCAGTTCCCCTAGTGTAAAATCTCCCTCTCCCACCCCCAACCACTATATTATCTTGAAAAAAAAAAAAACAACCTAACTGTACTTACTTTGCCTATTTCCCCTGGCATTCTACACTGCCAGACGCCATGTTCGTGATTGCCTACCTCTCAGCCAATCACAGACGCGGTCTGGCCACCTGCTTGCACGTACCTGCAAGCAGGGGCCGTGTATGAATGCCGCGGGAAAGGAGGTAGTGTAAATACAGATTGGGAGAGCTTTTTTTTTACAAGATAATACAGCGTTAGGGGTGGAGAGGGAGCCCTACACTACAGCAAATTTTGTACATGGAAACTGAAGCCAGGAGGTCCACTATGTAATATTCCCCATCATAAAACTAAAACAATCCGTTCTACAAAACACAGCAGATTTCATGTGCACACTGTGTGCAGTTGTATGCATATGAACACATAATTATAGAAAAATCTATAAAAGGGTACTAGTCCTTATTAGAGATAAAATCAACTAAGGGGGTGCTCCGTACCAATAAAAACCTATTATAACCAAAGACAAAACAGTAGTGGACAAAGAATGGGCACACCCCTATAATTGTATATAGTAAAAAAAAAATCCTTCATTATATTGACAGGGAATAAAATTCATCATCATAATGTACATTATGTGTGCCAAAAAGACACACAATTAAAAACACATCCCAATCACAATTCACCTAAAGCCTTTTAACAATGATAGAAAAGATATACCGGTATATTGTCGTAGAAAGGGGGGGAGCACAATCATTTCACATTGGCATATACAATAGTCCTTACAATATATATCTCTCCCCACCCCACACACTGGTAACACCAATTGTAGAGTAGCTAAGAAAAGTATATACAGTGATGTGAAAAACTATTTGCCCCCTTTGATTTCTTATTCGTTTGCATGTTTGTCACACTTAATGTTTCTGCTCATCAAAAACCGTTAACTATTAGTCAAAGATAACATAATTGAACACAATGCAGTTTTAAATGATGGTTTATTTTTATGTGAGAAAAAAACTCCAAACCTACATGGCCCTGTGTGAAAAAGTGATTGCCCCCCTTGTTAAAAAAATAACTTAACTTGGTTTATCACACCTGAGTTCAATTTCTGTAGTCACCCCCAGGCCTGATACTGCACCAGCTGTTTCAATCAAGAAATCACTTAAATAGGAGCATCTGACAAGCGTAGAACCCAAAAATTAAATTAAATGACATAGGTAAGTAAGGTAATAGCAAGATTTAATAATGTAGCAGACCAGATCCAATATGAGCATAAGTATGATAGTACACAGGTAGGCTGTAGGCATGGAAAGGGAGCAGGTTAAAACACTGTATGTGAACAGGTACACAGCAAAGAGGGAAACAAAATGGCACATTGCTGGCAATAAACTGACCGACACAAAAGGCAAAATAAAGTCTCCAGATAACATTGCCATAATAAATTGTAAGCTCTTTGGGACAGGGATCCAATTCCTAATGGGTCAAAGCATGCTGCATTTTATTAATTTATCCATAATATATGTATCTATCTGCTCTTAAACTGTACGAAATGTATCTAATTTTTATTTATCTGCATAATTGCTTGCACTTATCCGATTGCATTCTCTGTGCTTTATAATGTACAGCACTGCGTACCAAGTGGCGCTTTATAAATAAAATTATACATACATACATAATAGAAGAGCACATTCACAAAAGATTCCAAAAGCTTTGTCTCACCTCTCCTTTGCTGAAGCTGCTGGATGATTTATGAAATTAACTTGTGGGTATCAGGGGTCAGCAGCTTCCATAATCCCCCTTAGCTGGATTAAAACTCACCAAAACTGCAGCCTCGCTTCCTGGAAGCTGACAGTCAATCATAATACAGCTCAAGCAGGGCCGCCATCAGACTTTTCTGGGCCCCATACGGGTACATTTCTGGGGCCCCCAATAGCACAAACCAACTCAGACACGTCACGCATACCTCCCAACATTTTAAAACGCAAAAAGAGGGACACATGGGGAGAAGAGAAGCGGTGAAGGCAGATTTCCCCCCACTATCACTTCCTTAAGACCACGCCCACTTTGTTAAGGTTACACACATTTTATAGACCATTATTCCCATTTACATTGCCTGCGATATTATTTATCAACTAGACATTAAGCCCGATACATTAAAGTACCACTTTCCCCCCCCTGATGGAAGCCCTGGCTCCAAGATCATCCTTCCCTCTGACAGAACAGATTTCAGTTGCAGTTTTTCTGTAAACATATTAAAAATACTCCTGGTCCCTAACTATGATAAATACTTTGCTTTAATACAAAAAATAAATCTTTGCCATTTATTTCTTAGCTATCATGGATGTAAGAAACAGAATATTAAAAGGACAACTATAGTGTGTATAAAGTTTTAAAAAAAACAACAAAAAACAGTTAAAATGAAAAGAACTTGGGACAGGGGATATAAAAGAATATTAAAAGAACAACTATGTGGTGTATAAAGTTTTAAAAAACAAAACAAAAAAAAACACAGTTAAAATGAAAAGTACTTGGGACAGGGATATAGGACTGCGAATTCCTACCTCACAATAGCATTTCTATGAGAAGCACCAGCCCAAAGAAAATAATTCTGCCAGTCTTCCTCCTGGCTTTATCACTATCTTTAATACAGGACTAAATGAAAACGGTACATGCTGTAGCTCCTCATCCAAACTATATTGCGAGTTAGGAATCAATCCTACCTCCATGTCCCATTTTTAAAAGTACATTTTTACAGTAGTTACCTTTAACATTTTAGTAAAAAAATAAAACAAGTTCGTGGGTTTGAACCAGCAATCTCATGTAGTGTGTCTGCCTAAAGAAAGCTTCATACCACTATACTCAAGAGTACAATGAGGAAAATGAGCACATGCAGAATCTTTATATTAAGCTCAGGAACATAATGAAAACAAAACCAAAAAAAAACTGGGGATTTGAACCTGTGACCCAATGGGGTGTGTGTTCTAAAACCAGTACTAATCTTTTGCTGGGAAAAAGGGTCAGTAAAATCAATTGACATTTTTGTATTGCTCTATGAAGGCTATATATAAAGTTTGTACATTTAGAACTTTTTGTATTATATATTGTTAAGATAGGGGATTTTAACCTGTAAAAATATATGAAGCAAGAGGATCTAGGAACAAAGTTAAAGGTAGAAGACTAGACTCCTAAACGTAAACAAAGTTCTTGGGTCAGATGGTACAGTATTTTAGGTGCCCACCCTGAGCACAGCAGGAGGAAATGGGCTGCATTTAAGTGTAGATTCATTTAAAAAATGAACCTATCCTTTTCCTCATTAAAGGAAGAATGGGGTTAAAGGAGTTAAAATTTCAACTCTTCTAATAAATGGTAAAAAATAGTTTAATAGTTAAGTTACAAGTAACTTAAGTATTATGCATAAAAGATTAAGCAACGAAAACAGAGTACCATATGTAGTATGGATACCTCTCCAAAAGTAAGGCCCCACAATTAATTCTGAATTCATATGATTATATTCATGTACAAATTACTAGTGGTCCTTATTTAGTGTATGGCTATTAGGGCATGTAAACTCTATTTTCAATTTTTGCTGTAGTGTAGGGCTTCCTTCCCCACCCCCTATAGTATTTTGACAAAATCTCCCCTGATCGTTACTACATTACCTCTTTCCCGCAGTGATCTGACACGGCCTCTGCTTGCATGAAACAGCAAGTAGGGGGCCGGACCGGCAGCCGCGCCTGATTGGCCGAGAGGCCAATAACGGACGCACCTTCCGGCAGTTAAAAACACTGGGGAAAGAGGCAAAGAAAGTACAGTTTGGGATACATAGGTTTTTCCAACAGGTCTTTTGCAGAACAGGAGCAGCTCACTGGAATCCAATCTGTCCTTCAGCCTTCCTTTGCATCCCCCCCACTCTGGATCCATCCTCTGTCCCCCTGCTCCTAGAGTGAAATCCTTTTACGTGTGTGACAGGCACCCCGCCAAACCCAAACGCGGATTATTTCTTAAAAAAAAATCAGATAAACTGTGATTGGCACAGACGCGTGACGTCACAAAAAGAAATAATTCTCATTATTATCATTAAAAAAAATAATCCGGTGTTTGGGCTGGGCAGAGGGCCTCTGTCACAGGCTGGAGTTGTGAGAATATTACATTGGGGTGAATGTTCAAACTTTCTGCTTCCAGTAGGTTGAGTGACATCACCTGGCCTCTGCCCACCCGGGGGAGAAGTATTATCAGTTAAAGGGATTCTACTGCTAAAAGTCACTGGTTGTAAGGATAGATAGTGGATGGTGGAAATTGACCTGCAGTATCCGTGTCTTTGAGCAGTAGTTTAGAAGAAATCCAATGAGTTTGTCCAGAACGCTGTGGATGGTGCAGGTCCGCCCACTTTCATTGACTGCCTGCATGTAAAAATTTCCTTTAGGGCATGCGCAGAATGTGAGAGGATCCGTCGGGACTGCTGTCTGGTCGATACTCACACACACACACCACACACACACACACACACACACACGCTACTGAGTTCAAGCTAAATGGAGGAATAATCAAATGACCATTGCTGGACCTCACTAATTAATGGAGGAGTATCAGGTACTTCCTTTTTCTCTTCCCCACTCCTCCCATCTAGATTGCCTCATATTCCAGCACCCTATGAAATCAATCTTAGAGTTAGACACAAAACAATCTTTATTAAAACAACACAAGTTCCCCTGTATTTGTTACAGTAGTGTGGGAAGAGGGTTTAACTTTCCTCCCCTGTCTCTCTCTGCATAATCAGTGGAAAATGAACTTAGAGAGTCAGAGAGGAAAGGGATTTCTTAGCAGCCAAGTGGGGGTGTCTGCTAACATGATGACACATTGGTGACAGCACTCCCAGCACAGGGGAAGACACACCCCCAGGAAACTGCACAACTTTCCCATGCTGCTGCATCAAACGAAAAGGAATTCTGGGGAAAAAAAGGTAGGGGGGAGGTTGGGGGATGGTGTACTTTTAAATAAACCAAAAAAAAAAATGCTTTTTCCTCAGTGGAGATACCCTTTAAGACTTAATGCTGGGGAAATCAGGAAGAACCTGTGGAAAAAATTGACACTTGAGGAGAGCCTATTAATGCAGGCTGGAGACTGGTACATGGCTGAAAACAGGAAGTATTCAAGCGAGAGTATATTGCTGAACCTTTCCAGCAATAGCTTCTCATAATGTTATCTAGAGAGTTGATTTAGGTTTATTTTGAAGGTGTGATGAAGGCTTTTATATAATCTTACTAGTTTGGAAGAATTCAAGACCACAGGTTACCCTTTAAAACAAGGAATGTTACATGTTACTGGTATTGATACATAAAGTGGGGTTGATCTAGGGATAATTCCGAGAGCCTTCCTTAAATCAAGTTAGAGCTAGTCCACACTACCAAGATTTTTTTTCGTTTGCGAATGCGATTTTTGCTATCATTGCAATCCCGCAACACATGCGATTGCATTGCCGATATGCAATCACATGCGATTTCGCATCCCAAAAGGAGAATCGCAAATGCACCGGAATTGCGCGCGATTGCAGTGCACCCTTAGGCAGGAAATGTGGGATGGACATACTGTATGTCTTATCAACCTCAAATACTATAACTATAATATTTCCCAACATGTTTTGCTTCTTGCAGTTTCTCAATGGTTGTAGGTCTACTCGGGGTTTGTGTTTTTTTGTTTTAAGGTCTTTTACGCAGGTTTGGCTCTCATTACATTGTGCGGCGTAATGACTGTTACCACTCTGCATTCCGAAAGTCATTTGCACACACATCTTGAACATAGTCTTACTTTGGTCCTCCTGTCCATAGAAATTAGCATTTCTTTGTCACCCCAATAGCAGGCATAAACCAGACTAGGTTGAAACTGAAAGTCCTTCCTGTCTTAAAGGGCATGTCCACCCCCAAAACTATAATCCCCCAACTACTGGCCCCACCATGTAGTGTAGTTAATCCTTACCTCACATCCCAACTCCATCTGGTTCTCCTGTAGTCCCCCCCCAAAGTTCCAAAAACTGCCCACCAGGAGGCTAGCAGGTCCATATAGGACACTGCCTGCTAGCTGGCCTCAGGTAGATTTTTGCCATGCGTACTGCAGCCCTTCTCCCCCTCCCTCCCCCTCCCTCTCCCTCCCGTTCTACTATCCCTCCCCCTAGCTCAAATCCCCTTAATATGTGCTCCCCCATGTCCCCAGCCCCAACCGCATTTTTTTTTTAAAAAGCTCCCCAAACTCTACTTACCTCTCCGTTTCCTCCGCTGCACTGAATGACCGGCAGCCGCGTCCGTGATTGGCTGCCGCTCAGCCAATCACAGACGCGACTGCCAGTCCCGCCCCTCTGCTTGCATTCTCGCAAGCAGAGGGCCGGCAGTGCGGCGGGGATAGAGGGAGGTAGTAAGAGTTTGGGGAGCTTTTTAAAAAAACAAACCATGCGGTTGGGGCTGGGGGACATGGGGGAGCATAATATTAAAAGTCTATTTTAGGGGTGGACATAGCCTTTAATCTAGGGGCCTGAAACGGGACAGGAATAAATTATCTCTTTAGGCAGTAAGGGACTTACTGTTTATCCTCTAGCAAGCCTTCTCCATCTAATCAGTATCAAAGAGTATGGCCACAATTTGTAAAATATATTATAAATAAATTTTATTGAGTAAAATGCAGGTTACAAATTGGACTCTGTTAACAGGACATTAAAGATACAATATCAGCTACCTCCGTTTTAAGCAATAAACAAAAACGGTCAAATATCAGTTGGGGGCAGGAGCCATATTTTTCACTTATTCTAACCAGATATTAAGGATAATCATTGTTCTCATTCTGGCAAAGGAAACTGGACCCTCCCTCCATGCATTAATCAAAGCTGACAAAGGACATCACAGCCAATGATTGGCTGTTTCACATGCCGTCTCCTCTTCACATGCTTAAGCTTATAAAAAGATTATTGAGCAGAGGGAGAGGAAGATATATTTGCCTGAAAGAAATAGAATATCTGTTTGAAGAATAGAAATATCTGTTTACAAATGCATGCAATAAACTGGTAGAAATAGCGATGGGGTTTGCTGGCAAATAACCAAGTCGTTTTTTTTTTTTTGGTTTTGAAGTCTAGGGCAGACTTCATACAATCCACCCTGGATTCTTCCTATTGTACTGGCTCTTTTGAGTGCTAGCCAGGCTATTAACTGTTTAAAAGTCCTAACCCTTGTTTATCCTACTATTTTAAATATAAATCAATAGATATTTTTTTAATACCAGAGGAATACATAAAGGCAAAGCTCATGTAAAAAGAACCTTGAGCAGTTGCATAGTTTTAGCGATCGCTAAAGCATATCAAGTCAGAGGTGAGTGTTACCCAAGGGTTTTTAAAAGCTCGCGCTACCATATCTGTGGTCGTTTGTGGGCCATGGAGACTAATAAGACACTAAGAAACAAACCTCTCAAACATTAACATGTGGCTCCAGATCAAAACTTTAAGTTGTTTAGAGTATTGGAGGCTATGCTGTATCGATGTACATAAGGTTGTTGGGTGTTATTCAACATATTTTTCTCCTTTCCTTGTCTATATTTTAAAATTTCCAGATTTACAAGACCACACAAGGTGGAGATTTCAATCTTGTGAACTTCCTGATAATCCAGTGGAACCTCCTAGTGTGGTAAATGCTGCCATGGAAGGTGACAAGAAACAAAAATGAAGGTTTAAACAATATACTTTGAGGAGGTCTTGCTCTATCATTTTTTATGCATAGTTTAAAGATAAGAGGGACAAATGAGTGTACGAACTGTTATATATTTTTTAATGGGTATGTTAAAACGTTTAATAATGTTCCCAGACAGAGAAATTATACTTACAATATCCACAATCCACCGCCGTGGCTCTTTGCTACTTTCCTGGTAAGGCACACACATTATTCAATAAAAGTTCTTATCATTAAAAATGGTGCTAATTTTGCCCCAGCCAATCAGATATAAGTTTCAAATGTTAAGATCTGATTGGTTGGGGCAAAATTAGCACCATTTTAAACGATAAGAACTTTTATTGAATCTCCCCGTTAGTTCCTTAGTGACATCACGGCCAATGGAAACTGCAATTACTGGACGAGCCTCCACTGCTGCTCCTCGTTAATGAAAAAGGCATGTTTGGGAACATTATTATACATTTTAAGCAAAACAAAAACCTAGGTTTTGGGGTGCCCAATAACATACTAAATGTTTTATAAGGGGTGGATATACCCTTTAATTTACATATTCTGTTACGGTTATTGAAAGCCTGGCATTCCTTGAAATGTAAAAGAAAAACTCGAGGTACCTCCTAGGCGTCCAATCCCTTCTGGCCACCTCAATGCCAGATACAACACTCAAGAATAAGGAACGTAGGGCTGTCCAGTCGTTTATACTTTGCAAGTATAAACGACTGGACAGCCCTACTTTCCTTATTCTTGAGCATTCCTTGAAATGGTTGTGTTAGCTTTTTTTCCCCATTATGGAATAGTTGGGGAGTATCAATTGTTTATTTTTGGCAATGTTATGGATATCCTTCCAAATACTTTATAGTTTACAGCCTGTATGTCCAATATATTGTTTTCCACATTGGCATTCAAATCAAGTATACAAGAGACTCAAACTGCAAAGAAAATTCATAATGCCCAGTTAGAGCTGATCAATTAACTCTTTTGTGCAAAGGCCCCTGCTGGGGGGCAGGGGAGATGAAAAATTAGGGACTTTACTTAAACCAGTCACAAAGGACAGGAGGATAGTCAAGAAAAGAAAGGGTATCCAAACACTTACTACACGGCAGCACACCCATCCATCCAAACCGTGGCGCTTCCTGATGACGTCTCTGATGAAGTGACTGCTTGTCACGAACCGCGTCAGATGGTTCCTCCATCCTCTAGTAATGTAATATTTAGTGTATGACCGGATTTGTGATGTTTTTAATGGATGAAATAAAATAAGTTGATTTTACCTTCGTGAGCTGCCTACTTCTACCTACCATGGATTCTCTCTGACAGGAGGATAGTCACCTGGTTGGTGAAGGAGTTGCCAGGGGTGACCGGTAAAACCAAAATTAAAAGAAAAAGGTCAGCACGTGTTCTATAAAGCACTAGATTATTAAATATTACATTATATGCTGTAAGATTGACTTTCAAAGTATAAATGTATAAAGAAAAAGTATTTTTCTGGAAAGTATTATAAAATTGCAATATTAGGCTTTCTTTTGCAAATACCCCATTTGCCCTCCATTACATATGGCTTGTAGTAATTGTATTAAATGTACAATACACATTCCTCATTCAGAATTTTGTAAATTTCCTCCTACACAACCGTGCTTTACCCAGTTCTGTGGTTACTTGACTTTTACAGCCGAGAAACAAGCCTTACTTATGTAATAACAGTTTTTATTAGACCATTTATTACAGTTGTTGAGTAAACAGTGTATTTAGACCCCATCACATTTTGGAATGTTGCAGCTTTTTCCTAAACATCTGGATCCACTCATACTTCTAAAATGCCGCGTGTGCTTCCACCAGTCTACAGTATCTGAACAAGTACAGGCTTGTGAAGTTTGACAAGTCTCACTATTTTGGCAAAAAATTACATTGCTTTAATAAAAACACAATATAAAACACTTGCACGTGTATTTTTTCATTAGTTATAGAAAAACGCATGCGATTCTGCGTGCAATTGCGGCGCAGTGTGGCCGTGCCCTCATAAAAAATAAAAATTTATGTAAATAAACATTTACATTACCTTAGCTACTTTCCCCATGTCCTCCAAGGTTGCTCTTTCAAGAGGAAAGCCAGCAAAAATCTTTTCTATTTTTGCAATTATAGCATCAATATTAATATTTGATTTTGGGCATCCTTTAGGGAAATAAAATTTCGGAATGTTTTGGCTTAAAGTTGGATTCAATGGCTCTTCTTTTTTTGGATGAACCTAAAAAACAAAAATGTGTTACGCCACCAGTAATTTTATTGTATTTAACATATTATAAATCTGTGGCGTTCCACTTCTGGAGCAGGATACCAGGCTGGTAGTGGTCAAACAAGAACTTGCATGTCACCCAGGGCAACACCCAGCACCTATGCGCATTTCGAGCACCTCAATTTTTGAATTAAAATTCAACACTAACTCACCTACTATATCATTACATGCATTGGCTTATGTACCCTATTCAGCATGGGTAACTCTTCAAACCCTATCTGAGACATCTAATTTCACAAGAAACAGGCAAAATGCATATCATCGTTGAAACCATATGGTACGTCAGTTTTCCACCAATGCATCCATTTTAGTTCCCTTTGTAGGATCACCTTGTTAAAACCTTCTCCTCTTTCACCTATTCTCACTTCAAGACCCATAAACTTAATTCCTTCCATATACCCTGGTGTACCGCAAAAATATGTTAGGCTAGGTCCAGACGAACGGCTGTGCACCGTTTGTACTGCGTTGTCACTGAAAATGCTGCATGCAACGTTTTTCTAGTGGCAACATCTGGAACCGCTAGTGAAAACGCTCCACGAACGGTGCACAGCCGTTCATCTGGACCTAGCCTAAACATGGGACCATTATATGGCCCCTTCGATCACTGCAGGCAATATTTTAGTTCTCTGCAAAATCAGTTGCTCCAAGCAATAAAAGCATAAACAATGGCATACTGGCCTTGAATGGGCTGCACATTCTGTTTGGGCACTACCACAATGTGGTAGCACCCAGCAACCCCAGCGCAATAAGTTGGCAAAGTAGACCATCTGTTGTCCAGGAGTACCTCTCTGTACTGCACCCACCACTTGTCCTACTTTATGGCCACTAAGCGGAGGGTATATGAATCGGCACTCTTACTACGGCCATATGCAAGGTAAAGGGTATAGCATCAGGGCAGGAATAATATTAGTTGTAACCTGATGGTACTCGGGCTGGTTATTAACTTAGAACACCATGCTAGTGTTTTTGCTCAACTTTACATGTACCCACTTACAAAATCTAAGGGTGGCTAACTGTCCCCACAATCATGCCTAACTATCGACCAAGGCGAGGTATCTCCATTAATACAATGGGATACACTCAAAGCATACTTGAGAGGAACTCTCAAATCCACAGTCTCTTATATTAAAAAGCAAACAAGACTAAAAGAAGAAACCCAAGCAAATAAAACCCAACAGGTAGAATACACATACATACAGCAGCCTACAACAGACAATTATGCCAAAATTGCATCTGAACAAAGATCCTATGAAGTAGTCCTACGTGACAAAGCAATCCATAAACAGTTTTTCTTTAAAGGGCATGTCCAGCCCCAAAATTAAAAAAAACTTACATACAGGTAAATCACCCTCCAAAACCCTAAACGGTAATAGTTTAAAATCTGAAATATACAAGTCTAACCTGAAATCCTATGTCCTATTTCCCCTATTTCTGCTTCCTCGTTCTTCCAGTTAGCAACTGTCAGTTATGGATTTGACAGTTGACATTACAGCCAATGACAATGTTAATACCCTGTCTGCCTATTCTGAGCATGCCCAGGTTCAGTACAGGTTTCTAAATTGCTCATTTTCTAGGAGGCATCCAGAAGCATAGCAGGCATACAGTGATGTATTCATAGGACAAACTATGATATATCAACATATTTTAAAGAGGCCATTCTTTCATAAAAATGTTCTTATGAGGGTGGAGTTGTCCTTTAAAGGGCAAGTCCAGCCCCAAAATGAAAACTTACATACAGGTAAATAAGTCCCCAAAACGGTAATAGTTTGAAATCTGAAATATATAACTCTAACCCGAAATCCTGCACAATGTCCTGGTGCCCCTATTTCTGCTTCCTGGTTCTGTTATGGATTTAACAGTTGACATCACAGCCAATGACAATGTTAATCCCGTCTGCCTCTTCTGAGCATGCCCAGGCTCAGTTAATGCTCAGTACAGGTTACTAAATTGCTCAGTTTCCATGAGGCATCCAGAAGCATAGCAGACATACAGTAATGAATTCAAAGGACAAACTATGATGTATCAAAATATTTTAAAGAGGCCATTCTTTCTAAAAGATGTTCTTATGAGGGTGGAGTTGTCCTTTAAACAACCCTACTTTGAGCTGGGCAACCAATCCGCTAAACTTCTTGCTTATGTAAAAATGCCACAATGCACCTACAACTATTCTAGCTTTACAGGACCCCAGCGGGAGACTAATAACAGACCCAGCAGCAATATTAAATAGTTTTAAAGACTACTACACTCAGCTATACAAATCTCAGTCCACCAGTAGTGTCAAGATATCCCAAAGTATCTCTGACACTACATTACCCCATTTAACAGCAAGAACGCAACAATCTTGACTGACCCCTATCTATTACCGAGGTCATGGAAGCCATACAACAACTACAATCAGGGAAAGCCTCTGGCCTGGACGGTCTGCCTAAAGATATATATGGAAATTGACAACCTTCCATCAATGACGGAAGCCATCATCATACTTCTGCTCAAATCAGAGAAGGATCTGAAAAAACATGACTCATATAGGCCTATATCTCTGCTGACAAGCGATTACAAGATTATAGCAAAGATTTTGGCAACGCATCTACAGAAAGTAATCTCCACCATCATTGCCCATGAACAGAGGAACGAGTCAAGGATGTCCGCTCTCCCCATCCCTGTTTGCTGTGGCGACTGAAGTATTGGCAATGAAGATCAAATGAAACACCAAAATCAAAGGACTCCCATCCCAATTGTTAAAAATTTCAAACTCTAGGTATCTATATTACAAAATCCCAGGGAGAATCCATTTTAGCAGCTCCGCTGCTAAAATTCATTAAAATTAAATTGCTACACGGGAAGGTGTTGCCCTTGAACCTGACTGGTAAAATCAATATGATAAAAATCTCTTACTCAAGGTACTATATATCTTAGAACATGCATTAGCATATTTTCCCCCAAAAAAATCTTTACAGTGATTAATGGGCTCCTCACTTCATTCATATGGGGGAATGGCAGGGCCAGAATCAAACTCAAGAAGCTACAAAGAACAAAGCTAAATGCAGGCCTGGCACTCCCAGATTTTAAGTTATATTATTGGACCGGACAACTCCGCTATCTAATATGCTGGTTGCATTCTGAGGACGAACAAAAAACCGAAACAGAGTTTATGCTCCAATATTAGGTAAAAGACTCATACCTTGCACAGTATAGGCCCTGGAACAGTTGTACATAAACAGGTGCTAAGGTATGGAAGGCAGCCAATAAACTTATAAAGTACAGTGATAAATCATGGGACACACCACTTTGGCACAATCACGCATTCCCACAAATGGTAAAATTTCAAGGGGCCGAAAATTGGAAGGCGTATGGTATACAATATTTCGACCAACTATATGATAACGACACACTCAAAACATTTACACAACTGGCCACACAGTTCAAGCTCCCACCATCATTCCAATACAGTTACCTGCAGCTAAGACATTGTCTTCATGCCGAGTTCTCCAATTCAACAGTGCACCCCAAAATGTTGAAAACCCCATTTCCCTTAGCAATCCAAAACCCAGAAAATAAAGGACTAACCTCTAGACTGTACCAAATCCTACTACATTCCAATACAGTCAGCGAAATAACTGCTACAATAGACAAATGGAAAAACATTCTACCTGAACTGGACTTAGAGGATTCGGAGCTACTACTTCAAAGCCACATTGCAGCCTCTTCAGCAGCACAGAACAAATTAATACAGATCTAGATCATACACCAGGCATAACTCACCCCGAAAAGTCTTAAACATATACATCAGTCATGAAGTGACATGCCCAAAGTGTAAGGCACCGGGAGCGGACTTATGGCACTTGATATGGTCCTGCAAACATCTTCAAACCTATTGGGAGAAAATAACTCAATTCATCTGTGAAAAACTGGGAATTCAAGTTTCTGCCAAACCAGATATCGGTGTGCTGGGCATACTGGAGAGCAAAATGTGGCCCAAATATCAACACATACTTCTTAACCATATCCTTTTTTATGCTCAAAAGTTTATAGTGCTTAAATGGATAGCTACAGAAGCCCTGACCGTCAAACTGTGGTTGGAAACAGTTAATAAGGATCTCCCATTCCAGAACATAATTTACAAACACAGAAAATGCCCAACAAAATATTCCAAGATATGGGAAGCTTGGTATTCCAATACAGCCGCTACCACTGGCTATCTCCTTTGAGGTGATAAGCTTCCCGTTAGGAGTGCACACCTTGGCAGTGAACAGTCTTCAGTAACCCAAGTGTTATTCCTCAAGATGGTCTCTATCCCCTCCTCCCCCCTCTACCCTTCCTTCACCGAGTGGTTTATTTTACTCTACACCATATTACATTAGAGCTTATTAAACCAATTAAGTATATTAATACTTAAATAAAGGAAAAGACATGTGATTAAAACAGTTTATTGCATCCATATATACCAATAATAAAGAGTTACAGTTACAATGTTTTTTTGTTAACACAGAGAACTGTAATTTTATAACCAGATGATCTGAATTTAATATTGCTTTTTACACCGGTGTTAAATTGTCTTACATTCGTTGCATAACAACATCAATAAAACTAAAATAAAGGTTATTAATAAATCTCCTGGACTGGATAAAATACATCCTCAGGTCCTTAGGGAGCCAAGTTCAGTTTTATCTAGGCCATTGTTTCTTATTTTTGCAGATTCCCTCATGTCCGGGTGTGTGACTCTGGATTGGAAAAAGGCTGATGTTATTTCAATATTCAAAAGGGGTAGTCGTTCACAGCCGGGTAATTACAGGCCTGTAAGTTTAACTTCAGTGGTGGGGAAGATACTGGAAAGTTTAATAAGGGAACATATTCTAGAGTTTGTTTCATGGAATGACATAAGTAGTAACCAGCATGGATTTAGGAGGAATAAATCTTGTCAAACTAACTTGCTTGGCTTTTATGAGAAAGTAAGTAGAAATTTAGACTCTGGCATAGCAGTAGATGTAGTATACTTGGATTTTGCAGTCTTTTGCTACAGTCCCCCATAGGTGACTAATGTATAAGCCAGATACTGCCAGATACGTACAGACTCTGGTGGTAGGGCCGGGTGGACAACCCCCCGACTCTCATTAGCGTCTGCGTAACCCAGACAGGGGACAAGCAAATGGTAAACCAAAATGAGCAGGGCCCCAGGCCCTTCGCGAAGCCGATCAGAACGCACAATATAATCACCAAACAAAGCTGGGCACCCAAGAACAGACTACAGCGATTCCCATAAAATAAAAAGTTTTATTAGTACATCTTAAAAAGCACGTCAATGCCCGAAGCGTTTCGTGTAGTGGTTACACTTCATCAGAGATGCCTCTGATGAAGTGTAACCACGAAGCGCGTCAGGCGTAGACGTGCTTTTTAAGATGTACTAATTAAACTTATTTTATGGGAATCGCTGTAGTCTGTTCTCGGGTGCCCAACTTTGTCTGGTGCTTATATTGTGCATTATAAGCGAAGGTCAGTTGGTCTGGGAATGCACATTTGTACATGGATAGAAAGTTGGTTAATGAATAGGATGCAGAGAGTAGTTGTTAACGGGGCTTCATCATTATGGACTAAGGTGTTAAGTGGTGTGTTGGGGCCGCATCTATTTATTAATGATTTTGAAGTGGGTATTGTCAGCAAGGTTTCTGTGTTTGCCGACGACACAAAAACTGTCGACCATTAAAAACTTCAGAGGATGTGCAATTGTTACAGGGGGATCTAGCTAGATTGTCACATTGGGCTAAGGGACAGATGAGATTCAATGTTGATAAAATGTAAGGTGATGCATTTTGGACTTAAAAATTCTTGTGCTGCTTAAGCTCTGTGAAGTTGACCCCCCTACAATCAGCACAAATAACAATTCTATTCTTTTTGGTTTGTGCAACAAAAATTAAGATTTGTGCTGCTTTCGTTTAGAAGATAATAATTTTTTAATAAAGGTCAAAAGGTCAAGCAGCCTCACGTCTTACTACACCACACAAAGTGAACATACCCTTTTTTATAATAACTAAATAATGGGAGGTTAAGGAGCTATGCCTTACTTCCCGTGAAGGGGTTAAAAGTTAGCCACAATCACAAGTAGAGATGGCCGGTTCGCGGACCCGAACCCGGATCCGCCGGGGATTTCTCCCGTCCGCGAACGGCGGATTATTCCGGACTTCCGAACTGCGGATTTTTTTTTTTTTACGAAAATTTTCGAAAATACGAGTATCTACGGTACTTACGGGATCCGGAAAAACCAAAGATCCTCGTAATTACGAGGATTCGCGTAATTACGAGGATTCACGTAATTACGAGAATACTCGTAAAAACGAGTAATTCGTGTAAATTTTCAAGACGGAGCAAGCCACATGATCCAAATTAGCCAATGGCAGCTATCATAGTTACAGAAAGCCTCGTTTTTTACAGAAATCTTCGTTTTTACGGGAATCCTCGTATTTTCGAAAAATAACGTTTTTTTTAAGTCACGCTAGCGGACTGTACTTTTTAGGTATTGTTGGCATTTATACGTGCTTCTAAGGCCATTACCCAGGTCCCTGAGTGGTTAAGTGTACTTACCAAGGCTATTTAGACCACTTTTAATGCGGATTTTGCCGAACTTTCATTTTAATACGTTTTAACGGGTCCGCTCGCGGATTTTCGAATTTTTTCGAAAATCCGCGGATCCTCGCGCGGACTGGATTTTTCGAAGTTCGGACATCTCTAATCACAAGTCATCAAATTTTTTTTGTCTATTCACAGACAGCTTCCTTGCTCCCCTATACTATAGCCTGTACATGCATATAGTAAAGGGAAAGGGAGGTAGGAAGCAGACAAAACTTGCAAAAACAAGAAATTACAGCTTACTTTTAAAGGATATGTTCACCTGCTAAACAAACTTTCTCCTGCAGCCTAAATGACTGCAAAAACCTTGAGCTTGCAAGTTTTATAGCTTTGAAATGTGCTCCCAAATGTACTCATTCCCTGCCTGTCTTCTGCCTTGCTTTTGTGCCTTTTTCATGCATGGAAACTGCAGAAGGGGCCAGCAGGCCTGTTTCTTTAATGAGGCAGAATGAGATATTTGTCTCAGGAGGGGTCTCTGGAGAAAAGGAAAAGGAGACTGCGAAATAACATTTTAAAAAACTGCCTATTTTAAAAAAAACATGGGTGTGCTAAGAGTGATTGTGGGTCACCATTCAAGTGCCCCCTTGACTCCTTCATCCCTATTGGGGAATCAACGGATTAATGGGAGGATTGATGGTATTTAACACCTGAAGTGCCAGGAGCCTGTTCCCCTGCAGAGCTGTAGCAGTAATGGGGTTCCTTTTACGTCAGAGGAATTCTTCTGATGCCAAGGACTGTCCCTCTATACTATAGTATTTGTGAATGTATTAAAGAGATCCATTTACAATTTTAACTACCCTGGTGGGTGGTCAATTGGAGGTTCTGAACTGTGATTAGCCGTTTAATCACAGTTCAGTACCTGCTATAGCTGTCACACTGTTTTTACAGCCTGAAAACCTCGACTTATATACGGTACCTTTTGCAAAAAACTGCTATTATTTTCCAAACGAAAGTGACACAAATCTTAATATTTGCAGCACTAAACAGCACAAACGCAGCACTAAACAACCAGCCTGGTTTCGTATCCAGATTCCATTGTAGGGGGGCTGGCTTCCCTTTTGAAATTTGTAAAAAACGCTATTATCTTTCAAACGAAAGCGGCACAAATCTTAATATTTACAGCACAAAACGGCACAAACATAGCACTAACCAACCAACCTGGTTTCGTATCCAGATTCCATTGTAAGGGGGCTGGCTCATCTTTTCACCTTTGCAAAAATCTGCTATTATCTTCTAAATGAAAAACGGCACAAATGTTAAAATTTGTAGCACAAACGTAGCATTAACCAAAGATAACCGTTTCGTGTCCGTACTCTGTTGTAGGGGGGCTGGTGGACCTTTTGACCTTTATTAAAAAATTGCTTTTATCTTCTAAATGAAAGCAGCACAAATCTTAATTTTTGTTGCACAAACCAAAAACAATATAATTGTTATTTGTGCTGATTGTAGGGGGGTCACCTTCACAGAGCTTGCTGCTTATACTATAAATGGCTCGGTGTTGAGTGAATCTCTGTTGGAAAGCGATCTTTGAGTTTTGGTGGATATACTTAAAGGTAGCAAGCAGTGCCAGGCGGCAACAGCCGGAGCCAGCATGGTATTGTCTTGTATGAAGAGAGGTATGGATTCAAGGGAGGAAAATGTTATTCTCCTTCTTTACAAAGCATTGGTAAGGCCTCATTTGGAATATGCAGTGCAATTTTGGAATCTTGTGTACAAAAAGGACATCTTTGATATGGAAAGGGTTCAGAGAAGGGCAACTAAATTAATAAGGGGATTGGGGGAGCTTGAATATGAAGAGAGAATGGAAAACTTACAATTATGTATCCTGGAGAAAAGGTGCTTGCGTGGAGATATGATTACTGTGTATAAATGCATTAGCGGGCCATACAATAAACTATCTGGGGCATTGTTCACCAACAGAGCATGAAAGAGGACATGTGGACATCCCTTAAGACTTGAAAAAAAAAACAATTTAGGCTTTAAGTTCGGAAAGGGTTTTTCCACTGTGAGAACGGTAAAGCTATGGAACTGTATTCCAGTGGACATTGTTATGGCAGGTTCATTGGTCAGTTTAAAAAAAAAAAAGGCTGGATGAGTTTCTGCAAACAAGGAATGTTGCAAGTTACTGGTATTGATACATGGAGTTGATCCAGGGAAATTTTCCGATTTTTTTCCCCTTCATATATTTGGAGGGTTTTATCTGCCTTCCTCATGATCAACAGTTAGACAGGAAATGAGGATATTGCTAGATGGGTTGGACTGGATGGACGTATCTCTTTATTCAACCTCAAATACTTTACCCCATATAGGCCTACTGCTGTATAAGCCACTAAAGAGAAAATAAAAAATAAAATAAAAGGGCAAGTATAAATAAGCACTCTTCCCTCTCATGACACAACAACAATTGTTTAAAGTATTTTATTGTGTATCAAATGTAACAGTTGAATATTAATTGACTTTATAAAATGAGTTTAAAAACAAAACAAAACAGTGGTACGGTACTTTAAGTAAATAATGCACAGTGTTCTTCCCAGAATGTTTTTCCAGCCAGGTGGCATGAAAAAGTAGCCGGGTGGGGTGGGATGGGAAATTTGGTGGTGTGGAAAAATGTGCACTGCATTTTGCTCATTATATAGGTCAGGGATGTCTAACTTTCGTCCCACTAGATGTTTAAAAACTATAACTCCCAGCATTCCATGGTTGTAGACTGCAGGGGGTTGTCGTTCGGCAACACCCGCAGGGGGTTGTCGTTCGGCAACACCTGAAGGTAACCCAGATGTGATATAGCAGCACAAGCACATGTGCTTCTATATCACAAGAAGTGATGCCATCATGCGCGGCCGTGCAATAACATTGCGCAGCACATGTCACAACGCACAATAACCTCTACCTGAAGCCACGTGAACTTAAAAGATTGACCAATCACCTCTTCCGAGTCCTGCATGAGCATTCACCACCCAGTGCTTTATATTAAAGGCATAGGACCTCCCATAAAAGGGGCGTGTTGGGGACCTCTTCCCTCATTTTAAAAAGCCAAAGGGCTGGGGGGGGGGGGTCTGGGGGGGAGTGAAAGAGCCTGTTATATGGATCCAGTGTGTAAGAATGAGAAATGCAAAAATTTGCTAATCGTAATTGAAGTAAAAGAAATTGAAAAGGTTAGACGTTCGGACCTTCCAGACTGGGGTTACCTTGACGTGGTTGGAAGGCTTTTCATTCATGTGATCACAGTAATGTATACAAAAACCCCTTTGTTTATAAAGTATGCCAGTGTGCAGATAATTATATATATAGGAACTAATGGGCTACACGCGGCACATACATTCTCCTTAGGAACCCCTGATATTTTCAGACCCTAGAAACGCCCATGATTGAGTCAGACTTTTGCTTGCCCTGCTGCTGCCACCCACACGAGGCAGAGAAACAGGCACACACATGCGTAAAAGGGCCACTAAGTTGTATTTGCCCCCTAGGCCTCCCCTGCTGCTTACGGCTCATTATGATAGCTGACTGCATTATACTTGAATTTACCTTGTCCTTCCACCCCCTCCCTTCAGCTGCTCTGGCAACTTAGCACATGCTTCTGACAACAAATGCTTGTGTTACACTTGTGTGTAAGCAGATTTCAGCATGTGCAGGTCTATAGTCTTTTGAGCTTTACTTAAAGTACACTGTTTTCCCTGTCGTCATTTGTAAATAGTACAAATTACCACTTTTTCCAGACTTACTTCATCGTATAATAAAAAATCTCCTCCAACTGAATTTCAGGTGAGATTTCAGGCTAGACAGTGTGCTTAATTGAGTAATTAACAAAAATGTGGAGCCAGATTGATCTGCTCAAAGTTTCATTCACCTTCAGATAGTGAAGGTTTCATTTAGACAGAGGAAACAATACCTCGCAAGCAACGCCAGATCAGTGAATTAGGTAGAGACATCTGTAAGAAAAAAAAACCAAAAAAAAAAAAAAACCACATGCAGCATGGCTAAGTTAGAATTAATGTTGTGCAACTTTGCAACCAGTGCAACCCTGATAATTATATTTATTAAGCTTGTCCCTATTAGACCAAATGATCTGGCAATTAAAAGTCACGCAAAGACAACACTATTTCTGCATTCCCCGGGAGGGACCTTAGACCTTACATAGTCCATATGTAAGGTCTAACATCCTATTAAGAGAATCCTGACATTTTACCCACAATGAATCCTCTCAATACTACAAGAGCAGAGACCATGAACAAAACTGTACAGCAAATTCGGAGGAATCACAGATGGGGGTTAGGATCATTTTCACCAAACGCAAGCAAACTGCAGGGAGTTCAGAAAACACTCTGGATAAGAATACTTCTATATCCAATTATTAACCGACAGCACTAGGAATGAACAACTGGAAAACACTGCATAGGGAAAGCAAGCCAAGATCTACATTTCAAAATTCCCAAATAAACCTCATGTAAATAAATGCACTTCACTATATGGCTTCACTCAATGATCGAGAGAGGGGAAAAGCTGGAGCAACACATTTAGAAGCAAGATTTCTCTATATCAAGACTTGTTTTAGGAAACACGAGAAAACAGTCAAGCAATGCTAATATTACTACTACTTAAACAGATCTACATTAAAATTTCTCACTGAAAAAAAAATATCAGAATTGACTTATTGAAAAGGACCGTGTTTCTCCTGTTTTTGCTGAACTGCAAACAAGAGATCACCAGACATCCAATATGTGGGAAAAGGAGTACAGATGACTTATGACCCACAGACCCAGTGATGTGATTGTCCGTTAATCGATCAGCGACGGTGCATGCATTCAAATTCTTAGTGCTGTGAATAGAACAAATTGACTTCAAGAGGAGCCATCCGTTAAAAGTTCCCTAAATGTGCACAGCCCCAAGCAGTATTAATAGCACATTTTAATTTTTAAAAATAAGTATATATTCTGCATTTAAAATAATTTCCGTCTTACTTTTAAATAAAAACCTTGCAGGATGTCTATACTGAAAACACAATGTACAGTACTATGGAACCCTTATTTAGTGACATGCAATTATTAATAAGCAGAAAGGCATAAAAACCTAACCAACAAGTTAAGCATTATTAACAGCTCCCGTGGAATTAACAGTTTGGCTTGACAAAGGATCAAGGTGATCCAAAAGGTTGCAACTTATGTTCTGACAGAATACAAATGAAAGCCATGTGTAGCAGCAAAAAATGGAATATTTTAAAAGCAACTTCTGTAATAAAAGTGGATGTTTACGAGTGCTGTTCTTTTGTGTATCGAATTAACACAGGTGTGCTTACCTGAATTTGCTGAAAAGCTTTGAGCCTTTTTTTAAATCTTGATGGCAAGACAAAATCACATCCACGAGCCAATAATGCCAATTCTTTTCTCAGATCTGGGTCTTGCCTTAGTGAAATCTCTTTCATCCTCATACTTCCAGATTTCATTAAAAGAAAAAACTTGTCTGCTTTTGAAGGTTCAATGTCCAGAATTTTAAGAAGTGGCAACGTGGAAAGGGTTTCTTTTTTACTACTGCTGCTTTCCAAAAGCCAGTATAACTAGAAACTCTGATCCCATACATTAGAGGTTCTTTTCTTGAAATGACAAAGCTATCAAAGTCATAGAGGGCACTGCCCATTAACAGACATCCCAGAAGCTCAACACTGCTCCCATTAGCCAAAAGGTCTATGCTCTATAATTCTGCAGACAGTCTATATATAAAGAACAGCTATGGGAGGGGAAACAGAAAACAGGCTATGTTTATGACAGGGCTGTAGTTTCCAGCTGTCTTTTCACTATGGCAGATGCCGATAGAAGGCAATGAATGTGCTTAAGTCAAGTGGTCAGAGTTCCCTGCAATCACACTACTGCCTCCCCTTGTAGGTGGCCTTTATCATACAACAAAAATATGCATCCACTGATAAAGTAGTAGTGATATAGACGTCTGCTACATTAAATCAGTATTCAAACTATACTGGAAATGAAATTACACACCTGAGCATGGACAAAGAAAAATCTGTTGTCAAGATGGGCAGCACGGTGACTCAGTGGTTAGCACTGCCGCCTTGCAGCACTGACAATAATAAAGACATACCGATAGGTCGTATGTGTCAAATAAATGTGCTTAGATTGTAAGCTCTTCGGGGCAGGGCCTGAGGTGAATGTTTACATGTAATTGTAAAGAGCTACGGAAGATGTAGGCGCTAAATCCACAATAATAATTTTCCATGAACTGCATTATGGCCCAAATGCACTCACCAATACTGGTTGTACGATAGCAGGATATCCCAATATCATACAATCAACGGTTTGTGTATGGCAATTGGGATTGGTTTTGTGTATGGGCCCCATTACTCAAGACAAGATTTTGTGACAATCTGTCTTTTTTTTCTTCTCATCAGGAGATCCGATGAAAATTTTTATAAAGTAAAGTAAACTTGTTGGTACATATGTTTTTTCCCCAGAATTGCTTGTGGAAGAAATCTACAGATCTTACTGTAAAAACCCTTTCTGCACCATTACCTTTTACTGTGCATTTTTGTTCTGTAATAGTCATTTATACAAAGTTATCATGTCTTACTTATGTACCTTAACTCCAATGTGAGCAAGTCTTTGTTACCTTTATTTTAATATATTTTGGTGTAGGGAATATATTGGGTGTGGGGAACAGACTTATTTTTACCGTGGTCCCTAAAGCTTTCAATTTCTCCTTGTCTCTGCCGGTGGAGGTCTCCCTGATTCTTGCCTCCTCTGCAAACTCAATAAACTCTGTAAAACCTCATGCAGCCATAGAGGTGCCTCAGGCATAATTAAATGGCTGGACATTAGAGTCATCGCTCCTGACTGCAACCGGGAAGGAGGACTGGCACAAGGAGAGGACCGCAGCAGAGATTGGTAGAAATATATAGCTTCAGAGACCATGGAGGGTAAATATAATGATCTCAGGGTTTGGGGTGTACTGAAGAAGGGAAGTATAGATAGCTTGGTGGACATACCCTTTTGCAGTAAAATCGGTGGCAAAAACAAGCCCCCTCCCCCACTGTACTAAACTAAAAAGGAATTAGTCAAAAATGAATATCTTTCTGTTCTGATCTGTTTACTACTAACTCACCTCTATCCCACACACCAAGAAAATGCCAATTCAAGCTACTACATGCTGAAACTTCAGGAGAAAACTACCTACAAAAATTAATTTAATTATGTATTTGTGTTAATACAGTAGAATTTCTTATTTATTTTATTTTTTTGATTTTGAGCAACCAAATTATTAAATAATTATACTTATCTGTCCCCTACCGTCTCTCCTTTTAAAGTAACCAGGATGAGGACCTAAACTGCTAGAGTCAATCTCTTACTTATACAGGGAGATTCAATAAAAGTTCTTATCTTAAAAATTGTTAAAGAATATCTGATTGGTTGGGGCAAAATTAGCACCATTTTTAATAATAAGAACTTTTATTGAATATCCCTGATAGTGTTTAATATCCTACAGTAATAGCAATTTGTTTAGCAAGGGATTGTGTGTTTTTGTGTAGAAGGGAATCTGGTCTTTAAAGGGTAACTCCAGCCTCAGAAAACATTTTTATATTCCAAAAGATTACAGCCTAAAACCCTAGACGTATTTTACGCTTACCCTCCTGTTGTGAGCATGCTGAGGAGCAGAGCAGAGCACGCTCACAACTGCTCGATTGGTAAGAGCGGTCAGTCATTGGGCGTGACTTCACCATTACAACCATAACTGTCAGTCAATACCCGGAAGAGGAGAGAAGTCCGGCAAGGGATGCAAGTTATGCAAGTACTAATAACTAACCAAGAGAGCGTTAGTTGAAGGTAGAAGTAAAAGGCATGGGGGAGGGGGGGGTTTGGAATGGTGTTTGTGGAGGGTGGTGGTAATCTTAAAATATACAATTTGTTTTTTTTAGGCAGGAGTTACCCTTTTCAAAGTAAAAAATCTAGGATTACTTTATAGTGGTATTGACTTACCACTTACCATAACTTTAGCACTGTTCTTAAGCACATTCTACAAACAAAAAATAGAATACATTTTAAAAATATTGTTTACCAATATTAAAATAAAAAGCCTGGTAATTAAAAAGGTAATCAGTGATGGGTGGTTTAAGCAGCGACAACATTTTAAAAAAATGCTGCAAATCTTTTTTATTTTGTTATAAAAAAAAAAAAAGAATGCAAACAAGGCATCTGATCAAAATATGCCTACATTGCTAATTAGCAAACAAAGTAGACATACTGGATACTAGATACTTGGATACTAGAAGGGGTCATTGGACTGTCATCAAGCCCCATCAATGGGTAAAAGCCTCTTACAGAAAGTAACCGACAGCACGTTTTTAGTTTATAACCAAAATAAATTTTATGTCTAGCATGGATCATTTTAGCTTGTAGTTATTCAAGAAAATAGAAACAGCAGCTATATTTAGTGACTGGTGCCAATGTTATACCAGCTGTCAAGAGCAAAGGCAGATGCATGACATGAAATGAATTTGTAGCTAATCCTTTCAAGAATGCATTTGTAACCAGGAATTTTCACTGGTTTCCTAAAATAGATGATCACTATGCAAGGGAAGAGAAACAACTTTGAGAAAGATTGCCCTCTTAATTCTGTAGCTTTTCTTGAACACTTAACTGAAATTACCATTCAAAGTCTTATTAGGTGGGTATGCACAGATAAAATTGATCAGGAGCTTAAATTTTCCTGCAAAGATAATTGTCTTTGAGCTGAATTTTTTTAGGGAATACTAAAAAATGAGCAATTGTTCAAGACAGACTGCTTAACAATGGCTGAGCAGTCTGCTTTGTTTAAATGGAAAGGGAATGCAGAGAACTCTCACAATGCAGGAGAATAAGATTTGATCCCCAACATGGTTAAGCGATTTGACTGGATGCTTTAAATGTTTGTACTTAGCTTATGACCCAAACTAAATATTGACAAGGTGTGTTTTTATTTTTTTTTTTTTAATTACTTTTGTATTGTAGTATTTGTTAACTCCATTTTACCGTAACTGCTTTTTATCTTTTAATGCACTTTAAAGTACATTCAATAAAGAAATAGTATTTACAAGTTTTAGAACTGCATAAAGATGGGGTTTCCAATGCTTCTTGATCCAGTCTTAGTACAACTTCCCTCTGGTGTTCCACAAACACCATATACCAATTAAGAAAGGACGGCAGTCTAAAAACATGTCATAATAAATCTGTACTCTACTTCAAGAGACCTGCGTTTTCTAGATTCCCTACCTTTATTTATTCTGTTACAGGTAAAGGATAACTACTGTAATCTTAAAGGATATCTTCACCCCCAAACACTAAAATTAATGTAATGTGAGGCAACCCCCCCAATGCTAAAGACTAGGTTTAAAACTTCTAACAGACCCTAAATGTACTTACCCACCTTTATTCCCTTTGTCGAGGCCTCTTCTGCTACTTCTGTGGATGGAAAAGCAGAAGAATCTGGACCAGTAGCCGCGTCTTTGATTGGATGAGACACGGCCAATCACTGATATAGCTGCCGATCAGCAGAGGTCAGGTAAGGAACAAGGTCAGGTAAGTCCATTTATTGGCTGTTTAAGAAGTTTTAAACCTAGCGTTTAGGGTTGGGGGGGGAAGAGCCATATAGGAAGAATTTATGAAGAACGACCCATGCAGCTGCTGAGGTATCCAGAGGAAAGAGAAAGGAGGGGGTGAGCTCCACTGCACATTTCCTTTGCTATGGCTGCTTTACAATATTAGGTTGACTTAGGGGCTTTGGCTTCCACTACCCAGGAAGTCACTAATGCCCCAATAAAATATCTTTTAGACCAGAAGAAATCTTTTTGCCTCTCAAATTTAGGGATTACAAACAACGTGTGTCTTTCTCCAAATCTTCGTTCTTTCAATCTAAATCAGAATTGCCTGAACTAAATCCAGAGAGTGTGTAGTCTTCTCAGTCTCCTCTTTAGCATAAGGAAAAATGAGGGTAAGGATATCTCTTAATATGAATGCAATTCTGTTACCACTTTTGGCAGGAAATGAAACACGACTGTCTGGTTCCTTACAAGATAGTGCATTTCATTCACCAACCCTATAGGCTGAAGTAAGGGCAACATACAGGCTTACCTTTAGAATAAAAAAAAAAATTTGAACTTTTAAGGAGGTTCAAACGTATTGGTTAACTCATCAAGAACTAGGAGGTAAACTTCATGGTGAGGTTTTATTCTTGATGAAAGCATCATTTGCCAACTGTATTCCTGTACTGTATATGCAGAAACTGCATAAATTTCACTTTCTGGAGTATTATAAAGTATAATATAGTATTCAGAGATGCCTTATATTCCGCATAAAGAAACTTTAATATTAACTGTACAGAAGGTTGTCTTGGCTCCTGCTTTTGTTGAATTGCAAAATTAGAAAAGTGTTTCCAAACTTTATAAAATTGGTTCTGCAGTAGAATCCATCCGTGACTTCATCAAGAATTGAATTAGGTCTTCCTCAAGCCTAAAGTTCTTTAGCCTCTGTCTCAACTTCTAGGCCATAAATAATGGATGCGAGCAAATACAAAAGATAGGGGCATGATCAGGACTGTCAGCCAAGAAAGGAGCCGCGAATAGAGCGCCGGAAAGTGTTGCATGGTTACCCGGGTGTACTATTATTTGCAGTGATGAGGGAATAAGCATTCTCACCTCCCTGTGTATAATAGATAGATTTCATGTACTTAAAGGGCATGTACACCTTTTTTTAAAAATGTACACAACCTCGTCCCCCGGCTTCAGTCACGGCCTTCTGCTTACATGAAACTGAATGCAGGGGGCCGGACCGGTTGCCGCATCCATGTTTGGCTGAGAGGCAGCCAATCACAGACATGGCTTCCGGCAGTACAGAACACCGGTGGAACAGGGCCGTGTAAGGACAGTTCGGGATAGGTTTTTTTACAAACCACTACAGCGGTTGGGGGTGGGAGAGGGAGCCCTACACCACAGAAAAGGGGTTTGGAGTTAGGGGTTTGGAGAGGGAGGGGGAAGGGCTTCACTGCGCATGCCAAACTTCTCCTGGAGGAGAGGCAAGAGGCAGAAACATTATGGGACACAGACAGGCTCCTGGTCTTCACTTTTTTGGGCTTTGAACAGACATTGCAAGGCAGCCATTTGGAGCAGGGATGTAAGGTAAGGATTTTTAAACACTACACAGTGGGGCCAGTAGTGGTTTAAAATAGAGTTTTGGGGTGGGCATGCCCTTTAAAGTACATATCTCGATCTGATATTTCTAACCGTTTCCCTGGCATGGAATCCTTCTTCTGCCTTCCTTTATCCTTCCATTCTGTAAAAATGATTTCAGAAATAGAAGCATGGACTTTATAGATTTTTTTTTCTCTTTGTAGCTGGATTTATGAATTTATCTGCTGCACATGTTTTAACCTGTTCTACATTTAATGACAGAGTGTTTCTTACTGCTTTGATTAGAGACTATTAAAAAGACCATCAAAAGAGTACTCAATCTTTTCCTCTTCTGGTTCAGAGAACTGGCAGGTTTCTTAGACAGACAAAATACTTCACCCTCTCTTTGCCACCCAACACATTCAGGGAGCTGCAGCACGCTGCAGCAAGCAAGGGGAGATAGAGGGAGCCTGCAACGCATTTGACGGGGCCTAGAGGATACTTCTAGATATTGTTCCCTGTCTATTGGACAGAGGGAGGAGCTTACCCACTTGGTGAATAGCTGCCATGATAAATGGGGAAATACAGTCCCTAATCTGTTGTCTTCAATTAGATCAACTGGACTTGAAGTTTAGTTCTTGAATTCTGAATTGAGAAAGCCAGTCGGATGACTAGCAAAACGTCTTCAAGAACTAAACTTCAAGTCCAGTTGATCTAATTGACTACAACATATATACCATGACCTGGATGAATGAGAACCTTCACAAGCACAGTCCCTAATCATTTTTTTAATTCAAGGCAAATTACAAACCGCTAGCCCTACCTTCCATTTTGCTGTATTAAGCAAGTACTTAGTACTGGGAAAGTACAGTTGGAGTATAGGATTGCACAGATAAATCAATTACCTGTTCCTTCCAGTGCACCCAATGGGAAAAAAAGTCACGTTGGACCAGATCAGCGATCCTGCGCAAATACTTTCCAGAGATGGAAAGAATATTAGGGAAACAGACTACAGTAGGAGCCAGAGTCATGTACAACTATTTGCAACCAGGGTTTTTAGTGTGCTACGAAGTTCAGCTGGGGCATACTGGTGTACCTTGATTTTCCACCAATCTAAATATTAATCGTGTATAATTGCATATTGTTAATAGTATCTAGATATACTATGTAGCAAATTCATTGACTATTTCAAAATAAATGCACCAAATGAATGGATATACGGTATATAATATTCATGCTTTATGGGAATATAGCATTAAAAACAGATGTGCCCCAACAGCAATTTATAATGTCAATTAGACAAAACTAGCTTTGATCGTGCACTGCAGGAGACCCATAAGGAGCAGAGGAAAAAAGGCAAGTTTATTTTAACACTGCACATTGAGGCAAGTTTTAGATTTGGGGTGGACATGCCCTATGGTGGACAAAGTATGAGAATCACTGATTTATTGTACAGAATCAAAACACTAAAAAGCAATATAAAAAGGTATAACACCGCACTCCACTTCTTTGCAACGTGAACTTTCTTGTTACACTGTCGACAATCTTGTCCGTGTGTATATGTATGTATATATATGTTGAGCCGCACTCCCTCCAACGTAGATGAACGTGTGTGCAGGTGTTCAGTGTGTCTATGCTGCAAAGACACCAAATATAGCAATATAAAGGTATAACACCGCACTCCTTTTCTTTGCAACGTGAACTTAATTGTTACACTGTCGACATGTGTAACATTTCGGGGCCCATTGCCCCTTTATCAAGCCAACAGTGTTGGGTCACAGCCCAAACAAACACATATGGTACTGCCATTACATGCTAACCTTTTATACCCCATGTACATGCCAATTATTACATCATCAGGACCTCCCAGTCCTCATATTAACCCTTAACACTCCATCAGGTGGCCATATACTACAGGTACATAGGGGCTATTTAGTAACCAAATCCCCTTATCATAATGTAGAAACTAATCAACAGGGGCAACGAGGGTCATTGAAAAAAACAGACACTTGTGGTTCGAGGTGGCCATTCATATGTTAAGGATACTCAGGATTTTTTGAAGAAATTGTATGGTATACCTTTTGATGAGATTAAGGATGCTCTCCTTGTTACCCTGGACGTCGGCAGCCTCTACACCTCTATTCCACATGTGGATGGTGTTGAGGCCTGTGAGAGGCTGCTGGAGTCAAGTAATCTGTATAATGAAGATGTTTTTTAAGGGCCTCCTACATTTGGTCATGTACAACTCATATTTCCCATTTGATCGTACCTTTTATAAACAATTAAGAGGGAACTCAATGGGTTCAAATGCGGCACCTCGTATGCAAATGCATTTATTTTTTGCCCAGGAGAGCGATTTAGTCTATGTGCTTCCACTATTCCAACAGTTTTGTGTAGGGTGGTGGAGGTACATAGACGATACCTTCTTCCTGTGGAAGGGTGATGTCACTACAATTAAACAATTTCATGTACAGTTGAACCAACTTCATGTGAATATAGAGTACACATTAAATTTTGACATGTTTGAAATTTCATTCTTGGATGTGAGTGTTATAAAACGGGAGAGTATGACCACTGAGCTTTTTACTAAGCCTACAGACCGCAACCAGTTGTTGCTGTTCTCTAGCTTCCATCCCTCACATACCAAGAAATCTCTACCAGTTTCTCCACTAAATTTGATGGTATTGTCAATGATCCGGATAGGAAGAGATTTTTTCAGGATGAGATGGTTAATAAGTTTAGGTCACGAGGCGAGACAGAGCACTTGACACCAAAATTATGAGATCAATTACTACATGCAGGATTCCCTTTGTGACCCAATTCTGTGAAGAAAGTGAAGCCATAAATAAATCTATCAGACATCACTGGTATTTACTTAAGGAGGCATACCCCACGATTGAAGAATTCACTGCCCCCCCAGAGAGGTAAGAGGGAAGGTGAACTTTAAAGGCATGTTCCCTTGCCGGTCCTGCGTACAATGTAAGTGTGTTATAAAGGGTGATGCTTTCCAGCACCCCTCGACAGGTGAGATATTTAAACTTAAGGAATTTTACACTTGCAATACCAACTATGCAGTATATTGCATAGTTTGTCCCTGCAATAAAATATATGTGGGTGAAACAACCCTAGCAGTCAAGGGTAGAACACCGTTCTACCATCAGACACACGAACGTCAAGTTACCTGTAGCGGCACATTTTGTGTCAGCTGGTCATCATGAAGATGAACTTAGATTGTGTATTAGAAACAGTTTACTGTCCACCAAGAGGTGGAGATACGGAACTGCTCCTTAGTAAGAGGGAAGTTTGGTGGATACTCCGCTTAAACTGCCTCTCTCCTAATGGTCTCAATAAAGATTAAGATCTGCATGTCTTTCTATAGTACAGTAATAAGGTATTAACTTTTGTATTCTGTTTGATTTATTTCAATGTCCTTCGTTGCCCCGGTTGATTAGTTTCTACATTATGATAAGGGGATTTGGTAACTAAATAGCCCCTATATACCTGTAGTATATGTAAAGTATATGGCCACCTGGTGGAGTGTTAAGGGTTAAAAGGAGGACTGGGAGGTCCTGATGATGTAATAAGGGGCGTGTACAGGGGTATAAAAGGTTAGCATGTAATGGCAGTACCATATTTGTTTGTTTGGGCTGTGACGCAACACTATTTGCTTGATAAAAAGGGGCAGTGGGCCCCGAAACATTGCACATGTCGACAGTGTAACAATTAAGTTCACGTTGCAAAGAAAAGGAGTGCGGTGTTATACCTTTATATTGCTATATTTGGTGTCTTTGCAGCATAGACACACTGAACACACGTTCATCTACGTTGGAGGGAGTGCGGCTCAACATATATATACATACATATACACACGGACAAGATTATCCCACAGTGATGCGGATTTTTAGGATGTGGAAGTACAAATGTTATTTCAGTTCAAATCAACCTGTTCAGACTCATTTGCATTATTTAATACTCCTTTAAAAACTTGCTAAAAAAAACCAACAACACACTCCCTTGAAAATCATCCCAAATCCTCCAAATAAGAAAGACCATGACACCTCTAGCAGGGTTTCAGTAGAAGCACTCATGACAGTGTGATATTTCACACAGGTTATTCTGAAGTCTAATTTAGAATAAGAACAATCAAATTAAATCAAGTGCCATTTACACACAAGCACTAGTCTATACCCAGCCCTGTACAGCTTAAATCTTATAGGAAGGACTCTTCAGTACCTTTCTCACAAATCTTAAAAAATAAAAGGCTAAATAACTTGCACTATTTATTACAGTCCTTGAGGCATTACAAAAAGGCCATCATGCCATAGAATAATTAACATTCATATTGCCTTAAAACATGATTTCCGAATAATGGCACACTTGTCCATTGTGGGGTTTACATAAACAAACCGTTAATATATAGTGGTAAGGATGGAAGACCAATAGGCTTGAAAATATGATTTTGGGCAGTGTTCCTGTGTTCATGACAACATCCCAACTCTCTAGGCTGCTACAGTTTAAATATTTTTATTTACGTAGAAGAGCATTACACTAAATTGGCAACGATTAGAAAAGATGTAAAGGCAACATTCTGGATTCCATCAATAGTTTGTGGAACATTGCAACTAGTTATAATTTTAAAGGAAACAAAAAGCAATTAAGGCAATTCTGCAAACAGTGGCACGAGTAACTAGTCATAGGCCACCACACATACCCTAATAATTCTTCTGTCCATTTAAAAGGCAACTAAAGCCTCATTACTTGGCACTCTAGATGTTTGGAAACTACAACTCCCAGCATGCTTTATTAGCTGGGAGTTGTAGTTTCCAAACATCTGCAGTGGCACCTTGCACCCCCCAGATCAGTGGAGGAGAAATAGACCCAGAACAATTTCCTGTACTAAGTACCGGTAAAAATCTGTATAAGGGCCCGGCCACACTGCGCCGCAAATGTGATTGTGCTGCATTTGCGCATGTGATTTCTTCACTAGCGATATGAAATCACATGAGATTGCGCTTTAAAACGGTGATTGCATGCGATTGCATAGCGCAAGCGAAATCGCATACGTTGCCGCAATTGCTATATTAGAAAAAAATTGCCTGCGCAAACGTGAAAAAAAAATTCGCGACAGTGTGGCCTAGCCCTAAGGTAAGTAAAAAGCAGTCACTCGCCTCACTCACTCTGCATCCATGCAGCCTGACATCACTACTCGGCGCTGGAAATGAGACCGGAGCAGAGTAGTGACGTCAATGGATGCGGAGCGAGCAGCAGCCGGATTGCAGAGGAAGTGAGGTGAGTGACCAGAGTATAACCCGATTTTCAGGTTCTTTCAAAGCCTGAAAACCTCAGCTTATACTAGAGTATGAGAATACGGTAATAACATACCGCAGTTCTGGTTGATCCAGGGATACGTTCCGATTTGAAGTCAGGAAGGAATCCCCCCCCCCCTTTTTTTTAGCTGGGTTTTTTTGCCTTCCTCTGGATCAACTATATCTGTTGTATTCAATTAGATCAACTGGACTTGAAATGTAGTTCTTGAAGACGTTTCGCTAGTCATCCGACTGGCTTTCTCAATTCAGAATGACTTGTACAAGAATCTGTGGCAATTATGTACCCTGGAAAATCCCAATTAGCATATCACAGCCAGGTGTTAAGGGTGATCAACTGTTGGGTAGGGTTAAAAAGGAGGGTTAAAAGGTTGGACTTGATGGGTGTATGTCTTTATTCAACCTCAATTATTATGTTACTGTGTAACACATGGTGCAGCATCTCAGGTTATCCTATATACAATGTATGGGGTGACCTTCCCATTAATAACAATACGTCAATTAAAGCTTACAGTTTTGTTTGAAGAACTTTATAATGAGTGAAGTCTTTAACCTACCGCCTTTCCACTAGTAGACCGACGGCTCCTAGGAGTAAGGCCCCCCCTGGGACTAGGTGATGGAGGACTACAGGTGATCATAGACAATGATAGACTATCTAGCACTTTATGGGACGTCTCTATGCTCCGTGGCGGTGTTGCCTCATTACACTCCCCCAGAACATTTTCTCCGTTTTTTATCCTTCGTAAATAGTCCTTGAGAAGTAACTGTGTCGGCGTCTCACTCAACCAGTGTAGGAACAGCTCGTCCACTTTCATTTTCAATACGGGTTTGAGGACCTCAGATGTCGGCATGGCTATCGGTAGTTGTAACACGGTGTAAAGTGAAAGTTAAGAACAGAAGAATGTCGCCATCCTAAAGTCTGGGCTCTGTCCCCCAGTTCACACAACTATTAGCTTCTTTAACCAATCCCCCTGGCTCTTGAGCCGCCGTGCTTCCGTATCTTTATAGCCCCTCCTCATAAAGGAGAATCTCCTTTTAACGGCTCTTCGTTTGTTCCAGGGACGTTGTTAAAGAGGCGTGTTTAGGAGCAAGCAGAGAGTCCCAATGCCAAAGTTGCTTAATACCTGCGGTCGGTGACAATTAAAGTCGGATCCGGGCCATAACCGCAGGCACTCCACTGCCCTCCTGCGTGAGGGAGGACGTATTGTCTCACCTGTTGCGGCAGGTTCCGCCTTTCACATTTCTGTCTGTAAATTTCACTTTAGAAAACGGGACCTGCCCGGAACACCCTGCAGTTGTATTCCGTCTCACTACGTAAAACCGGAACTTTAAGATGCCTTGTGTGTGTGTGAAATTTTAGTAAACATGGGAGAATGTAGAGTACTGACTTCCACAGCACCCGGGACTCAAACGGTGGAGGGAGTCCTGGGTACATTGGCAGTGTCAGGAGGATAGAGTTCTTGGTACAGTGGGAGGGGGGGCTGTCAGGGAGGATTTGGGTTCGACTGGCAGTGGAAGGGGGTGTCAGGAGGAGGGAGTTCTGGGTACACTGGAAGTAGGAGGGGGTGTCAGGAGGAGGGAGTTCTGGGTACACTGGAAGTGGGAGGGGGTGTCAGGAGGAGGGAGTTCTGGGTACACTGGCAGTGGGAGGGGTTGTCAGGAGGAGGGAGTTCTGGGTACAATGGCAGTAGAGGGGGTGTCAGGAGGAGGGAGTTCTGGGTACACTGGCAGCGAGAGTGGGTGTCAGGAGGAGGGAGTTATGGGTACACTGTCAGTGGGAGGGGTGTCAGGAGGAAGGAGTTATGGGTACACTGGCAGTAGGAGAGGGTGTCAGGAGGAGGGAGTTCTGGGTACACTGGCAGGGGAGGGGGTGTCAGGAGGAGGGAGTTATGGTACACTGGCAGTGGGAGGGGGTGTCAGGAGCAGGGAATTCTGGGTACACTGGCAGGGAGGGGGGGATCAGGAGGAAGGAGTTCTGGGTATACTGGCAGTGGGTGTCAGGAGGAGGGAGTTCTGGGTACACTGGCAGCAGGATGGAGTTCTGGGTACACTGGCAGCGGGAAGGGGTGTCAGGAGGAGGGAGTTAGGGTACACTGTCAGTGGGAGGGGGTGTCAGGAGGAAGGAGTTATGGGTACACTGGCAGTAGGAGAGGGTGTCAGGAGGAGGGAGTTATGGGTACACTGGCAGCGGAGAGGGGTGTCAGGAGGAGGGAGTTATGGGTACACTGGCAGTGGGAGGGGGTCAGGAGAGGTGCAGAGGTGGTCCTGGGTACACTGGCAGCGGGAGGGGGTATCAGGAGGAAGGAGTTGGGTATACTGGCAGTGGGTGTCAGGAGGAGGGAGTTCTGGGTACACTGGCAGCAGGATGGAGTTTGGGTACACTGGCAGCGGGAAGGGGTGTCAGGAGGAGGGAGTTCTGGGTACACTGGCAGTGGGAGGGGATGTCAGGAGGAAGGAGTTCTGGGTATACTGGCAGTGGGAGGGGGGTGTCAGGAGGAGGGAGTTCTTGGTACAGTGGGAGGGGGTGTCAGAAGGAGGGAGTTCTGGGTACACGGCAGTGGGAGGGGGTGTCAGGAGGAGAGAGGTTCTGGGTACACTGGCAGTCGAAGGGGTGTCAGGAGGGGGAGTTCTGGGTACACTGGCAGTGGGTGGTTAGATAGAGAGGGTTCTTGCTACACTGGCAGTGGAAGGGGTGTCAGGAGGAGGGAGTTCTGGGTACAGTGGGAGGGGGTGTCAGGAGGAGGGAGTTCTGGGTACACTGGCAGTGGGGGGGGGGGGTGTTAGATGGAGAGGGTTCTTGCTACACTGGCATGGAAGGGGGTGTCAGGAGGAGAGGTTCGGGTACAGTGGGAGGGGGTGTCAGGAGGAGGGAGTTCTGGGTACACTGGCGGGAGGGGGTGTTAGATGGAGAGGGTTCTTGCTACACTGGCAGTGGAAGGGGTGTTAGGAGGAGGGAGTTGGGTACAGTGGGGGGGTGTCAGGAGGAGGGAGTTCTGGGTACACTGGCAGTGGGAGGGGGTGTTAGATGGAGAGGGTTCTGGGTACACTGGCAGTGGGGTTAGGAGGAGGGAGTTCTGGGTACACTGGCAGTGGGAGGGGGTGTCAGGAGGAGGGATTTCTGGGTGCAGTGGGAGGGGGTGTCAGGAGGAGGGATTTCTGGGTACACTGGCAGTGGGAGGGGTTGTCAGGAGGAGGGAGTTCTGGGTACAGTGGCAGTGGGAGGGGGAGTCAGGAGGAGGGAGTTCTGAGTACACTGGCAGTGGGTGTCAGGAGGAGGGATTTACACTGGTAGTGGGAGGAGTGCCAAGAGGAGGGATTTCTGTGTACACTGGCAGTGGGAGGGGGTGTCAGGTCTCTTACGCACATTCCTGCTCTAAGTTCTCTGTGCACATTGCCCCTTGCTACTGTTAACTACTACTGTGTACTGTAATTTTAAGATATGGGGGGACAGAGAAGGGGTGGCTGGACATAGCAGTATAGGGAGGGTTACAAGGTGCACTTTTATTTCAAGGGATTGTAGGGTTACAAAGATAGGCAAAGGATTCTGGGTGCAAAGTCAAGGGATAACTGACTGTGCTGTAATAGCTACAGATGATGGACATAGGGTACAGGGTCTGGTTGCACTTAATGGGCATCTATACGGAAAAATAGGTTATTTTAAATTGACCATAATGGGAAACTATAATTCTTCCCAACCATCACTGTATCATTTTTTGTTGATCTGTCCCGTTTCTTTAGATATCCAATCTAAAAATTCTTATATTTCAGCTGTTAATCAAGTTCCTTGCTCTCAAAAACTATTCTTCTGTGAGTAGTTTTACTGTAGCTGGAATGGTGACAAAGTTTTGACAATTGGAATGCTGTGTGAAGGCTTGACAGTTGGTTTGTGTGTGTATTTGAAAAAATATAGTGTGTGTGAGTATGTTTAGTGTGTGTATGTATGTTTGTGAGCAGGAGTGTGTGTTTATGTTTGGTGTGCACAAATGTATATGTTCAGTGTGCACGAGTGTATGTTTAGTGTGCTCAAGTGTGTATGTTCAGTGTGCACAAGTGTATGATTGGTATGCACAAGTAGTTGTTCAGTGTGTCCAAGTATAGATGTTCAGTTTGTTAAAGAGTGTTGTTGTGGCAGTGTATGTGAGAGTGTGTATGTTAAGTCATCTATCTGTCTATCATCTATCAAATCTCTGTATGTTTGTCTGTCTATTTATCTCCCCTATCTGTCTTACCACCTATATCTATCTATCAATCTATCGATCTATCTATCTTTCTCTCTCTGTGTTTATCTGTCTCTGTCTGTCTATCTCTCTCAATGTCTATGCCTGTCTGCGCCGGTGTCTATTCACTGTGTCCACCTAATGGGTTTGGCTTAATTTAGGAAAATAAAGGGTGTGGCCAAAGAACTTCCACACTGCACTATGCGCAACACACTTTTCAGAGAAAGCATTGGGTGACTGCAATAGAATTATATAAGGGATAATGCGCCCCTTACAGAGAACTGACCATATAGAACTTTTATATAGTACTTTTATACAGGACAGGGAACTCCGAGGTGGCGTAATGTCCTTATATTATAATGTGAAGGGGCCCATTATTTCTTATAATACATAAGAATCGGATTCCTTCACCTCATTCACATTTTAAATTCTAGCCTTGTCCCTATTTCCACCTTAAATCCCCCAAGCTACCTTCTGTAACTTAAACCCAGTAGAAAGGAACATCCCATCCCAGCATCTATGCGGTTAAACAAGTCTTTGTGGAGGAGGAGAGAGACATTGGTTATGAAGTGACAGGAAGCAGCTCCAGCAGGTTCTGTTACTGAAGTTAAACACTGCAAAAAATGCAGTCATTGTCCAGGCATGAACACTGGAATGGGTGGAGTAGTGGGATATAAGAAATATGTCACTTAGTGACATAGCTGAGTGATTTTTATAAGGATATATACCACTGCAGCTCCCATTACAAAATATCACACTTATGTATTATTACAGCATAATATAGGGGTATGGTAAGGGGGAATATTTAATTTGGCTTGAAAAAGCCAAATTACTGTTCTTTCTATTTTTTTCTTCTTTTTCTTCTTACGTTTTATTCTTCCGCTTTTTTGGACTGTATCTCCTCCCACAGTTTTTGAGCTACAGACGTGCGGGGCATATAGGAGAAGTGTGCTATCTTCTAGCTAAGGAATCCGCGGAAGCTTTGCGGCATTATTGGCGAATTTCCGGACATTTTTTCCCATAGACTATAATGGTAACAATCCTCAAATGTTGATATTTCAAAACAGTTTTTTTCATGGTCATAAATACAAATGGTGATACCCCCAACCCCCCACACAGACCCAGGTACACCCACCTACTGACCTACCTTTCCATTCCCATGGAAGCCATATTTAAAGGGTAACTAAAGTAAAAAAAACTAATTTAGATTTATCCTCAATAAAAGATAGTTTTATATGTTATAAACACAAAAAAGACATACCCGCTCAACCAGACCCAGGTACACACACCTACTAATCTACTTATCCATTACTGTGGCAACCATACTTAAAGGGTAACTAAAGTAAAAAAAAAACTAATTTAGATTTATTCTCAATAAAAGATAGTTTTATGGCTGTAAACATAATAAAGACATACCCCCTCAACCAGACCCAGGTACACACACCAACTGATCTACTTATCCATTATGGTGGCAGCTATATTTAAAGGGTAACTAAAGTAAAAAAAACAAATTTAGATTTATCCTCAATAAAAGATAGTTTTATGGTTATAAAAATAAGAAAAAAGTTCATATGCACACTAACCCCAGGTGGGTGCAAACAGTCCAATATCCCTACTTCAAAGGGAATGAAATACTAAAAAATATCACGGTAGACTTGCACTCCGTTTTACTTGCAAGTCTACCGTGATATTTTTGAGTTTTTTTTATGGTTATAAACACAAAAAAGACATACCCCCTCAACCAGACCCAGGTACACACACCTACTAATCTACTAATTCATTATGGTGGTAGCCATACTTAAAGGGTAACTAAAGTCAAAAAAACTAATTTAGAATTTTCCTCAATAAAATATAGTTTTATGGTTGTAAACACAAAAAAGACATACCCCCTCAACCAGACCCAGGTACACACACCTACTGATTTACTTATCCATTACTGTGGCAGCCATAATTAAAGGGTAAATAAAGTAAAAAAAAATAATTTTGATTAATAAGAAAAAAGGTTTGTTTTTTAACCCCCATGTGGCACAGTTACATACACCTACTGACCTACCCCTCCATTAGTGTTGCAGCCATACCTTAAGGGTAACTAAAGTAAAAAAAATATTTTTGACCAATCTTCAAAAAAGTTTGTTTTTTTAACCCCCAACCCAACACAGGTACACACACCTACTGATCTACTTATCCATTACTGTGGAAGTCATACTTAAAGGGTAACTGCAGTCAAAAAAACTAATTTTGACCAATCATCAAAAAGATACAGAGAGATTCAATAAAAGCTCTTATTGAAAATGGTGCTAATTTTGCCCTAACCAATCAGATGTTAGCTTTCTGATTGATTGGATCAAAATTAGCACCACTTTGGGCTGGGTACACACAAAAGTTTTTTTTGTCCCAAACAAGCGTTCACTACAAACTCATCATTCCCATTATTGAGTTTTAAAATCTGCAGCAAACACACATATTTCCTTCCAAAATGCAGCCCTTCAAGCCAAATTCAAAGTTTATACTTAAACTTTCCCTTTCTAGTTGGAATTTTATATTTACATGCTGAATTCCCAACGCAGTTCTTTATAAAATTTCATAAAACAGAATTTTCGTTAAAGAAAAGATTATTCGGTATTGGAAATCTTGCCCAAATCCACATAAGCAAAAATAAATATCAATCTCACCAATGTCCTGAATTTAATAGTATGCCACAGGCATGGGTGCACACAGAGACATTGCAACCAACTATCCCCGAAGAGGAGTAATAAATAAGGGTCATTACATAAAAATTTTTAGTCACCTGTGTTTTTAAACAGTTTCTTGGAACCTACAAACTTTAAGCTAAGTATTGGTGCAAGTCTAACATACATACAGGCAGTAATTCATAGAGTTTTACACATACACACACACTATATATTTCTTATGTGATAAATAAATGGTATTCCATGTGCATAAGAGCAGAAGGAGCGGTAAAAACAAATGTTGGAACTGGACAGGTTCTAGCAATACTGTCTATGTTCTAACTTTTACATTAGCTGCAAGTAACATTAAAAACTGGACCATAACAATCTGCCGCAATTATTCCAGCTCAATATGTAAAAACCGGAACATTAAAGTGTCTTGCGTATAAATGTTCCATATTTTACACAGTAAGCTGGAATGATTGCTGCAGATAGACAAATTCATGATTTACTCTCCTGAACACCTCAAAATTTAAAAGCAAAGAGAAGTTTTGATATCAGTGACTGAGTACACTAAGTACAGTGGGAGGGGGAATAAATTCCAAAGGTCTCTTCTGCGAATTGCCTTCCCATTGCAAAAGATATAGGAGTGCAGGGAGAAAACTAGGTGCACTTTTTTTGGGGGGGGCACGGAGATACAGGGGTACAGAGAGGGATGTGGGTCAGAGCTTGACCTGTACAGGAGGACAGGAAGTGGTGATTGAACAACGTAGTACTGGAAGAGTTAGTGGGAGCACTGGTATTACAAGGAGTTATGGGGTGCAGGGATAGGAATAGGGTGACAATGCACTAGTATTATAACAATGGTTTTATAACATAACTGACTGTACTCAAACGTTTACATAGGGTACAGGGAAAACAGGTGTCTGGGGGCAATTAAGGTGCAGTATCGTAGCTAGCACAGTGCACCCCAGACACATTCCATGGGTGTAATGTCTGGTGCCCCAGGTCTCACCATGGCCAAACACACATAGCCACAGCAGGGGAAAAAAAAAACACAGCTTCGGCCACAGCTTTGTGTCTTTAGGTCATGATTGCACATGGGCATCTGGAAGGAGGAAAGGTTGTTTAGAAAGAGATTACAGATGCCTGGAAAGCCCTCTTTCTGTTTGCTAGTAGAAAGTTGCAGTCTGCTGCTCCACGTCTGGTGATTGTTACATAGATTGTTGCATTCTTAATAGAGCCACTAGTGAGAAGCTGCAATTTTCTTTTCTTTTTTAAATATCTGTCCTGTGATTCACTGCAGCATTAAGAGCAACTTTGTCAATTTCCTAACTATAGGAAAAATAGGAATGATTATTTCTACCTTCACGTTGAATTTCCTTCCTCTTTAAAGAGCATGTTTACCCTCATAACTTAATATACATACTGCTTAAGGCCCCACAAACGCATATTTTACTATAGACCCAAAAGCAGCAGAGGAGAACGCAGAGACACCACGAGAGATCAGGCTGTGTAAGTAAGTTGAGAATTATATCTGGGTACTGTAAGTATAGCAACTTAGCAAGGAATTGGTTTGCCTTAAGCAGTATGTAAAATTAAATTATGGGGGGCACATGCCCTTAAAAGTTTTCGCCAGATTTTTGTCTGTGAGTGTCACAGCTCTGACCTTGAAAGACTAATGATAATGAAGGGTTAATGTTAAAGGGCATGTTCACCCTCGTAACTTAAGGCCCCTAAAAGACAAGTCTTTTTATACCATAATTAACTTTTCCAAAAATAATTCTATCATTACTTATGCAGCTCATCCCTCACTGGCCGGTAGAAGCCCCCACTGCTGCTGTATGTTTAAACTACAAGTTAGTCTGCAGCATAGGAGCTTTCTCCTCTGCAACTTTGGGAATGGCTCTCAGTCATTGGCCATGGTAAGGGGTTGAGTTATGTAAGTAACGATGGAAGCATTTTTGTTAAAGGTCATCTCCACTCCTACAAACAACACATCTTGTATATATTCTCACAAGTATGAGACACCTGTACCTGCAAAATGAAGCAACTCTGTGCAGTCTTGTGAAAGTAATCGCTGCTTCTCTGTCACGATCGCTCTGCAAGTTAAACTCTGCCCCCGCCTGCCTGTGGGTGAACTGTCCGACATGAGTCCCTCCTTTCCATGGCTATGCACACACATTCACACATACACCCACCCACTTTAGGGTCAAGTGGGCATGCCAGCACTCATGAAAAAAAAACAAGTTTTTCTATTAGTGGAGATGCCCTTTAATGTATAGGAAAAATGTGTGTTTGGGGGGCTTAATCTGCCGTGAAAGTTAGGTTATAAGGGTGAACGTGCATATTTTTTAGTATGAAATATAAAACAAAGTAAAATGAATAGACTTTATTTCAGAAAAGTGACATAAAGGTGATATCTGTATTGGCTATAATAATAATCATGGCAAGTTGAGAATACATATAATATATGATCCATGTATAATAGAAAATATGGATGTATTATATGGACTTCCTGCTGTGCCTGTTTACTGGAAAACCATTTAGGAATGCTGGTTGGGCCCATGCCCTTTTAGTCATTGGCTGGTATGTTATTGTCACATCCATGACTGACAGATGCTAATGGGAAAAACTAGGAAGAAAAAAGGGGAAGTAACAGAACATCAGGCAGCATTTCAGGTTAGTCTTACATCTCTCAGATTTCTAATTATTGCAGTTTTGGGGTTTGGGTGTAGATTTACCTATAAATTTTTTTTTTTCAATTGAGTGTCGGACTTGTGTGGTTAAGCATGTTACAGCTTAAAAGAGAACTTAACCCAAACTAGAAAGGGAAAGTTTAAGTATAAACTTTGAATTTGGCTTGAAGGGCTGCATTTTGGAAGGCAATATGTGTGTTTGCTGCAGATTTTAAAACTCAATAATGGGAATGATGAGTTTGTAGTGAACGCTTGTTTGGGACAAAAAAAACTTTTGTGTGTACCCAGCCCATAGTGGTGCTAATTTTGATCCAATCAATCAGAAAGCTAACATCTGATTGGTTAGGGCAAAATTAGCACCATTTTCAATGATAAGAACTTTTTTTGAATCTCTCTGTATCTTTTTGATGATTGGTCAAAAAAAATTTTTTGACTTTAGTTACCCTTGAAGTATGGCTGCCACAGTAATAGATAAGTAAATCAGTAGGTGTGTGTACCTGTGTCGGGTTGGGGGTTAAAAAAAACTTTTTTGATGATTGGTCAAATTTCTTTTTTTTTACTTTAGTTACCCTTTAGGTATGGCTGCAACAGTAATGGAGGGGTAGGTCAGTATGTGTATGTAACTGTGCCACATGGGGGTTAAAAAAACAAACCTTTTTTCTTATTAATCCAAATTATTTTTTTTGACTTTAGTTACCCTTTAAGTATGGCTGTCACAGTAATGGATAAATAAATCAGTAGGTGTGTGTACCTGGGTCTGGTTGAGGGGGTATGTCTTTTTTGTGTTTACAACCATAAAACTATATTTTATTGAGGATAAATCTAAATTAGTTTTTTTGACTTTAGTTACCCTTTAAGTATGGCTACCACCATAATGAATTAGTAGATTAGTAGGTGTGTGTACCTTCGTATGGTTGAGGGGGTATGTCTTTTTTGTGTTTACAACCATAAAACTATCTTTTATTGAGGATAAATCTAAATTAGTTTTTTTTTACTTTAGTTACCCTTTAAGTATGGCTGCCACAGTAATGGATAAGTAAATTATTAGGTGTGGGTACCTGGGTCTGGTTGAGCGGGTATGTCTTTTTTGTGTTTATAACCATAAAACTATCTTTTATTGAGAATAAATCTAAATTAGTTTTTTTGACTTTAGTTACCCTTTAAATATGGCTTCCATGGGAATGGAAAGGTAGGTCAGTAGGTGGGTGTACCTGGGTCTGTGTGGGGGGTTGGGGGTATCACCATTTGTATTTATGACCATGAAAAAAACTTTTTGAAATATCAACTTTTGAGGATTGTTACCATTATAGTCTATGGGAAAAAATGTCCGGAAATTCGCAGATAAAGCCGTAACCCTTCTGCGGATTCCTTAGCTACAAGGTAGCACACTTCTCCTATATGCCCTGCACGTCTGTACCGAATTGTCTCTAGCTCAAAAATTGTGGGAGGAGATACGGTCCAAAAAAGCAGAAGAATAAAACAGAAGAAGAAGTAGAAGAAATAGAAAGAACAGTAATTTGGCTTTTTCAAGCCAAATTAAATACAAACGTAGCTCCACAGATCCTAAAATTGACACTTAGTTAAGCCATTTGATAACTACCACCTACCCCCGCAACCGCAGGGGAGTCCGGAAGGTAAGAGAGCCCACGACCAGCTGATTTTAAACACAAAAACAGCTGATCATGGACCTCTGGGGAGAAGGGTGGATCAGAGGCCCATCCCCCAAACTTGGAGGGGGATGGCTGCAGTTATGCCACTGCAACTCTGAATTTAGCCTATTAGTGTATAAATCATTTATAGAATATTTCAGGTAACTGGAAATCTGTGATGTCACTGCAGCTGTTTAGTGCTGCCTCTTCATGGTGGTCACAGACACAAAACATATTTTGCACATGCTAACTAGGTCTATGTATCTCGTGTTTGTATCCCCACCCCCCCTTCTGCCAGTGTCTTCCGGACAATCATCAGTGGCAGTAAACCTGATCTTAGCACAGCTCTGTGAAATCTAAAGGGAATTGTTGGATTATATGCATACATATAAGGGTTGCCATCTTTCCCTTTAGGACCCAAACACATATACGGGTCTATGATAAAATTTAAATCCACATACCGCAAACCTTTGTAAACAGACCTCAGGGTGCTGACTTCAAAATATTTCAAACAACAAAATCAACGGATGCAGTGGTCTGCTGAAGTAAATAAATTTATTGTGATATAATACATAAGTGTGATATTTTATAATGGGAGCTGCAGTGGTATAAATCCTTATAAAAATCACTCAGCTATGTCACTAAGTTACTCATTTCTTATATTTCTTATATCCCACTACTCCACCCATTCCAGTGTTTATGCCTGAACAATGACTCAGCGTTTTTTGCAATGTTTAAAGGGCATGTCCACCCCTTTTGCTAATTTTTGATATGTTGTAGGGCTAGTTCTCCTAGCCCCAACCGCTGTAATATATTTTCAAGAAAGTCACTCAATCATTACTTACCTTCCCTCTCTCCTCCGCTGCAATGCCCGGCCTTCTGCTTGCACGGAACTGCAAGCAGGGGGCCAGACCGGCAGCTGCGTCTGTGATTGACTGAGAGGCAGCCAATAACAGACGTGGCTGCCGGCAGTTCAGAACCCCGGAGGAGAGAGGGAAGGTAAGTAAAGATCGGGGGACTTTCTGAGAAATATAACGGTTGGAGCTGGGGGAACTATGTGGGAAAGGGGTTTTACACTAGGGGGAGGGAGAGGAAAACGGGAGGGGGGGAGGGAGTGAAGGGCTGCTCTGAGCAAGCCAAAAACCTCTGAGATGACAGCTCAGAGGCGGAAACAATTTTCCTGGTGGCCAGGCTCCTGGTGATCAGTTTTTTTAACTTTGGGGGGACTTTACAGGAGAACCATTTGGAGCTGGGATGTAATCTAAGGATTTCTATACACTATAGAGTGGGGCCAATAGTGGGTTAAATTTTAGTTTTGGGGGTGGACATGCCCTTTAACTTCACTAATGGAGCCTGCTGGAGCTGCTTCCTGTCACTTCATAACCAATGTCTCTCTCCTCCTCCACAAAGACTTGTTTAACCACATAGATGCTGGGATGGGATGTTCCTTTCTACTGGGTTTAAGTTACAGAACATAGCTTTGGGGTTTAAGGTGGAAATAGGGACAAGGCTAGAATTTAAAAATGTAAATGGGGTGAAAGAATCAGATACTTATGTATTATAAGAAATAATGCGCCCCTTCACATTATAATATAAGGACATTACGCCACCTAGGAGTTCCCTGCCCTGAAAAGCACTCTATATGGTCAGGGAACTCCTGTGGCGTAATATCCTTATATTATACTGTAAGGGGCACATTATACCTTGTATTGCTCACAAAACGTTTAGGGTGTTCTTCTTCAGGTGTGTAAGGTTCCCACCCCCCAAATTTCTTTTAAAGCCACTGGCTAATAGGTGTCCCTCCTTCCATTAACCCTTTATATTGCTACTATATAATGGTAAACATCAGTAACTCCCAAAGTGCAAAAGCATACAGTGCTAACATAAAGTGCTAAAACAAAGAGCATCATATTTACATCTGATGAATATCTAAGTGTTATTGTTCTTCATAATATATAGTAATAAAGTAGTCTTGAAAATATGTTAAAAATAAGCACATACTTTTTATTGAACAAAAAAAAAATATAATATCAAAGAAAGTGTTACACATAAGCAATAAAGGATATATTTAGTATTAAATGAACAATCTTATCCCACCTTGGTCTTCATAAGAGATGGCCGAACTTCCGAAAATCTGTTCTGCTCGAGGATTCTCAGATTTCCAAAAAACTTTGGAAATTCGAAAATCCACAAATTTTGACATTAAAGTCAAAGTTATTGTAAATGATTTTGGGACCTGGGAATTGGTCCAAGGAACACGTCCCCTCTGAAAGAACAGCAAAAAATTGGAAAATGGGGGGGGGGAGTATAATTGTCCTTTAAGGGTAGATTTGCAGATTTGCCCTTTAAACAATATACCAATATATAAGTGAGTTTAAAAGAAAAAAATTCAAACCACTTAGGTCAAACCATGGCATAAAAAAGCTCTATACTTGTAATTCAAAAATAGCAGTATAGCAAATAACTTGCTCGTGTGGACTGCACTATACTGGAAAAATAATAAAAGCTGTGGGACTAGAATAAAAGAAAAGCCTTTAGATAATCTATTATTAAGAATGGAACAAAAAACTTATTTTTGAATCCAAAATTTTATTTCCATTTTGTTTAAATGAATGAGTTTAACTGGGTCAGTTTCTTTGATTAAATACATTCTAATTAGGTTGTTTGTTTAGCCTTGTGTGAATGGTCTAGTCCTCGAGTTATCTTCCATTCTACTTCTAGTTGGTTTGTTCCATTTATTAATTTGGCTTGAAAAAGCCAAATTACTGTTCTTTCTATTTCTTCTTCTTCTTTTTCTTCCGTTTTATTCTTCCGCTTTTTTGGACCGTATCTCCTCCCACAGTTTTTGAGCTAGAGACGTGAAATTCGGTACAGACGTGCGGGGCATATAGGAGAAGTGTGCTTTCTTCTAGCTAAGGAATCCGCAGAAGGGTTACGGCGTTATCTGCGAATTTCCGAACATTTTTCCCCATAGACTATAATAGTAACAATCCTCAAATGTGGATATTTCAAAACAGTTTGTTTCATGGTCATAAATACAAATGGTGATACCCCCAACCCCCCACACAGACCCAGGTACACCCACCTACTAACCTACCTTTCCATTCCCATGGAAGTCATATTTAAAAGGTAACTAAAGTCAAAAAAACTAATTTAGATTTATCCTCAATAAAAGATAGTTTTATGGTTGTAAACACAAAAAAGACATACCCCTCAACCAGATCCAGGTACACACACCTACTAATCTACTTATCCATTACTGTGGCAGCCATACTTAAAGGGTAACTAAAGTAAAAAAAAACGAATTTAGATTATTCTCAATAAAAGATAGTTTTATGGTTGTAAAACACAAAGACATACCCCTCAACCAGATCCAGGTACACACCCAACTAATCTACTTATCCATACTGTGGCAGCCAACTTAAAGGGTAACTAAAGTAAAAAAAAAACTAATTTAGATTTATTTCAATAAAAGATAGTTTATGGTTGAAACACTAAAAAGACATACCCCTCAACCAGACCCAGATACACACACCTAGATCTACTAATTCATTATGGTGGTTAGCTATGAAGGGGACTAAAGTAAAAAAAAACTAATTTAGATTTATTCTCAATAAAAGATAGTTTTATGGTTGTAAACACAAAAAAGACATACCCCCTCAACCAGACCCAGGTACACACACTTACTAATCTACTAATTCATTATGGTGGTAGCCATACTTAAAGGGTAACTAAAGTCAAAACAAATTTAGATATGTCCTCAATAAAATATAGTTTTATGGTTGTAAATACAAAAAAGACATACCCCCTCAACCAGACCCAGGAACACACACCTACTGATTTACTTATCCATTACTGTGGCAGCCATACTTAAAGGGTAACTAAAGTAAAAAAAAATCATTTTAATTAATAATAAAAAAGGTTTGTTTTTTTAACCCCCATGTGTCACAGTTACATACACCTACTGACCTACCCCTCCATTACTGTTGCAGCCATACCTAAAGGGTAACTAAAGTCAAAAAAACAAATTTTGACCAATCATCAAAAAAGTTAGTTTTTTTAACCCCCAACTGGACACAGGTGCATACACCTACTGATCTACTTATCCATTACTGTGGCAGCCATACTTAAATGGTAACTAAAGTAAAAAAAATAATTTTGACCAATCATCAAAAAAGTTTGTTTTTTTAACCCCCACGTGGCACAGGCACATACACCTACTGACCTACCCCTCCATTACTATTGCAGCCATACCTAAAGGGTAACTAAAGTCAAAAATGTTTTTTGACCAATTATCAAAAAAGTTTTTTTAACCCCCAACCTGACACAGGTACACACACCTACTGATCTAAAATCATTATCATTGAAAATGCCGCTAATTTTACCCTAATCAATCAGATGTTAGCTTTCTGATTGTTTGGATCAAAATTAGCACCACTTTCGGCTGGGTACACACAAAGGTTTTTTTTGTCCCAAACAAGCGTTCACTACAAACTCATCATTCCCATTATTGAGTTTTAAGATAAGCAGCAAACACACATATTCCCTTCCAAAATGCAGCCCTTCAAGCCAAATTCAAAGTTTATACTTAAACTTTCCCTTTCTAGTTAATAAATTGGTGTCTTTGGGGTAATATTTATGCCAGAGGAAGTCATAAAGACAAAATACCTAGCAGTAGTTGTAGCTGTATTTACATTCAGCATTTTATATATTGTAGCAGCAGTGGTGGCTTTATCCAAAATCAGCACTTGATTTTCTCAATATACAGGGAGATGTAATATCCAACAGTATGGGGTAAAACGGAGTTAAGTCCATGTTTACCTTCAGCATTTTGTATTAACGGCACAGGCACCTGCTGCAAAATGCCGAAAGTTTGTTTTACTAAGTAGCTAGAAAACAACTAAAGTACATAGCAACACTCAGTGATCTTGATCTAGGTTCCAGCAAAGGACAGCCCAAAGCAAATTTTCTTACACCTGTAGACCAGAGCTTGATTTATCTAACAAGATGGATGCCAGGCACACTGGCACAGAGAGACGCGGCAAGTGGGCGAAGGCAAAGTTTTTTTCTATCTTATCTCCTATAGAGGTTAACTGATTAAGAGACTTGCTCCCAACATTCCCTTTGTGAGGAGCCAGGGGACCAGAAAAGGCAGTGTTGTCTATTTTTCTTAGTGAACTGTCTATGTGTGTGCACAGATTGTAGTGGTTGGAACTGTATATTACAGCATTGGAATTTTATAAACTTTTTTAGATAGACACTTTTTTGGAATTAGATTTTTTATTTGTCTTCTAGGACTCTTTTATCATTCCTGAATTTATTTATGATTTAGATTCATTACATGTGAGATAGATTTTATTGTTTTGCACTTCATTATAATTTTTATTGTAATTTATCCTCCCATACCCATCAGTATTCACTGGAACTAGCAGATTTAAAGGGCACGCATAGACCTGTTTTCAAGAAAAAGGGAGTATTTTTTCATTTCAATGACTATAATCTGGCCATCCATTGATTTTCTCTGTGAAAAAATAAATGGCGACTACCTGTTTGCAGGATGCCCAATGCTGTCTGTTATAGAACATTTCACTGTGTGCATCCTGGGAAAAAGAAGTGCTAAAAAATAAAATAAAAAATAATTATTTGAGTATAATCCTGCTGTAGGCTCTCACAAAATTCTTTGTTCATTGCAAAAAGAAATGCTATTGCAGAACTGGAAATTGCTGATTACCGTTGATCATAGAAAAGCATAGCAAAAGGTATAAAATAAACTGATTTTGATAAAATAAAAATAAATAGTAGAATACCTGGGTACATGTAATATAGAAAAAAGTTTTTTTCCACTGAACTTGCCCTTTAAAAACTCATATTGAGTTAAATATCAAAATTTGCATAACATGTATAGCATATTCATTGCAATGCTGAATTATCATTTCAGTTTATGCAGACTCGATGGTGCCTGCCAGGGAAACAAATTCACCAGGACTCCTGGTCCAGGAGACTATTTATTTCAAAGCATGGCTTGTGTCTGTGAGCATCTGGTTGACTAATCTAAACAAATAGTACGTCAGTAGTTACCAAAACATTTTTTAATGAATGCTTTACTTTTTTCTGTTAAAAAACATCTATTCTACTACTTCTAAACTTTTAAGAATTCTTTCTTTTTGATATCATGTTAGAAAGAGAAAACTAGTGACATTTCACAAACTATTTCAAAAGTAATGAAGAGTAATGAAAAGCAGGTTAGCTATGGTTTTAGACAGAAACCTGAAACTATTGACCACCTTTGTTTTTGAAAATAAAGTAAAAATATATAGTATAAGATCATATCTGCAACTACTGTATCTGAGACTTATGGCTAAACATGGGGATATCCTAAATACTAAAAGAAGATGGTCGATATGCACAGACGCTGAACCCACCTACTCGTGCTGGCCATCTGACGTCTTCTAGCCAACGCCAGGTGGGTCTGGGAAACCTGAGGGGGGAGGTGCGCAACGGAATGATGTGTGCATATGGGGGGCGGGAGTGCACGTCTCAGGGATGATTCAGTATAGAATACTATACTAAACAAACAATACAAATCCAATTACAGCTTTATCAAACCATTCAAATTGATTGGAAAAAATGCACATTTTTTATAATATATGAGGCACAGTTGGGGGCATATGTACTGTTTTTGCATGTATGTTGTTGCTACTGATATTTTTATGTGGTGTGTATGCACATGTGTATTTGCGTGTCCCTGAATATATCAGATTGGTGGTAGTCTCTCTCTGTTTCTATCAACCTTTACTGAAATCAATAAATATTAAGCTTTGCCATTATACAATATCATTTATACAATTATTTCAATCCCATTACTGAACTGACTGTTATGATCTATTAGATGTGACGGAAGCACATAGACGGAAAGAATTGTGCTACGCATAGGTTTACATAATTGTTCCATAAAAAATCACTAAGGGCTTAAAGCCCTTCATGTTTTCTACTATAGAGATTTTAACACAAAAAAAGATCATGTATTAATTCACTAATCTCAAATGGGATTGCTGGATATTTGCCATTACTGTGTCAGATAAAAAGACATTAAGTAGAAAGATATCATTAACGTTAAAACCAATTTTCATCTGCTCCTGTTCTAGCTTTATCATATGCATTCGCTACTGTGGTTGTCATTGTTTAATCCCGTTAAAGAATTTTCATTTAATGATATTTTAATGAGATAAAGCCAGCAATTATTTGTGCTAAACATAAAATAGAAAATAGATTTGATTTGGAAAGGGGTAAGAGTTTTAATATTTTTTTTTTTTGTAATAAAAAGTATAAAAAAACAAATTTCGGCTAGGCCGCACTGTCGCATTTTCATGTTTTGCACTGTTCTGCAATCTGATGTTTACAGAGAGCACGGGATTACCTTTTTAAGTGCAGATTGCATGTGCTCCAAAAACGGAATATTGGGCAAATCGCCTATCATTCCTCATTTTAGGACAAGTAGGATCAGGTTTTGGTTTTTTCACCCTCCATTTCACTTGTATTACTGAGAAATCCTCCAGTCACCAGTTTTCCGTGCACTCACACATCGGACATTAGATAGATTTGACGATTGAATGTTTAAAGGGTTATGGTTGCAATTGCTGTCAGTGATTGTTCTTCCCTCTTTGCCTGACATTTTAGGGAGAAGGTAATTATTGCGGTCTTTGATGTTGTCCTGCACATGCATATTAATTGTACTTGGGGCCATCGCCTTTAAGATAGCATTTTAGGCTGCGGACACATTATCCACAGAAAAGTCCACAAAACTTTTTTTTTACATTTTCCCTAAAATCCCTGAATTTCATGAAATACACCTTTACTCCTGATCTTCTTCTAGGTTCTTCTGTGTATCAGTTGGCATTCACAGCGGTGAGGTGACAACCAGTGACTCTACATATCTCAAATCTTTAGTGGCAGTAATAGAAAAATGGTGATAAATGTATTTACGTACTTAATCTACAAACAAGATATGACCAGAATTCTGTTTGTCAATGAGTAAAACGAAAAGTCAAATTCACACTTTAAACACGAGAAAATATTGGTTTTCTTACCCTCCATTTCACTTGTATTACTAAGAAATTCTCCTGTCACCAATTTTTCCTGCATGTGCAGGATTGGGATAGTACAAAAAATGTAGAGCTGTTCCAGGGTTGCATGTACAGTATATGGGCCAATCTGTATCAGTTCGTTGTAGTCTGAAAAGGGCCCATATTGTTGTTTGGAACGATTGTTTGTTCTTAATATTGGCAGTATTGGGACCTATCGGCAAGATGGAAAATTTCCATTATTGTCTCCCTTTATTACAGTAGAGGGAGACAATAACATCAGACCATGTATGGGCACATCAGATGGTTGTTTTTTATATATACGTAACCATTTCTCCTGTGTATGTATATATATATATATATATATATATATATATATATATATATATTATAATGCAATGTTGACATTCAGCTATACAACCACCTCCAGGATTTCTTAAATGGTATGACCACTGGTATAATCAAAATTTTGGTATTTAGTTTGTTTGAAGAATGGTAGTCCTCTAACAGGTCGCAACGTATTCTTCTATGCACATGCACAAGTACGATGCACATGGAAGACAGAGTCCGTCAGGACCTGTCAGAGGATGCAGCAGAGGAGTGATCGATCGGGTAAGTTCCTTACCTTCTCTCCTGGTTCCTGCAGGTTTTATTGAAGAACGGGAGGTAAGACACAGCTCCTTTACCACCCGTTCTTCAATAAAAATAAATATCAAAATTTTGATTATATCAGTGTACATACCCTTTAATGGCCCCTATTCCTGCTCACTAAGCTTCATCACAGAGCAGTAGGTAAAGTAAGTAATGTACATGGGCATCCGCACATAGGGGCAAGGGAGGGCTCTTGCCCCCCCCCTGAATTTCTCTCTAAAAAATGTAATTACTGTGCACTGCCCAGATCTTCTGCTGGCCCTTTCATGAAAGGTAGAGGGAGAGTCTCAGCCAATCGTGAGTGTTACCAAAATCAGAGTGAGCGGGAGATTCAAACTCCTGCTCTGACTCTGTAAATCACTGCTCTGCACTACAGATCCAATTGCAAGTGCAAAGCAGCAGAAAAAAACCCCCATATCAATTATGCCAGTATGATGTACATGTATCAGTAATCCCAGTATGTCAGCCTCCCACTCATTAACTTTCTGGTCAGTCATTTCTTTATATCTTGTGCTGTGGAGCACGTAGAGTGGTGGTTGATGGCTCGTTTTAAAGGTAGGAAACTCAACTTGTTTGGAGACCACAGTTCCCCTTTAAGGAAAAAGGACATACATTTGAAGATTGTAATGTCAACATCTTGGCAAAGGAACAGGACTAGTTCAAGAGAGATATTAAGGAGGCCATTTATGTGAAAATAAAGAAAACAAGCCTGAATTGAGGTAGGAGGGTTCGACACCATCTGTCTTCCATGCACAATGCTGTTTTGACACCTTACCCTGGGCAGTTTCGTTAACGCCGCACGCCACCAAAATGCATCCACACCTTGCATTTAGGGGTCCCTAACACCTGGCTGTTATTTGCCAATTGTGACTTTCCAGGGTACTTAATTTCCACAGATTCTTGTGCAAGTCATTTTGAATTGAGTAAGCCAGTCTGATGACTAGCTATAACATATTCATTGCCAGCATGGGCATCCGCACATAGGGGTAAGGGAGGATTTCTCTCTAAACAAATTAAATTACTGTGCACTGCCCAGATTTTCTGCTGGCCCTTAAATGGAAGGCAGAGATAGAGTCCCAGCCAATCGCGTTACCAAAATCAGAGTGAGCGGGAGATTCAAACTGCCCTAAATCACTGCCCTGCACTGCCAATCCAATCGCAAGTGCAGAGCAGCAGGGGAAAAAAATCCCATACCAATAATCCCAATATGATGTACATGTATCAGTAATCCCAGTGTAATGTACCTGTATCAATAATAACAGTATGATATACCTGTATCAATAATACCAGTATGACGTACCTGTATTAAAAAATCCCATATCAATAATCCTAGTATAATGTACCTGGATCAATAACTCCAAAACGCTGCACCTGTATCAACATTCCCAGTTTGCTGTACCTGTATCACTAAACCCCAGTTTTCTGTACCTGTATCAATAGTCTCAGTTTTCTGTACCTGTATCAATAATCCCAGTTTTCTGTACCTATATCAATAGTTCCAGTTTGCAGTACCTGAATCAATAATCCCAGTTTGCTGTACCTGTAATCACTAAACCCAGTTTTCTGTACCTGTATCAATAGTCTCGTTTTCTTGTACCTGTATCTAATCCCAGTTTTCTGTACCTATATCAATAGTTCAGTTTGCAGTACCTGAATCATACTCCCATATTTGCTGTACCTGTATCAATAGCCTCAGTTTTCTGTACCCATATCAATAGTCCCAGTTTTTCGGTACCTGTATCTATAGTCCCAGTTTTCTGTACCTGTATCAATAGTCCCAGTTTTCTGTACCTGTATCTATAGTCCCAGTTTTCTGTACCTGTATCAATAGTTCCAGTTTGCAGTACCTGTATCAATAATCCCAGTTTACTGTACCTGTAGCAATAGCCTCAGTTTGCTGTCCCGTATCAATAATCCCAGTTTTCTGTACCTGTATCAATAGTCCCAGTTTTCTGTACCTATATCAATAGTTCCAATTTGCAGTACCTGAATCAATAATCCCAGTTTGCTGTACCTGTATCAATAGCCTCAGTTTTCTGTACCTGTATCAATAGCCTCAGTTTTCTGTACCTGTATCAATAGTCTCAGTTTTCTGTACCTGTATCTATAGTCCCAGTTTTCTGTACCTGTATCAATAGTTCCAGTTTGCAGTACCTGTATCAATAATCCCAGTTTACTGTACCTGTAGCAATAGCCTCAGTTTGCTGTACCTGTATCAATAGTCCCAGTTTTCTGTACCTGTATCAATTGTTCCAGTTTGCAGTACCTGCATCAATAATCCCAGTTTGCTGTACCTGTATCAATAACCTCAGTTTGCTGTACCTATATCAATAGTTCCAGTTTACAGTACCTGTATCAATAATACCAGTTTGCTGTACCTGTATCAATAGCCTCAGTTTGCTGTACCTGTATCAATAGTTCCAGTTTGCAGTACCTGTATCAATAATCCCAGTTTGCTGTACCTGTATCAATAGCCTCAGTTTGCTGCAACCGTATCAATAATTTACCTATTGATCTATCTACCTATCTCTCTCTCTCTCCATCTGTCTCTATTCTCTTTGTATATGCCTATGTCTAGCACTCTTTTTGAGATATCTGCCTGTATCTCTCTCTGTCAATATTTTTATGTCTGTCTCTTTAGTTCTATCTTTTTATATCTCTGTCTGTCTCTCTGTGTCTATCTATCTATTCATATCTCTTTATCGTCTATTTCTCTTTACTCTTTATTATATTATGCTATATTTATATTTTTAATATTATATAATTTTCCAAACTATCCACCCCACAAGGCCACCCCACTCCCACGACGGTTATTATTCTCTTTTGCGTCGTCGTCCCCTGGAAAATTTCTGCGGATGCCCATGGTAATGTATATAAACCCGTGTCAGCAATCACCTCAGATAACTGCAGGGTTATATTTATACAGTACGCATATAGTACACGTCCTACACTAATCACCTCTAGATGGAACTCTAACTCTTAAAATTAGTGCTGTTACTGTATTTAGAAGCCAAGGTTGTTGTTTTTTTTAACTAGAAGTGCAAAATAGTAATGGAGACAGATAGTCAGTATAAGTTTATCTCAGAAGAGAATAATCTGCTTAATTTGAGGAAATGTTTGCAAATGTACTGCAATCAATCTAGCACAAAGACAAAGGACCAAGAGTGACCATGACACAGCTAGTTTAAAGCTGGGTACACATCATCCAGTATTTCTGGCTGACCAACCAGACAACATTACAGTGTATCGGACGATTGGCCAGAAATATTGGATGTTTGTTTTTTGGGTACTTTGCAGTACCTGAATCAATAATCCCAGTTTGCTGTACCTGTATCAATAGCCTCAGTTTTCTGTACCGTTTGTGATTACAGGTACAGCAAACTGGGATTATTGATTCAGGTACTGCAAACTGGAACTATTGATATAGGTACAGAAAACTGGGATTATTGATACAGGTACAGAAAACTGAGACTATTGATACAGGTACAGAAAACTGGGGTTTAGTGATACAGGTACAGCAAACTGGAGGCTATTATACAGGTACAGCAAACTGGAATGTTGATACAGGTGCAGCGTTTTGGATTTAGGATCCGTACATTATATAGGATTATTGATATGGGATTTTTTAATACAGGTACGTCATACTGGTATTATTATAACGGTATACATACTGTTATTATTGATACAGGTACATTACACTGGGTTACTGATACATGTACATCATATTGGGATTATTGGTATGGGATTTTTTTCCCCTGCTGCTCTGCACTTGCGATTGGATTGGCAGTGCGGGCAGTGATTTAGGCACGTTTGAATCTCCCCTCACTCTGATTTTGGTAACGCGATTGGCTGGGACTCTATCTCTGCCTTCCATTTAGGCCAGCAGAAAATCTGGGCGTGCACAGTAATTTAATTTGTTTAGGAGAAATCCTCCCTTACCCCTATGTGCGGATGCCCATGCTGGCAATGATATGTTATAGCTAGTCATACTGGCTTACTCAATTCAAAATGACTTGCACAAGAATCTGTGGAATTAAGTACCCTGGAAGTCACAATTGGCAAATAACAGCCAGGTGTTAGGGACCCCTAATGCAAGGTGTGGATGCATTTTGGTGGCGTGCGGCGTTAACGAAACTGCCCAGGGTAAGGTGTCAAAGCAATTGTGCATGGAAGACGATGGTGTCGAACCCTCCTACCTCAATTCAGGCTTGTTTTCTTTATTTTCACATAAATGGCCTCCTTAATATCTCTCTTGAACTAGTCCTGTTCCTTTGCCAAGATGTTGACATTACAATCTTCAAATGTAGTCCTTTTTCCTAAAGGGGAACTGTGGTCTCCAAACAAGTTGAGTTTCCTACCTTTAAAACGAGCCATCAACCACCACTCTACTTGCTCCACAGCCCAAGATATAAAGAAATGACTGACCAGAAAGTTAATGAGTGGGAGGCTGACATACTGGATTACTGATACATGTACATCATACTGGCATAATTGATATGGGTTTTTTTCTGCTGCTTTGCACTTGCAATTGGATCTGTAGTGCGAGCAGTGATTTACAGAGTCAAGCAGGAGTTTGAATCTCCCGCTCACTCTGATTTTGGTAACACTCACGATTGCTGAGACTCTCCCTCTACCTTTCATGAAGGGCCAGCAGAAATCTGGGCAGTGCACAGTAATTACATTTTTTAGAGAGAAATTCAGGGGGGGGGCAAGAGCCCTCCCTTGCCCCTATGTGCGGATCCCATGTACATTACTTACTTTACCTACTGCTCTTGATGAGCTTAGTGAGCAGGAATAGGGGCCATTAAAGGGTATGTACACTGATATATCAAAATTTTATATTTTTTTTTTTATTGAAGAACGGGTGGTAAAGGAGCTGTGTCTTACCTCCCGTTCTTCAATAAACCTGCAGAACCAGGAGAGAAGGTAGGAACTTACCCGATCATCACTCCTCTGCTGCATCCTCTGACAGGTCCTGACGACTCTGTCTTCCATGTCATCGTACTTGTGCATGTGCATAGAAGAATACTTTGCAACCTGTTGAGGACTCCCATTCTTCAAACAAACTAAATACCAAAATTTTGATTATACCAGTGGTCATCCCATTTAAGAAATCCTGGAGGTGGTTGTATAGCTGAATGTCAACATTGCATTATAATATATATATATATATATATATATATATATATATATATATATATACATACACAGGAGAAATGGTTACGTATATTAAAAAACAACCATCTGATGTGCCCATACATGGTCTGATGTTATTGCTCCCTCTACTGTAATAAAGGGAGACAATAATGGAAATTTTCCATCTTGCCGATAGGTCCCAATACTGCCAATAAAGAACAAACAATCGTTCCAACAACAATATGGGCCCTTTTCAGACTACAACGAACTGATACAGATTGGCCCATATACTGTACATGCAACCCTGGAACAGCTCTACATTTTTTGTACTATCCCAATCCTGCCACATGCAGGAAAAATTGGTGACAGGAGATTTCTTAGTAATACAAGTGAAATGGAGGGTAAGAAAACCATATTTTCTCGTGTTTAAAGTATGATTTGACTTTTCGTTTTACTCATTGACAACAGAATTCTGGTCATATCTTGTTTGTAGATTAAGTACGTAAATACATTTATCACCATTTTTCTATTACTGCCCAAAGATTTGAGATATGTAGAGTCACTGGTTGTCACCCACCGCTGTGAATGCCAACTGATACACAAAGAACCTAGAAGAAGATCAGGAGTAAAGGTGTATTTCATGAAATTCAGGGATTTTAGGGAAAATGTAAAAAAAATTTTTTGTGACTTTTCTGTGGATAATGTGTCCGCAGCCTAAAATGCTATCTTAAAGGCGATGGCCCCAGTACAATTAATATGCATGTGCAGGACAACATCAAAGACCGCAATAATTACCTTCTCCAAAATGTCAGGCAAAGAGGGAAGAACAATCACTGACAGCAATTGCAACCATAACCCTTTAAACATTCAATCGTCAAATCTATCTTGTCCGATGTGTGAGTGCACGGAAAACTGGTGACTGGAGGATTTCTCAGTAATACAAGTGAAATGGAGGGTGAAAAAACCAAAACCTGATCCTACTTGTCCTAAAATGAGGATGATAGGCGATTTGCCCAATATTCGTTTTTGGAGCACATGCAATCTGCACTTAAAAAGGTAATCCCGTGCTCTCTGTAAACATCAGATTGCAGAACAGTGCAAAACATGAAATATCGACAGTGCGGCCTAGCTGAAATTTGTTTTTTTATACTTTTTATTACAAAAAAAAAATATTAAAACTCTTACCCCTTTCCAAATCAAATCTATTTTCTATTTTATGTTTAGCACAAATAATTGCTGGCTTTTCTCTCATTAAAATATCATTAATGAAAATTCTTTAACGGGATTAAACAATGACAACCACAGATAGAATGCTATGATAAACTAGAACAGGAGCAGATGAAAATTGGTTTTAACGTTAATGATATCTTTCTACTTAATGTCTTTTTATCTGACACAGTAATGGCAAATATCCAGCAATCCCATTTGAGATTAGTGAATAATACATGATCTTTTTTGTGTTAAAATCTCTATAGTAGAAAACATGAAGGGCTTTAAGCCCTTAGTGATTTTTATGGAACAATTAGTGTAAACCTATGCGTAGCACAATTCTTTCCGTCTATGTGCTTCCGTCACATCTAATAGATCATAACAGTCAGTTCAGTATGGGATTGAATATTGTATAGATATTGTATATGGCAAAGCTTATATTTATTGATTTCAGTAAAGGTTGATAGAAAAAGAGAGAGCTACCACCAATCTGAATTATTACGGGACACGCAAATACATGGCATACACACCACATAAAAATATCAGTAGCAACAACATACATGCAAACAGTACATATGCCCCCAACTGTGCCTCATATATTTAAAAAAATGTGCATTTTTTCCAATCAATTTGAATGTTTGATAAAGCGGTAATTGGTTTGTATTGTTTGTTTAGTATAGTATTCTATACTGAATCATCCCTGAGACGTGCACTCCCGCCCCCATATGCACACATCATTCCGTTGCGCACCTCCCCCCTCAGTTTCCCAGACCCACCTGGCGTTGGCTAGAAGACTTCAGATGGCCGCACGAGTAGGGTTGTCAGCGTCTGTGCATATCGACCATCTTCTTTTAGTTTTAGGATATCCCCATGTTTAGCCATAGATCTCAGATACAGTAGTTGCAGATATGATCTTATACTATATATTTTACTTTATTTCAACAAACAAAGGTGGTCAATAGTTTCAGGTTTCTGTCTAAAACCATAGCTAACCTGCTTTTCATTACTCTTCTACTTTTGAAATAGTTTGTGAAATGTCACTAGTTTTCTCTTTCTAACATGATATCAAAAGAAAGAATTCTTAAAAGTTTAGAAGTAGTAGAATAGATGTTTTTTAACAAAAAGTAAAGCATTCATTAAAAAATGTTTTGGTAACTACTGACGTACTATTTGTTTAGATTAGTCAACCAGATGCTCACAGACCAAGCCATGCTTTGAAATAAATAGTCTCCTGGACCAGAGTCCTGGTGAATTTGTTTCCCTGGCAGGCACCATCGAGTCTGCATAAACTGAAATGATAATTCAGCATTGCAATGAATATGCTATCATGTTATGCAAATTTTGATATTTAACTCAATATAGTTTTTTAAAGGGCAAGTTCAGTGGAAAAAAACTTTTTTCTATATTACATGTACCCAGGTATTCTACTATTTTATTTTATTTTATCAAACACGTTTATTTTATACCTTTTGCTATGCTTTTCTATGATCAACGGTAATCAGCATTTCCAGTTCTGCATAGCATTTCTTTTTGCAATGAACAAAGAATTTTGTGAGAGCCTACAGCAGGATTATACTCAAATAATTATTTTTTATTTATTTTTTTAGCACTTCTTTTTCCCAGGATGCACACAGTGAAATGTTCTATAACAGACAGCATTGGGCATCCTGCAAACAGTATCGCCATTTATTTTTTCACAGAGAAAATCAATGGATGGCCAGATTATAGTCATTGAAATGAAAAAATACTCCCTTTTTCTTGAAAACGGTCTATCGTGCCCTTTAAATCTGCTAGTTCAGTGAATACTGATGGGTATGGAGGATAAATTACAATAAAAATTTATGAGTGCAAAACAATAAATCTATCTCACATGTAATGATCTAAATCATAAATAAATTCAGGAATGATAAAAGAGTCCTAGAAGACAAATAAAAAATCTAATTCCAAAAAGTGTCTATCTAAAAGTTTATAAAATTCCAATGCTGTAATATACAGTTCCAACCACTACAATCTGTGCACACACAAGTTCACTAAGAAAAATAGACAACACTGCCTTTTCTGGTCCCCTGGCTCCTCACAAAGGGAATGTTGGGAGCAAGTCTCTTAATCAGTTAACCTCTATAGGAGTAGATAGAAAAAAACTTTGCCTCGCCCACTTGCCGCGTCTCTCTGTGCCAGTGTGCCTGGCATCCATCTTGTTAGATAATCAAGCTCTGGTCTCAGTGTAAGAAAATTTGCTTTGGGCTGTCCTTTGCTGGAACCTAGATCAAGATCACTGAGTGTTGCTATGTACTTATTTTTTTCTAGCTACTGTATAAAACAAACTTTCGGATTTGCAGCAGGTGCCTGTGCCGTTAATACAAAATGCTGAAGGTAAACATGGACTAAACTCCGTTTTACCCCATACTGTTGGATATTCACATCTCCCTGTATATTGAGAAATCAAGTGCTGATTTTGGATAAAGCCCCCACTGCTGCTACAATATTAAAATGCTGAATGTAAATACAGCTACAACTACTGCTAGGTATTTTGTTTTATGACTTCCTCTGGCAAAATTTACCCAAAGACACCAATTTATAACTAGAAAGGGAAAGTTTAAGTATAAACTTTGAATTTGGCTTGAAGGGCTGCATTTTGGAAGAATATGTGTGTTTGCTGCTTATCTTAAAACTCAATAATGGAATGATGAGTTTGTATGAACGCTTGTTTGGGACAAAAAAAACCTTTGTGTGTACCCAGCCGAGTGGTGCTAATTTTGATCCAAACAATCAGAAAGCTAACATCTGATTGATTAGGGTAAAATTAGCGGCATTTTCAATGATAATGATTTTAGATCAGTAGGTGTGTGTACCTGTGTCAGGTTGGGGGTTAAAAAAACTTTTTTGATAATTGGTCAAAAAACATTTTTGACTTTGTTACCCTTTAGGTATGGCTGCATAGTAATGGAGGGGTAGGTCAGTAGTGTATGTGCCTGTGCCACGTGGGGGTTAAAAAAACAAACTTTTTTGATGATTGGTCAAAATTATTTTTTTTACTTTAGTTACCATTTAAGTATGGCTGCCACAGTAATGGATAAGTAGATCAGTAGGTGTATGCACCTGTGTCCAGTGGGGGTTAAAAAAACTAACTTTTTTGATGATTGGTCAAAATTTGTTTTTTTGACTTTAGTTACCCTTTAGGTATGGCTCAACAGTAATGGAGGGGTAGGTCAGTAGGTGTATGTAACTGTGACACATGGGGGTTAAAAAAACAACCTTTTTTATTATTAATTAAAATGATTTTTTTTACTTTGTTACCCTTTAAGTATGGCTGCCACAGTATGGATAAGTAACCAGTAGGTGTGTGTTCCTGGGTCTGGTTGAGGGGGTATTCTTTTTTGTATTACAACCATAAAACTATATTTTATTGAGGACATATCTAAATTTGTTTTGACTTTAGTTACCCTTTAAGTAGGGGCTACCACCATAATGATTAGTAGATTAGTAAGTGTGTGTACCTGGGTCTGGTTGAGGGGGTATGTCTTTTTTGTGTTTACAACCATAAAACTATCTTTTATTGAGAATAAATCTAAATTTTTTTTTTACTTTAGTCCCTTATAAGACTACCACCATAATGAATTAGTAGATCAGTAGGTGTGTGTATCTGGGTCTGGTTGGGGGTATGTCTTTTTAGTGTTTCAACCATAAACTATCTTTTATTGAAATAAATCTAAATTAGTTTTTTTTTTACTTTAGTTACCCTTTAAGTTGGCTGCCACAGTAATGGATAAGTAGATTAGTGTGGGTGTGTACCTGGATCTGGTTGAGGGGTATGTCTTTGTGTTTTACAAACCATAAAACTATCTTTTATTGAGAATAAATCTAAATTCGTTTTTTTTTACTTTAGTTACCCTTTAGTATGGCTGCCACAGTAATGGATAAGTAGATTAGTAGGTGTGTGTACCTGGATCTGGTTGAGGGGTATGTCTTTTTTGTGTTTACAACCATAAAACTATCTTTTATTGAGGATAAATCTAATATTTTTTTTTTGACTTTAGTTACCTTTTAAATATGACTTCCATGGGAATGGAAAGGTATTAGTAGGTGGGTGTACCTGGGTCTGTGTGGGGGGTTGGGGGTATCACCATTTGTATTATGACCATGAAACAAACTGTTTTGAAATATCCACATTTGAGGATTTGTTACTATTATGTCTATGGGAAAAATGTTCGGAAATTCGCAGATAACGCCGTAACCCTTCTGCGGATTCCTTAGCTAAGAAAGCACACTTCTCCTATATGCCCCGCACGTCTGTACACCGAATTTCACGTCCTCAGCTCAAAAACTGTGGGGAGGAGATACGGTCCAAAAAGCGGAAGAATAAACGGAAGAAAGAAGAAGAAGAAATAGAAAGAACAGTAATTTGGCTTTTTCAAGCCAAATTAATAAAGTGGAACAAACCAACTAGAAGTAGAATGGAAGATACTCGAGACTACCATTCACACAAGGCTAAACAAACAACCTAATTAGTGTATTTAATCAAAGAAACTGACCCATTTAAACCATTCATTTAAACAAATGGAAATAAAATTTTGGATTCAAAATAAGTTTTTTGTTCCATTCTTAATAATAGATTATCTAAAGGCTTTTCTTTTATTCTAGTCCCACAGCTTTTATTATTTTTCCATATAGTGCAGTCCACACGAGCAATTTATTTGCTATACTGCTATTTTTGAATTACAAGTATAGAGCTTTTTTATGCCATGGTTTGACCTAAGTGGTTTGAATTTTTTTCTTTAAACTCACTTATATATTGGTATATTGTTAAAGGGCAAATCTGCAAATCTACCCTTAAAGGAATATTACTCCCCCCCCCATTTTCCAATTTTTGTGCTGTTCTTTCAGGGGGACGTGTTCCTTGGACCAATTCCCAGGTCCCAAAATCATTTACAATAACTTTGACTTTAATGTCAAAATTTGTGGATTTTCGAATTTCCAAAGTTTTTTGGAAATCTGAGAATCCTCGACAGAACAGATTTTCGGAAGTTCGGCCATCTCTTAGAAGACCAAGGTGGGATAGATTGTTCATTTAATACTAAATATATCCTTTATTGCTTTGTGTAACACTTCTTTGATATTATATTTTTTTTTTGTTCAATAAAGAGATGTGCTTATTTTTAACATATTTTCAAGACTACTTTATTACTATATATTATGAAACAATAACTTAGATATTCATCAGATGTAAATATAATGCTCTTTGTTTTAGCACTTTATGTTAGCACTGTATGCTTTTGCTTTGGAGTTACTGTTTACCATTATATAGTAGCAATATAAAGGTTAATGGAAGGAGGGAACCTATTAGCCAGTGGCTTTAAAAGAAATTTTGGGGGTGGAACCTTACACACCTTGAAGAAGAACACCCTAAACGTTTTGTGAGCAATACAAGGTATAATGTGCCCCTTACAGTATAATATAAGGATATTACGCCACAGGATTTCCCTGACCATATAGAGTGCTTTTCAGGGCAGGGAACTCCTAGTGGGCGTAATGTCCTTATATTAATGTGAAGGGGCGCATTATTTCTTATAATACATAAGTTCTGATTCTTTCACCCCATTTACATTTTTAAATTCTAGCCTTGTCCCTATTTCCACCTTAAACCCAAAGCTATGTTCTGTAACTTAAACCCAGTAGAAAGGAACATCCCATCCCAGCATCTATGTGGTTAAACAGTCTTTGTGGAGGAGGAGAGAGACATTGGTTATAAGTGACAGGAAGCAGCTCCAGCAGGCTCCATTAGTGAAGTTAAGGGCATGTCCACCCCCAAAACTAAAATTTAACCCACTATTGGCCCCACTCTATAGTGTATAGAAATCCTTAGATTACATCCCAGCTCCAAATGGTTCTCCTGTAAAGTCCCCCCAAGTTAAAAAACTGATCACCAGGAGCCTGGCCACCAGGAAAATTGTTTCCGCCTCTGAGCTGTCATCTCAGAGGTTTTTGGCTTGCTCAGAGCAGCCCTTCACTCCCTCCCCCCCTCCCGTTTTCCTCTCCCTCCCCCTAGTGTAAAACCCCTTTCCCACATATTTCCCCCAGCTCCAACCGTTATATTTCTCAGAAAGTCCCCGATCTTTACTTACCTTCCTCTCTCCTCCGGGTTCTGAACTGCCGGCAGCCACGTCTGTTTGGCTGCCTCTCAGTCAATCACAGACGCAGCTGCCGGTCTGGCCCCCTGCTTGCAGTTCCGTGCAAGCAGAAGGCCGGGCATTGCAGCGGAGGAGAGAGGGAAGGTAAGTAATGATTGAGTGACTTTCTTGAAAATATATTACAGCGGTTGGGGCTAGGAGAACTAGCCCTACAACATATCAAAAATTAGCAAAAGGGGTGGACATGCCCTTTAAACATTGCAAAAAACGCTGAGTCATTGTTCAGGCATAACACTGGAATGGGTGGAGTAGTGGGATATAAGAAATATAGAAATGAGTAACTAGTGACATAGCTAGTGATTTTTATAAGGATTTATACCACTGCAGCTCCCATTATAAAATATCACACTTATGTATTATATCACATAATTTTATTTACTCACAGACCACTGCATCCGTTGATTTTGTTGTTTAAATATTTTGAAGTCAGCACCCTGAGGCTTGTTTACAAGGTTTGCGGTATGTGGTTTAAATTTTTATCATAGACCCGTATATGTGTTTGGGTCCTAAAGGGAAAGATGGCAACCCTTATATGTATGCTATAATCCAACAATTCCCTTTAGATTCACAGAGCTGTGCTAAGATCGGTTTACTGCCACGATGATTGTCCGGAACACTGGCAGAAGGGGGGTTGGGGATACAAACACGAGATACATAGACCTAGTTAGCATGTGCAAAATATGTTTTGTGTCTGTGACCACCATGAAGAGGCAGCAACTAACAGCTGCAGTGACATCACAGATTTCCAGTTACCTGAAATATTCTATAAATGATTTATACACTAATAGGCTAAATTCAGAGTTGCAGTGGCATAACTGCAGCCATCCCCCTCCAAGTTTGGGGGATGGGCCTCTGATCCACCCTTCTCCCCAGAGGTCCATGATCATCTGTTTTTTTGTTTAAAATCAGCTGTCGTGGGCTCTCTTACCTTCCGGACTCCCCTGCGGTTTGCGGGGTAGGTGGTAGTTATCAAATGGCTTAACTAAGTGTCAATTTTAGGATCTGTGGAGCTACGTTTGTATTTAATTTGGCTTGAAAAAGCCAAATTACTGTTCTTTCTATTTCTTCTACTTCTTCTTCTGTTTTATTCTTCTTCTTTTTGTGGACCGTATCTCCTCCCACAATTTTTGAGCTAGAGACAATTCGGTACAGACGTGGCAGGGCATATAGGAGAAGTGTGCTACCTTGTAGCTAGGAATCCGCAGAAGGGTTACGGCTTTATCTGCGAATTTCCGGACATTTTTTCCCATAGACTATATGGTAACAATCCTCAAAAGTTGATATTTCAAAATTTTTTTCATGGTCATAAATACACTGGTGATACCCCAACCCCCACACAGACCCAGTACACCCACCTACTGACCTACTTTCCATTCCCATGGAAGCCATATTTAAAGGGTAACTAAAGTCAAAAAACTAATTTAGATTTATTCTCAATAAAAGATAGTTTTATGTTAAACACAAAAAGACATACCCCTCAACCAGACCCAGGTACCCACACCTATAATTTACTTATCCATTACTGTGGCAGCCATACTTAAAGGGTAACTAAAGTAAAAAAAACTAATTTAATTTATCCTCATAAAAGATGTTTTATGGTTGTAAACACAAAAAGACCATACCCCCTCAACCATACGAAGGTACCCACACCTCACTAATCTCTAATTCATTATGGTGGTAGCCATACTTAAAGGGTAACTAAAGTCAAAAAATTTAGATTTATCCTCAATAAATATAGTTTTATTGTTGTAAACACAAAAACACTACCCCCTAACCAGACCCAGGTACACCACACCTACTGATTTATTTATCCATTACTGTGACAGCCATACTTAAAGGGTAACTAAAGTCAAAAAAAATAATTTGATTAATAAGAAAAAGGTTTGTTTTTTTAACCCCCATGTGGCACAGTTACATACACATACTGACCTACCCCTCCATTACTGTTGCAGCCATACTAAAGGGTAACTAAAGTAAAAAAAAAGAAATTTGACCAATCATCAAAAAAGTTTTTTTAAACCCCCAACCCGACACAGGTACACACACCTACTGATTTACTTATCTATTACTGTGGCAGCCATACTTCAAGGGTAACTAAAGTCAAAAATTTTTTTTGACCAATCATCAAAAAGATACAGAGAGATTCAAAAAAAGTTCTTATCATTGAAAATGGTGCTAATTTTGCCCTAACCAATCAGATGTTAGCTTTCTGATTGATTGGATCAAAATTAGCACCACTATGGGCTGGGTACACACAAAAGTTTTTTTTGTCCCAACAAGCGTTCACTACAAACTCATCATTCCCATTATTGAGTTTAAAATCTGCAGCAAACACACATATTGCCTTCCAAAATGCAGCCCTTCAAGCAAAATTCAAAGTTTATACTTAAACTTTCCCTTTCTAGTTTGGGTTAAGTTCTCTTTTAAGCTGTAACATGCTTAACCACACAAGTCCGACACTCAATTGAAAAAAAAAAATTTATAGGTAAATCTCACCCCAAACCCCAAAACTGCAATAATTAGAAATCTGAGAGATGTAAGACTAACCTGAAATGCTGCCTGATGTTCTGTTACTTCCCCTTTTTTCTTCCTAGTTTTTCCCATTAGCATCTGTTCAGTCAGGGATGTGACAATAACATACCAGCCAATGACTAAAGGGCATGGGCCCAACCAGCATTCCTAAATGGTTTTCCAGTAAACAGGCACAGCAGGAAGTCCATATAATACATCCATTTTTCTATTATACATGGATCATATATTATATGTATTCTCAACTTGCCATGATTATTATTATAGCCAATACAGATATCACCTTTATGTCACTTTTCTGAAATAAAGTCTATTCATTTACTTTGTTTATATTTCATACTAAAAAATATGCACTTCACCCTTATACCTAACTTTCACGGCAGATTAAGCCCCCCAAACACACATTTTTCCTATACATTAAGGGCATCTCCACTAATAGAAAACTTGTTTTTTTTTCATGAGTGCTGGCATGCCCACTTGACCCTAAAGTGGGTGGGTGTATGTGTGAATGTGTTGCATAGCCATGGAAAGGAGGGACTCATGTCGGACAGTTCACCCACAGCAGGCGGGGCAGAGTTTAACTTGCAGACGATCGTGACAGAGAAGCAGCGTTACTTTCACAAGACTGCACAGAGTTGCTTCATTTTGCAGGTACAGTGTTCCTACTATTGTGAGAATATATACAAGATGTGTTGTTTTGAGTGGAGATGCCCTTTAACAAAAATGCTTCCATCGTTACTTACATAACTCAACCCCTTACCATGGCCAATGACTGAGAGCCATTCCCAAAGTTGCAGAGGAGAAAGCTCCTATGCTCGACTAACTTGTAGTTTAAACATACAGCAGCAGTGGGGGCTTCTACCGGCCAGTGAGGGATGAGCTGCATAGTAATGATAGAATATTTTTGGAAAAGTTATTATGGTAATAAAAGACTTGTCTTTTAGGGGCCTTAAGTTACGAGGGTGAACACCCTAACTAACCCTTCATTATCATTAGTCTTTCAAGGTCAGAGCTGTGACACTCACAGACAAAAATCTGGCGAAAACTTTTAAGGGCATGTGCCCCCCATAATTTAATTTTACTACTGCTTAAGGCAAACCAATTCCTTGCTAAGTTGCTATACTTACAGTACCCAGATATAATTCTCAACTTACTTACACAGCCTGATCTCTCGTGGTGTCTCTGCGTTCTCCTCTGCTGCTTTTGGGTCTATAGTAAAATATGCGTTTGTGGGGCCTTAAGCATTAATGTATATTAAGTTATGAGGGTAAACATCTCTTTAAAGAGGAAGGAAATTCAACGTGAGGTAGAAATAATCATTCCTTTTTTCCTATAGTTAGGAAATGACAAAGTTGCTCTAATGCTGCAGTGAATCACAGGACAGATATTTAAAAAGAAAGAAAATTGCAGCTTCTCACTAGTGGCTCTATTAAGAATGCAACAATCTATGTAACAATCACCAGACGTGGAGCAGCAGACTGCAACTTTCTACTAGCAAACGAAAGAGGGCTTTCCAGGCCTGTATCTCTTTCTAAACAACCTTTCCTCCTTCCAGATGCCCATGTGCAATCATGACCTAAAGACACAAAGCTGTGGCCGAAGCTGTGTTTTTTTTTTTTCCCTGCTGTGGCTATGTGTGTTTGGCCATGGTGAGACCTGGGGCACCAGACATTACAACCCATGGAATGTGTCTGGGGTGCACTGTGCTAGCTACGATACTGCACCTTAATTGCCCCCAGACACCTGTTTTCCCTGTAACCCTATGTAAACGTTTGAGTACAGTCAGTTATGTTATAAAACCATTGTTATAATACTAGTGCATTGTCACCCTATTCCTATCCCTGCACCCCATAACTCCTTGTAATACCAGTGCTCCCACTAACTCTTCCAGTCACTACGTTGTTCAATCACCACTTCCTGTCCTCCTGTACAGGTCAAGCTCTGACCCACATCCCTCCTCTCTGTACCCCTGTATCTCCGTGCCCCCCCCAAAAAAAGTGCACCTTTTTTCTTCCCTGCACTCCTATAATGATCAGGTACTGCAAACTGGAACTATTGATACAGGTACAGAAAACTGGGACTATAGATACAGTTACAGAAAACTGAGACTATTGATACAGTGTACGAAAACTGAGGCTATTGATACAGGTAAGCGAAAACTGAGCTATTGATACAGTCAGCAACTGGATTATTGATTCAGGTACTGCACAATTGGAACTATTGATATAGGTACAGAAAACTGGGGACTATTGATACAGTGTACAGAAAACTGGATTATGATACAGGGACAGCAAACTGAGGCTATTGCTACGGTACGTAAACTGGATTATTGATCCAGGTACTGCAAACTGAACTATTGATAAGGTCAGAAACTGGACTATAGATACAGGTACAGAAAACTGGGACTATTGATACAGGTACAGAAAACTGGGACTATAGATACAGGTACAGAAAACTGGGACTATTGATATGGGTACAGAAAACTGAGGCTATTGATACAGGTACAAGTACAGCAACTGGGATTATTGATTCGGGTACTGCAACTGGAACTATTGTATAGGTACAGAAAACTGGGATTATTGATACAGGTACGAAAACGAGACTATTGATACAGGTACGAAAACTGGGTTTAGTGATACAGGTACAGCAAACTGGGATTATTGATTCAGGTACTGCAAACTGGAACTATTGATATAGGTACAGAAAACTGGGATTATTGATACAGGTCCAGAAACTGAGACTATTGATACAGGTACAAAACTGGGGTTTAGTGATACAGGTACAGCAAACTGAGGCTATTGATACAGGTACAGCAACCTGGATGTTGATACAGGTGCAGCGTTTTGAGTTATTGATCCAGGTACATTATACTAGGATATTTGATATGGGATTTTTTAATACAGGTACTCATACTGTATTATTGATACAGGTATATCATACTGTATTATTGATACAGGTACATTACACTGGGATACTGATACATGTACATCATATTGGATTATTGGTATGGGATTTTTTTCCCCTGCTGCTCTGCACTTGCTATTGGATTGGCAGTGCAGGCAGTGATTTAGGCGTTTTGAATCTCCCGCTCACTCTGATTTTGGTAACGCGATTGGCTGGGACTCTATCTCTGCCTTCCATTAAGGGCCAGCAGAAAATCTGGCAGTGCACAGTAATTTAATTTGTTTAGAGAGAAATCCTCCCTTACCCCTATGTGCGGATGCCCATGCTGGCAATGAATATGTTTATAGCTAGTCATCAGACTGGCTTCTCAATTCAAAATGACTTGCACAAGAACTGTTGGGAAATAAGTACCCTGGAAAGTCACAATTGGCAAATAACAGCCGGTGTTAGGGACCCCTAAATGCAAGGTGTGGATGCATTTTGGTGGCGTGCGGCGTTAACGAAACTGCCCAGGGTAAGGTGTCAAACAGCATTGTGCATGGAAGACAGATGGTGTCGAACCCTCCTACCTCAATTCAGGCTTGTTTTCTTTATTTTCACATAAATGGCCTCCTTAATATCTCTCTTGAACTAGTCCTGTTCCTTTGCCAAGATGTTGACATTACAATCTTCAATGTATGTCCTTTTTCCTTAAGGGGAACTGTGGTCTCCAAACAAGTTGAGTTTCCTACCTTTAAAACGAGCCATCAACCACCACTCTACGTGCTCCACAGCACAGATATAAAGAAATGACTGACCAGAAAGTTAATGAGTGGGAGGCTGACATACTGGGATTACTGATACATGTACATCATACTGCATAATTGATATGGGGGGTTTTTTTTTCTGCTGCTTTGCACTTGCAATTGGATCTGTAGTGCAGAGCAGTGATTTACAGAGTCAAGCAGGATTTTGAATCTCCCGCTCACTCTGATTTTGGTAACACTCACGATTGGCTGAGACTCTCCCTCTACCTTTCATGAAGGGCCAGCAGAAGATCTGGGCAGTGCACAGTAATTACATTTTTTAGAGAGAAATTCAGGGGGGGGCAAGAGCCCTCCCTTGCCCCTATGTCGGGATGCCCATGTACATTACTTACTTTACCTACTGCTCTGTGATGAAGCTTAGTGAGCAGAATAGGGGCCATTAAAGGTGTATGTACACTGATATAATCAAAATTTTTTGATATTTTTTTTATTGAAGAACGGGTGGTAAAGGAGCTTGTGTCTTACCTCCCGTTCTTCATAAAAACCTGCAGGAACCAGAGAGAAGGAAGGAACTTACCCGATCGATCACTCCTCTGCTGCATCCTCTGACAGGTCCTGACGGACTCTGTCTTCCATTGCATCGTACTTGTGCATGTGCATAGAAGAATACGTTGCAACCTGTTAGAGACTACCATTCTTCAAACAAACTAAATACCAAAATTTTGATTATACCAGTGGTCATACCATTTAAGAAATCCTGGAGGTGGTTGTATAGCTGAATGTCACATTGCTTATATATATATATATATATATATATATATATATATATATATATATATCATACAACAGGAAAATGGTTACGTATATATAAAAAACAACCATCTGTGTGCCCATACATGGTCTGATGTTATTGTCTCCCTCTACTGTAATAAAGGAGACAAATATGAAATTTTCCATCTTGCCGATAGTTCCCAATACTGCCAATATTAAGAACAAACAATCGTTCCAACACAATATGGGCCCTTTTCAGACTACAACGAACTGATACAGATTGCCCATATACTGTACATGCAACCCTGGAACAGCTCTACATTTTTTGTACTATCCCAATCCTGCACATGCAGGAAAATTGGTGACAGGAATTTCTTAGTAATACAAGTGAAATGGAGGGTAAGAAAACCATATTTTTCTCGTGTTTAAAGTGTGAATTTGACTTTTCGTTTTACTCATTGACAAACAGAATTCTGGTCATATCTTGTTTGTAGATTAAGTACGTAAATACATTTATCACACACATTTTTCTATTACTGCCACTAAATTTGAGATATGTAGAGTCACTGGTTGTCACCTCACCGCTGTGAATGCCAACTGATACACAGAAGAACCTAGAAGAAGATCAGGAGTAAAGGTGTATTTCATGAAATTCAGGGATTTTAGGAAAATGTAAAAAAAAGTTTTGTGGACTTTTCTGTGGATAATGTGTCCGCAGCCTAAAATGCTATCTAAAGGCGATGGCCCCAAGTACAATTAATATGCATGTGCAGACAACATCAAAGACCCGCAATAATTACCTTCTCCCTAAAATGTCAGGCAAGAGGGAAGAACAATCACTGACACAATTGCAACCATAACCCTTTAAACATTCAATCGTCAAATCTATCTAATGTCCGATGTGTGAGTGCACGGAAAACTGGTGACTGGAGGATTTCTCAGTAATACAAGTGAATGGAGGGTGAAAAAACCAAAACCTGATCCTACTTGTCCTAAAATGAGGATGATAGGCGATTTGCCCAATATTCCGTTTTTTGGAGCACATGCAATCTGCACTTAAAAAGGTAATCCCTGCTCTCTGTAAACATCAGATTGCAGAACAGTGCAAAACATGAAAATGCGACAGTGCGGCCTAGCGAAATTTGTTTTTTTTATACTTTTTATTACAAAAAAAAAAAATATTAAACACTCTTACCCCTTTCCAAATCAAATCTATTTTCTATTTTATGTTTAGCACAAATAATTGCTGGCTTTTATCTCATTAAAATATCATTAAATGAAAATTCTTTAACGGGATTAAACAATGACAACCACGTACGAATGCATATGATAAAGCTAGAACAGGAGCAGATGAAAATTGGTTTTAACGTTAATGATATCTTTCTACTGTCTTTTTATCTGACACAGTAATGGCAAATATCCAGCAATCCCATTTGAGATTAGTGAATTAATACATGATCTTTTTTTGTGTTAAAATCTCTATAGTAGAAAACATGAAGGGCTTTAAGCCCTTAGTGATTTTTTATGGAACAATTATGTAAACCTATGCGTAGCACATTCTTTCCGTCTATGTGCTTCCGTCACATCTAATAGATCATAACAGTCAGTTCAGTAATGGGATTGAAATAATTGTATAAATGATATTGTATAATGGCAAAGCTTATATTTTTGATTTCAGTAAAGGTTGATAGAAACAGAGAGAGCTACCCACCAATCTGATATATTCAGGGACACGCAAATACACATGTGCATACACACCACATAAAAATATCAGTAGCAACAACATACATGCAAAAACAGTACATATGCCCCCAACTGTGCCTCATATATTAAAAAAATGTGCATTTTTTCCAATCAATTTGAATGGTTTGATAAAGCTGTAATTGGATTTGTATTGGTTTGTTTAGTATAGTATTCTATACTGAATCATCCCTGAGACGTGCACCCCCCCCCCCATATGCACACATCATTCCGTTGCCGCACCTCCCCCCTCAGGTTTCCCAGACCCACCTGGCGTTGGCTAGAAGACGTCAGATGGCCACACGAGTAGGTGGGTTCAGCGTCTGTGCATATCGACCATCTTCTTTTAGTATTTAGGATATCCCCATGTTTAGCCATAAGTCTCAGATACAGTAGGTTGCAGATATGATCTTATACTTATATTTTTACTTTATTTTCAAAACAAAGGTGGTCAATAGTTTCAGGTTTCTGTCTAAAACCATACTAACCTGCTTTTCATTACTCTTCATTACTTTTGAAATAGTTTGTGAAATGTCACTAGTTTTCTCTTTCTAACATATATCAAAAAGAAAGAATTCTTAAAGTTTTAGAAGTAGTAAATAGATGTTTTTTAACAGAAAAAGTAAAGCATTCATTAAAAATGTTTTGGTAACTACTGACGTACTATTTGTTTAGATTAGTCAACCAGATGCTCACAGACACAAGCCATGCTTTGAAATAATAGTCTCCTGGACCAGGAGTCCTGGTGAATTTGTTTCCCTCCGGCAGGCACCATCGAGTCTGCATAAACTGAAATGATAATTCAGCATTGCAATGAATATGCTATACATGTTATGCAATTTTGATATTTAACTCAATATGAGTTTTTAAAGGCAGTTCAGTGGAAAAAAACTTTTTTCTATATTACATGTACCCAGGTATTCTACTATTTATTTTATTTTATCAAAATCAGTTTTATTTTATACCTTTTGCTATGCTTTTCTATGATCAACGGTAATCAGCAATTTCCAGTTCTGCAATAGCATTTCTTTTTGCAATGAACAAAGATTTTGTGAGCCTACAGCAGGATTATACTCAAATAATTATTTTTTATTTTATTTTTAGCACTTCTTTTTCCCAGGATGCACACAGTGAAATGTTCTATAACAACAGCATTGGGCATCCTGCAAACAGGTATCGCCATTTATTTTTTTCACAGAGAAAATCAATGGATGGCCAGATTATAGTCTTGAAATGAAAAATATCCTCCTTTTCTTGAAAACGGTCTATCGTGCCCTTTAAATCTGCTATTTCCAGTGAATACTGATGGGTATGGGAGGATAAATTACAATAAAATTATAATAGAAGTGCAAAACAATAAAATCTATCTCCATGTAATGAATCTAAATCATAAATAAATTCAGGATGATAAAAGAGTCCTAGAAGACAATAAAAAATCTAATTCCAAAAAGTGTCTATCTAAAAAAGTTTATAAAATTCCAATGCTGTAATATACAGTTCCAACCACTACAATCTGTGCACACAATAGACAGTTCACAAGAAAAATAGACAACACTGCCTTTTCTGGTCCCCTGGCTCCTCACAAAGGGAATGTTGGAGCAAGTCTCTTAATCAGTTAACCTCTATAGGAGATAGATAGAAAAAACTTTGCCTTCGCCCACTTGCCGCGTCTCTCTGTGCCAGTGTGCCTGGCATCCATCTTGTTAGTAATCAAGCTCTGGTCTCAGGTGTAGAAAATTTGCTTTGGGCTGTCCTTTGCTGGAACCTAGATCAAGATCACTGATGTTGCTATGTACTTAGTTGTTTTCTAGCTACTTAGTAAAACAAACTTTCGGCATTTGCAGCAGGTGCCTGTGCCGTTAATACAAAATGCTGAGAGGTAAACATGGACTTAACTCCGTTTTTACCCCATACTGTTGATATTACATCTCCCTGTATATTGAGAAAATCAAGTGCTGATTTGGATAAAGCCACCACTGCTGCTACATATATAAAATGCTGAATGTAAATACAGCTACAACTACTGCTAGGTATTTTGTCTTTATGACTTCCTCTGGCATAAATATTATCCCAAGACAACCAATTTATTACTAGAAAGGGAAAGTTTAAGTATAAACTTGAATTTGGCTTGAAGGGCTGCATTTTGGAAGGGAATATGTGTTGTTTGCTGCTTATCTTAAAAACTCAATAATGGGAATGATGAGTTTGTAGTGAACGCTTGTTTGGGACAAAAAAACCTTTGTGTTTACCCAGCCGAAATGGTGCTAATTTTGATCCAAACAATCAGAAAGCAACATCTGATTGATTAGGTAAAATTAGCGGCATTTTCAATGATAATGATTTTAGATCAGTAGGTGTGTGTACCTGTGTCAGGTTGGGGGTTAAAAAACTTTTTTGATAATGGTCAAAAACATTTTTGACTTTAGTTACCCTTTAGGTATGGCTGCAATAGTAATGGAGGGGTAGGTCAGTAGGTGTATGTGCCTGTGCCACGTGGGGGTTAAAAAAACAAACTTTTTGATGATGGTCAAATTATTTTTTTTACTTTAGTTACCATTTAAGTATGGCTGCCACATAATGGATAAGTAGATCAGTAGGTGTATGCACCTGTGTCCAGTTGGGGGTTAAAAAACTAACTTTTTTGATGATTGGTCAAAATTTGTTTTTTTGACTTTAGTTACCCTTTAGGTATGGCTGCAACAGTAATGGAGGGGTAGGTCAGTAGGTGTATGTAACTGTGACACATGGGGGTTAAAAAAACAAACCTTTTTATTATTAATTAAAATGATTTTTTTTTACTTTGTTTACCCTTTAAGTATGGTCTGCCAAGTAATGGATAAGTAAATCAGTAGGTGTGTGTTCCTGGTCTGGTTGAGGGGGTATGTCTTTTTGTATTTACAACCATAAAACATATTTTTTGAGGACATATCTAAATTGTTTTGACTTTAGTTACCCTTTAAGTATGGCTACCACCATAATGATTAGTAGATTAGTAAGTGTGTGTACCTGGGTCTGGTTGAGGGGGATGTCTTTTTGTGTTTACAACCATAAAACTATCTTTTATTGAGAAAATCTAATTAGTTTTTTTTTTTACTTTATTACCCTTTAAGAGCTACCACCATAATGAATTAGTAGATCATAGGTGTGTGTATCTGGGTCTGGTTGGGGGTAATGTCTTTTTAGTGTTTACAACACATAAAACTATCTTTATTGAGAATAAATCTAAATTAGTTTTTTTTTTTACTTTAGTTACCCTTAAGTATGGCTGCCACAGTAATGGATAAGTAGATTAGTAGGTGTGTGTACCGGATCTGTTGAGGGGTATGCTTTTTTTGTGTTTTACAACCATAAAACATCTTTTATTGAGAATAAATCTAAATTCGTTTTTTTTTACTTTAGTTACCCTTTAAGTATGGCTGCCACAGTAATGGATAAGTAGATTAGTAGGTGTGTGTACCTGGATCTGGTTGAGGGTATGTCTTTTTTGTGTTTACAACCATAAAACTATCTTTATTGAGGATAATCTAAATTAGTTTTTTTGACTTTAGTTACCTTTTAAATATGACTTCCATGGGAATGGAAAGGTAGTTATAGGTGGGTGTACCTGGGTCTGTGTGGGGGGTTTGGGGGTATCACCATTTGTATTTATGACCATGAACAAACTGTTTTGAAATATCCACATTTGAGGATTGTTACTATTATAGTCTAGGGGAAAAATGTTCGGAAATTCGCAGATAACGCCGTAACCCTTCCGCGGATTCCTTAGCTAGAAGAAAGCACACTTCTCCTATATGCCCCGCACGTCTGTACCGAATTTCACGTCCTAGCTCAAAAACTGTGGGGAGAGATACGGTCCAAAAAGCGAAGAATAAACGGAAGAAAAGAAGAAGAAGAAATAGAAAGAACACTAATTTGGCTTTTTTCAAGCCAAATTAATAAATGGAGACAACCAACTAAAGTAGAATGGAAGATACTCAGGACTAGACCATTCACACACAGGCTAAACAAACAACCTAATTAGAATGTATTTAATCAAAGAAACTGACCCAGTTAAACTCATTCATTTAAAAAATGAATAAAATTTTGGATTCAAAATAAGTTTTTTGTTCCATTCTTAATAATGATTATCTAAAGGCTTTTCTTTTATTCTCAGTCCCACAGCTTTTATTATTTTTCCTATAGTGCAGTCCACACGAGCAAGTTATTTGCTATACTGCTATTTTTGAATTACAAGTAAGAGCTTTTTTATGCCATGGTTTGACCTAAGTGGTTTGAATTTTTTTCTTTTAAACTCACTTATATATTGGTATATTGTTTAAAGGGCAAATCTGCAAATCTACCCTTAAAGGACAATTATATCCTCCCCCCCCCATTTTTCCAATTTTTTGCTGTTCTTTCAGAGGGGACGTGTTCCTTGACCAATTCCCAGGTCCCAAATCATTTACAATAACTTTGACTTTAATGTCAAAATTTGTGGATTTTCGAATTTCCAAAGTTTTTGGAAATCTGAGAATCCTCGAGCAGAAACAGATTTTCGGAAGTTCGGCCATCTCTTGAATACCAAGGTGGGATAGATTGTTCATTTAATACTAAATATATCCTTTATTGCTTATGTGTAACACTTTCTTTGATATTATATTTTTTTTTTTGTTCAATAAAAGTATGTGCTTATTTTTAACATATTTTCAAGACTACTTTATTACATATATTATGAAGAACATAACACTTAGATATTCATCAGATGTAAATATGATGCTCTTTGTTTTAGCACTTTATGTTAGCACTGTATGCTTTTGCACTTTGGGAGTTACTGACGTTTACCATTATATAGTAGCATATAAGGGTTTGGAAGAGGGACACCTATTAGCCAGTGGCTTTAAAAAAATTTTGGGGGTGGGAACCTTACACACCCTGAAGAAGAAACCCTAAACGTTTTTGTGAGCAATACAAGGTATAATGTGCCCCTACAGTATAATATAAGGATATTACGCCACAGGAGTTCCCTGACCATATAGAGTGCTTTTCAGGGCAGGGAACTCCTAGTGGCGTAATGTCCTTATATTATAATGTGAAGGGGCGCATTATTTCTTATAATACAATAGTTCTGATTCTTTCACCCCATTTACATTTTTAAAATTCTAGCCTTGTCCCTATTTCCACCTTAAACCCCAAAGCTATGTTCTGTAACTTAAACCCAGTAGAAAGGAACATCCCCATCCCAGCATCTATGTGGTTAAACAATCTTTGTGGAGGAGGAGAGAGACATTGGTTATGAAGTGACAGGAAGCAGCTCCAGCGGCTCCATTAGTGAAGTTAAAGGCATGTCCCACCCCCAAAACTAAATTTAACCCACCTATTGGCCCCACTCTATAGTGTATAGAAATCCTTAGATTACATCCCGCTCCAATGGTTCTCCTGTAAAGTCCCCCCAAAGTTTAAAAAAAAACTGATCACCAGGAGCCTGGCCACCAGGAAAATTGTTTCCTGCCTCTGAGCTGTCATCTCAGAGGTTTTGGCTTGCTCAGAGCAGCCCTTCACTCCCTCCCCCCCTCCCTTTTTCCTCTCCCTCCCCCTAGTGTAAAACCCCTTTCCCACATAGTTCCCCCAGCTCCAAACCGTTATATTTCTCAAGAAAGTCCCCCGATCTTTACTTACCTTCCCTCTCTCCTCCGGGTTTCTGAACCTGCCGGCAGCCACGTCTGTTTTGGCTGCCTCTCAGTCAATCACAGACGCAGCTGCCGGTCTGGCCCCCTGCTTGCAGTTCCGTGCAAGCAGAAGGCCGGGCATTGCAGCGGAGGAGAGGGGAAGGTAAGTAATGATTGAGTGACTTTCTTGAAAATATATTACAGCGGTTGGGGCTAGGAGAACTAAGCCCTACAACATATCAAAAATTAGCAAAGGGGTGGACATGCCCTTTACATTGCAAAAACGCTGAGTCATTGTTCAGGCATAAACACTGGAATGGGTGGAGTAGTGGGATATAAGAAATATAAGAATGAGTAACTTAGTGACATAGCTGAGTGATTTTTATAAGGATTATACCACTGCAGCTCCCATTATAAATATCCACTTATTATATATCACAAAAATTTAATTTACTTCAGCAGACCACTGCATCCGTTGATTTTGTTGTTTGAAATATTTTGAAGTCAGCACCCTGAGGTCTGTTTACAAAGGTTTTGCGGTATGTGGATTTAAATTTTATCATAGACCCGTATATGTTGTTTGGTCCTAAAGGGAAAGATGGCAACCCTTATATGTATTGCATATAATCCAACAATTCCCTTTAGATTCACAGAGCTGTGCTAAGATCAGGTTTACTGCCACTGATGATTGTCCGGAAGACACTGGCAGAAGGGGGGGTGGGGACAAACACAGATACATAGACCTTTAGCATGTGCAAATATGTTTTGTGTCTGTGACCACCATGAAGAGGCAGCACTAACACGCTGCAGTGACATCACAGATTTCCAGTTACCTGAAATATTCTTAAATGATTATACACTAATAGGCTAAATTCAGAGTTGCAGTGGCATAACTGCAGCCATCCCCCCTCCAAGTTTGGGGGATGGGCCTCTGATCCCCCTTCTCCCCCAGAGGTCCATGATCATCCTGTTTTTTTGTGTTTAAAATCAGCTGTCGGGGCTCTCTTACCTTCCGGACTCCCCTGCGTTTTGCGGGGTAGGTGGTAGTTATCAAATGGCTTAACTAAGTGTCAATTTTAGGATCTGTGGAGCTACGTTTGTATTTAATTTGGCTTGAAAAAGCCAATTACTGTTCTTTTCTATTCTTCTACTTCTTCTTCTGTTTTATTCTTCTTTCTGCTTTTTGGACCGTATCTCCTCCCACAATTTTTTGAGCTAGAGACAATTCGGTACAGACGTGGCAGGGCATATAGGAGAAGTGTGCTACCTTGTAGCTAAGGAATCCGCAGAAGGGTTACGGCTTTATCTGCGAATTTCCGGACATTTTTTCCCATAGACAAATGGTAACAATCCTCAAAAGTTATATTTCAAAAAGTTTTTTTCAGGTCATAAATACAAATGGTGATACCCCCAACCCCCCCCACAGACCCAGTACACCCACCTACTGACCTACCTTTCCATTCCCATGAGCCATATTTAAAGGGTAACTAAAGTCAAAAAAACTAATTTAGATTTATTCTCATAAAAGATAGTTTTATGTTTATAACACAAAAAAAGACATACCCGCTCACCAGACCCGGTACCCACACCCTAATAATTTTACTTATCCATTACTGTGGCAGCCATACTTAAAGGGTAACTAAGTAAAAAAAAACTAATTTAATTTATTCCTCAATAAAAGATAGTTTTTAATGGTTTGTAAACACAAAAAAGACATACCCCCTCAACCATACGAAGGTACACCACTACTTAATCTACTAATTCATTATGGTGGTAGCCATACTTAAAGGGTAACTAAAGTCAAAAACTAATTTAGATTTATCCTCAATAAAATAGTTTTAATGGTTGTAAACACAAAAAACGACTACCCCCTCAACCAGACGCCAGGTACCACACACCTACTGATTTTTTATCCATTACTGTGACAGCCATACTTAAAGGGTAACTAAAGTCAAAAAAAATAATTTTGATTAATAAGAAAAAAGGTTTGTTTTTTTAACCCCCATGTGGCACAGTTACATACACATACTGACCTACCCCTCCCATTACTGTTGCAGCCATACCTAAAGGGTAACTAAGTAAAAAAAAAAAGAAATTTGACCAATCATCAAAAAAGTTTTTTTAAACCCCCAACCCGACACAGGTACACACACCTACTGATTTACTTATCTATTACTGTGGCAGCCATACTTCAAGGTTAACTAAAGTCAAAAAATTTTTTTGACCAATCATCAAAAAGATACAGAGAGATTCAAAAAAAGTCTTATCATTGAAAATGGTGCTAATTTTGCCCTAACCAATCAGATGTTAGCTTTCTGATGTTGGATCAAAATTAGCACCACTATGGGCTGGGTACACACAAAAGTTTTTTTTGTCCCAAACAAGCGTTCACTACAAACTCATCATTCCCATTATGAGGTTTTAAATCTGCAGCAAACACACATATTCCTTCCAAAATGCAGCCCTTCAAGCAAATTCAAAGTTTAAATACTTAAACTTTCCCTTTCTAGTTTGGGTTAAGTTCTCTTTAAGCTGTACATGCTTAACCACACAAGTCCGACACTCAATTGAAAAAAAAAATTTATAGGTAAATCTCACCCCAAACCCCAAAACTGCAATAATTAGAAATCTGAGAGATGTAAACTAACCTGAAATGCTGCCTGATGTTCTGTTACTTCCCCTTTTTTCTTCCTAGTTTTTCCCATTAGCATCTGTTCAGTCATGGATGTGACAATAACATACCAGCCAATGACTAAAGGGCATGGGCCCAACCAGCATTCCTAAATGGTTTTCCAGTAAACAGGCACAGCAGGAAGTCCATATAATACATCCATATTTTCTATTATACATGGATCATATATTATATGTAATTCTCAACTTGCCATGATTATTATTATAGCCAATACAGATATCACCTTTATGTCACTTTTCCTGAATAAAGTCTATTCATTTACTATTTCTTTGTTTTATATTTCATACTAAAAAATATGCACTTCACCCTTATACCTAACTTTCACGGCAGATAAGCCCCCCAAAACACACATTTTTCCTATACATTAAAGGGCATCTCCACTAATAGAAAAACTTGTTTTTTTTTCATGAGTGCTGGCATGCCCACTTGAACCCTAAAGTGGGTGGGTGTATGTGTGAATGTGTTTGCATAGCCATGGAAAGGAGGGACTCATGTCGGACAGTTCACCCCCAGCAGGCGGGGGCAGAGTTTAACTTGCAGCGATCGTGACGAGAAGCAGCGCTTACTTTCACAAGACTGCACAGAGTTGCTTCATTTTGCAGGTACAGGTGTCCTCATACTTGTGAGATATATACAATGTGTGTTGTTTGTAGGTGGAGATGCCCTTAACAAAAATGCTTCCATCGTTACTTACATAACTCAACCCCTTACCATGGCCAATGACTGAGAGCCATTCCCAAAGTTGCAGAGGAGAAAGCTCCTATGCTGCAGACTAACTTGTATTTTTAAACATACAGCAGCAGTGGGGCTTCTACCGGCCAGTGAGGGATGAGCTGCATAGTAATGATAGAATTATTTTTGGAAAAGTTAATTATGGTATAAAAGCTTGTCTTTTTAGGGCCTTAAGTTCGAGGTTAACATGCCCTTTAACATTAACCCTTCATTATCATTAGTCTTTCAAGGTCAGAGCTGTGACAACTCACAGACAAAAATCTGGCGAAAACTTTTAAGGGCATGTGCCCCCCATAATTTAATTTTACCTGCTTAAGGCAAACCAATTCCTTGCTAAGTTGCTATACTTACAGTACCCAGATATAATTCTCACTTACTTACACAGCCTGATCTCTCGGGGTGTCTCTGCGTTCTCCTCTGCTGCTTTTGGGTCTATATAAAATATGCGTTTGTGGGGCCTTAAGCATTAATGTATATTAAGTTATGAGGGTAAACATGCTCTTTTAAAGAGGAAGGAAATTCAACGTGAGGTGAGAATAATCATTCCTTTTTTTCCTATAGTTAGGAAATTGACAAGTTGCTCTAATGCTGCAGTGAATCACAGGACAGATATTTAAAAAAAAAGAAAATTGCAGCTTCTCACTAGTGGCTCTATTAAGAATGCACAATCTATGTAACAATCACCAGACGTGGAGCAGCAGACTGCACTTTCTATACAACAGAAAGAGGGGCTTTCAGGCATCTGTATCTCTTTCTAACAACCTTTTCCTCCTTCCAGATGCCCATGTGCAATCATGACCTAAAGACACCAAAGCTGTGGCCGAAGCTGTGTTTTTTTTTTTTTCCCTGCTGTGGCTATGTGTGTTTTGGCCATGGTGAGTACCTGGGGCACCAGACATTACAACCCATGGAATGTGTCGGGGGTGCACTGTGCTAGCTACGATACTGCACCTTAATTGCCCCCAGACACCTGTTTTCCCCTGTAACCCTATGTAAACGTTTGAGTACAGTCAGTTATGTTATAAAACCATTGTTATAATACTAGTGCATTGTCACCCTATTCCTATCCCTGCACCCCATAACTCCTTGTAATACCAGTGCTCCCACTAACTCTTCCATACACGTTGTTCAATCACCACTTCCTTGTCCTCCTGTACAGTGTCAAGCTCTGACCCACATCCCTCTCTGTAACCCCTGTATCTCCGTCCCCCCCAAAAAAAGTGCACCTAGTTTCTCTCCCTGCACTCCTATATCTTTGCATGGAAGGCAATTCGCAGAAGAGACCTTTGGAATTTATTCCCCCTCCCACTGTACTTATTGGTACTCATTCCACTGATATCAAAACTTCTCTTTGCTTTTAATTTTGAGGTGTTCAGGAGAGTAAATCATGAATTTGTCTATCTGCAGCAATCATTTCCATCAGCTTACCTGTGTAAAATATGGAACATTTATACGCAAGACACTTTAATGTTCCGGTTTTTTACATATTGAGCTGGAATAATTGCGGCAGATTGTTATGGTCCAGTTTTTAATGTTACTTGCAGCTAATGTAAAGTTAGAACATAGACAGTAATTGCTAGAACCTGTCCAGTTCCAAACATTTGTTTTTAAAACCGCTCCTGTCTGCCTTTATGCACATGGAATACCATTTAATTTATCACATAAGAAATATATTTATGTGTGTGTATGTGGTAAAACTCTATGATTACTGCCTGTAATGTATGTTAGACTTGCACCAATACTTAGCTTAAAGTTTGTAGGTTTCCAAGAAACTGTTTTAAAAACACAGGTGACTAAAAATTTTTATGTAATGACCCTTTTTATTACTCCTCTTCGGGGATAGTTTGGTTGCAATGTCTCTGTGTGCACCCATCCTGTGGCATACTATTAAATTCAGGACATTGGTGAGATTGAATATTTATTTTTGCTTATGTTGATTGGGCAAGATTTCCAATACCGAATAATCTTTTCTTTAACAAATTCTGTTTTATAATTTTATAAAGAACTTCGTTGGGAATTCCTGCTGTAAATATAAAATTCCAACTAGAAAGGAAAGTTAAGTATAAACTTTGATTTGCTTGAAGGGCTGCATTTTGGAAGGAAATATGTGTGTTTGCTGCAGATTTATAAACTCAATAATGGAATGAATGATTTTGTTAGTGAACGCTTTTTGGGACATAAAAAAACCTTTTGTGTGTACCCCCAGCCCAAAGTGGTGCTAATTTTGATCCAATCCAATCAGAAGCTCTAACATCTGTGGTTAGGGCAAAAATTATGCACCATTTTCAATAGAGCTTTTATTGAATCTCTCTGTACATCTTTTTGATGATTGGGTCAAAATTAGTTTTTTTTGACTGCAGTTTACCCTTTAAGTATGACTTCCACAGTAATGGATATAGATCATAGGGGTGTGTGTACCTGTTTGGGTTGGGGGTTAAAAAAACAAACTTTTTTGAAGATTGGTCAAAATAATTTTTTTTACTTTAGTTACCCTTAAGGTATGGCTGCAACACTATAGGGGTTAGGTCAGTATTGTATGTACTGTGCCACTGGGGGTTAAAAAAACAAACCTTTTTTCTTATTAATCAAATTATTTTTTTTTTACTTATTTACACACTTTAATTTATGGCTGCCAAGTAATGGATAAGTAAATCAGTAGGTGTGTGTACCTGGGTCCTGGTGAGGGGGTATGTCTTTGTTTGTGTTTACAAACCATAAACTATATTTTTATTGAGGAAAATTCTAAATTAGTTTTTTTGACTTTAGTTACCCTTTAAGTATGGCTACCACCCATAATAATTAAGTAGATTAGTAGGTGTGGTTAACCTGTGGTCTGGTTGAGGGGGTATGTCTTTTTTTTGTGTTTTATACACCATAAAAAAAAACTCAAAAATATCACGGTAGACTTGCAAGTAAAACGGAGTTCAAGTCTACCGTGATATTTTTGATTATTGTCCATTCCTTTGAAGTAGGGATATTGACTGTTTGGCACCCACCTGGGGTTAGTGTGCATATGAACTTTTTCTTATTTTTATAACCCATAAAACTATCTTTTATTGAGATAATCTATTTGTTTTTTGTACTTTAGTTACCCTTTAATATACTGCCACCATATGGATGTAATAGTCAGTTGGTGTGTGTACCTGGTCTGGTTGAGGGGTAATGTCTTTATTATTGGTTTACTAGCCATAAAACTATCTTTTATTGAGAATAAATCTAATTAGTTTTTTTTTTTTTACGTAGTTACCCTTTAATATGGTTGCCACCAGTAATGGATAAGTAGATTAGTAGGTGTGTGTACCTGGTCTGGTTGAGCGGGTATGTCTTTTTGTGTTATAACATATAAAACTATCTTTTATTGAGGATAAATCTAATTAGTTTTTTTTACTTTAGTTACCGCTTTAAATTGGCTTCCATGGAATGGAAAGGTAGGTCAGTAGGTGGGTGTACCTGGTTCTGTGTGGGGGTTTGGGGGTATCCACCTTTGTATTTATGACCATGAAAAAAACTGTTTTTGAAATATCGAACATTTGAGGATTGTTCCCATTATAGTCTAATGGTAAAAAATGTCGCGGAAATTCTCCAAATAATGCCGCAAAAGCTTCCGCGGATTTCCTTAGCTAGAAGATAGCACACTTCTCCTATTTGCCCCGCGCACGTCTGTAGCTCAAAAACTGTGGGAGGAGATACAGTCCAAAAAGCGGAAGAATAAAACGTAAAGAAAAATAAGAAGAAAAATAGAAAGAACAGTAATTTTGGCTTTTTCAAGCCAAATTAAAATATTCCCCCTTACCATACCCACTATATTATGCTGTAATACATACATAAGTGTGATATTTTGATGGGAGCTGCAGTGGTATATATCCTTATAAAAATCACTCAGCTATGTCACTAAGTGACATATTTCTTATATCCCACTACTCCCACCATTCCAGTGTTCAGCCGCCTGGACAATGACTGCTTTTTTTGGGCAGTGTTTACTTCAGTAACAGAACCTTGCTGGAGCTTGCTTCCTGTCCTTCATAACTCAATGTTCTCTCTCCTCCTCCACAAAGACTGTTTTAAACCGCATAGATGCTGGGAATGGGATGTTCTTTCTACTGGGTTTAAGTTTAGCAGAAGGTAGCTTTGGGGGATTTAAGGTGGAAATAGGGACGAGCTAGAATTTAAAATGGTGAATGAGGTTGAAGTATCCGATTCTTATGTATTATAAGAAATAATGGGCCCCTTCACAGTTAATATAATGGACATTACGCCCCTCGGAGTTTTCCCTGTCCTGTAAAAAGTACTATATAAAGTTCTATATGGTCATTCTCTGTAAGGGGCGCATTTATCCCTTATATATTCTATTGCAGTCACCCAATGCTTTCTCTCTGAAAAGTGTGTTGCGCCATAGTGTCAGTGTGAAGTTCTTTGCCACACCCTTTATTTTCCTAAATTAAGCCAAACCCATTAGGTGGACACAGTGAATAGACACCGGCCGCAGAGACAGCATAGACATTGAGTAGAGATAGACAGACCAGAGCAGATAAACACAGAGAGAGAAAGATAGATAGTCGATAGATTGATAGATAGTATATAGGTGGTAAGACAGATAGGGGAGATTAAATAGACGACAAACATACAGAGATTTATAGTTATAGACAGATAGATGACTTAACTACACACTCTCACATCACACTGCCACAACAACACTCTTATACAACTGAACATCTATACTTGGAACACACTGAACACACTTACTTGTGCATCCAATCATACACTTGTGCACACCGAACATACACCTTGACACACACTAACATACACTCTGTGCATCACTGAACATATACATTTGTGCACACCCAAACATAAACACACACTCCCTGCTCACAAACAACATACACACACTAAACATACTCACACACACTATATTTTTTCAATACACACACAAACCAACTGTCAGAGCCTTCACACAGCATTCCAATTGTCAAACTTTGTCACCAATCCCAGCTACAGTAAACTAGCTCACAGACGAATAGTTTTTTGAGATCACTGAAGCTTGATTAACAGCTGAAATATAAGAATTTTTATGATTTGGATTCTAAAGAAACGGGACAGATCACACAAAAATGATACAGTGAGGTTGGAAGAATTATAGTTTCCCATTATGGTCAATTAAAAATAACCTATTTTTCCGTATAGATGCCCATTAAGTGCACCAGACCCTGTAACCCTATGTCCATCATCTGTAGCTATTACAGCACAGGTCAGTTATCCCTTGACTTTGCACCCAGAATCCTTTTGGCCTATCTTTGTAACCCTACAATCCCTTGAAATAAAGTGCACCTTGTAACCCTGCCCTATATGCTATGTCCGCCACCCCTTCTCGTGCCCCCCCATATCTTAAAATTACAGTACACAGTAGTAGTTAACAGGTAGCAAGGGGCAATGTGCACACGAACTTAGAGCAGGAGTTCGTAAGAGACTGAGCCCCACCCCTCCCACTGCCAGTGTACACAAAATCCCTCCTCTTGGCGACTCCTCCCACTACCAGTGTAAATCCCTCCTCCTGACACCCACTGCCAGTGTACTCAGAACTCCCATCCTCCTGACTCCCCCTCCCCCCACTGGGCACTGTACCCAGACTCCCTCCTCATGACAAACCACCCTCCCACTGCCATGTGTACCCAGAAATCCTCCTCCTGACCCCCCTCCCCTGCACGCACCCGAAATCCCTCCTCCTGACACCCCCTCCCCTGCATTGTGTACCCAGAAACTCCCTCCCTAACCCCACCCCACTGCAGTGTACCCAGCAACCCTCTCCTCTAACCCCCCTCCCACTGCCATGTACCCAGAATCCCTCTCCCTCCTCCTGACACCCCCTCCCACTGTACCCAGAACCCCCTCCTACACACACCCCCCCTTCCCTGCCAGGTAGCAAGAACCCTCTCCATCGTAACCACCCCCTCCCCCTGCCAGTGACCCAGAACTCCCTCCTCCTGACACCCCCTCCCACTGTACCCAGAACTCTCTCCTCCTGACACCCCCTCCCATTGCAGTGTACAAGAACCCTCTCCATCAACACCCCCCGTCCCACTGCCAGTGTACCCAGAACTCCCCCCTCTGACACCCCCGTCCCCTGTACCCAGATAACTTTCCCTCTCCTGACACACCCTCCCTCCACTGCCAGTGTAGCACAGAACCCTCTCTATCTAACACCCACTGCCAGTGTACCCAGAACTCCCTCCTCCTGACCCCCCCTTCGCTGTCCAGTGACCCCGAACTTCCTTCCTCTGACACCCCTCCTCCCACTGCCGGTGTAACCCAGAACTCCCTCCTTCTGACCCCCCCTCCACTGTACCAAAACTCCCCCCTCCTCCTGAACAAACCCACCTCCCCACTGCCATATACCCAGAACTCCTTCCTCCTGACTCCCCCCCCACGCCAGGTGTAAACCCAGAACTCCCCCTCCTGACAACCCCTTTTTCCCCGCTGCCAGTGTACCCAGAACTCCATCCTGCTGCCATTGTAACCCAGAACTCCCTCCTCCTGACACCCACTGCCAGTATACCCGAACTCCTTCCTCCTGATAACCACCCCCCCGCTGCCATTGTACCACCGAATTCCCTGCTCCTGACACCCCTCCCACTGCATGTACCCCTAACCTCCGCCCCTCCGTGACACCCCCCAACTCCCCCTCCCGCTGCCAGTGTACCCATCAACCCCTCCTCTGACACCCTCCTACTGCCAGTGTACCCCTAACTCTTCCTCCTGACACCCCCTCCCACTGACATGTACCCATAACTCCCTCCTCCTGACACCCCCTTTCCCCTCTGCCAGGTGTCAGAATCTTCATCCTAGCTGCCAGTGTACTCCAGAACTCCCTCTCTCCTGACCCCACTGTCCATATACCCAGAACTCTCTCCTCCGAAACCCGCTCCGTTGCATGTACCCAGAATTCCCTGCTCCTGAACACCCACCCCCCCACTGCCTAGTGTACTCCTACCATAACTCCCTCCTCCTGAACACCCCCTCCCCGCTGCCCAGTGTACCCATAACTCCCTGCCTCGACCAGCCTCTCCTACTGTCCAGTAAACCCAATAAACTCCTATCCTCCTGACACCCACCCCTCCACTTACATGTCACCCATAACTCCCTCTCCTGACACCCACTCGCGCTGCCAGTGTACGCACAGAATTTCCCTCCTCCTGACACCCACCTTCCGACTGCCAGTGTACTTCTCAGAACTCTCCTCCTCCTGTACAACCCCCCCACTTCCAGTGTAGACCCAGAACTCCTCATCCTCCTTCCTGACAACCCTCTCCTACTTCCAGTGTACACAGTAACTCTTCCCTCCTCCTACAACCCCCTTTCGCACTGGCCATGACCAGAACTCCTTCCTGACACCCCCGCTCCCCTGTACCTACGAACTCTATCCTCCTGACACTGCCAGATTACCTCAGGCTGTTCCTCCACCGTTTGGTCCGCCGGTGCTGTGGAAGTCAGTACTCTAAGCAATCTCCCCATGTTTACTAAATTTCAAACACACACAAGCATTAACGTTCGTTCGGTTTTACGTAGTGAGACGGAATACAACGGCAGGTGTTCCGGGCAGGTCCCGTTTCTAAAGTGAAATTACCTACAGAAATTTGAAAGCGAATCCTGTCCGCACAGGTGAGACATACGTTCCTCCCTCACGCATGAGGGGCAGTGAGTGCTGCGTATGGCCGGATCCGACTTGTAATTGTGCACCCGCCGCAGGTATAAGCAACGTGGCAATTGGGACTGCTCTGCTTGCTCCTAACCACGAAACCTCTTTAAAAACACAACGTCCCTGGAACAACCGAAAGCGCGTTAAAAAGGAGTATTCTCCTTTATATGAGGAGGTGCATAGATACGGAGCACTGCGGCTCAAGAGCACGGGGGATTGAGTTAAGATAATGCTCATTTTGTGTGATAGCTGGGGGACAGAGCCGCAGCCAGACTTAGATGGCGACATTCTTCTGTTCTAACTTTCACAATTTCACTTACAACTTCCACCGTGGTTACAACTCAAACCGATAGCGCATGCCGATCATCTGAGGTCCTCAAACCCGTATGAAAATGAAAGTGGAGCGTAGCTGTTCGCTACACCTTGTTGGAGTGCGACGCGCCGGAACAGTTACTTCTCAAGGTACTATTTACGAAGGTAAAAAAACGGGAGAAAATTTTCTGGGGGAGTGTAAGATGCAACACCGCCACGGAGCATAGAGACGTCCGGCTATAAAGTGGCTAGTATAGTCTATCATTGTCTGATGATCACTGCTGTAGTCGCTCCATCACCTAGTCCCTCAGGGGGGCCTTACTTCCTAGAGGCCGTAGGTCTACTATGGAATAGGCGGTAGGGTTTAAAGACTTTTCACTCATTATAAAGTTCTTCAAACAAAATTTTACTGTAGCTTTAATTTGACGTATTGTTATTTAATGGGAAGGTCGACCCCATACATTGTAATATAGGATTACCTGAGATGCTGTCACTGTGTTTACACAGTAACATAGATAATTTGTAGGTTGAATAAAGACATACATCCTCGATCAAAGTCCAGACCTTTTAACCCTCCTTTTTAACCCTACCCAACAGTTGATCACCCTTAATAAAACCTGCTGTGATATGGTAATTGGGATTTTTCGTTCCAGGTTACATAATGTCCACAGATTCTGTACACAAGTCCATTCTATTGAGAAAGCCAGTCGAATGACTATGTACGAAACGTCTTCAAGACTAGCATTTTAAGCGTCAGGAGCTAATTGTCACAACAGATATAGTTGATCCAGAGGAAGGGCAAAACACCAGCTAAAAAAAAGGGGGGGGGGGGATTCCTTCCTGGACTTCAAATCGGAACGTATCCCATGTGGATCAACGCGAGCGAACTGCGTATGTTATTACCGTATTCTCATACTCTAGTATACAGAGCTTGAGGTTTCAGGCTTTGAAAGAACCTGAAATCGGGTATCTCTCTCTGGTCACTCACCTCACTTTATCTCTGCAATCCGCTGCTAGCTCGCGAATCGCGCACCATTGGACGTCACTACTCTGCTCGGCGGTCTCATTTCCAGCGGGGGCCGTAGTAGTGATGTCAGCTGCTAGATGGATGCAGAGTGAGTGAGGCGTAGTGACTGTCTTTTTTAGCTTGACGCTTAGGGCTAGCAGCACTGTCGCGAATCTTTTTTTTTCACTTTTGCTGCAGGCATTTTTTTTAATATAAGTAGCATGCGCAAGGTATTCGATTTCGCTATGCGCTATGCATCGCTATGCAATCAACCAACACGCGTTGTAAGGCCGGCAACCTCTCATGTGGATTCATATCGCTGAGTGAATAAATCACATGGCGGCAAATTCAGCCCAATCCACAATTTGCGCGCAGCTGTGCCGGGCCCTTATACAGATTTTTAACGTATATACTAGGAAATATGTTCTGGGTCTATTTCTCCTGCCACGATTGGGGGGATGGCAAGTGCCACTGGCAGATGTTGGAACTACAACTCGCCCCATCTAATAAATCATTCTTTTATTTTATTTTGCCAATACTCTATATTTCCACTATTATTTCTTTATTTTCCTTTTAAATTTACCATTAATACATATTAGGGTATGTGGTGGTGGCCTATGACTCGTTACTCTGTCCCGCACTGTTTGCAGTGTAATTGCCTTACTTGCTTTTTGTGTTCCTTTAAGATTATAATAGTTGGCAGATGTTCCAGCAAACTATTGTATGGAATCCAGAATGTTGCCTTTATCATCTTTTCTAATCGTTGCCCAATTTATTGTAATTGCTCTTCTCCTTAAAATAGAAAATATTTAAACTGTAGGGCGCCTAGAGAGTTGGGATGTTTTCATGAACACAGTCAACAGCTGCCCAACAATCGATATGTTCAGCCTATTTGGTCTTCCCTCCTTCCACTATATATTAACGGTTTGTTATGTAAACCCCACATGGACAATGTGTGTCAATTATTTCAGTAAATCATGTTTATAAGGCTAATATGAAGTTATTATTCTATGGCATGATGGCCTTTTTTGTAATGCTCCAGTCAAGACTAGGTAATAATAGGTGCGAAGTTATTTAGGCTTTTATTTTTAGATTTGTGAGGAAAGGTCCTGAAGAGCGTCCTTCGCTATAAGATTTAAGCTGTACAGGGCTGTGGTATATAGCTGATTGCTTGTGTGTAATGGCTACTTGATTAATTTGAATGTTCCTTATGCTAATTATGAGCTTTCAGAATAACCTGTGTGAAATATCAAACACTGGCCATGAGTGCTTCTACTGAAACCGCTGCTAGAGGTGTCATGTGCTTCTTATTGGAGTATTGGGATATTTTCAAGGGAGTTGTTGTTGTTTTTTTTAAGCAAGTTTTTAAAGGAGTATTAATAATGCAAATGAGTCTGAACCGGTTGATTTTGACTGAAATAATAACATTTGGACTTCCACATCTAAAATCGCATCACTGTGGGATAATCTTGTCCGTGTGTATAGTATGTATATATAGTGTTGAAGACCGCACTCCGTCTCCATACAGGAGAGTGAACGTGTGTTTCAGTGTGTCTATTCTGGGGCAAAGACACCAAATTAGCATATAAGGGGTATAACATACGCGCCTCGCTTTTCACTTTCGCAACGTGAACCTTAAAATTGTTACAGGACTGTCGACATGTGCTATATTTTCGGGGCGCCACTGCCCCTTTTTATCAAGGGCAATAGTGTTGCGTCACGCCCACCCAAACAACAATATTGTTAACGGGGCCTATTACATGTCTAACCTTGTATCCTGCTGCTGTACAAGAAACGCCCCTTCATTACAACATCATCAGACGGGGCTTCCCAGTCCTCCTTTTAACCGTCTTAACACTCTCACCAGGTGGCTCATATTGACTTTAACTCATATACTACAGGTATATAGGGGCTATTTAGTTTAGCCAAATCCTCTCTTATCGAGTATCATAATGTAGAAACTAATCACCGGGGCACGAAGGACATTGAAATAAATCAACAGAATAGCAAAAGTTATACCTTTACTGTATTTCTATAGAAAGACATGCATATCTTATCTTATTGAGACTCATTATGGAAGAGGCTTCAGTTTAAGAGCGGAGTATCCACCAAACTTCCTCTTACTTAAGGAGGCTATTTTCGCTATCTCGCCCCCTCTGGTGACAGTAAACTGTTTCTAAGACACAACTTATATTCATCTCAGGAGGACCACTGACCAAATGTGTGCTCGCGACAAGGTAACTGACTTCGTTGTGTCTGATGTTATCAACGTGTTTCTAAAACCCTTGACTGCTATGGGTTGTTTCACCCACATATATTTTATTGCAGGGACAAATCTAGCATATACTGTCTAGTTGGTATTGCAAGTGTAGTAAATTCGCTTAAGTTAAATATCTCACCTGTCGAGGGGTGCTGGAAAGCATCACCCTTTATAACAGGCAGCTTACATGTTAAAAAAAAACGCGATACCGGCAGGAATACATGCCTTAAAGTTCAGCCTTCCCGTCTTACCCTCTCTGGGTTCAGTGTTGAATTCTTCAATCGTGGGTATGTCCCTCCTTAAGTAAATACCATTGGGGGAATGTCTGATAGATTTATTTATGGGCTTCACTTTCTTTCAGCGAGAATTGGGTGCACAAAGGGATCCTGCATGTATAATTGATCTCATAATTTTGGTGTCTAAGTGCGGCTCTGATCCCTCGGCCTCGGACGCTAAACTTATTAACAGCCTCAAAAAAAATTCTGGAAAAAAAGTCTTCCTTCCGGATCATTGACATACCATCCAATTATTGGAGAAACGGGTAGAGATTTTCTTGTATGTGAGGGATTTGAAGCTATAGATTCAGCAACTCACTGTTGCGGTCTGTAGGCTTAGTAAAGCTCAGTGTCTATACTCTCACCGTTTTATAACACTCACAATCCAAGATGAAATGTTCAAAACTGTCAAATTTATGTGGTACTCTATTAATTCACCTGATTGGTGGTTCACTGTACATAAATTGTTTATTGTAGTGACAATCACCCTTGTCGCAGCAGTAATTAAGGTATCGTCTATGTTTTAGCCCGCCTCCACCGATTCCGCTACACAAAACTGTTGGGAATAGGGAAGCACATAGACTAAATCGCTCTCTCTGGGCAAAATAAATGCATTTGCAATAGCTGAGGTGCCGCATGGAACCTCTTATTAGTTTCGCGTCTCCCTCTTAGATTGTGTTAATAAAAGGTACATCAAATGGGAATATGAGTTGTACATGACCGAACTAGATTAGAGGCCTTAAAAAACATCTCATATCGAGTACTTGACTCCACGCAGCCTCTCACAGGCTGCAACACGCATCCACATGTGGGAATAGATGTGTAGAGGCTGGCCGACGTTCCAGGGTACTACAAGGAGAGCATCCGTTAATCTCGATCAAAGGTTATCCATACCAATTTCTTCAAAAAATCCTGAGCTTCCTTTAACATATATAATGGCCACCTCTAACGTCACAGTGTCTGTTTTTTTTCATAGACCCTGGTTGCCCTGGTTGATTAGTTTCCTATCTAGGGGCTTATGATAAGGGGATTGTTACTAATAGGTCCCTAGTACCTGTAATTTTATTTTAGTATATGGCCACGCTGGATGGAGTGTTAAGGGTTATATGAGCACTGTGAGGTGCGCTATGATGTAATAATTGCATGTACATGGGTATAAAAGGTTAGGCAATGTAATGGCAGTACCATATGTGTGTTGTTTGGGCTAGTGACCCAACACTGTTGGCTTGAAATGGGGCTAATGGCTCTTCGACATGTTACACATGTCGACAGTGTAACTATTAAGTTCACGTTGCCGAGTATAAGGAGTGCGGTGTTATACCTTTATGATTGCTAGCTATATTTGGTTCTTTGGCAGGCAATAGACACCCGGAACACCTGCACACACGTTCATGCTACGTTGGAGGGATGCGGCTCAACCTATATATACATACATATAACACACTGACAAGATTGTTCGACTAGTGTCAGACAATTCACACTATTGCAAAGTATTGAGTGCGGTTGTTAATCCTTTTATATTGCTTTTTTAGGTGTTTGGATTCTGTATGCAATAAATCAGGTGATTCTCATAGCTTTGTCCGAACCAGAGGGCAGTCCCCCGGCAATCTAAACTTGCCTCATGTGCAGTGTTAAAATAACTTGCCTTTTTCTCTCTGCTCCTTATGGGTCTCCTGCTAGTGCATGATCAAACTTAGTATTTTTCTAATTGACTATTATATATTGCTGTTGGGCGACATCTTTTTTAAATGTTGCTGATATTCCCATAAAAAGCAGGAATATTATATACGCGTATATCCATGATGCATTTGGGTGCAATAGTTATTTTGAAATAGTCAATGAATTTGCTACATATTATGTCTAGATACTATTACATATTGCATTAGACCGATTACTTATTTTAGATTGGTGAAAATTCAGGTACACCAGTATGTGCCACGCAGCTGACTTTCGTATCAGCACTTAATAAACCCTGGTTGCAAATAGTTGTACATGACTCTGGCTCCTACGTAGTCTGTTCTCTCTATATATTCTTTCCTATCTGCTGAAGTATTTGCGCAGGATCGCTGATCTGGTCGCAACGTGACTTTTTTTTTCCGCATTGGGTGGCATTCTGGAAGGAACAGGTGATTGATTTAATCTGTGCAAATCACTATACTCCAATCTGTACTTTCCAGTATACTATGTACATTGCTTCATAACAGCAAAATGGAAGGTAGGGCTAGCGGTTTTTAATTGGCGCTTGAATTAGAAAAATGATTAGGACTGTGCTTGTGAAGGTTCTCATTCATACCTAGGTCATTGTATATATGTTGTAGTCATATTAGATCACTGACTTGAATTTTAGTTCTTGAAGAGCGTTTGCTAGTCATTACCGATCTGCTTTCTCAATTCGATTCAAGAACTAATCTTCAAGTCCTAGTTGATCTAATTGAAGAGCAACAGATTTAGGTATCTGTATTTCCATTTATCATGGCTATTCTATTCACGCAAGTAGGGTACGCTCTCCTCTGTCCTATAGGACAGGTAACAATATCTAGAAGTATCGCTCTAGGCCCACTCAACCCCCGTCAAATTGCTGTTGCAGGTCTCCGCTCTATCTCGCCCTTGCTTGCTGCAGCGTGCTGTCAGCTCGCTGAATGTTGTTGGGTGGGGCAAGATATGTGAATTATTCTGTCTGTTAAGAAACTGCCAGTTCTCTGAACGTCAGAAGAGAAAAAGAATGAGTACTCTTTTGATGTCCTTTTAATAGTCTCGTAATCACAAGGCAGGTTAAGAAACACTCTGTCATTAATGTAGAACAGGTTAAAACATGTGCAGGGCAGATAATTCTAAATCAGGGCTACAAGAGAAAAAATAAAATCTATAAAGTCCGATGCTCTATTCATGAAATGGCATATTTTACAGAGTAGGATAAAGTAAGGGTCTAGAAAGTAAGATTCGCATGGCAGGGAAACGGTTAGAAATATTCGATCGAGTGATGTACTTAAAGGGGGCTAATCCGTCTACCCAACTCTATTTAAAAAACACTACTGTGCCGCCACTGTGTAGTGTTTAAAAATCCTTACCTTACATCCCTGCTCAATGCTGCCTTGCAATGTCTGTTCAAAGCTGCAAAAAGTGTAGACCCGGAGCTGTCTGTGTCCCCATAATGTTTCTGCCTCTTGCCTCTCCTCGGAGCAGTTTTGGCCAGGCGGCATGAGCCCTTCCACCTCTCTCTGCGCAACCCTACACATCCAACCGCTTTCTGTGGTGTAGGGCTCCCTCTTCCCTCTGCCCACCCGGGCAACCCGCTGTATTGGTTTGTAAATAAAACTATCGCGAACTGTCACTTTACACGGCGCCTGTGGAGTTCTAGGTACAGGGGACGGGGGTGTGCAGGAAGGAGTTTGGTCACATGCCAGTGCGAAGAGCGGGGTTGTCAAGGAGGAGGGGAAGTTACTGCTGTACACATGGAAGTAGGAGGGGTTGTCAGGAGGAGGAGAGGGAGTTCTGGGTTTACACTGGAAGTGGCGAGGGGTTGTCAGGAGGAGGAGAGTTCTCTGAGAAGTACACTGGCAGTAGGAAGGTGGGTGTCAGGAGAGGAGAATTCTGGCGAGTACACTGGCAGCGCGAGTGGTGTCAGGAGGAGGGAAGTTATGGGGACATGTCAGTGGGAGGGGGGTGTCAGGAGGATAGAGTGTTATGTGGGTTACATCGGCGTAGGAGAGGCTGGTCAGGGAGGCGGGAGTTATGGGTACACTGGGCCAGCGGGGAGGGGGTTGTCAGGAGGAGGGAGTTATATGGGTGACACTGGCAAGTGGGGAGGGGGGTGTCAGGAGCAGGGAATTCGAGGTACACTGGCAACGGGGACGGGTATCAGGAGGACGAGTTCTGGGTATATGGACCAGTGGGGTCAGGAGAGAGGGAGTTTGGAGTACACTGGCAGCTAGGATGATAGATTTAGGGCTACCTGGCAGAGGCAGGAAAGGGGGTGTCAGGAGGAGGGGTTATGGGTACAATGTGCAGGGGAGGGGGTGTCAGGAGGAGAGTTAGGGGTACACTGGCAGTAGGAGAGGGTGTCAGAGGAGGGGATGTATGGGTACACTGGCAGCGGGAGGGGTGTGGGGGGTGTCGGAGGGGGGAGTTAGGGGTTACACTGGCAGTGGGAGGGGTGTCAGGAGCAGGGAATTTGGGTGGTACACTGCAGCGGGGAGGGGTATCAGGAGGAAGGAGTTCTGGGTTATACTGGCAGTGGGTGTCAGGAGGAGGGATTCTGGGTACTCACTGGCAGCAGGATGGAGTTCTGGGTCACACTGGACAGCGGGCAAAGGCGGGTGTCAGGAGGCGGGAGTTCTGGGTTTACACTGGCCGTGGGGGGGGAGTAGGAGGAAGGAGTCTGGGTATACATGGCAGTGAGGGAGGGGGTTTGTGTCAGGAGGAGGGAGAGTTCTTGGTACATGGAGGGGGGGTCGAAGGAGGGGAGTTTGGGTTACACCGGCAGTGGAGGAGGGGTTGTCAGAGGAATGGAGAGTTCGTGGGTCACTGGACAGCGAAGGGGGTGGTCAGGGGAGGAGGGAGTTCTGGGTACACTGGCAGTGGGTGTTAGATAGAGAGGGTTCTTGCTACACTGGCATGGTGGAAGGGGGTGTCAGGAGGAGGAGAAGTTAGTTGGGTTACAGGGGACGGGGGTGTAAGGAGGAGGAGTTCTGGGTACACTGGCAGTGGGACGGGGGGGTGTAGATGGAGAGGGTTCTTGATACACTGCAATGGAAGGGGGTGTCAGGGGAGAGAGTTCTGGGTACAGTGGGAGGGGTGTAGGAGGAGGGAGTTCTGGGTCACTGGCAGGTGGGAGGGGGTGTTACGTGATGGAGAGGGTTCTTGCTACACTGGCAGGGAAGGGGCGGTGGTGTGAGGAGGGAGGAGTTCTGGGTACAGTAGGAGGGGGGTCAGGAGGAGGGAGAGATTTGGGTACACTGGCAGTGGGAGGGGGGTGTTAGAGGAGAGGGTGCTCGGGTACACTGCAGTGGGAGTAGGGTGAGGAGGGGAGTTTTCTGGGTACACTGGCAGGGGAGGGGGGTGTCAGGAGGGGGATTTGTGGGTGCAGGGGAGGGGGGTCAGGAGGAGGATTCTGGGTACACTGGCAGTGGGAGTGGTGTTGTCATGGAGGAGGGAGTTCGGGTACAGTGCAGTGGAGGGAGGAGGGAGTCAGGAGGAGGGAGTTCTGAGTACACTGGACAGTGGGTGTCAGGAGGAGGGATTTACACTGGTAGTGGGAGGAGTAGCCAAGAGGAGGGATTCTGTGTACACTGGCAGTGGGACGGGTGGCGGTGTCAGGTCTCTTACGCAATCCTGCTCTAAGTTCTCGTGCACATGCCCCTTGCTACTGTTAACTACTACTGTTGTACTGTAATTTTAAAAGATATGGGGGGACGACGAGAAGGGGTGGCTGGACATAGCAGTATAGGGAGCGGTTACAAGGTGCACTTTATTTCAAGGGATTGTAGGGTTACAAAGATAGGCCAAAAGGATTCTGGGTGCAAAGTCAAGGGATAACTGACCTGTGCTGTTAATAGCTACAGATGATGGACATAGGGTTACAGGGTCTGGTGGAACTTAATGGGAATCTATACAGGAAAAATAGGTTATTTTAATTGACCATAATGGGAAACTATAATTCATTCCCAACATCACTGTATCATTTTTGTGTTGATCTGTCCCGTTTCTTTAGAATCCAATTCTAAAAAATTCTATATTTCAGCTGTTAATCAAGTTCCTGCTCTCAAAAATATTTCTGTGAGCTAGTTGTACTGTGCTAGGATGAATGGTGACAAAGTTTTGACAATTGGAATGCTGTGTGAAGGTGACAGTTGGTTTGTGTGTGTATTGAAAAAATATAGTGTGTGTGAGTATGTTTAGTGTGTGTATGTATGTTTGTGAGCAGATAGGAGTGTGTGTTTTTATGTTTGGGATGTGCACAAATTGAATATGTTCAGGTGCTACGAAGTGTATGTGTAGTGTGCTCAAGGTGTTATGTTCAGTGTGCACAAGTGTATGATTGGTATGCACAAGTAGTGTTCAGTGTGTCCAAGTATAGATGTTCAGTTGTTAAGAGTGTTGTTGTGGCAGTGTATGTGAGAGTGTGTATGTTAAGTCATCTATCTGTCTATCACTATAAATCTCTGTATGTTGTGTCTGTCTATTTATCTCCCCTATCTGTCTTACCACCTATATCTATCTATCAATCTATCGACTATCTATCTTTCTCTCTCTGGTGTTTATCGTGCTCTGTCTGGTCTATCTCTACTCAATGTCTATGCCTGTCTGGCCGGTGTCTATTCACTGTGTCCACCTAATGGGTTTTGGTCAATTTAGAAAATAAAGGGTGTGGCCAAAGAACTTCACACGGCACTATGCGCAACACACTTTTCAGAGAAAAGCATTGGGTGACTGCAATAGAAATATAAGGGATAATGCGCCCCTTACAGAGAATGACCATATAGAACTTTTATATAGTACTTTATTACAGGACAGGGAACTCCTGAGGTAGGCGTAATGTCCTTATATTATAACTGTGAAGGGGCCCATTATTCTTTATAATACATAAGAATCGGATACCTTACACCTCATCACATTTAAATTCTAGCCTTGTCCCTATTTCCACCTTAAATCCCCCAAGCTACCTTCTGCTAAACTTAACCCAGTAGAAAGAACATCCCATCCCAGCACTATGCGGTTTAAACAAGTCTTTGCTGGAGGAGGAGAGAGACATTGAGTTATGAAGAGGACAGGAAGCAAGCTCCAGCAGGTTCTGTTACTGAAGTTAAACACTGCCCAAAAAAATGCAGTCATTGTCCAGGCGATGAACACTGGAATGGGTGGGAGTAGTGGGATATAAGAAGAAATGTCACTTAGTGACATAGCTGAGTGCTTTTATAAGGATATATACCACTGCAGCTCCCATTACCAAATATCACACTTATGTATGTATTACACGCATAATATAGGGGGGTATGGTAAGGGGGAATATTAATTTGGCTTGAAAAAGCCAAATACTGTTCTTTCTTTTTTTCTTCTTTTTTTCTTACGTTTTATTCTTCCGCTTTTTGGACTGTATCTCCTCCCACAGTTTTTGAGCTACAGACGTGCGGGGCATATAGGAGAAGTGTGCTATCTTCTAGCTAAGGAATCCGCGGGAGCTTTTGCGGCATTATCTGCGAATTTCCGGACATTTTTTCCATATGAGACTATAATGGTAAACAATCCTCAAATGTTGGATATTTCAAAACAGTTTTTTTCATGGTCATAAATACAAATGGGTGATACCCCCAAACCCCCACACAGAACCCAGGTACACCCACCTACTGACCTACCTTTCCATTACCATGGAAGCCATATTTAAAGGGTAACTAAAGTAAAAAAAACTAATTTAGATTTATCCTCAATAAAAGATAGTTTTATATGTATAAACACAAAAAGACATACCCCCTCAACCAGACCAGGTACACACACCTACTAATCTACTTATCCATTACTGTGGCAACCATACTTAAAGGGTAACTAAAGTAAAAAAAAAAAAACTTAATTTGATTATCTCAATAAAAGATAGTGTTTATGGCTGTAAACATAAAAAGACATACCCCCTCAACCAGACCCAGGTACACACACCAACTGATCTACTTATCCATTATGGTGGCAGTATATTTAAAGGGTAACTAAAGTAAAAAAACAAATTTAGATTTATCTCAATAAAAGATAGTTTTATGGTTATAAAATAAAAAAGTTCATATGCCACACCCCAGGTGGTCAAACAGTACAAATATCCCTACTTCAAGGGAATGAAATACTCAAAAATATCACGGTGACTTGAATCCGTTTTACTTGCAAAGTCTACCGTGATATTTGATGTTTTTTTTTATGGTTATAAACACAAAAAAAGACATACCCCCTCAACCAGACCCAGGTCACACACCTACTAATCTACTAATCATTATGGTGGTAGCCATACTTAAAGGGTAACTAAAGTCAAAAAAACTAATAGAATTTCCTCAATAAAAATAGTTTTATGGTTTGTAAAACAAAAAAGACATACCCCCTCAACAGACCCAGGTACACACACCTACTGATTTACTTATCCATACTGTGGAGCCATAATTAAAGGGTTAATAAAGTAAAAAAAAATAATTTGATTAATAAGAAAAAAGGTTTGTTTTAAACCCCAATGGCACAGGTACATACCCTACTGACTACCCTCCATTAGTGTTGCAGCCATACCTTAAAGGTAACTAAAGTAAAAAAAATAATTTTGACCAATCTCAAAAAAGTTTGTTTTTTAACCCCCAACCCCACACAGGTACACACACCTACTGATCTACCCATCATCCATTACTTGGAGTCATACTTAAAGGGTAACGGCAGTCAAAAAACTTTTTTGAACCAATCATCAAAAAAGACTGACAGCAGAGATTCAAAAAAGATCTTATTGAAAATGCGTGCTAATTTTTGCCTAACAAAGATGTTAGCTTTCTGATTGATTGGATCAAAATAGCACCACTTTGGGCTGGGTACACACAAAAGTTTTTTGTTGTCCCAAACAAGCGTTCACTACAAACTCATCATTCCATTGAGTTTTAAAATCTGAGCAAACACACATATTTCCTTCCAAAATGCAGCCTTCAAGCCAAATTCAAAGTTTATACTTAACTTTCCCTTTCTAGTTGGAATTTTATATTTACAGTGTGAATTCCCAACGCAGTTCTTTATAAAATTTCAATAAACAGAATTTCGTAAAGAAAAGATTATTCGGTATTGGAAATCTTGCCCAAATCAACATAGCAAAAATAAATATCAATCTCACCAAATGTCCTGAATTTAATAGTATGCCACAGGCATGGGGTGCACACAGAGGACATTGCAACCAACTATCCCCGAAGAGGAGTAATAAATAAGGGTCATTACATAAAATTTTTACGTCACCTGTGTTTTTAAACAGTTCTTGGAACTAACCAAAACTTTAAGCTAAGTATTGGTGCAAGTCTAACATACATACAGGCAGTAATCATAGAGTTTTACACACATACACACAACATATATATTTCTTATGTGATAATAAATGGTATTCCATGTGCAAATAAAAAGGAAAAGGGCAGAAGGAGCTGGTGTTAAAAACAAATGTTGGAACTGGACAGGTTCTAGCAATTACTGTCATGTTCTAACTTTTACATTAGCTGCAAGTAACATTAAAAACTGGACCATACAATCTGCCGCAATTATTCACAGTCAATATGTAAAAACCGGAACATTAAGTGCTTGCGTATAAATGTTCCATATTTTACACAGTAAGCTGATGGAAATGATTGCTGCAGATAGACAAATTCATGATTACTCTCCTGGAACACCTCAAAATTCTAAAAGCAAAGAGAAGTTTTGATATCAGTGAAGAGTACATAAGTACAGTGGGAGGGGGAATTAAATTCCAAAGGTCTCTTCTGAGATTGCCTTCCATGCAAACGAAATAATCCCAGTTTACTGTACCTGTAGCAATAGCCTCAGTTTGCTGTACCTGTATCAATAGTCCCAGTTTTCTGTACCTGTATCAATTGTTCCAGTTTGCAGTACCTGCATCAATAATCCCAGTTTGCTGTACCTGTATCAATAACCTCAGTTTGCTGTACCTATATCAATAGTTCCAGTTTACAGTACCTGTATCAATAATACCAGTTTGCTGTACCTGTATCAATAGCCTCAGTTTGCTGTACCTGTATCAATAGTTCCAGTTTGCAGTACCTGTATCAATAATCCCAGTTTGCTGTACCTGTATCAATAGCCTCAGTTTGCTGCAACCGTATCAATAATTTACCTATTGATCTATCTACCTATCTCTCTCTCTCTCCATCTGTCTCTATTTCTCTTTGTATATGCCTATGTCTAGCACTCTTTTTGTAGATATCTGCCTGTATCTCTCTCTGTCAATATTTTTATGTCTGTCTCTTTATGTCTATCTTTTTATATCTCTGTCTGTCTCTCTGTGTCTATCTATCTATTCATATCTCTTTATCTGTCTATTTCTCTTTATCTCTTTATTATATTATGCTATATTTATATTTTTAATATTATATTAATTTTCCAAACTATCCACCCCACAAGGCCACGCCCACTCCCACGACGGTTATTATTCTCTTTTGCGTCGTCGTCCCCTGGAAAATTTCTGCGGATGCCCATGGTAATGTATATAAACCCAGTGTCAGCAATCACCTCAGATAACTGCAGGGTTAATATTTATACAGTACGCATATAGTACACGTCCATACACTAAATCACCTCTAGATGGAACTCTAACTCTTAAAATTAGTGCTGTTACTGTATTTAGAAGCCAAGGTTGTTGTTTTTTTTAACTAGAAGTGCAAAATAGTAATGGAGACAGATAGTCAGTATAAGTTTATCTCAGAAGAGAATAATCTGCTTAATTTGAGGTAAATGTTTGCAAATGTACTGCAATCAATCTAGCACAAAGACAAAAGGACCAAGAGTGACCATGGACACAGCTAGTTTAAAGCTGGGTACACATCATCCAGTATTTCTGGCTGACCAACCAGACAACATTACAGTGTATCGGACGATTGGCCAGAAATATTGGATGTTTGTTTTTTGGGTAGCCACAACCGACCTTTCGTCCAAATGGGTGATGGGACACGCTGGAAAACCACGGCCAATCCTGTGGTCCTCTATGGGCCACAGGCTCGATCATGGGAACTGTCAGCCAGAACGAATACATCTCATGGTGTGTACCCAGCCTAAAGTAGTTCATGCATATGTCTGTAAGAATGTTGTTGTTTTTATAAGGGAAAGCATTGTTGGGAATAAATGGCCACTAATGCATAGGACAAATAATAGAGGTATTAATTAATTTACAACTGTTTAACAACCATATCAGTTATGACAAGGATTTACCAGTCAATGGAAGAGATACAGTAACACTGTAGGTTACCGCTTAAATGAGTCTAAAATCCACGCTTACCAATGTAATATCTTTTGAGAGTGGGTTTATTCTCTGTGTTTAGGGTAGTACATAGTAGTGCAAAACTTATTGAATTAGGGCATATAGCTCCAGCTCTCCAGCAAAGGTTACCTGTCCTCATTTTAAAATATGATTGGTCATTATTTCTATCCTAGCAATCATTTGGTCACATATTAACCAATCATATTTCAAAGCTGAACTTACCATGAGAATGCTGTTACTGGTGCTTTAGAAATATGATCGATCGGGAACAAAGGCGAAATCTATGAATATTAGAAGTCACTCAGGAGTTTCATGACCATTTCAAAGCACAGGGCCACAGGCTGGGTACTTTAAATATTGTAATCTCTAAAATGTTTATGTTTTAAAGTAAAAATTTTTATTATTTTTTGTCATAATACATTTGTTTCAGTATTTCAAATGAGCAATATAGCTTAGCTTACTGCGTTTACTGCTTCTAATTTTTAAGGACAGAAATTTAGTTAATAATGTTTTGCCATACCCTATTTAATATTGCAGTACCGGACTACCCAGCATTGTAACAAACCCACCCCACCTCATCCCAGTTTGAATAAGATTATTCCAATTCCAGTACTGGCTGCCCTTCATCACACGCACAGGTCCACCATTAACCAGCCCATGCTAGTGAGAGTTACAGTTTTTAAACATCCTGAGATCTCCTGGTTACCTATCTATGATTTTATATCTATGTCCTGCAGAATATACATTTTAATTTCCACCCAATGTGTAAACTTTGTAAGTCATTATGGGAGACAGTAAAGGTTACAATGAGCAGGTACCATAACAGAGGATTATGGGTAGGGAGCAGGTGGAGCTGCAGTGAAAAATCTACACCTTTATATGGGTGTAGATATTTATGCTATATTTTGAAAACTACAACTCTCGGCATTCCCTGTCTGCAGTGGAGGGGAAGATACTGGAAAGTTTGATACGGGAACATATTCTAGAGTATATTTTAAGGACTTACCTTACAGGAAATAATCAACATGGATTTAGGAGGAATAGATCTTGTCAAACTAACTTGTTTGGCTTTTATGAGGAAGTGAGCAGCAATTTAGACTTTGGCATAGCAGTAGATTTAGTGTACTTTTTAGTGGATTTTGCTAAGGCTTTTAATACTGTCCCCCATAGGTGACTAATGTATAAGATGTTGGGCTGCAGTGGCACATTTGTACATGGATAGAAAATTGGTTTGTGGATAGGATGCAGAGAGTAGTTGTTAATGGGGCTTCATCATTATGGACTAAAGTTCTAAGTGGTGTACCGCAGGGTTCAGTGTTGGGGACGCTTCTATTTAACCTGTTAATAATGATTTGGAAGTGGGTATTGTCAGAAAGGTTTCTGCATTTGCCTACGACACAAAACTTTGTCGACCATTAAGAACCTCGGAGGATGTGCAATCGTTGCAGGGGGATCTAGATAGATTGTCACATTGGGCTGCAAAGTGACTGATGAGATTCAATGTTGATAAATGTAAGGAGATGCATTTTGGACTTAAAAAACCTTGTGCTACTTATACTATAAATGGGTCTGTGTAAAGTGAATCCCCATTGGAAAAGGATCTTGGGGATTTGGTGGATAACAAACTTAAAGGTAGCAAGCAGTACCAGACAGCAACAGTTATAGCCAACAAGGTATTGTCTTGTTTAAACAGAGGTATAGATTCATGGGATAAAAATGTAATTCTCCCTCTTTACGAAGCATTGGTAAGGCCTCATTTGGAATATGCAGTGCAATTTTGGAATCCTGTGTACAAAAAGGACATCTTGGAAAATGGAGAAGGTTCAGAGAAGAGCAACTAAATTAATAAAGGGAATGGGGGAGCTTGAATATGAAGACAGATTGGATACATTACAATTAAGTTCACAAGAGAAAAGGCGCTTGCATGGGGATGTGATTATTGTGTATAAATACATTAACGGGCCATACAATACACTATCTGGGGCATTGTTTACCAAAAGAACATGTCAGAGGACACGCGGACATCCCTTAAGACTTAAAGGGCAAGTCCAGCCCTAAAACAAAAACTTACATACAGGTAAATCACCCCCCAAAACCCTAAACGGTAATAGTTTGAAATGTAAAATATATAAGTCTAACCTGAAATCCTGCACAATGTCCTGTTGTTCCTGTTTCTGCTTCCTGGCTCTTCCAGTTAGTAACTGTCAGTTATGGATTTAACAGTTGACATCACAGCCAATGACTGAATGTTAATCCCTGTCTGCCTCTTCTGAGCATGCCCAGGCTCAGTACAGGCTCTGTACAGGTTTCTAAATTGCTCAGTTTCCATGAGGCATCCAGAAGCATAGCAGGCCTACAGTAATGAATTCATAGGACAAACTATGATATATCAACATATTCTAAAGAGGCCATTCTTTCTAAAAGATGTTTTTATGAGGGTGGAGTTGTCCTTTAAAGAAAATAAGTTTAGTTTTCAAGTTCAGAAAGGGATTTGCACTATGAGTAACGGTAAAACTATGGAGCTATCATCCACTGGAAGGTTCATTGGATAGTTTAAAAGAAAGCTGGATGAGTTTCTGCAAACAAGGAATGTTGCAAGTTACTGGTATTGATACATAAAGTAGAGTTGGATATTTCCGATTGCCACTTGGAGTCAGGAAGGATTTTTTTCCCCCTTCAAAATTCTGGTGGGTTTTTTATCTTCCTCTGGATCAACAGTTAGGCAGGAAACTTTGGAGTTTTAAAGGATAAGTGCACTGTAAAATCAAGTTATGTTCATTTGAAAGCTGCAGCTTTAAAAATACTGTTACCATATTTTTTTTTACCTATGTCCCTCCAGAGCCTAGCTTTGTGCCTTGAAAGTTGCTGACATCTTGTTACTGGTTTGCTGAGATTTCCTCTGCTTTCTCCTGCTTGAGCCTCAAACAGTAATGCCAGTTAGTTCCGTGCACACTCACGTGCACGGAACTCACAGGCATTACTGTTTGAGACTCAAGCAGGAGAGTGCACAGAACTCACAGGCATTACTGTTTGAGGCTCAAGCAGGAGAAAGCAGAGGAAATCTCAGAGGGGCGGAGCTTAACATTTAGAAAACCAGTAACACGATGTCAACAACTTTCAAGGCACAAAGCTAGGCTCTGGAGAGGCATAGTTAAAAAAAATGGCAATAGTATTTTTAAAGCTGCAGCTTCCAAATGAACATAACTTGATTTTACAGTGCACTTATCCTCTTAATATCAATCATCTGGAGGTCCACATACCTGCTGTAGTTATAGGTGAGCCTCATCAAGTGGTAGATTTTTCTTATCATCACTAGAATCATCCACATCGCATACATCATTATGGCCAGAAGGATTTAAAAAAACAATGAAATCATATGTCATCTGTTACCATGCAGACACTTGCTCTGGTCTCATGCATAGGTGCAGGTGCAAATAGAAGTTTGTAACTTTGTTCTATGGGAGATTGTTACTTTTCTGTCACTGACCTCTGCTAGTAGAATCATGGTCAGAGGTTTAACCCCTGCCGTTACCATCACTCCAGCATTAATGTTTTTTTTTACCCAGGCCAGGGATCTCTGCAAAAACTACCCAGACACTACAAGAGTTTAAGTTAAACATAGTTGTCTGTATTTCTATCCAAAATGCCATCCTGTATAACATTCTAACAGGGAGATTCAATAAAAGTTCTTATTGTTTAAAATGGTGCTAATTTAGCCCCAACCAATCAGATCTTATTTAACATTTGAAAGCTAACATCTGATTGGTTGGGGCAAAATTAGCACCATTTTAAACAATTTTAAAGTACATTAGAGCTGTTGATAAAGCAATATTTTCCCAGATGAAAACATAGTAAGAGGCTGGGAGCTTGTGCATCTGGATATATTAGCCCTTTATCTGCCATAGTGTTATTTAGTGTAACATGATATTCATGCTGCATATTGTCTTGGATTGATAACAATGCATTCTCAGTTTCAGTTATTACAGACTTATTTTAAAGACTGGAATTCTTCTACCCGACCCTCAGTTCTCTTTACCAGAACCCAACCCGGAACCAATTCAAAGTCAACGTGGGCTACCCGAACCCGACCCGCAAATCAGGTGACACGTGGGTACCCAACCCGATGCAGGACTCTAGCCCATGCTACTATCGAGATATACCAGGTGGCAGAACTTACATATAAAGTATATGACATAATATCATTGGACACTGAATAATATCATCAGTTAAAGGGTCCACCCCCAAAACTATATTTTAACCCACTACTGGCCCCACTGTGTAGTGTAACAAAATCCTTACCTTAAATCCCTGCTCCAAATGGCTGCCCTGCAATGTCCCTGTAAAGTGCCAAAAAGTAAAGACCAGGAGCCTGCCCGTGCCCCATAGTGTGTCTTCTTGACTTCCTCCTGTCTCTCCTCCGGGAGAAGTTTGGCATGCGCACTAAAGCCCTCCCCCCTCCCTCTCCCTCCTGTTTTTCTCTCCCTCCCTCCCTCTATCTCCAAACCCCTTTTCTGTAGTGTAGGGCTCCCCACCCCAGCCCCAACCGCTCTATTATTTTGTAAAAAATCTCCCCCGATCTGTACTTACATTACCTCTTTCCCCTGGCGTTCTACACTGTCGACAGCCGCATCCCTGAGAATCAGCCAATCACAGACGCAGATGCTGGACAACAGAGGTCGGGTAAGTGCATTTCTGGGCTGACTTTAAACTTTTCAAGCTGGCGTTTAGGGTTGGAGGGGGGGTCCCATACATTTAATGATTTATTTTTTTAAACAGGAGAGATGCAGTACTGAGGAATCCAGAGGGAGGGGAAAGAGGGGGGGGGGGAGCTCCACTGTGCATGCCAGAGTCCTCTAAGAGGAGCAGGAAGTAGCAGGCACTGGATTACACACATACAGCTCCTACTCTTTACTTTCATCAGGCACTGCAGGACAACCATAAGGAGCAGAGGAGAAAGCTAAGGATTTTTTAACACTACACAGTGGGGCCAGCAAATTTTAGTTGTGGGGGTGGCCATGCCCTTCAAATATTTTGTGTCATAAGCCATGTTATATGCCATGCCTAAATCATGTAAGCATGGGATTTTACTATTTATTTTTGCAGGTAAAATTTCAAAACAAAACAGAATACCCAACTAGTGTGATATTTAGTCACCCAGCCTACTTAAATGCTTAATTTTTGCTGCAGTATTTCTGTGATGGAGATGTTATTGGGGCTGTAGCAAAGGTAGCAAACTGAGATCTGTTGTTAAATGTGTACAGGAGAGGCTTTGAGATGATTGAACAGACTTCATTATTTCCTCTATACAGGTCTAAATTCTGCCATTCTATTACCTGAACCAAAAGTGTTTCAGTATCCCATCCATCACCTTGTCCAGCATAAAATGCTGAATATTTATATTAAATTGGAACTTTTTTCTATGAATAAGGAATTTGATTCAATCTTATAATATGTGGCGTCTCGAGGGAAAGGAAATTGAGCTGAAGGTCGCTTAAGGCAACTGAGAAAATTGTATTATCCAAATACAAAATTCTATTTCTCATCATCAAAACCAAAAATACAGCCATAGGGAATCAGAGGGTCACTAGAGAATTCAATTAGAGATGAAAATGGAAAAGGTGCATATTTCAACTCTACTTTCAATCTTCCAAACAAGTGGCAACTGGGAGCCTAAAGAGTAATGGGAAACATTTGCCAATTCTGTCTAACTTTTATTTTGAGGTAACTAAGAAAACATGTTATTATCTAAAAGAAACAGGGTGCAATACCATCTAGCTACACTTCCATCCCCTGTGTTTTATCATGCCCATGGGTATAAAGTTAAATATATTCAAATTCATGTAACTTAATTTATAAATGATAACAGAAGACGCATACCTACTAGGCAAAACATTCAGTTTCAGTGTATGTTGTTAAATTCGCATATTGCCATTGGTGTTAAAAAGATCCCAAAATACTTCTGGGGCTTATTTAATGAGAATGTTTTCCTGTACTATTAATCTGAAGCAACCAATCAAATGATATCAGATTTCTAACTGCGGTAGACTAGTAAAAAGATAACATTTGATTGGTTGCTGCAGATTAACATCGACGCCTCTTGGCTGTGTACACACCAGTTTTTGTCCCGAGCACTCAGTTGGGACAAATGACTGTTGGTCGTGGCAATAGTGGGTCCGGCCACAAGTGTGTGCGACCAATCGTGCAATCCCATAGGGAACCGCATGATCGGCCGTGATTTACTGACAGTCCTGATCGCCTGTTCGTCGGATACGGCCACCCCACATCATCAGATATTTCCCGATACACGGCACTATCGGGCGGTCATCTGGAAATATCTGCCCTTTATCTGTTCGTGCTGTAATTTAACTGGCTCAGAGTAGGTTAAGGTTATAGAGAGCTGTGTAGCTCACTGTGAGTGTGTCTCACTGTATTTTGAATAAAAATCTGATTTTACAAAAAGACATGTCAAATGTAAAATGCATGGTGCATGGTGTATGTTATCTATAAAATTAACTATAATCCAATTCCACAATATATGGGTTTCTGAAGAATTATTTAATACATGTCTAGGGGCTCTGACAATACTTTTTTAGGGAAAAAACATACATACATTACCTGCACCCGTTCCCACAATGTAGTGCCATGTGCCACCATTATTACATCACGTGAACACAAGTGGTAAATTGCGATCTTTTGCAAGGGCTTTAATTTTTGTGCAAGAAACTAGAAGAAAAAAAAAATGCTAAATTTACTGCATCACCTGCACTGTGCTAATTCCGAAAATCTTTGGAAATGATAAGTACAAATCCCATGCTAATAGTATATCAGGTAGTTTACGTTTTGCACTTATTTCCCTCAGGATGGGATTTTGCATCTCCCTGACAGTTGTATACTTACCAGGGGGAGAGCTGCTCTTGCTTATACTGACAGCTGATTCGCACACTGGCACAACATCCCTCCTATCCTCTGCACATGTGTGCCCTTAGGAATGATGGGAGGAATATCAGGTATGTTGGCAGGTCAGTTTGATCAACTTCATTTGATGATTTTGGATGTGATTTTTTTTTTGTTGATAGCTGAAAACACAAGGGGGCTTATTTATAAAGGTTCGTTAACTTTTCGCGGCCGTTTTCGCGGACATTAACGCATAAATCCCGTTTACCGCGATTTATAAAAGTCCGAAAACGGCCGCGAAAAGTTAACGAAGCGTTAACCTTTCGCGGCGATACTTACCTGTTACCGCCGCTTCTATTTATAAAGCGGCGGTACTGGTTTCGCTCGGAGTATCGGCTGTTTTACTTCACACACTTGAAGGTGGCGAAGTCAGCCGATACTAACCTCCCGCGGCGGGGATGGGCAGGCAACCCGCGGCGGGTGGTCGCACCTGCCCCGGGAGACACGCCACCCCGCCACAACCACCGCCGCCGCCGCTTCCCAGCAGCCCCTCCCAACCCGTTCCCCGTTCGCGGCAATCTCGGAACGGGAGGCTAGGAGGGGTGCGCGGGAAGGGGGGCGCAGCAGGTGGTCGCGACCACACCGCCGCGAACCCCCTCCCCGGCAACCCCTCAAGCCCCCCGCCCGGCCGCTCCGGGGAGGGGACGGGAGGGAGCCGTGGGGGGGTGGAGGCTCCCTCCAGCAGGGCCCTGAGAAGGGGCTTTTGGGGCTTAGGGGGTCCCACAGCTCGAACGGGACCCCCCTCCCCGGCCCTTGTAAGGGCCTTTGAGGCACTTACAAGTGCCCTTGCGGCTCTGACAAGAGCCTTTTGGGGCTTATGGGGTCCCGCAGCTCGAACGGGACCCCCTCCCCGGCCCTATCAGGGCCTTTGTGGCACTTACAAGTGCCCTTGCGGCTCTGACAAGAGCCCTTTGGGGCCCGCAGCTCGAAACAGGACCCCCTCCCGGCCCTTGTAAGGGCCCTTGCGGCATTACAAGTGCCCTTGCGGCACTGATAAGTGGCCTTTGGCGGGGGTCCGCAGCTCGAACCGGGACCCCCAGTGCGGTCTTAAAGAGCCCTTGGGCGACGTCTTCGGGCTGGGACACCAACCCCACTCAGGTCGCCGATGCCAGGCAGACTCACTGCGGCCGACAGTGAGCCCGCTGGCACCGCCGGCCTCAGCGGAGCGATGTTGCCAGCGCTTCTTTTTTCTTTCTTCAGCCATCTACTGCGATGGCATCTGAGTTCTCGGCGGAAAGCTCCTCTTTATATAGGTTTGCAGAAATCCATAATCCGTTTCTGATTGGTCAATTTTTAATACTTGCTTTACATTAACCAATCAGATTTCAGAACTTTCCAGAAATCTGATGGTTAATGTAAAGCAAGTATTAAAAATTGACCAATCAGAAACGGATTATGGATTTCTGCAAACCTATATAAAGAGGAGCTTTCCGCCGCGGAACTCAGATGCCATCGCAGTAGATGGCTGAGAAAGAAAGAAAGAAGCGGCTGGCAACATCGGTCCGCTGAGGCCGGTGGTGGCAGCAGGCTCACTGGCGGCCGCAGTGAGTCTGCCTGGCATCGGCGACCTGAGTGGGGGTGGTGTCGCCAGCCCGAAGACGTGCGTCGGATCAAGACGCCGGCAACATCGGCCTCGTGAGGTCGCCGCGCCGCGGGGGTACCCCTGGCGGCCGCAGGGGTACCTCTCGGGGGTCGGCGGCCTCGGCGGAGCTGGTGTCGCCGGGACTGGAAGAAAGAAGATGTCACCCAAGGGCTCTTTAAGAGCCGCAAGGGGTTCGGTTTCAGCTGCGGGACCCTCCAAAGGCACTTGTCAGTGCCGCAAGGGCCCTTATAAGGGCCGGGGAGGGGGGGTCCCGGTTCGAGCTGCGGGACCCCCTAAGCCCCAAAAGGCCCTTCTCAGGGCCCCGCTGGAGGGAGCCTCCACCCCCCCAGCGGCTCCCTCCCGTCCTCCCCGGGAGCGGCCGGGGCGGGGGGCTTGGAGGGGTTGCCGGGGAGGGGGTGGCGGCGGGTGGTGCGACACCTGCTGTGGCCCCTCCGGCAGCCCCTCCTAGCCCTGTCCGAGATTGCCGCGAACGGGGAAAGGGTGGGAGGGGCTGTGGGAAGCGGGGCGGGTGGTCCGCGCTGCCGCGCGGGGGGTGTGGGCGGGTGGGCGTATGCCCCGCCCCCTTAGGAGCGGCGTCGGGAAGGGATTTTAAGTCCCTTCGTGGCGATACTATCAGTATCGCGAGAGGGGCTTAAAATTACCGCAGCACATCGCGGCCGCGATAGGTATCGCGGGAATAGCGCTCGCCGTTATAAATACGGCGATAGCGCTATTTCGCGGGACGCGATGTGCGGCGGTAATTTTTTGCGCTAACATCGTTTCTTTATAAATTGCCCCAAGGTTCTACATGCAAAATAGAAAAAGAGAAAAGTGTGTTTTGTGCAACAATGAGTTCAGGTCAGGTGGAACTTTATGAGTTCGTTCGAACCCCCTCCAACCCTAAACGCCAGCTTGAAAAGTTTAAAGTCAGCCCAGAAATGCACTTACCGACCTCTGTTGTCCAGCATTGCGTCTGTGATTGGCTGATTCTCAGGGATGCGCGTCGACAGTGTAGAACGCCAGGGGAAAGAGGTAATGTAAGTACAGATCGGGGGACATTTTTACAAAATAATAGACGGTTGGGGCTGGGGTGGGGAGCCCTACACTACAAGAAAAGGGGTGGGAGTAGAGGGAGGGAGGGAGAGAAAAACAGGAGGGAGAGGGAGGGGGGAGGGCTTAGTGCGCATGCCACATCATCAGATATTTCCCGATACACGGCACTATCGGGCGGTCATCTGGAAATATCTGCTGGTGTGGGGCGGCCGGCCATATCCGATGAACACGAGATCAGGACTGTCAGTAAATCACAGCCGATCATGCAGTTCCCTTTCGGCCGGTTGGTTGTTTGCATAACAATTCTTATGCCAAACAAGTTTTGCAGAAACCACAAACGTGAGTAAGGTTTCTCTCAGAAAAAAAAAACTGTGCATGCCAGAAACCTCTAGAAGGAACAGTTAGAGGCTCGTACTCACTTTCCTGTATTTTAGTCATGCAGGACAAGCATATTCAACAGAAGACAAAGGTAGGTGTCATTTAACACTACACAGTCAGGGTTATTCAATAAAAGTTCTTGCTAATTTTGCCTCAACCAATCAGATATTAGCTTTCTAATGTTAAATAAGATATGATTGGTTGAGGCAAAATTGTCATCATTTTAAACGACAAACTTTTATTGAATCTCCCTGAGTGTGCTCAGCATTAGGGCAAATTTCAGTTGGGGGGGGGTTAACATGCCCTTTATCTGTTCGTGCTGTAATTTAACTGGCTCAGAGTAGGTTAAGGTTATAGAGAGCTGTGTAGCTCACTGTGAGTGGTCTCACTGTATTTTGAATAAAAATCTGATTTTACAAAAAGACATGTCAAATGTAAAATGCATGGTGCATGGTGTATGTTTATCTATAAAATTAACTATAATCCAATTCCACAATATAGGGTTTCTGAAGAAATATTTAATACAATGTCTAGGGGCTCTGACAATACTTTTTTAGGGAAAAAACATACATACATTACCTGCAACCGTTCCCACAATGTAGTGCCATGTGCCACCATTATTACATCACGTGGCACAAGTGGTAAATTGGATCTTTTGCAAGGGCTTTAATTTTTGTGCAAGAAACTAGAAGAAAAAAAAAATTGCTAAATTTACTGCATCACCTGCACTGTGCTAATTCCGAAAATCTTTGGAAATGATAAGTACAAATCCCATGCTAATAGTATATCAGGTAGTTTACGTTTTGCACTTATTTCCCTCAGGATGGGATTTTGCATCTCCCTGACAGTTGTATGCTTACCAGGGGGAGAGCTGCTCTTGCTCATACTGACAGCTGATTCGCACACTGGCACAACATCCCTCTATCCTCTGCACATGTGTGCCCTTATGAATGATAAAAGCGGCGGGGTACTGGTTTCGCTCGGTCAGTACGGTGTTTTACTTCGCCACCTTGAAGGTGGCGAAGTCAGCGCGATACTAACCTCCGCGGCGGGGATGGGCAGGCAACCCGCGGCGGGTGGTCGCACACTGCCCGGGAGACACGCCCACCGCCCACACCACCCGCCGCCGCCGCCGCTCCCAAGCAGCCTCCCAACCCGTTCCCGTGTCGCGGCAATCTCGGAACGGGAGGCTAGGAGGGGTTGCCGGGAAGGGGCCGCAGCAGGTGGTCGCTGGGGGGGGTGGACTTTCCAGAAATCTGATTGGTTAATGTAAAGCAAGTATTAAAAAATTGACCAATCAGAAACGGATTATGGATTTCTGCAAACCTATATAAAGAGGAGCTTTCCGCCGCGGAACTCAGAGTCATCGCAGTAGATGGCTGAAGAAGAAGAAAGAAGCGGCTGGCAAACATCGGCTCCGCTGAGGCCGGTGGTGCCAGCAGGCTCACTGGCGGCCGCAGTGAGTGGCTGGCATCGGCGACCGATGGTGATGGGGTTGGTGTCGCAGCCCGAAGACGTCGCGTCGGATCAAGACGCGGCAACATCGGCTCGTTGAGGTCGCCGGCGCCCGGGGGTACCCTGGCGCCGCAGGGTACTATCGGGGGTCGGCGCCTCGGCGGGCTGTGTCGCGGGACTGGAAGAAAGAAGACGTGCCCAAGGGCTCTTTTAAGAGCCGACTGGGGGGTCCCGTTTAGCGTATGCCCCGCCCCTTAGGAGCGGGTCGGGAAGGGATTTTAAGTCCCTCGCGGCGATACTATACAGTATCGCCGCGAAGGGGCTTAAAATTACTGCAGCACATCGCGCCGATAGGTATCGCGGGAATAGCGCTCGCCGTTATAAGTACGGCGATAGCGCTATTTTCGCGGCGCGGTAATTTTTTTGCGCTAACATCGTTTCTTTATAAATATGCCCCAAGGTCTACATGCAAAATAGAAAAAGAGAGAAAGTGTGTTTTGTTGCAACAATGAGTTCAGGTCAGGTGAAACTTTATGAGTTCGTTCGAACTCGAACTATCTGAACTATGAACTAGTTTGAGTTTTCGAACTCACAGACCTATTTTCGATTTGATTGTTCGATTTCGGTAACCCTCAAATGTAGCCTTCAATTTCGGGAAACCTTGACTGTATCATCCAGTAACTCTGGAATGTAGCGTTCAATTTCAGTAAACGTATGTAATGTAGCATTTGATTTCAAATGTATCGTTCGGTAACCCTTGATGTAGCGTTCTGTAACCCTTGATTTGGCCATAAAACCTTGAATGTAGCTGCGGAAACCTGACAATGTTCGAACGTGGGGGGAAAGAAGTGTTTTAAACGAGTTTTGGTGATATGTACATGTTCCCAGACCATTTTTAGGTGCCACAGCCATTTAAAGTAAGTTACTATTGCTATTTTATCTGTATTTTATCCAAACTTTTCAAACTATTACTCCCCATTGACTTTAACAGGTTCGTTTTTGTAATTCCGAACTTCCGAACTTTTCTGAAGTTCGGAAGTTTGAAAACAAACTGAACTTCAGGAAGTTAGGCCAACTGTACTCTACAAGCACCGTAAACAAAGCATGTGAGCAACAGTGATTTCTAATTTAAATAGTATTGGATGGAACTCTTTTTCAGAAATTCAGATACAAAAATAAGTGTGTGTACATAAGTACATCATGTATCTATTATAAAATTTAGGGTGCATTTATCTGAATATCTGATTATTTCAAAGAGGGTAAAATAAATTATTTTTCTCAAACTGGTAACTGAATTAATTTGTAGCAAACATACAATGTCTGAATGATTATCAAACTGGCACAAAAAGTAGGTGAAACGCTATCTCTAATCTCCTGGTTTTGCCAAAAGCAAGACTTATTTACGTAGATGAAATGATCTATATACATAATGTGGCATTTAACAGATACTTCAAAGAACTGAACAAAACAGAAAGAGTAAAGTGCACAGAAGGCAAAATCTGTATGCATTCTATCTGAATACGTTAGGATTCTTTCATTAACATTAACCATAGATAGAAATATCATTGTCAGCACATGTATTTATGGTTTGACAAAAAATATGCAACCGTATATATGTAGAATAGATGCTTATCCAACAACACGTATCTGTATAATGAGATAAAGGCTCTGCACAACACAAGATATAAAAACAAGGATTCATGGTAGAAATGAACTGAACAATAAGGTTTGTGAGAAAGGAAAAAATAATAACTAGATGAGTTTTTTTGTGCTAAATGTATATATGTTATTATATAAGCTGTGGGATTTAGTGAAGCTTTTATGTATTGAAATTCCAGCCGAATGCTGTTTAAATACAGTGCTGCATTCAAGTACATATGTTTATATCTGAATATTATGAACATATATATTTTATGAACATATGATTTGTCGGGTAAAACATCCATTCTCCGGCCGCCCAGTTATAATAAATCAATGTCAGGTGATTTCCTACTTATAGGGAAGTGAATATTTTATAATGAAAAAACACGAGTACATTCAAATCTATTAGACTAATGACAAATGAAGATGGGGTTGCCTGGCCATAAACAGGTACTATGATACGATATTGAGCATTGAAATGTACAGCAATAATGTATTTTTCTGTATGAAGAAAATGCCCTTTGTCATGCTGGTCCACTCACTGCAATTCCTAGCAGATTGGGCACAATACAAAATGTAAAATAACCATACTAATAATATATTTGTAAGGGGCTGCCATAATGTCCATTATTGTGGTGTTTGCTGAAGACACAGCTATATTAATTTACTAAACTATCTGATTGCAGAATGCAAGCGTCTACTTTGTATTTTAAGTGATTAAGCATCTACTGGTGTATTAAGTAGTCACCCATCTAGAAGATGCCTAGTCCTAGTACATATAACCTTCATATAGAACGATGGTTCAGGCCTCAATTTGCACACATGACTGACAGTAAAGACTAGTAATAGATTACAAGTATAAACCCATCAGAGTTGACCTGTAATTACAGTGCAGACACATACATAGAGGGCAATGTATTGAGGGCCAATTTCAGCTCCCTGGTGCCCCAGTTTCTCTTGGTGCCCAGCATCTCTTGGTGGATTGTGATCCACAGGTTAACCATTGCAGGGATTTAGTGTCAACCATTAGCTGGTGTTTTTTAAATGTTCTGCAATGGTTAGCTGATCTCTAAAAACATTGCTTCCTGCATGGCGTTTAAGTGTCACTGACTGGTATTACATTGGTTACCGTGACTTTAACTCCAATTGTAGTACTGCAGCTCTTCACTTACACCGTGTACACCATCAGAAAAAGAATTTAACAAAAGCATGTTCCTCGCCAATTGTATATAGCCCTTAAACCAAATATTGCAAGTAGATATTCTCACCTGTAGGTTTGGCTCCCTTTAGAGGAAACTGCACTTCAAGCATCTTAATGCATGTTCATACATATCCCACACATCAACGTTTCTATCCAGTTTCTTCATCAAGATGATTAAAATAACATGACTAGAATATTAAAATGTACAACATCACATGATCATAACCACATGATACAGTTAACCTATCAAAATCGTTCCAATTCTCTACAACACCGTGTTAAAGGATATGTGACCAAAATTGTTGAATTCTTATCTATTGTTATATATTGGTTGTGGGGAAGGTTAGCAAGACAAAAAGCTGTATGGCCCATACATTTGTTAACATCACGAATAGTATGCAAAAATTGTCAAGTCCAATTATAACAAACTGATACACTCATTAGCTGGCCATACACTACCTTGACCTGACACCGATTAGACATTAAATCCAAGATAAATGATGAATTGATTGTAATGTTGAGTGGAGCAGCAAAATTACCTGCCAACGTTCCCACATATCCCAGCGCAATCATGTTTACGATATATTACAATCATAATACAATTGATATTATGATCATAATATAAATCACAAAATGATTGGTCCAGTCGATTTTTGGAACATTGCATTAATGTCAGGTGGTAATTTTGCAGGGTATGGCCAGCATTAAAGGGCATGTCCACCCCTTTTTACAACTTTTTATATAATGTAGGTATTGGTCCTCCCGCCCCAACCGTCATAATAGAAATTTGAGAAAGTCCCCCATCTTAACTTACCTTACCTTCTCCTCCACCGCCACTCCCGGCCCTTGCTTGCATGGAACTGCAAGCAGGGGTGGGACCGGCAGCCGGGTCCCTGATTGGCTGAGAGGCAGCCATCAGGGACGCGGCAGCGGTGCTCAGAACGCCGGGGAGGAATGGTAAGTATCAGGGGACTTTCTCTAAAATTCTATTAGGCGGTTGGAGCTGGGGAACCAATACCTACATTATATACAAGGGGTTTAGAGCTAGGGGGAGGGAGAGAAAAACGGGAGGGAGAGGGGGGGAGGACTCTCCTGCACATGCCTCAAACCTTGTCGAGGTTGAGGCAGAGACAAAGCACAGGATGAGTCATGGACAGCTACTACACTGCAGTTTTCCTGGCTTTGAGGGGCATAGCAGGAGAACGTTTGGAGCAGAGATGTAAGGTTTTTGTAAGGATTTTGTACACTACACGTGGGGGCAGTATGGGGTTAAATTTCAGTTTTTGGGGTGGACATGCCCTTTAAGCTTTCTATTTCACTTAATTGTTTTGATTTGGTTTTGACTCTCTTGCTTTGTTTGTTTTTTATTACACAAATCCCTGCCAATTTGTATGGGTGTGAAGAGTCTCTATATCTGCTGTATAACAATGTACAATCTTTTCATCTTTTATATATATATATGTATACTAGCAAAAGTGTGCCCGTTGGTGCACAGTGGAATTATGTGTGTATGTTTTGCTATGTGTAGAGTGCATTACTCACAGGAACCACCAGGAAAGATCCAGGGGGCCCTAATAAAATTAGTCTGAAGCGCTGAAAAAAAACAAGCAATCGCATCAAATTAATGAACAAACACACACTTATACTCCCTTACCTATACTACCTGCCAGCTAGATATAGAGGGTATATGTGGAATAAACTGCACGTTCAGAGAACAGACCAGGCAATAAACAGCCCCTTTGGGCAATCAAAAAGCACCATAATTATATTGATTTACTTTCCTGACCGAGCACACCCGTGACACTAGACCGATCCTGCCAGAACCACCTGTCTGTAGCATAGAAGAATGGGGAAAGGCGGCGGGTTCCGGCAGGTATCTAATAGGCAGGAGCACTTGGTTGGGTAAGTATATGGGTATATAACGGTATATGTTTATGGACCTCAAATCCTATACAGTATCCTGATTAACATGCAAAGTTCATACTTATTAGTAATTACCACAGCAAGTACCAGATTTACAGTCACTATAGAGTTAGGACGTGGTAGCACAGGATACTGATTGAATATATAGTTGGGAGAGGTGGGGATAGAGGAGCTAAAAGCTCCCCACAGAGTATAATAAAATAGAACCTTTATAACAATGGTACTCATAGAATCATGTTATTATAGAGCATTGCCCTAATAATGTAACATATAAACACATATATCAACACTAAAGCAATGGGTGGGGACATGCAAAGTATCTTATTTATAGCCTGTGGCAAAGGGTGTGTCTAGATATTACAGCCTATGATATAAAGCAGGCGTGCTTAACTCGTGACCTTTCACAAATCCCAAACATTCTCTGTTTTGCAGTTAGTTCCTTTTTAATGAACTTTTCACATGTTTAAAAACTAAAACTCCAGCATTCCTGACTGCACGGAATTCTGGAAAATGTAGTTTCATACATAATGGAATAAAGACATGTTCCTGACTTACAGACATTTAAAGCCTGAGGTCATGCTTTAGCGCTTCCTACCCAAGGGTTTGAACATGAAAGTGATCCATCTACCCTTCCCTTACATCCATAGCTATTGGATATTGGATTAGGAAAGCACTATATGGGTCGATCAGTGGCACGTTTAAGGCTTGGCTTTGCGGAGGCAGCTTGAGTATCGGAAGAGCACTTGTGCGTCCGTTGCAAAGTAATTTATCAGAGGTTGCGTGCCTCTTTATGTGAAAGTATTTAACGCAGCTAATCCATGAAGTCGTACACACGTGCGACGTGGGTGCTGACGCACGACGTATACAAATGGCTGTTTTTGGATGATAATACGGCGTGTATCGACAGAATGCCCATATGCACTGATTAAAGTGATCACTGGCACAATTATCAGCTATTCATACACACCAGTTGCACCCGCGATCTGTGCGTACAAACCTTAAGGCTGGGTAAACACCATTAACAAACCGTAGTGCCAAAATCAGTCGGCTGGAAATATCTAATGGTGTGTGGCGGGCAGCCGTGTTTGATGAGTTGGTCACCGTACAAACAAATCCAAGCAATCTTGCCACAATGTGCAATTCAATCTGAACAGCACCCTTGGACATCCTGAGACCCTATACAGGATCCAGAATAAATGCTAGGTTCATACTGGATTTACCATAGCAAGTTCCAAATTTACACCATTATGGGGTTAGAAACTTGAAAAACACAGGATACTAATTAGCTTTAACAAGTTAGGGAGAGGTGGGTATAAATGAGCTAAAAGCATCCCACAGGTATAAATGAAGTAGAGCCTTTTAAACAGAAGGTACCTCACAGCTTCACAGTTATTATTATATCAATAGTGGAAGAAAAAGGGAAAACTTGCCATTTCTTAAGAATGCTGGGTAGTTTCAGAAATGCAAAGTCATATAATCATTACAGACATCCACTTCCTGTCTAGCAACAGAAACTGGATTGTCTCATTACTTTCTATGTAGAGGGGGAGGGGGGAGTAAATGTGAGAGCCTGAAGAATTTTTTAATTGGCTAAGACTGTCACAGTTTTACAAACAGCACTAACGGGTGTAATACAGGAACTTCCTTACACTTCCTGTCTGTCATGTATAATGCCAAGAATTTTTTGATTTGCTAACAGTGTAAGATCAGAACCTATCATGGCTGTTAGTAAAATTCCAATTCTTTTAGTGTGTACATGGAGACCTGTAGAAATCCTGAAAGTGTGCATAACCTACATATTGAGTTTTCCATTCAAATTAGGGGTGTCCAGTAAAGTAAGTTACTTTATTAATGTATATCATTTGCTTTGTAATTCAGTAGTATGTAGTAGTACTATACTTTGTATAGTGTTATTTTTATGGTGATTTAAATAAATAGTGAAAAAAAATATATATAAATTTATTTATATAAATAGGGACATTCAAACGTTGCACTTCCTGGGTTGTATACCAAATGTATTACCAATAATATACCTGCATTGAAGTGCTGTGTCGAGTTGTCTTTCTCTCTAAATTGCTGCATAACTTATTAATATGTTAATGAATGTAGAATAGCTATACATAAGAACACTGAAACAACTTGCCCTAGCTTATCAATAAGAACCTAGTGCATAAATTCTGCACCTTTTACGATCGTAAGTGATGTCTATGCAATACCATGGTATTGCATAGACGATCACAGTTACGATCGTCTATGCATACCATGGTATTGTACAAACAAACAATTGCAATTGTACGACCATGGCTGTTTCAGATTCCTGCGCCTTTATAAATATGGCCCCTATTACAAGTTAACAAATTATTGTCTCAAGTCATGCTGGAGTGTTTGATGTTTGTGAGATTATAAAGATAATTTTCTATTGAGTCTACAAGGGCTCATACACACAATAGATAACTGGTTGCTGAAGAGGCTGGTGAATGATTGTGAACAACAATCTAGCATGTTACAGACTCCCACCTACACTCTTTTAGTACCTGCTTGATTGTTAAATAATGTAAGGGAGTGACAACCTTTGTTTTTTTACTTACCACAGGGGGTTGGGGTGTCTCCTGGTTGCTCTCCTTTACACAGAATAAAACAGACTGCTGGCATTGTAAGGGAACCATCAGATAAATGACATTAGACCAAAACAGTGAGCTCTAACAATCTTTATCTGATTTGTGTGCGTAGATCAACTTAGAGCACTAAACTTTTGGCTGCTCAGAAGTGAGCTAATTACAGTTGCCTGAATATCTATCAATCATTTTAGAGGATTCACTTTTCGAAAATCCTAGTGCACGGAACTTCCTTAATATGATCTTAACTGAACTTCCTTGTCCTTCTTGTTGTATTAATAAAGCAAGTAAACTATAATACACCTGTTACCAAAAGCAACAAAATGGGCTCTATGTGGTGTGATCCACCCAATACAAATATGTATTCATAATGGTTTATTGGGTGGATATCTATTCTTTGTCATCACTTTATTGGTTTACACGTGGTGTTGCTCTCTTGACAGATGACAGCTGCACACTGCTACTGTACTATATGAAACCAAGGAATCATTGAAAAGCCTTCAGGCCAGAGGGAACTGCTGTCCTATAATACTGTTGGCATTTTTTAGTACATGTAAATATTATTCTCAGAAATCTGTAATAGCCAATTCACATTTTTATGATGCTTAGTTACAATGCAGATACATTATTTTTGTACTTTACCAAAATATAAACAGGGAATAATAAACTTATAGACCAAAAATTATTATGATAGTTTTTTTATTGATGTTCAAACCCGATGTTTAGCAGTTTAGTTTTTAAATTTACGGGGTATTCCTGTTAAGGAGTTAGGGAAATTGGTGAATCTTGTTGTGCATCTTTATGTGAGTAACAGTTCTGTTACAACTTAGGATAACACCTCAGTAAACCATACTCATTATACATTGTTAATTTGTGCATTAGAGTTATTCTACTTGATTACCAAATAGAAATGAGTAAAGTTGCCTTATATCAATGCACATAAGTCAAAACAATATAATTTGTAATTAGTTTAAGGTTCACTCTGATTTCTCTACTGGATTTGATTACTCAAAAAGTACAAATTTAGCAGTAACATATTTGCATTTAATAATGAAAGAATGTATTTTCATACACATCTCTTGAGCCCATTTAAAATGAACTGAAAGATACCTACAGATGGAAAAAACCCTGTTGGGCTACCTAACATACCAGTAAGCCTTTTCTATCTGTATGATTATCTGTCAAAAAACAGCCCAGAAGGCCCAGCGAAAAGTGTGATTCTTTCAGTACTAGGGACTGTACATTTTAATATTTTCCAAAATTGAGGGAACTCAACTACCGGTAATAAGTTATCCTGAATATGTATACATTCGACTATTCAATGCACACAGCGTTGGAATTTGCATATGAATAATTCTGTGGGAAGAGTAAAAGAGAGTCTGTGTTTATTAGTAAGTTGACTAAAAGATTTGGGGGGGAAAAATAAGGCAAGTGAGATTAAAAGCAATATTAATCATTATTAAGATTATGCTCAAAATACTCGAAGCAGAGAAGCATGCTTTCAAGGCATATAGTTAGGGACAGCTGAAAAAAGTTAATTATTATTGATTAAGTGACAAATGAAATGCCTTTAACTTAAGGGTTAATGCCTTATTAAACTTCTGAAGTCTAATGCATACAGATTTCTCTCTAATCAATCAAGTAAAACAATCATAAATGAAACATGGCTGAATCTAGATAATTTAAACACATCACTAATAAATTGTTAAATACTTTCAGGGAGATTCAATAAAAGTTTTATGTTAAAATGGTGCTAATTTTGTCCCAACCAATCAGATCTTAGTTAACATTGAAAGCTAAATCTGATTGGTTGGGCAAAATAGCACCATTTTTAACGATAAGAACTTTTATGAATCTCCTGTATGTGTTTTCTTGCTAGAGTATCCAATGGATATAAAGCTGTTTTCAGTGTTACATATTGGGGTAATGTATCACTGGCAGCTGTACTAGATAAACAGCGAAATAGATGTGAATACTGCATTCAAGGTGAATATTGTAAAAAATGAATAAATTCTCAAAATTAGAATATAGAACAGCAAGCGTATTTGCCTTTAAATGACTAAACAGTTATTCAACAGGAAATTGGCCTAAATGGAATGCCCATGTTATTGCACTATATCTAAGGATTATATCTGTTGTATTCGTTAGGTCAACTGGACTTAAAGGGGCATATCCACCCCATTTTGCTAAATTTTCCCATTAGTAGCTTTCCTCCCCCAGCCCCAACCGCATAAAAGATTTACTAGAACTCCCCCGATCTTTACTACCTTACTCTTCCTGCGGCGCACTAAACCGGCCTCTGCTTGCATGGAACTGCAAGCAGGGGGCGGGACCAGCAGCCACGTTGTGATTGGCTGAGAGGCAGCCAATCATTGGACGCGGCTGCCCGCTGCACAAAACGCGGGGGAAAGAGGTAAGGTAAGTAAAGTTTGGGGGAGTTCCAGTAAAATCTTTTATAGCGGTTGGGGCTGGGGAAAAGATAGCTAGTATAAGGGGTTTTAACACTAGGGGGAGGGATTGCAAAACGGGTGGGAGAGGGGGGAGAGGGGGGGGGGCAGCCCAGTGCACATGCCAAACTTCTCCCGGAGGGGAGACAGGAGGCAGAGTCCTATATGGTATCTATGGTGGCCAGGTTTTGGGACTTTGGGGGGAGATTCAGGAGAACCATTTGGGAGCTGGGATGTAAGGTTAAGGATTTTATTACACTAACGGTGGGGCCAGTAGTGGGGGGAATTATAGTTTGGGGGTGGAACATGCCCTTTAAAGTTATATTCTTGAACTAAACTTTAGTCCAGTTCATCTAACTGAATAAAGATATACCTGGACTTGGATGAATGAGAAACCTTATATGCATAAATTAAGGATCTAATCACATGTTTTATAGGCATTACTTGCCCATTTGGGCTAATTTGCCCATGTTCGTATTGGAGCGCATGCGTTTACAACAAAAAATGGTGATCTAAAATGGGACTGCAGCACATTTATAAAATCAAAATCAGAAGAAAAAGTTAGTTAGGGGTTATAAAAGAAGGTAATTGAGAGAGCCATTTTATCTAACTTATACCCACAGATAAACATTACATTGATTGCTAGCAGCTCTGGTTACTAAGAGGTCATCCAATTACACATTTAGAGAACTGGAACATTTCAAAAAGTTCAACAAAAGGACAGCTGACAATTGCCATCCAGGTATGTTATTTTATAAGAACAAAATTACACAGGACACCAGTGAAATTACTGTATATACTCGAGTATAAGCCGACCCGAGTATAAAGCCGAGGTACCCTTTTTACCTAAAAAAGTAGGAAAAAATTGATTGACTCGAGTAAAGCCGAGGTTAGGAACTATGACCACTACTGCCTTCTGATTCAGTGCCCTTTAAATGACAGCAGATTTCCCATACAGATGTTTGGAAACTACAACACCAGCAGCTTAGTTGCTGGGGAGTTGTAGTTCCAAACAACTGTATGGGAATTCTGCAGTTAAAAGCAAACTGAACATGCAAGAGTAGAGCCCCTTCCCTCCTCCCCGGAGAGTCCCCCAGTAAGTTGGTCCTTACCCCATCGATGGTTGCTCAACTTAAATCCGGCTGCCGCACGCTTGGGTAGTCTGTGGTGCTCAACTCAAATCGGCTGCCGATGCTGGGTAAGTCACTTGTGGTGCTCAACCCCTAATCTGGCTGCCGCACGATGGGGTAAGTCCTGTGGTGCTCAACTCCTAATCCCGGCTGCTGCGCGATGGGTAAGTCCTGTGATGCTAACTCCTAATCCGGCTGCCGCACGATGGGTAAGTCCTGTGGATTTGCCGGCTGAGTCACTACCGGCGCCTCTCACAGCCCGGCGCCGAGTAGTGTGACGTCAGCCATTAACCACCTCTGCTGGAAGACAGTTCCCACAGTTTCACCGTTCTCACTGTAAAGAACCTCTCCTAACTTGAAGATGAAACTTCTTTTCTTCCAAACCTAAAGGATGTCCACGAGCCTCTGATATCACCTATTAGTGAACAATGCACCAGAGAGCTCACTGTATGGGCCATTAAATATTGTATAAGGTGATCATGTCCCACGCAACCGCGCGTCTCCAAGTAAACAGCCCTAACTTGTCTAATCTGCCTGCATATCAGCCCCTCCATTCCCCTTATTAATTTAGTTGCCCTTCTCTGAACTGCCCAATTTCCAAGATGTCCCTTTTGTATATGGGATTCCAAAACTGCACCTCATTTCCAAAGGTGGCCTTACCAGTGCCTTGTAAAGAGGGAGAATAATATTTCTCTCTTGGATCCATTCCCTCTGATACAAGACAATATCTTGCTAGCTCTAGCTGTTGCTACCTGGCATTGTTTGCTACAGCTAAGTCTGTTATCTACCAGAACCACCACAATCTTTTTCCATTTAGATGCACTTAAAACAGAGTTATTTATGGTGTAGGTTGCAACAGGGATTATTAATCCCAAATGCATCACCTTACATTTACAACATTAATCTCATCTGCCATTCTGCTGCCCATTTTGATAATTATCTAGGTCTGCTTGCCAGCACTTGCACATTCATTGGAAGTTTCCAAGCTTGCATAATTTAGTGTCATCAGCCAAACAGAGGACTGCTCTCAATGCCCCTCTAAGTCATTTATAAACAGATAAACAAAGCGGCCCCAGTACAGAAACCTGAGGAAACTCCGCTTAGAACTTAGCCCACATAGAGTAGCTCCATTAACCACCACTCTCTGTTGCGGTCCAATAACCAGTTCTCTATCCATGAACCAATGTTTCTTCAAGGCCAAAAGTCCTCAGTTATACATTAGTCGCCTATGTGGCACAGTATCAAAGGCTTTTGCAAAATCCAAATATACAACATCCACAGCTGTGCCTGAATCTAATTCTTACTCACTTCTTCATAAAAAAACCAATTAAATTTGTCTGGCATGATCTATTTCTCATAAATCCATGCTGACTACTACTAATAAGATGATCTCTGGAGACAAAGTCAAGTATATGATCCCTTAAACAAAGTTTCCATCACTCTTCCCTACCACTGAGTTAGGCTTACAGGTCTATAGTTACCAGGCTGTGAACGACTACCTTTTTGAATATGGTATTACATTGGCTTTTTTCCAATCCAGCGGCACATCCCCAGACAAAAGCGAATCTGAAAAGATGAGACACAGTGGTCTTGCTAGAAACGAACTAAGCTCTTTAAAATCCTAGGATGCAATCATCTGGTCCTGGCGCTTTATTGATATTAACTTTGTTATTGATTCCGACCAATCCTTGTTATCCAATGTGAAAACTCTTCATTTCTCCTGCACATTGTTACAATCCTACGTAAGGATTTCAACAGTAAAAACGATGTAAAAAAAGGTTAGCAAGATTAGCCTTTTCGGCCTCCTCTACAACCACCTCAGCTCATTATTAATGGTCACCAAATCTCAGTCCTCATTTATTACCATATACTTAAAAACAATATTGGGGTTGGGACCTGCTTGTTCGGCAATCCGGATTTCGATTTTATTTAGTAGTTTAATTGCTTTCTTGCACTCTTTATTATAACTTTTGAAGTCCCGTAGCCTGTTCTGTGCCTTCTGCTTTCAAAATTTTAAAGCCCTTTTTTTTTTTCCATTTCCTTTTTACCTGAGCATTAAGCCATGCAGGAGTGGACCTAATTTTTTACACTTGTTCCTAAAGGTACCGATTTGGAAATGTATAGTTTAATATCATTTAAAGTGGTCCAATCTGCTCAGTATCTTTACCTAGAAACAGTTCCCCCCAGTCTATGAGCAGGAGCGATTCCTTTAAAAGCATATAAAATTAGCTTCCTAAAGTTAAAAGTTTGTTAAGCCAGTGCACTTTAGTTTCTGCCAACCTATATTAAAGACACTATATCATGGTCACTAGTCCCTAAGCTTCCATTTACCTTCATCTCCAAATGAGCTCTGGGTGATTAGATACACCAGATCCAACAAAATGTAAAAAACAATATTTCTTTTCAGAAACCAAATAAACCTACACATGATGATGTGCGTACAACACGTAAGATTATGGCGGTCTAGTCTGTAACATGAAAATCAGATCATCGGATGTATAAAGCGATCCATCTATTGGAGAGTGGAAAATTTTTTATTGGACCTATCCGATATATGATTGGACCTCCTTTAAAGGGTGGACACTTTTCTCAATTACTTTAACACTCAAAAATTTAATCCGAAGTATCACAAACATAAGGTGTTTTAACCTATAAGAGATGATACATCACAATTTTTTATAGCTAAAATATATTCCCTATATTTGAGGTGGTATGTAGTGTGTGACCTAAATTTGTAAGTGACAATGTTTGCAGTCTAATAAATAATAAACAATTGGCATAACATTCTATTCGATAGATACCCCACAGATTTTGGGAAAGTAAACAGTATATTCATTGATGAATTTACTATTATAGTGACATAAGTGAAAGGCTGGAAATATAATACTGGTGAGATCCACTGTCAAGGTAAGATAAGAATGGTAAACTGGCTGGAAATGAAAATATCAAAACAACTGGTAAACCGAGAGTGTTGAAATGTGCGTCAAAAGACCGGGCTATTAATAGAGATATACACGGGGTCCTAGAGCGGGGCAGTGTATGTCTGCGTACTGCTGTCAAAAACACCAAAATGCCCTTTGCTACCTACTGTTTTTTACTGTTTCCCTGGTTTACTAGGTGAAAGAAGATGATGCTTTGTGAAGAGGCTACAGGAGTGGCTACTCCTGTTGAAGCCTTCAAACACCGCTAATGGAACATTAATCCCTTGCAGAACCCAAGTCTCCTTGGGGGGCACAAGCTGGCTGGTCTAGAGGAGAAAAAAAGTAAAATCAGCACTGGGAGGAAGCTCTGGAATAAAAAGTACATTTGCTCTGACTAAATCGTAATTTTAAAGTTGTTATCCTTTAAAATGTCCAAAAACAATGACACTTTCTCCACTTATCATATTCACTCATTTCCCTGCCCCACAAAAGTGAGGAAAGTAAAGCCCCAACTAGATTTTTTTTTTTTTAAACATACCAACTGTACGATTTCTTTAATACTGTTAGCCTGTGTGTAAGCCTTGATTTGTTTAGGGAAACAACAATCGAATATACGATGCAGACCACGAGAAAACAGGTGAGTATTAATTTTTTTTTAATTTAAAGATTGTGGCCATTAATTTCATTTTCCCCAGACACAATTCCCAGACCATCTACTCTATTTGAAAACATTTCCAGGTCCCTATGAATTGCATTGTACAAAGTTAATATGGTATTAGATAAAAAAAATGTTTTCTAAACGCTCGAAGCTGAACTTCCCATTGACTTCTATCGGGTTTGTTTTTGAATTTCAAAATTTTGAAAAAAACTAGTCAACAAAAAGAGCAACCTTTCGGGAGTCGTAAGCCATCCAGCCGTGATGGGGAGGGGGCTTAGGACTCCAGGAAAGCATGCTATTATTGTTGTCGTAGTTATCCAATAAAATAGATCACAGACTCTTTTATCTTCCTTATGACTAACACGGTACAAACCTCAACTATTGCCAGAATGTTTTGAAATCCAAATTGGAACGAAATCACCGTTCGTTCATCTCTTTTGTAATAGTCTGGAGGAAAAGGATTGGACTGAGGCTACTAGGGGGTGTTACAAACTGTAACAACAAGTTTTGTTGATATTAGGATGAGCAAATTAACACAATGGTCAGTGACCACACTGTGTGATCACTGGGATAACGCAAACTCCATGTTAGAAAGGAAATTTCCACAACATTATTAAAATAGAGATGAGGACCAGATTACTGCATTATATTAAGTGCTGCTTCTGAAAGAGTTTTGTTCTGAGGATTTAGTTGCCCTTTAAGGTCTAAAGTATAAGCAGGCTATTGAATGGAAGGGTGAATGGCTTAGCCTTAAGCTGGGTACACACAGTAACGATAAAGCCCGATACCGTCGGATCTGATGGGATAGGGGCTTTATCGTAGTGTGTACGTCATGTCTCTCGAAAGAGAGAGCGGACCCGCACGAACGATGGGTGGACAGTACACTAGTTCGGGAAAGGCCGAAAAATTTCACGCCGACGAGCTAGACTCCCTATAGAGGAGTCTAGCATGGCCCAATGGAAACACACAGTCTGAGCGTTCTCCTTAGTGCAGTTAGGGAAACCGCTCGGGGAGTGTGTATGCAGCTCTTTGAAAGAGGCAGACAGGATCTTGTAGAGCTGTCGTGTCATCTTTCAGAAATCTGACTGTGTGTTGTACCTAGCTTTAGTGATTTTTCGCTTGGAATGTCTTAGTGTAGATTTGAATTAAAGATTAAGAGTGAATGGCAAGTAATATGTTGTTCTATTGGTAGATATCCATGAAAAAATGTGTTTTATCTTGACACTGATCCTTTATTTAACACAGTCTTCCTGCTTTAACTATTGCCAACAACAATAAAAAGACTTTCCACTCTATGAGATTCCTAATGAAACATGGTTTTGGTATGTCCTTGTTTTTTGACAGTAAAATAGCAATTGCAAAGAGGCAAGAGATATGAATCTTAAAGGCCTACCTAAGTACAGTTCAACAACTAAACCTACTATGATTGTGAATCTGCTAATGAGACATAAACCTGATTGTCTGTCTTAGTGGTCAACGATTAGGTAATTAATATTCCGAGCTTTCACATTCTTTGTTTGTGTTTTATTATTCTCTATTTTTTTTTACATTTCTCTCAGAAATCAAATCATATAATTGGCTTGTTGAGATGGATAACTTTGTCCTGTAATAGGACAACAAAGGTTCTCAATCAAATACTGTGGTTATTTCGAAACATTATAGAAAATGAAAACTGCAAAACTTTACATTATGCTTTGCAATGTGTTAGTTAATTCTGCGTGAAGGTAGATGAGACTTAGAAAAATCAAACATAATCAGTCCAAGACCCGTGGACATCAAACATATATAAAGCATCTGACCCTGGTACACCTATTTATTGCAATCCATGCCGACTTGTAAGTTATTAAAATTCTATACATTGCTATAGATTCGGCTGCTTTCTCTGTCCAGATGTTACTCCCAGAAGCCTTTTTTTTTTTTTAATGCTAACATTTTAGATGGAATTATCTTAAAAACTATTATAAAGCGGTAGTGCGGTCCTAATGTAAGCTCACATTTTCCCAACCCAGAAAGGTCATTACACAGCCATGGGCATCCGAAATAGGGGAAAGGGAGGGCGCTCCCACCCGGATTTCTCTCCTCAATAACCCCCCGTTTTCTGTCCCTGTATCAAATAAACCCCAGTTGCTGTAGTGTATAAATAACCCCCAGTTTTCTGTACTGGATCAATAACCACCAAGTTTGCTGTAGATGTTCGTAAATAACCCCAGTTGCTGTAGCTGTATCAATAACCCAGTTGCTGTTAGCTGTATCAATAACACCCAGTTTGCTGTAGCTGTATACAAGAACCCCAGTTTTCTGTACCTGTATCATAACCCCCAGTTTGCTGTTAGCGGATAAAATATAAATCCCCAAGTTTTTGTACTTGTATCAATAACCCCCCAGTTGGCTGTAGCTGTACACTAACCCCCAGTTTTTCTGTACCGATTCAATACACCCAGTTTGCTGTAGCGTTGTATAAATAACCACCAGTTTTCTGTCCGTATCAATAAACCCAGGTTGCTGTACCTGTATCAATAATCACAATTTGCTGTACCTGTAACAATAACCCCCAGTTTGCTGTACGGTATCAAACCACCCAGTTTGCTGTACCTGTATCATAATTCCCAGTTTACTACCTGTCAATAGCCTCCGTTTGCTGCAACGTATCAATAATTTACCTCTGTGATCTATTCAACCTTCTTCTCTCGCCCATCGTCTCATTCGCTCATTATATGCCTATGTCTAGCACTTATTTGAGACATCTGCCTGTATTTCTCTGTCAAATCTTATGTCTGTTCTCTGTCTGTCTATCTTTTTATATCTCTGTCTGTCTCTCTGTGTCATCTATCTCTTCATGTGTCTTTCCCGGCGGCGGGTGGTCGCCGCTGCCGCCGCGGGGGGTGTGGGCGGGGTGGGCGTATGCCCCGCCCCCTTAGGAGCGGCGTCGGGAAGGGATTTTAAGTCCCTTCGTGGCGATACTATACAGTATCGCCGCGAAGGGGCTTAAAATTACCGCAGCACATCGCGGCCGCGATAGGTATCGCGGGAATAGCGCTCGCCGTTATAAATACGGCGATAGCGCTATTTTCGCGGACGCGATGTGCGGCGGTAATTTTTTTGCGCTAACATCGTTTCTTTATAAATATGCCCCAAGGTCTACATGCAAAATAGAAAAAGAGAAAAGTGTGTTTTGTGCAACAATGAGTTCAGGTCAGGTGAAACTTTATGAGTTCGTTCGAACCCCCTCCAACCCTAAACGCCAGCTTGAAAAGTTTAAAGTCAGCCCAGAAATGCACGTACCCGACCTCTGTGTCCAGCATCTGCGTCTGTGATTGGCTGATTCTCAGGGATGCGGCTGTCGACAGTGTAGAACGCCAGGGGAAAGAGGGTATGTAGTAACAGATCGGGGGACATTTTTTACAAAATAATAGAGCGGTTGGGGCTGGGGTGGGGAGCCCTACACTACAGAAAAGGGGTTTGGAGATAGAGGGAGGGAGGGAGAGAAAAACAGGAGGGAGAGGGAGGGGGGAGGGCTTTAGTGCGCATGCCCACATCATCAGATATTTCCGATACACGGCACTATCGGGCGGTCATCTGGAAAATCTGCTGGTGTGGGGCGGCCGGCCATATCCGATGAACACGAGATCGGACTGTCAGTAAATCACAGCCGATCATGCAGTTCCCTTTCGGCCGGTTGGTTGTTTGGCATAACAATTCTTATGCCAAACAAGTTTTTGCAGAAACCACAAACGTGAGTAAGGTTTCTCTCAGAAAAAAAAAACTGTGCATGCCAGAAACCTCTAGAAGGAACAGTTAGAGGCTCGTACTCACTCCTGTATTTTAGTCATGCAGGACAAGCTATTCAACAGAAGACAAAGGTAGGTGTCATTTAACACTACACAGCAGGTTATCAATAAAGTTCTTGCTAATTTTGCCTCAACCAATCAGATATTAGCTTTCTAATGTTAAATAAGATATGATTGGTTGAGGCAAAATTGTCATCATTTTAAACGACAAACTTTTATTGAATCTCCCTGAGTGTGTCGCATTAGGGCAAATTTCAGTTGGGGGGGGGTAACATGCCCTTTATCTGTTCGTGCTGTAATTTAACTGGCTCAGAGTAGGTTAAGGTTATAGAGAGCTGTGTAGCTCACTGTGAGTGTGTCTCACTGTATTTTGAATAAAAATCTGATTTTACAAAAGACATGTCAAATGTAAAATGCATGGTGCATGGTGTATGTATCTATTAAAATAACTATAATCCAATTCCACAATATATGGGTTTCTGAAGAATTATTTAATACATGTCTAGGGGCTCTGACAATACTTTTTTAGGGAAAAAAAAACATACATACATTACCTGCACCCGTTCCACAATGTAGTGCCATGTGCCACCATTATTACATCACGTGAACACAAGTGGTAAATTGCGATCTTTTGCAAGGGCTTTAATTTTTGTGCAAGAAACTAGAAGAAAAAAAAATTGCTAAATTTACTGCATCACCTGCACTGTGCTAATTCGAAATCTTTGGAAATGAAGTACAAATCCCATGCTAATAGTATATCAGGTAGTTTACGTTTTGCACTTATTTCCTCAGGAGGGATTTTGCATTCCCTGACAGTTGTATACTTACCAGGGGGAGAGCTGCTCTTTCCAAACTGAAGATGATTCGCACACTGGCACAACATCCCTCCTATCCTCTGCACATGTGTGCCCTTAGGAATGATGGGAGGAATATCAGGTATGTTGACGGTCAGTTTGATCAACTTCATTTGATAATTTTGGATGTGATTTTTTTTTGTTGATAGCTGAAAACACAAGGGGGCATATTTTAAAGGTTCGTTAACTTTTCGCGGCCGTTTTCACGGACATTAACACATAAATCGCGTTTACCGCGATTTATAAAAGTCCGAAAACGGCGCGAGAAAGTTAACGAAGCGTTAACCTTTCGCGGCGATACTTACCTGTTACCGCGCTTCATTATTAAAGCGGCGGTACTGGTTTCGCTCGGCTAGTATCGGCTGTTTTACTTCGCCACCTTGAAGGTGGCGAAGTCAGCCGATACTAACCTCCCCCGGCGGGGATGGGCAGGCAACCCGCGGCGGGTGGTCGCACCGCCCCGGGAGACACGCCCACCCCGCCACACCCCCGCGCGCGGCAGCGCGACCACCCGCCGCCGTTCCCAACAGCCCCTCCAACCCGTTCCCCCTTCGCGGCAATCTCGGAACGGGAGGCTAGGAGGGGTTGCGGGAAGGGGCCCGCAGCAGGTGGTCGCGACCAACCGCCGCGCACCCTCCCGGCAACCCCTCCAAGCCCCCCCCCGGCTGCTCCCGGGGGGGGACGGGAGGGAGCCGCTGGGGGGGGGGAGGCTCCCTCAGCGGGCCCTGAGAAGGGCCTTTTGGGGCTTAGGGGGTCCTGCAGCTCGAAACGGGACCCCCCCTCCCCGGCCCTTGTAAGGGCCTTTGAGGCACTTACAAGTGCCCTTGCGGCTCTGACAAGAGCCTTTTGGGGCTTAAGGGGTCCGCAGCTCGAACCGGGACCCCCTCCCCGGCCCTATCAGGGCCTTTGCGGCACTACAAGTGCCCTTGCGGCTCTGACAAGAGCCCTTTGGGGTTAGGGGTCGCAGCTCGAAACAGGACCCCCTCCCCGGCCCTTGTAAGGGCCCTTGCGACTTACAAGTGCCCTTGCGCACTGATAAGTGCCTTTGGCGGGGGTCCCGCAGCTCGAACCGGGACCCCAGTGCGGCTTTAAAAGAGCCCTTGGGTGACGTCTTCGGGCTGGCGACACCAACCCCACTCAGGTCGCCGAGCCAGGCAGACTCACTGCGGCGACGAGGAGCCCGCGGCACGCCGGCCTCAGCGGAGCGTGTTGCCAGCCGCTTCTTTCTTCTTTCTTCAGCCATCTACTGCGATGGCATCTGAGTTCCTCGGCGGAAAGCTCCTCTTTATATAGGTTTGCAGAAATCCATAATCCGTTTTGATTGGTCAATTTTTAATACTTGCTTTCATTAACCAATCAGATTTCAGAACTTTCCAGAAAGCTGCTGTGGCCCTTCCCGCAGCCCCTCCTAGCCTCCCGTTCCGAGATTGCGCGAACGGGGAACGGTGTGGGAGGGGCTGCTGGGGGAAGCGGCGGCGGGTGGTCGCCGCTGCCGCCGCGGGGGGTGTGGGCGGGGTGGGCGTAGGCCGCCCCCTTAGGAGCGGCGTCGGGAGGGAAGGGCTTAAAATTACCGCAACACATCGCGGATGCGATAGGGATGCGGGAATAGCGCTCGCCGTTATAAATACGGGGATAGCGCTATTTTCGCGGCCGCGATGTGCGGCGGTGGTAATTTTTTTGCGCTAACATCGTTTCTTTATAAATATGCCCCAAGGTCTACATGCAAAATAGAAAAAGAGAAAAGTGTGTTTTGTGCAACAATGAGTTCAGGTCAGGTGAAACTTTATGAGTTCGTTCGAACTCGAACTATCTGAACTATGAACTAGTTTGAGTTTTTCGAACTCACAGACCTATTTTCGATTTGATTGTTCGATTTCGGTAACCCTCAAATGTAGCCTTCAATTTCGGGAACCCTTGACTGTATCATCCAGTAACTCTGGAATGTAGCGTTCAATTTCAGTAAACGTATGTAATGTAGCATTTGATTTCAAATGTATCGTTCGGTAACCCTTGAATGTAGCGTTCTGTAACCCTTGATTTGGCCATAACCCTTGAATGTAGCTTGCGGAAACCTGACAATGTTCCGAACGTGGGGGAAAGAAGTGTTTAAACGAGTTTTGGTGATATGTACATGTTCCCCAGACCATTTTCTAGGTGCCACAGCCATTTACAGTAAGTTACTATTGCTATTTTATCTGTATTTTATCCAAACTTTTCAAACTATTACTCCCCATTGACTTTAACAGGTTCGTTTTTGTAATTCCGAACTTCCGAACTTTTTCTGAAGTTCGGAAGTTTGAAAACAAACTGAACTTCAGGAAGTTAGGCCAACTGTACTCTACAAGCACCGTAAACAAAGCATGTGAGCAACAGTGATTTCTAATTTAAATAGTATTGGATGGAACTCCTTTTTCAGAAATTCAGATACAAAAATAAGTGTGTGTACATAAGTACATCCATGTATCTATTATAAAATTTAGGGTGCATTTATCTGAATATCTGATTATTTTCAAAAGAGGGTAAAATAAATTATTTTTCTCAAACTGGTAACTGAATATAATTTGTAGCAAACATACAATGTCTGAATGATTATCAAACTGGCACAAAAAGTAGGTGAAACGCTATCTCTAATCTCCTGGTTTTGCCAAAAGCAAGACTTATTTACGTAGATGAAATGAATCTATATACATAATGTGGCATTTAACAGATACTTCAAAGAACTGAACAACAGAAAGAGTAAAGTGCACAGAAGGCAAAATCTGTATGCATTCTATCTGAATACAGTTAGGATTCTTTCATTAACATTAACCATAGATAGAAATATTCATTGTCAGCACATGTATTTACTGGTTTGACAAAAAATATTGCAACCGTATATATGTAGAATAGATGCTTATCCAACAAACCGGTATCTGTATAATGAGATATAAGGCTCTGCACAACACAAGATATAAAAACAAGGATTCATGGTAGAAATGAACTGAACAATAAGGTTTGTAGAGAAAGGAAAATATATAACTAGATGAGTTTTTTTTGTGCTAAAATGTTATATATGTTATTATATAAAGCTGTGGGATTTAGTGAAGCTTTTATGTATTGAAATTCCAGCCGAATGCTGTTAAAATACAGTGCTGCATTCAAGTACATATATGTTTATATCTGAATATTATGAACATATATATTTTATGAACATATGATTTGTCGGGTAAAACATCCATTCTCCGGCCGCCCAGTTATAATAAATCAATGTCAGGTGATTTCCTACTTAATAGGGAAGTGATATATTTTTATAATGAAAAACACGAGTACATTCAAATCTATTAGACTAATGACAAATGAAGATGGGGTTGCCTGGCCATAAACAGGTACTATGATACGATATTGAGCATTGAAATGTACAGCAATAATGTATTTTTCTGTATGAAGAAAATGCCCTTTGTCATGCTGGTCCACTCACTGCAATTCCTAGCAGATTGGGCACAATACAAAATGTAAAATAACCATACTAATAATATATATTAGTAAGGGGCTGCAATAATGTCCATTATTGTGGTGTTTGCTGAAGCACAAGCTATATTTAATTTACCTAAACTATCTGATTGCAGAATGCAAGCGTCTACTTTGTATTTTAAGTGTATTAAGCATCTACTGTGTATTAAGTAGTCACCATCTAGAAGATGCCTAGTCCTAGTACATATAACCTTCATATAGAACGATGGTTCAGGCCTCAATTTGCACACATGACTGACAGTAAAGACTAGTAATAGATTTACAAGTATAAACCCATCAGAGTTGACCTGTAATTACAGTGCAGACACATACATAGAGGGCAATGTATTGAGGGCCAATTTCAGCTCCCTGGTGCCCCAGTTATCTCTTGGTGCCCCAGCATCTCTTGGTGGATTGTGATCCACAGTTTAACCATTGCAGGAATTTAGTGTCAACCATTAGCTGGTGTTTAAATGTTCTGCAATGGTTAGCTGCTATCTCTAAATAACATTGCTTCCTGCATGGCGTTTAAGTGTCACTGACTGGTATTACATTGGTTACCGTGACTTTAACTCCACTTAGTAGTACTGCAGCTCTTCAACTTACACCGTGTACACCATCAGAAAAAGAAATTTAACAAAAGCATTGTCCTCTGCCAATTGTATATAGCCCCTTAAACCAAATATTGCAAGTAGATATTCTCACCTGTAGGTTTGGCTCCCTTTAGAGGAAACTGCACTTCAAGCATCTTAATGCATAGTTCATCATATCCCACACATCAACGTTTCTATCCAGTTTCTTCATCAAGATGATTAAAATAACATGACTAGAATATTAAAATGTACATACATCACATGATCATAACCACATGATACAAGTTAACCTATCAAAATCGTTCCAATTCTCTACAACACGTGTTAAAGGAATATGTGACCACAATTGTTGAATTCTTTATCTATTGTTATATATATTGGTTGTGGGAAAGGTTAGCAAGACAAAAGCCTGTATGGCCCATACATTTGTTAACATCACGAATAGTATGCAAAAATTGTCAAGTCCAATTATAACAAACTGATACACTCATTAGCTGGCCATACACTACCTTGACCTGACACCGATTAGACATTAAATCCAAGATAAATGATGAATTGATTGTAATGTTGAGTGGAGCAGCAAATTTACCTGCCAACGTTCCCACAATTATCCCAGCTGCATCATGTTTACGATCATAATTACAATCATAAATACAATTGATATTATGATCATAATATAAATCACAAAATGATTGGTCCAGTCGATTTTTGGAACATTGCATTAATGTCAGGTGGTAATTTTGCAGGGTATGGCCAGCATTAAAGGGCATGTCCACCCCTTTTTACAACTTTTTATATAATGTAGGTATTGGTCCTCCAGCCCCAACCGTCATAATAGAAATTTGAGAAAGTCCCCCGATCTTAACTTACCTTACCTCTCTCCTCCACCGCACTCCCCGGCCCTCTGCTTGCATGGAACTGCAAGCAGGGGGTGGGACCGGCAGCCGGGTCCCTGATTGGCTGAGAGGCAGCCAATCAGGGACGCGGCAGCCGGCTGCTCAGAACGCCGGGGAGAATGGTAAGTATCAGGGGACTTTCTCTAAATTCTATTAAGGCGGTTGGAGCTGGGGAACCAATACCTACATTATATACAAGGGGTTTAGAGCTAGGGGGAGGGAGAGAAAAACGGGAGGGAGAGGGGGGGAGGACTCTCCTGCACATGCCTCAAACCTTGTCGAGGTTGAGGCAGAGACAAGCACAGGATGAGTCATGGACAGCTACTACACTGCAGTTTTCCTGGCTTTGGAGGGGCATAGCAGGAGAACGTTTGGAGCAGAGATGTAAGGTTTTTGTAAGGATTTTTGTACACTACACAGTGGGGGCAGTATGGGGTTAAATTTCAGTTTTTGGGGTGGACATGCCCTTTAAGCTTTCTATTTTCACTTAATTGTTTTTGATTTGGTTTTGACTTCTTGCCTTTGTTTGTTTTTTATTACACAAATCCCTGCCATTTTGTAGGGTGTGAAGAGTCTCTATATCTGCTGTATAACAATGTACAATCTTTTTCATCTTTTATATATATATATGTATACTAGCAAAAGTGTGCCCGTTGGTGCACAGTGGAAATTATGTGTGTATGTTTTGCTATGTGTAGATGCATTACTCACAGGAACCACCAGGAAAGATCCAGGGGGCCCTAATAAAATTAGTCTGAAGGTCCTGAAAAAAACCCAAGCAATCGCATCAAATTAATTGAACAAACACACACTTATATCCTCCCTTACCTATACTACCTGCCAGCTAGAATATAGAGGGTATATGTGGAATAAACTGCCGTTCAGAGAACAGACCCAGGCAATCTAAACAGCACCTTTGGGCAATCAAAAGCAGCCCATACATATATCTGATTTTACTTTCCTGACCGAGCACACCCGTGACACTAGACCGATCCTGCCAGAACCACCTGTCTGTAGCATAGAAGAATGGGAAAGGCGGTTCCGGCAGGATCTATCTAATATGGCAGGAGCACTTGGTTGGGTAAGTATATGGGTATATAACGGTATATGTATGGCAACCTCAAATCCTATACAGTATCCTGATTAACATGCAAAGTTCATACTTATTAGTAATTACCACAGCAAGTACCAGATTTACAGTCACTATAGAGTTAGGACGTGGTAGCACAGGATACTGATTGAATATATATGTTAGGGAGAGGTGGGGATAGAGGAGCTAAAAGCTCCCCACAGAGTATAAAATAAAATAGAACCTTCTTATAACAAATGGTACCTCATAGAATCATGTTATTATAAGAGCATTGCCCTAATAATGTAACATATAAACACATATATCACACTTAAAGCAATGGGTGGGGACATGCAAAGTATCTTATTTATAGCCTGTGGCAAAGGCGTGTGTCTAGATATATTACAGCCTAATGATATAAAGCAGGCGTGCTTAACTCGTGACCTTTCACAAATCCCAACATTCTCTGTTTTGCAGTTAGTTTCCTTTTTAATGAACTTTTCACATGTTTAAAAACTAAAACTCCCAGCATTCCCTGACTGCACGGAATTCTGGAAAATGTAGTTTTCATACATACTGGAATAAAGACATGTTCCTGACTTACAGACATTAAAAGCCTGCGGTCATGCTTTAGCGCTTCCTACCCAAGGGTTTGAACATGCAAGTGATCCATCTACCCTTCCCTTACATCCATAGCTATTGGACTATTGGATTAGGAAAGCACTATATGGGTCGATCAGTTGGCACGTCGTTAAGGCTTGGTTTGCGGAGGCAGCTTGAGTATCGGAAGAGGCACTTGTGCGTCCGTTGCAAAGTAATTTATCAGAGGTTGCGTGCCTCTTTATGTGAAAGTATTTAACGCCAGCTAATCCATGAAGTCGTACACACGTGCGATCGTGGGTGCTGACGCACGACGTATACAAATGGCTGTTTTGGATGATAATCACGGCGTGTATCGACAGAATGCCCATATGCACTGATAAAGTGCTCATACATGGCACAATTATCAGCTATTCATACACACCGTGCACCCGCGATCCTGTGCGTACAAACCTTAAGGCTGGGTAAACACCATTAACAAACCGATAGTGCCATAAATCAGTCGGCTGGAAATATCTAATGGTGTGTGGCGGGCAGCCGTGTTTGATGAGTTTGGTCACCCGTATCAAACAAATCCAAGCAATCTTGCCACAATGTGCAATTCAATCTGAACAGCACCCTTGGACATCCTGAGACCCTATACAGGATCCAGAATAACATGCTAGGTTCATACTTGGTATTTACCATAGCAAGTTCCAAATTTACACTCATTATGGGGTTAGAACTTGAAAACACAGGATACTAATTAGCTTTACAAGTTAGGGAGAGGTGTGGATATAAAATGAAGTAGAGCCTTCTTATAACAGAAGGTACCTCACAGCTTCACAGTTATTATTATATCAATAGTGGAAGAAAAGGGAAAACTTGCCATTTCTCTAAGAATGCTGGGTAGTTTCAGAAACATGCAAAGTCATATAATCATTTACAGACATCACTTCCTGTCTAGCAAACAGAAACTGGATTGTCTGATTACTTTCTATGTAGAGGGGAGGGGGGAGTAAATGTGAGAGCCTGAAGAATTTTCTAATTGGCTAAGACTGTCACATGTTTTACAAACAGCACATAACTGGGTGTAATACAGGAACTTCCTTACACTTCCTGATTTGCTAACAGTGTAAGATCAGAACCTCTCATTGGCTGTTAGTAAAATTCCACTTCCTTTTAGTGTGTACATGGAGACCCTGTAGAAATCCTGAAAGTGTGGCATAACCTATCATATTGAGTTTTCCATTCAAACTTAGGGGTGTCCAGTAAAGTAAGTATACTTTATTAATTGTATATCATTTGCTTTGTAATTCAGTAGTATGTAGTAGTACTATACTTTGTATAGTGTTATTTGTTATGGTGATTTTAATAAAATAGTGAAAAAAAATATTATATAAATTTATTTATATAATATAAGGGACATCAAACGTTGCATTCCTGGGTTTGTATACCAAATGTATTACCAATAATATACCTGCATTGAAGTGCTGTGTCGAGTTGTCTTTTCTCTCTAAATATTGCTGCATAACTTATTAATATGTTAATGAATGTAGAATAGCTATACATAAGAACACTGAAACAACTTGCCCTAGCTTATCATATAAAGAACCTAGTGCATAAATTCTGCACCTTTTACGATCGTAACTGTGATCGTCTATGCAATACCATGGTATTGTACAAACAAACAATTGCAATTGTACGACCATGGCTGTTTTCAGATTCCTGCGCCTTTATAAATATGGCCCCTATTACAAGTTAACAAATTATTGTCTCAAGTCATGCTGGAGTGTTTGATGTTTGTGAGATATAAGATACATTTTCTATTGAGTCTACAAGGGCTCATACACACAATAGATAACTGGTTGCTGAAGAGGCTGGTGAATGATTGTTGAACAACAATCTAGCATGTGTACAGACTCCCACCTACATCTTTTAGTACCTGCTTGATTGTTAAATAATGTAAGGGAGTGACAACCTTTGTTTTTTACTTACCACAGGGGGTTGGGGGTGTCTCCTGGTTGCTCTCCTTTACACAGAATAAAACAGACTGCTTGGCTATTGTAAGGGAACCATCAGATAAATGAGCATTAGACCAAAACAGTGAGCTCTAACAATCTTTATCTGATTTGTGTGCGTAGATCAACTTAGAGCACTAAACTTTTTGGCTGCTCAGAAGTGAGCTAATTACAGTTGCCTGAATATCTCAATCAATTTTAGAGGATTCACTTTTTCGAAAATCCATCAGTGCACGGAACTTCCTTTAATATGATCTTAACTGAACTTCCTTGTCCTTCTTGTTGTATTAATTAAAGCAAGTAAACTATAATACACCTGTTACCAAAAGCAACAAAATGGGCTCTATGTGGTGTGATCCACCCAATACAAATATGTATTCATAATGGTTTATTGGGTGGATATCTATGTCTTTGTCATCACTTTTATTGGTTTACACTGTGGCTGTTGCTTCTCTTGACAGATGACAGCTGCACACTGCTTACTGTACTATATGAAACCAAGGAATCATTGAAAAGCCTTCAGGCCAGAGGGAACTGCTGTCATATAATACTGTTGGCATTTTTTAGTACAATGTAAATATTATTCTCCAGAAATATCTGTAATAGCCAATTCACATTTTTATGATGCTTAGTTACAATGCAGATACATTATTTTTGTACTTTACCATAAATATAAACAGGGAATAATAAACTTATAGACCAGAAAATTATTATGATAGTTTTTTCATTATTGATGTTCAAACCCGATGTTTAGCAGTTTAGTTTGTTAAATTTACGGGAGTATTCCTGTTAAGGAGTTAGGGAAATTGGTGAATCTTGTTGTGCATCTTTATGTGATACAGTTCTGTTACAACTTAGGATAACACCTCAGTAAACCATACTCATTATACATTGTTAATTTGTGCATTAGATTTATTCTACTTGATTTACCAAATAGAAATGAGTAAAGTTGCCTTATATCAATGCACATAAGTCAAAACAATATAATTTGTAATTAGTTTAAGGTTCACTCTGATTTTCTCTACTGGATTTGATTTACTCAAAAAGTACAAATTTTAGCAGTAACATATTTGCATTTAATAATGAAAGAATGTATTTTTCATACACATCTCTCTGAGCCCATTTAAAATGAACTGAAAGATACCTACAGATGGAAAAACCCTTGTTGGGCTACCTAACATACCAGTAAGCCTTTTCTATCTGTATGATTATCTGTCAAAAAACAGCCCAGAAGGCCCAGCGAAAAGTGTTGATTCTTTCAGTACTAGGGACTGTACATTTTAAATATTTTCCAAAATTGAGGAACTCAACTACCGGTAATAAGTTATCCTGAATATGTATACATTTCTGACTATTCAATGACACAGCCGTTGGAATTTGCATATGAATAATTCTGTGGGAAGAGTAAAAGAGAGTCTGTGTTTATTAGTAAGTTGACTAAAAGATTTGGTGGGGAAAAATAAGGCAAGTGAGATTAAAAGCAATTAATTCATTATTAAGATTATTAGCTCTTAAAATACTCGAAGCAGAGAAGCATGCTTTCAAGGCATATAGTTAGGACAGCTGAAAAAGTTAATTATTATTGATTAAGTGACAAATGAAATGCCTTTAACTTAAGGGTTAATTGCCTTTATTAAACTTCTGAAGTCTAATGCATACAAGATTTCTCTCTAATCAAATCAAGTAAACAATCATAAATGAAACATGGCTGAATCTAGAATAATTTAAACACATCACTAATAAATTGTAAATACTTTCAGGGAGATTCAATAAAAGTTCTTATCGTTTAAAATGGTGCTAATTTTGTCCCAACCAATCAGATCTTAGTTAACATTTGAAAGCTAACATCTGATTGGTTGGGGCAAAATTAGCACCATTTTTAACGATAAGAACTTTTATTGAATCTCCCTGTATGTGTTTTCTTGCTAGAGTATCCAATGGATATAAAGCCTGTTTTCAGTGTTAACATATTGGGGTAATGTATCACTGGCAGCTGTACCTAGATAAACAGCGAAATAGATGTGAATACTGCATTCAAGGTGAATATTGTAAAAAATGAATAAATCTCAAAATTAGAATATAGAACAAGCAAGCGTATTTGCCTTTAAATAGACTAAACAGTTATATTCAACAGGAAATTTGCCTAAATGGATTGCCCATGTTATTGCACTATATCTAAGGATATATCTGTTGTATTCAGTTAGGTCAACTGGACTTAAAGGGCATATCCACCCCATTTTGCTAAATTTTCCCATTAGTAGCTTTCCCTCCCCCAGCCCCAACCGCCATAAAAGATTTTACTAGAACTCCCCCGATCTTTACTTACCTTACCTCTTTCCTGCGGCGCACTAAACCGGCCCTCTGCTTGCATGGAACTGCAAGCAGGGGGCGGGACCAGCAGCCACGTCTGTGATTGGCTGAGAGGCAGCCAATCATGGACGCGGCTGCCCGCTGCACAAAACGCCGGGGAAAGAGGTAAGGTAAGTAAAGTTTGGGGGAGTTCCAGTAAAATCTTTTATAGCGGTTGGGGCTGGGGAAAAGATAGCTAGTATAAGGGGTTTAACACTAGGGGGAGGGATTGCAAAACGGGTGGGAGAGGGAGGGAGAGGGGGAGGCCTGCAGTGCACATGCCAAACTTCTCCCGGAGGGGAGACAGGAGGCAGAGTCCTATATGGTATCCTCCTGGTGGCCAGTTTTTGGGACTTTGGGGGGAGATTCCAGGAGAACCATTTGGAGCTGGGATGTAAGGTAAGGATTTTATTACACTACAGAGTGGGGCCAGTAGTGGGGGGAATTATAGTTTTGGGGGTGGACATGCCCTTTAAAGTTTATTTCTTGAACTAAACTTTAAGTCCAGTTCATCTAACTGAATACAACAGATATACCATGACTTGGATGAATGAGAACCTTCATATGCATAAATCTAAGGATCTAATCACAATGTTTTATAGGCATTACTGCCCATTTGGGCTGCAATTTGCCCAGTGTTCCGTTATTGGAGCGCATGCGTTTACAACAAAAAATGGTGATCTAAAATGGACTGCAGCACATTATAATAATCAAAAATCAGAAGAAAAAGTTAGTTAGGGGTTAAAAGAAGGTAATTGAGAGAGCCATTTTATCTAACTTATTACCACAGATAAACATTACATTGATTGCTAGCAGCTCTGGTTACTTAAAGAGGTCATCCAATTACACATTAGAGAACTGGAAACATTTCAAAAAGTTCAACAAAAGGCACAGCTGACAATTGCCATCCTCAGGATATTTTATTATTAGAACAAAATATACACAGACACCAGTGAAATTACTGTATATACTCGAGTATAAGCCGACCCGAGTATAAGCCGAGGTACCCTTTTTACCTAAAAAAGTAGGAAAAATTGATTGACTCGAGTATAAGCCGAGGTTAGGAACTATGACCACTACTGCCTTCTGATTCAGTTGCCCTTTAAATGGACAGCAGATTTCCCATACAGATGTTTGGAAACTACAACACCCAGCATGCTTTAGTTGCTGGGAGTTGTAGTTTCCAAACACCTGTATGGGAATTCTGCAGTTAAAAAGCAACTGAAACATGCAGAGTAGAGCCCCCTTCCCTCCCTCCCCGGAGAGTCCCCCCAGTAAGTTGGTCCTTACCCCATCGATGGTTGCTCAACTCTAAATCCGGCTGCCGCACGCTGGGTAAGTCCTGTGGTGCTCAACTCCAAATCCGGCTGCCGCATGCTGGGTAAGTCCTGTGGTGCTCAACCCCTAATCTGGCTGCCGCACGATGGGTAAGTCCTGTGGTGCTCAACTCCTAATCCGGCTGCTGCGCGATGGGTAAGTCCTGTGATGCTCAACTCCTAATCCGGCTGCCGCACGATGGGTAAGTCCTGTGGATTTGCCGGCTGACGTCACTACTCGGCGCCTCTCACAGCCCGGCGCCGAGTAGTGACGTCAGCCATTACCACCTCTGCTGGAAGACAGTTCCACAGTTTCACCGTTCTCACTGTAAAGAAACCTCTCCTAACTTGAAGATGAAACTTCTTTTCTTCCAACCTTAAAGGATGTCCACGAGTCCTCTGATATCACCTATTAGTGAACAATGCACCAGAGAGCTCACTGTATGGGCCATTAATATATTTGTATAAGGTTATCATGTCCCCACGCAACCGCCGCTTCTCCAATGTAAACAGCCCTAACTTGTCTAATCTGCCTGCATATTCAAGCCCCTCCATTCCCCTTATTAATTTAGTTGCCCTTCTCTGAACTGCCTCAATTTCCAAGATGTCCCTTTTGTATATGGGATTCCAAAACTGCACCGCATATTCCAAATGTGGCCTTACCAGTGCCTTGTAAAGAGGGAGAATAATATTTTTCTCTCTTGATTCCATTCCCCTCTTTATACAAGACAATATCTTGCTAGCTCTAGCTGTTGCTACCTGGCATTGTTTGCTACAGCTAAGTCTGTTATCTACCAGAACCCCCAAATCTTTTTCCATTTCAGATGCACTTAACACAGAGTTATTTATGGTGTAGGTGGCACAGGGATTATTAAATCCCAAATGCATCACCTTACATTTATCAACATTGAATCTCATCTGCCATTCTGCTGCCCATTTTGATAATCTATCTAGGTCTGCTTGCAGCACTTGCACATCATTGGAAGTTTCCAAAGCTCTGCATAATTTAGTGTCATCAGCAAACACAGAGACCTTGCTCTCAATGCCCCCTTCTAAGTCATTTATAAACAGATTAAACAGAAGCGGCCCCAGTACAGAACCCTGAGGAACTCCGCTTAGAACTTTAGCCCACATAGATGTAGCTCCATTAACCACCACTCTCTGTTTGCGGTCCAATAACCAGTTCTCTATCCATGAACAAATGTTTTCTTCAAGGCCAACAGTCCTCAGTTTATACATTAGTCGCCTATGTGGCACAGTATCAAAGGCTTTTGCAAAATCCAAATATACCACATCCACAGCTGTGCCTGAATCTAACTTCTTACTCACTTCTTCATAAAAACCAATTAAATTTGTCTGGCATGATCTATTTCTCATAAATCCATGCTGACTACTACTAATAAGATGATCTCTGGAGACAAAGTCAAGGATATGATCCCTTAACAAAGTTTCCATCACCTTCCCTACCACTGATGTTAGGCTTACAGGTCTATAGTTACCAGGCTGTGAACGACTACCTTTTTTGAATATTGGTATTACATTGGCTTTTTTCCAATCCAGCGGCACATCCCCAGACAAAAGCGAATCTGAAAAGATGAGACACAGTGGTCTTGCTAGAACTGAACTAAGCTCTTTTAAAATCCTAGGATGCAATCCATCTGGTCCTGGCGCTTTATTGATATTAACTTTGTCTAATTGATTCCGTACCATATCCTCTGTTATCCAATGTGAAAACTCTTCATTTCCTCCCTGCACATTGTTACAATCCCTACTGTAAGGATTCTCAACAGTAAAAACCGATGTAAAAAAACGGTTTAGCAGATTAGCCTTTTCGGCATCCTCTACAACCACCTCAGCTCCATTATTTAATGGTCCCACATTCTCAGTCCTCATTTTATTACCATTTATATACTTAAAAAACATCTTGGGGTTGGACCTGCTTTGTTCGGCAATCCGTATTTCATTTTCTATTTTAGCTAGTTTAATTGCTTTCTTGCACTCTTTATTACAACTTTTGAAGTCCCTGTAAGCCTGTTCTGTGCCTTCTGCTTTCAAAATTTTAAAAGCCCTTTTCTTTTTTTCCATTTCCCTTTTTACCTGAGCATTAAGCCATGCAGGAGTGGACCTAATTTTTTTACACTTGTTTCCTAAAGGTACCGATTTGGAAATGTTATAGTTTAATATCCCTTTAAAAGTGGTCCACATCTGCTCAGTATCTTTACCTAGAAACAGTTCCCCCCAGTCTATGAGCAGGAGCGATTCCTTTAAAAGCATAAAATTAGCTTTCCTAAAGTTAAAAGTTTTTGTTAAGCCAGTGCACTTTAGTTTTCTGCAACCTATATTAAATGACACTATATCATGGTCACTATTCCCTAAGCTTCCCATTACCTTCATCTCCAAAATGAGCTCTGGGTTATTAGATATCACCAGATCCAACAAAATGTAAAAAACAATATTTTCTTTTCAGAAACCAAATAACCTACACATGATGTATGCGTACAACACGTAAGAATTATGGCTGTCTAGTCTGTAACATGAAAATATCATAGATCATCGGATTGTATATAAGCGATCCAATCTTATTGGGAGATAGGAACATTTTTTATTGGACCTATCCCGATCATATGATTGGACCTCCTTTAAAGGGTGGACACTTTCTCAATTACTTTAACACTCAAAAACTTTAATCCGAAGTATCACAAACCATAAGGTGTTAACCTATAAGAGATGATACATCACAATTTTTTATAGCTAAAATATATTCTCTATATTTGAGGTGGTATGTAGTGTGACCTAAATATTGTAAGTGACAATGTTTGCAGTCTAATAAATAAATAACAATTGGCATAACATCTATTCGAATAGATACCCCACAGATTTTGGGAAAGTAAACAGTATATTCATTGATGAATTTACTATTACTAGTTGACAATAAGTGAAAGGCTGGAAATATAATACTGGTGAGATCACTGTCAAGGTAAGATAAGAATGGTAAACTGGCTGGAAACTGAAAATATCAAAACAACTGGTAAACCGAGAGTGTTGAAATGTGCGTCAAAAGACTGGCTATTAATATAGCTATACACAGGGTCCCTAGAGCGGGGCATGTATGTCTGCTGTACTGCTGTCAAAAACACCAAACTGCCCTTTCTACCTACTGTTTTTTACTGTTTCCCTGGTTTACTTAGGTGAAAGATGATGCTTTGTAGGAGAGGCTACAGGAGTAGGCTACTCCTTGTTGAAGCCTTCAAACACCGCTAATGACCATTAATCCCTTGCAGAACCAAGTCTCCCTTGGGGGGCACAAGCTGGCTGGTCTAGAGGAGAAAAAAGTATAAATCCAGCCCTGGGAGGAAGCTCTGGAATAAAAAGTACATTTGCTCTGACTTAAATCTAATTTTAAAGTTGTTATCCTTAAAATGTCCAAAAACAACTGACACTTTCTCCCTTATCATATTCCCTCCAATTTCCCTGCCCCACAAAAGTGAGAAAGTAAAGCCCCAACTAGATTTTTTTTTTTTAAACATACCAACTGTACAGTATTTCTTTAATTACTTGTTAGCCTGTGTGTAAGCCTTGATTTGTTTAGGGAAACAACAATCGAATATACGATGCAGACCACGAGAAAACAGTTTGAGTATTAATTTTTTTTTTAATTTTAAAGATTGTGGCCATTAATTTCATTTTCCCCAGACCAATTCCCCAGACCATCTACTCTATTTGAAAACATTTCCCAGGTCCCTATGCAATTTGTACAAAGTTAATATTGGTATTAGATAAAAAATGTTTTCTAAACTCTCGGAAGCTGACTTCCCATTGACTTCTATCGGGTTTGTTTTTGAATTTTCAAAACTTTTTGAAAAAAACTAGTCAACAAAAAGAGCAACCTTTCGGGAGTCGTAAGCCCATCCAGCCTGATGAAGGGGGCTTAGGACTCCAGAAAGCATGCTATTATTGTTGTCTAGTTATCCAATAAAATGTATCACGACTCTTTTATTCTTACTTATGACTAACACGGTACAAACCTCAACTATTGCCAGAATGTTTTGAAAATCCAAATTGGGAACGAAACTCACCAGTTTCGTTCATCTCTTTTTGTAATATGTCCTGGAAAAGGATTGGCTGCAGGCTACTAGTGGGTGTTACAAACTGTAACAACAAGTTCTTGTTGTATCTTAGGACTGAGCAAATAACACAATGGTCAGTGACCACACTGTGTGATACTGGGATAACGCAAACTCCATGTTAGAAAGGTAAATTTTCCAACAACATTATTAAAATTAGAGATGAGACACAGATTACTGCATTATATTAAGCTGCTCTGCCTTCTGAAAGAGTTTTGTTCTGAGGATTTAGTTGCCCTTTAAGGTCTAAAGTATAAGCAGGCTATTGAATGGAAGGGTGAATGGCTAGCCTTAAGCTGGGTACACACAGTAACGATAAAGCCCCGATACCGTCGGATCTGATGGTATCGGGGCTTTATCGTTATGTGTGTACGCTCATTTCCCGAACGAGCGCGCGGCCGCCGAACGATCGGGTTGGCCGTACACTCGTTCGGGAAAGGCCGAAAATTTCCATCGGCCGCGCTAGACTCCCTATAGAGGAGTCTAGCATGGCCAATGGAAACACACAGTCCTGAGCGTTCTCCTTATGAAGTTCAGGGAAAACGCTCGGGACTGTGTGTATGCAGATCTTTGAAAGATGGCAGACAGGATCTTGTAGATCCTGTCTGTCATCTTTCAGAAATCTGTACTGTGTGTACCTAGCTTTAGTGATTTTTCTGCTTGAATGTCTTAGTGTAGATTTGATTTAAAATTACTTACGAGTGAATGGCAAGTAATATGTTGTTCTATCTTGGTTATTATCCATGAAAAAATGTGTTTTATCTTGAACTGATCCTTTATTTTAACAAGTCTTCCTGCTTTAATATTGCCCAACAATACAAAAGATTTCCACTCTATCAGATTCCTAATTGAAACATGGTTTTGTTTATTCCTTGTTTTTGACAGTAAAATAGAATTTGCAAGAGGCAGAGATATGACTTAAAGCTACCTAAGTTACAGTTTCAAACAAATAAACCTACTATTGATTGGTGAATCTGCTATATGAGACATAAACCTTGATTTGTCTGTCTTTATGTGTGTCACGATTAGGTAATTTAATATTCCTAGCTTTCACATCATATTGTTTTTGTTTTATTACTCTCTATTACATTTTCTCCTCAGAAATCAAATCATATAATTGGCTTTGTTGAGATGGAATATACTTTGTCCTTTAATAGACAACAAGTTCTCAAATCAAATACTGTGGTTATTAGAACATTATTAGAAAAATGAAACTGCAAACTTTCCATTATGCCTTAGTCCATGTGTTAGTAATTTCTGAGTGAAGGTAGATGAGACATTAGAAAAATAAAACATATATCAGTTCCAAGACACCGTGGACATTAAACATATTATAACAGCATCTGACCCTGGTACACCTAATTATTGCAATCCATGCGACTTGTAATTTATTAAAATTCTATACATTGCTATAGATTTTCAGGCTGCTTCTCTGTCCAGCTGTTACTCAGAAGCCTTTTTTTTATCATGCTAACATTAGATGGAATAAAACTATATAAGCGTAGATGCGGTCTAAGTGTAAGATCACAATTTTCCCCAAACCAGAAAGGTCATACACAGCCATGGGCATCCGCACATAGGGGGAAAGGAGGGCGCTCCCCCCCCTGGATTTCTCTCTCAATAACCCCCAGTTTTCTGTACCTGTATCAATAACCCCCAGTTTGCTGTAGCTGTATAAATAACCCCCAGTTTTCTGTACCTGGATCAATAACCCCCAGTTTGCTGTAGCTGTATCAATAAACCCAGTTTGCTGTAGCTGTATCAATAACCCCCCTTTTGCTGTAGCTGTATCAATAACCCCAGTTTGCTGTACTGTATCAATACCCCAGTTTTGTACCTGTATCAATAACCCCCAGTTTGCTGTAGCTGTATAAATAACCCCCAGTTTTCTGTACCTGTATCAATAACCCCCAGTTTGCTGTAGCTGTATCAATAACCCCCAGTTTTCTGTACCTGTATCAATAACCCCCAGTTTGCTGTAGCTGTATAAATAACCCCCAGTTTTCTGTACCTGTATCAATAACCCAGTTTGCTGTACCTGTATCAATAATCACAATTTGCTGTACCTGTAACAATAACCCCCAGTTTGCTGTACCTGTATCAAACCCCCAGTTTGCTGTACCTGTATCAATAATCCCAGTTTACTGTACCTGTATCAATAGCCTCAGTTTGCTGCAACCGTATCAATAATTTACCTGTGATCTATCTACCTATCGACTCTTCTCTCTCCATCTGTCTCTATTTCGCTCATTATATGCCTATGTCTAGCACTCTATTTGTAGACATCTGCCTGTATTTCTCTGTCAATATCTTTATGTCTGTCTCTTTATGTCTATCTTTTTATATCTCTGTCTGTCTCTCTGTGTCTATCTATCTATTCATGTGTCTTTATCTGCCTATTTTTGTTTATCTGTCTATTATATTATGCTATATTTATATTTTTTAATAATATATAAAATTTTCCAAAATACCCCCCCCCACAAGGCCACGCTCACTCCACGGCAGTTATTATTCTTTTTTGACCACCCCCCCTGGAAATTTTCGCGGACGCCCATGTACATTGTGTGCAAATTATCGCCCAATAGCCCTTCTCAACTTAAAGTATTAGTTACTCACAAAGACCCAAAGCCACTCATTTAGCCAGATATCTCCCAATTATTGCCCACAAACCGAAATGGGCTTTATATACCAGAGACAAGCTGGAGATAACCCTTGAGTGGCTATAGACACCACTGAGCTGCTTTCAAATACCCAAGAAGAAGCTATAATACTTAGCCTAGATGCTGAAAAAGGCATTTGATCACCTTAGTTGGCCATTTCTATTTGTAACCTTGCAAAATATAGGCTCTTTTTAGTTACCCTTTATCCTTTTCTTTCTCCACCATGCTTGTAATTCCTTGTCCTTGCCTTTTCTGTAAGCCCAGACAGCTTTTAAAGAGGAAGTATGCATGACAGAGGAGGCACGCTAGTATGCAGATTCAGTCATTGGTCGTGACATCACTGTCATGGCAGTGTCTGACTCTTGCAATCAGGAAGAAGGCCAGCATCTGTGTGAGGTAAGGATTACGAGCTTCGGGGGCTGCAAGGAGGTAAGTAACTATAATGATCTTGAGGTTTGTCAGGATGGGAAAGGTAAGTATAGGTTGTGTTCTTTGGGTGGACATGATTTTAAATTATATGGGTGAAAACATTTCCACTGCCAAAATTTGAAGGCAGACCTAATATAAAGGCACACCATTATAAACAAATGCAGCATGGCTAAATTAGAATACACGTTTATTTGCAATCACTTTGCAATCAGTGGAGCCCTATTAATTACATTTATTAAGTGTGTCCCTAGTAGGCTAAATGATCTGTCAAACCAGTGGTCACCTTTCCCTTTAAGACATACACACACATATTAAATCTACATCATGGATCGAAACAATCTCTCTGATCTCTCACTCATTAGCTAAAATATCCCTATGTAACATCTCGCCCTGGATGCCAAGAAGGCATCTGATAGGATTAGTTGTAACTTTCTCAGACTTACCCTTGAAAAAGCAGGAACAAGCCCTAACGCAACAAACAGGAGTATGGCCTTATATCACTGTAACAGAGCCAGAATCAACGATTCCCTTTCCAAACCTTACCCAATCTTAAATAGAACCAGGCAAGGCTGTCCCCCCCACCTTATTTCCTCACAATGGAACATCTGCTGGCAGCATTACGCTTCAACCCAAATACTGGTGGTATCAGCAAATGTCCTCATTTGTGTCACTACACCTCACATATCACTTCTGTCTATTATACACAAATTAGATCGCTTCGGCACCCTAAGTAATTATAAGACCAACTACCATAAATCAGAATGCCTAAATATCATATTTCTAACTACTCTGGACTAGTTATTCTCCAGGAACCACAACATCCCACTTTCTTAAATGGACCAAAGCATACAGACCATCTGTGGGCTGCTGCCTGAACAAAGACATAATTATTCCTTTCTCTACACTTATAGAAACCAAAAATTACTGCAACTATTACAGTTTATCCAATCACTCGGCAAGGAACCATCATGGAGCTTCACCCATACTACTTTTGAGAAACTACGCTACCCTTCTTCTCCTTCCACTCATACAATCTCAAAACTATATGCTATCCTAAGAGTTTATACAACATCTGAACTACCATCTTTCACTGCCAAATGGGAGGAGGAGTCGAATACAAACTTCTCTACAGAACAATTGGAGACCAGCTACTTTTTTCTATACAAATTCCCCATGGCATGCAAAGCACACTAAAAAATTATAACATATTATCCAGATGGTATAGTTACCCAACTTTACTACACAAAATATTTCCCAAAGTCTTTGATAAATGCTAAAGATGTGGTAAGGATAGAGAAACTATGTCCCATATTTGGCTTACTGTATATACTTGAGTATAAGCCGAGATACCCATTTTTACCTCAAAAAGTAAGAAAACATGATTGACTCGAGTATAAGCCGAGGGTTGAAATTATGACCACTACTGCCTTTTAATACTGTACTTATTTGCCCTTTAAATGGACAGCAGTAGTCCCATACAGTAATAGTCAAATCCAGTATGGCTATTACTGTAATGGGAACTCTGCTGTCCATAAAAAAGCCTCATTCCTTGGCACTCCAGATGTTTAGGAAACTACAACTCCCAGCATGTTTTAGTAGCTGGGAGTTGTAATTTCCAAACACTGAAGTTCCAAGGAATGAGGCTTTTTTATGGACAGCACCCCCCAGGAAAGGCCCCCAAGTTCAGTGAGGTAAGTAAGAGGTATGTAAGAGAGGTAAGTACTCACTCGGGTCACAGTAAATAATTGTGAATTCTTTCCTCCCAATCCGGCTGCCGATCACTATGTACAAGCTAACTTACGTTAGAAGGAAGTGTTCCGCTTGGCACTCCACGCTGATCTGCAGAATGACGTCCATACGCAACGCCTATCTTACTGCTTGCCACCGAGTAGTGACATTACTACTCTGCGCCGGGCAGTAAGTGAGACAGACGCTGCGTATGGACGCCATCTTGCAGATCAGCGTGGAGTGCCAGGCGGAACACTTGCTTCTAATGTAAGCTAGCTTGTAGATAGCGATCGACAGCCAGAGAATTCACAATTATTTACTGTGACCCGAGTATAAGCCATGGTCGGGTTTTCAGGCTAATTTTAAAGCCTGAAAACCTTGGCTTATACTCGAGTATATACGGTACTTGCCCAAACATTCAACCATTTTGGAAGAACCTACTCCCATATAACCACAATAGCACTGCACAAACTGTAATACTTTTGATTCTACCAGGTCCACACGAACAACAACAAAAAAAGGCCTCTTAAGCCGCTTTCTAACAGCACTTTCTAATGTAACTTGGGTCTTAGAACTGAACCATATTATGCGAATAATAGAAGGTCTTACCTTCTCAATATATGAAAGAAATTACCAGTTTTTGGAGTCATGGACCCTATTGAAGGAAACAGAAACTTATAAAACCTTACAGATTTCCTGATCTCATATTCAAAATGATCTCCTCCAAAACAAATCAACAGAGAATGATTCCTGATCCTCCTCATCTAATGTCTTGTATCGTATATTACCCTATTTCATAATGTAACCACAACCATAATGTTTATTATTGCTAACTATTCTTAGAAAAATTGTTAAGATACTGTTGCTACTAGCCAGAAAAAACCTCCCCACCCTCACATCTTTTTTTCTCTATCCCCATCTCTCGCGTCCCCCCTTACATTTTACCTTTGTTGTATCTTTTCATATACTGAACATTTGATATGACAGCATGAGTATATTTAAAACTTTATTATAAACCAAGTTTACAAAAAAAATCTACATCACAAAAATGACTTTAGGTAAATTGATAGGAATTGCTCTCCTGAGAGTTTTTGCAATTTATTTCTATTGTTTATTTTGCATAGTTTTGAAGATATTTACATTTTTGTGAGTGATATGGCAGCAGCATCACCAGGTCCCCTGCACTTCCTGCACCCTGCTCGGAAACCTGTCAGTCAATCTGCCCTGTGTCTCCTCCCCTTTGCAGCCCCCCTAGTCCCTCCCATTCATGGACCCCATGGTCCCTCCAGTTGCAGGCCCCCCTTGGCCCATTCCCTTACAGCCCCATTTGGCCCCACCCACTCGCAGGTGCCGTGGCCTGCCAACTCGCGGGGACCGTGGCCCTGCCCACCCGCGGGTGCCTAGGCACTGCCCACTCGTGGGTGCCTAAGCCCCGCCTGGTCACAGGTGCTGTGGGCCACTCTGACACCCCCCATTCCCCCCCAAGAAAACTCTGTGGAAACAGCCTTTTCAGGCAGAGTGAGAACTCTCTTCTTTTAGTTTGTACAAACGGCAGTTAACTATTTGTATTTACAAATACAGGCTTCTTATCACATTACTAATACAGGCAGGGAGACATGGGGAAGTGCAGTGGCAGACAGAACGTCACTCAGTGACATCACTGAGTGACTGTAATATAGATTCTGGCCACTGCACCTCCCCATTACATTCAAATGCCAGTGCCTTATGTATTAAAAAATCCCCCCATACAGTATCTAGATTTCATTAGGTTGAAATGACTGAAATCAGCTCATAAATATACTGTACTTAGCAGTGGCTGTGACTCAATAACTGACACAGCTGCAGGTCCAGCCCCTTCTGCTTCCATGCAGCAGAAGGGTCCGGGAGGGAGGAAACTCCACTGTTCATGACAGAAACCTCTCAGAATCAAAGTATGAGGCCGAAACGGATACCACCAGGAAAAGGCTCCTACTCTTCAGTTTCCTGTACTGTGTTTTGGCCATGCAGGACAACCATATGCAGCAGAAGAGAATGGTAAAGTTCATAACTTAGTAACACTGGGGCAAATTTCAGTTGGGGTGGACATGCCCTTTAATATTAGGCTATCTTTATTACCACTGTGTGCACTCTATTTGACCAATTTATATTTACTGTAGGTAATGTTATTTTGGTTATGATCCATTTTTATTTGGATTAGAGATATCTTAGTTACATGTTACACAAATTTCCTTGCACATAGAAACTGCAGCTTAAACAGTACATCATCTATTTGTATATGTGATTTCTACAGCATGTTTGAATATTTTAAACACATGGAAAATTTTCACTGCAGAATTTACCTCAAATCTTTAGCATGGGTGAAAAAGAAGCAGGTGATTGGAGGAGAACTTATTTCTTCTTGGAGCACAATAAGCATGTCTAACTTGAGTAACATCACCTGATCCTCTGGATTTCCCCTGTCCCCGTGGTTTGAGCATGCTCACCTAAGATTTAATGCTGGGAAAGATAAAAAGTACCTGCACAGGCTTTAAAAAAGAATGAGAGGAGGGCCTATTAATGCAGGTAGATATTGGTCACATTTCTACAAGCTGGTAAAAGCAGGAGTTGACTGTTCAGAAATGATACCCTGAAACATTTCCAGCAATGTAACATCTCGCACGTTTTATCTAGAGATGTGATCCAGGGTTCATTTTAAAGGATACTTAACCTAGATTTTTTGTTCTGTTGATAAAGACAGACTTTTGTTAAAGAAATTTGGTTTACCTTACCTTTATATGTATATTTGTTATTGGGGTGTTTATATGTAAGGTGAAAAAAAGCATACTAGTAACAAAATCCTTGCTTTATTATGACACTTAAAGGATAACTATACTCTAAAAATTTATGTTTTTAAAATGGAAAGTACCTGGTGCAGGGAGTTTGGATTGATTATTCCTACTTTATAATATCATTTTGTTAAAGAGTTATAGCACTAACAGTTTCATTTGCCAGGTTAATCCTGGAAAAATCCTTTATTAAAGATAATGCTGGAACCAGGAAGAAGACTGGCAGAAAAAGTTTACTTTGGGCTGATGCTCCTCACAGAAACAATATTGGGAGGTTGGAATTACCCGTCCTATATCCCTGTCCCAAGAACTTTTAACTCATTTTAACTGTATTTTAAAAAAACTTTATACACACGATAGTTATACTTTAAAGATATGGCCTCAGGAAATATCCCAAAGGGTTATGCTATGATTGTGTTTGAACAGGCACTTCAAAAAGGGATTGTAGGATACACCGGGCAAATTAATTATACATTGTATCCTACAACTTGGTGAACATAAATAACCTTCTACTAAATGGTCTTTCTGCCTTTCATTTTTCTTTTGCTCTAGCCTAAATTAAACTCATTTCCCCTGAATTATAGCTTCACTAAGCTACAGAAACTGTGTATCAGGTGGATATCATTTGCAGAGCGGAGGTTGCGTCTTGGATGTTATCAGTGGATCAACTCTGATATATACGGAGGGGCTGTGTTTGATAGCTTTATAGGATAGGGTTAGCAGCTTGAACTGGATCCTTTGCGTGATGGGCAGCCAGTGGAGAGTTTGACAGAGAGGAGAGGCGTTAGAGAAGTGAGAGAAATGATTAAACCGGGCAGCAGAGTTTAGGGTGGATTGCTGAATGAGAAATTCAAATGAAGCGTCTGAACCATTTTTATGGCAATATACAAAGCTATAGGATGCCATTAGAATGCTTTGTTGGTAATTCCTGCAATGCACCATTTGACAGGAATCCTTGTCGTGTTACAGTATGGTTAGAATATTTTGTACAGTGGTCTCCTTTACGCAGTTGTATGGGCTTTCATTTTTATGACCATACACATATAAATAAAACACCTATGATATATATGTGATACTTGCACAGATATGATTATACTACATGGAATCAAATAAAGGAATGTAGATGAGCCTCAGGCAGTGCTAAAATACTGCATCAAACTTTTATTGTGCAAAACAGCAACATGTTTCGGAGCACAATGCTTCTTTATCAGCTTTAATGCTTGATAAAGGACATTGTGGCTCCAAACATGTTGCTGGTTTGCACAATAAAAGTTTGATGCAGTTTTTTAGCACTGCCTGAGGCTCGTCTTCATTCCTTTATTTGATGCCGATGCTCTAACCACTAAAGAAGGAGTGGGGTAGACTGGTAGCCTGGAAAGCACAGAGTGAGAGGCCCGCAGCTGTCTAATAATTATTATACTACATGGGACTTGGTCCTGTGCATTGTGCACCTCTTTTCTTTTTAAAGGAGGCCATGTTATACAGGTAGTTGGGCATTTAATCAAGTGAACATCAAATCGACTGTAACATCTGCAGAATGCCTGGTCCTCATCTTGAGATCTTGCCACACTGAAAACATGCTTTGCGATCAACATTACAGCATTAAGGGCTCGTTCACACTACATCAGTTTGTATCCATTTTTGAAACGCAGGTGCGTTTAAAAAAACGGACAGACAGTAAAACTCCATAGGATTTCATATTAATGTTCACACTTGCTACGTTATATTCCGCTCCAGTGCGTTTTAAAAATGCACTGCAGCACACATTTTAAATGCTGTACAACGAATAACAACAGATAACAATGCACGCGTTTGCGTTTGTGTCCTTTTTTCCAAAAGGATGCCTGGGAGTTCCTGTGATGTCATTTCCGGTCCTCAGGCTATAAGAAACACACGGGAGAGGCCCCATTTTGCCTGTCAGCTACCAGCTGACAGCTCAACTTTATCATAAAGGCCACAAACTGTATAAACATGTAAAAGCAAATAATTTCATATGGCTGGAAATTGCAAAAGAGCTTTGTGGCATGAAATGGGCAGATTTGTCTGAGAGGCAACGCAGAGCAAAAGGTATGTGCCATTATTTTAGAAATAATAAATACTTTTTTGTATTTTGGGGGAATCAAAGGGAGTGAAATGTAGTAAGTGAAATGTTATGTATTTATTATTTTTGGACACCAAAACTGGGACAGGAATAGGGAAGGAGTACAAGCATTATGCAGTAATCTCCATGTACTGAGGTCTCCATCTTGTAGTCTCCATGTGCTGAGGTCTCCATCTTGTAGTCTCCATGTGCTGAGGTCTCCATCTTGTAGTCTCCATGTGCAGAGGTCTCCATCTTGAATATTTTGTAAAATGCATTTAATTGCAAATCATATTGGGACAGGGCTATGTATAATGTGTTGTACAGAAACAAAACACAACAATATTTGTGGCTAAAAAAATATATATTTGCAAAAAACAATAAACTGTAAAAATAAACAGTATTTTCCCTAATATATAAACTTTATATACATATTATATACAATTTTCCTACCAAGAAACTGCCCCAGCAGGGTTTTACAAAATACTGAGAGAGCTTGCCTCTCAGACTTATTGCACTTAATGTGCCCCTTGGCACAGGACCATGCATGCTCCTGGGGATAGAACACTGTATGTTCTCCACACATGTTGCCCCCTCCTTCTCACGGACATAGTTATGCAGGAAACATGTAGCTTTAATTACCGTTACAGCATGCTCCGGCTTCATTTGGATTGCACCGCAAAGAATTCGACACTTGTTGGCCAGAATTCCAAAGGTGCATTCCACCACTCTCCTAACCCTGCTTAAACAGTAATTAAAGATCCTCTTTACATGAGACAATGCCCTCTGTGAGAACGGTCTCATGACATGTTCAGATAAGGCAAACGCCTCATCGCCAACAAACATGTAAGGATATGAAGGCCCTTCTGTCCCTGACCAGGGGTTGGAGGGGGGGTAGGTCAAGCTTGCCCATGCTCAGTCGCTGACCAAAGCTGCTCCTGCTGAAGATCCTGGAATCATTGGTGCTACTATAGGATCCAACGTCCACATAAGTAAATTTATAGTCCGCGTCAACCACAGCAAGCAAAACCATTGAAAAATATTTCTTATTATTAAAGTACTGGATTCCACTGCATGGTGGCATCACAATCCGAATATGCTTGCCATCAATTGCCCCCACACAGTTTGGAAAGTTATGCCTCGACCAGAACATATTGCTGATGTCCTGCCATTTCTTCTTGTTAGGGAAAGGTAGATCAGTCGGCTGGAGTTCCTTCCACATCAGTTTGCACGTGTGCAGCACAATTTTTTGAATAGTGTATTTCCCCATCTGAAATTCATAATGCATGGAGGCATAACTGTGTCCAGTCGATAGAAACCTGTTTGAGAAAAAAAATTATTAATAAACAGTAAAAATTGTGTTTTATTTCATTACAGTGCAAGAGCTGAAAACACGTTGGCAATCTGTGCGCGACAACTTTCAGAAAGAAATACGTGCTGAGGAGAAAGAAAGTAGAAGTGGGTCCGGAAGAAGTACAAGGAGGCCTTACAAATACACAAATGTATTGGCATTTCTGCGACCATCTCTGCAATCAAGACCATAAGTATCTCATGTCAACATGTTGTGCATCCCAACTTTCACGCATACACATATGTGCTCACAAGGTGATTTGTTTTTCAGAACTGAGGATAATTTATGTTCTGAGGACAAAAGGAGACTATCCCCACTTGAGGAGTTAAATGCCGAGAGTGTTGACCTGTTTAGTAGCACTCCAGAGGATGAGACATTAATACACTCCGCTGATCGTTCCAGGTATGCCAACAGAAAGGTCCCCACCACAAAACCCAAGCAACTGCACATTTATCATCATATGAAGATTCACCTCCAATTTCCAGTCCCCTCCAAAAAAGTGTACAAAAAAAAAGGGATGATGATGATCTAGCTAGTTCACTTAAGTCAGTAATGGAGTTGATGGAAGCAAAGAAAAAAGACAAAAGTCCAGCATATGTTATGGCCTTGCACCTTTAATTCAAAGAGTCCCATAGGAAAAACACATAAGCTTTTTTGAACACTATACAGTCATTTATACCGTTATCAGGCACACAAACACCCACTCCCCAACACACTCCACAATACACCCCACAACATACTCCACTACACACTCCACAACATCCACAACAACTACCAATTGACAACCAATCCAGAAATCCACAATATTACATGCACCATACACCATCTGGACCTTATCCCCCTATGCCCCATACTCAATCCATACCCCCTGTCAGGCAATATTCTTCATACTGTCAAAATTCTCCAGTACCATACATAGAACCCACCATACATGGAACCCACCTCCCCACAAATAAGCTCAGTCAGATGCTTGTGAAGGTTCTCATTCATCCAGGTCATGGTATATCTGTTGTATTCAATTCAAAAAGTCGGATGACTAGTGAAACCTCTTCAAGAACTAAACTTCAAGTCCAGTTGATCTAATTGAATACAACAGATAAGCTCAGTCAGAGTTCCATATGTTCAACAACACCAACCATGACAGACTATCTGTTTGCAGATAACATGTAAAAGTCTGATTATGCTCATCATCATCCCTTTTTTTTTGTGTATCTGTTTGTATATAACGTTTTATATTTTAAATTTTACTTACCGCAATGTGATAAGAAGACGTTCAGCTGGTGGTGGTGAAGCAAGTCTCCTCATATGTCAGGCCAGTCTCCAACACCTGCAGTAGTTGGTCAAAGCTGCAGAAAAAAAAATTGTTAATGTTGCTTATGAAGGTATGGTTTAGAAATGTTTTACAGACAATGGTGTATTTAAGCAGCACCCCTCAAAACCCAAACGTCCAGCTTCCTTCCGCACATAGGAGGTGTGTCCTGGATTAGCTTTCAGTCATGGCTAGCATCTCCGCCATGACTGACAGCTGCTCCCGTAAGAGCATGGTAAGACATGTGGGTTTTGAGGGATGCTGCTTACATGCCAAGTATTTTTAAATGACAATAGTTGAATATTGGTTCCTGTTGGGGAGGGAATGTTTCTTGTTTTTTTAATAATGCACTAGCACTTTATGTACACTATATATTTGTGGAAACAAGTGTTTTAAAAACTGTATAATTATGCTATTTGCAATGGTATGATCTTAAATACCTATTTGCTGTATGTTTGTACATTGCAGAGATGTATGCACTTTTATTTTTTTCAAGCACTTTGAGATATGTGGTAATATATCTGTGTTTGCACAGCTCTCCCCAGTTTTTTACTAAATAAAAGGTTTTATTTGGTAACATGGTTTATTTATTCTGAAGGACATGTTGCTATAGAATATTAATCAATTACCACTGGACAGGGACCTCCAACCTGTGTCCTTCTGTATGTATGAAAATAACAACTGGCAGCATCTTGTTGCTTGCTTTCTGCTTTGGCAGTGAGAGAGTTGTAGTTTCCAAACATGTGGAGGGACACTATTTGAACATTTGAAGCAGCACCAATGCAGTGCCGTGTGTACATAACACATACAGGAAACATGTAAACTAGTCTTACCTTTCAATAGACATCCAGGTGTAGTTAAAGAACTTCTCTGGATGGTGCCTAAGATCCTCATACAGCACTGAAAACTGCCCTTTCTCTAGGTCTTCCAGCAGGGGATGCACCCAGAACCTCCGGTTCTTACGCCGGCGGCGCATCGTCGCTGCTATCAGTATGAGAGCAAGGCAACACTCTGCATACATTGCTGAAAGAATAGCCACAAAATCAGCAGAAAAACACAAGATCTCTCTCCACAACACTATCTGCTTCCTCTCTCTCCAAAAGCTCCAGAAACTCCCAATCGCACCCAGCAAGTGACATCATGATTTTGTGTTCTTTGTCCTGCCCCCTTAAAAATTCAAAAAATTCGGTCAAAAACGTATGTAAACGGAACGGACACAAACGGATAATAACGCACACGCAAACGGGCAGCAACGGATACAAAGATGTTTTGAAATGTCATGTAACGCAATGCGTTTTTATGTCGGTGTATGAGTATCTTAAGGATATGTAATATATGTAACCTACATCCTGCAAAGTATCTGTGGATCCCATCAATGGTTTCCTGGACAGGTAAAACATTAAATAAGGTTTTTTTAGCAGTTTTTGTGCTGGTTATTATCTAAAGTGATTTGGAAACGAATGCACCCTAATTGATCATTCATAATAAAACTCTGGATTTTAATTAAAAAAATTATAGACATATTTAACTCCCAGGCTTCCTCTAGAGATTTCAAAAGACACAAAAATAGAGGCAATGGACTCAATGCTACAAAGGCCAAAACAACACCAGACAAATCTATGTTGATGGATGTTGTTTATGGATACTATATATAAATAGACAAAGATTTTTGTACATTGAAGCAGTGCCAGTAAAAATAAAACACACAGTCGCATAATACAGTAACTATTCTCTTTACAATTATTCTAATAAGTATGACAGCACATACTGTTTGGAATACATTTTTGCTGAATGCTGAGAATTGATTTATTAAAGCTGATAAATGCAGCATTGTGAAGATTTTACTGGCAATCAATATTGCAAATACGCAACCTTTAACATAAACATTTAACCTGAACTTTTCAGCAAACATAAAGCTCCTATTATTTGCCACATGGTGGCAATGTTTTCTATAAAATCTCACATTGACCGTAAAATAGTCTACATACAGTATAGCCGTAACACCATTCTATATATTGTATTGCTTGCTATACAAGACTACCAGAAAGAAATAATCTAATAGACATATTTATAAACAAGCGTTCACCTTTTAACTTAATTGCCATATCTAAAATGTTAATGCGAAAATTCAAGTATTAACTGTGAAAAGACATTAACGCTGCAAAAATGAATTGGAACACAAATGTCTACTTAAATATTTTCTTAAAGGGCATCTATACCGAAAAATAGGTTATTTTAAATTGACCATAACTAACCACCACTGTATCATTTTTTTGTTGATCTTCCACTTATTTCTTTAGATATCCAATCTAAAACTTCTAAATTTCAGCTGTCAATCAAGTTCCTTGCTCTTAAAAACTATTCTTCTGTGAGTAGTTTTACTGTAGCTGGAATGGTGACAGAGTTTTGACAGTTGGAATGCTGTATGCTGTGTGCAGGCTTGACAGTTAATTTATGGGGGGAAAAGTCAGGTCGGACGGAAGTGGGAGTGGTTAAAAGTGGGAGGGGGGATACTGCTCCTAAACAAAATGTGAGCTGGATTGAAGGCATGCAGCAACACACGCAAATCAGAGTAAGTGCTACTTACATGTACTCAATTATAGATTAAGATAAGGCAAAGTAATTTTTTCAGTATAGTAGCCCTTTAATCCAATAAAGTACAGCAAAATGTCATCCTATTCAAGAATAGGGACACCTAGTAACGAATTAAGATGGCACATACCATTGAAAGATACAATAAAGGGCAGAGATGAAATACCATTTTATTGTACTTTATTTATCATAAAAATATATTTGCTCCAATTCTGCCATTGTGAAATGTTACAAATGTTTCAAGATATTACTAACAATTATTTATATTTTTAAAAAGTTCATTAACTTTAAAATGTATACGTTTATTGTGAATATTAATTAATAATAATAATGATTTTAAATTATTAATAAGGAAAGCAAAATCCAACTTAGAACATACTGTATACACAATATAAAAACAATGACATTTTGCCACCCCTGCATTTATAAACGTGTTTCATACTTTTATAAATACCAAACATGCCTTTTCTCCAAATTAAACACTGCATGTGTGACGAGATTGCTAATTTCAACCCTTTTTTTGCCCTTTTATAAATAGCATTACTCTTGTTTATAAATAGGCCCCTTAGTATATTAACATATAGCCAAGCAATGTAAATACTTTGTTTACAAAAAAGGTGTGCATGTACAGGTGAAAATTAAAATATTAATACCATGGATTGGATTAGTGATCTACATGTATTGTGACTTAAAATATAAAATAACGTTTAGCATCTGTTTAAATATTATGTTCTGATTAATAGCCTTCCTTTACTTCTGTTCATGGGAGTACAAAGTAGCTGGATGAAAAGTTGAGCACTGAGCATGTCTGTTATCACTGCCTGAAAGGAGGGAAGTAAAAACTGGTGAATCCTCCAGGGCGTAACTACAGGGGTTACTGCAGAGGTGCCCAGGAGCTAGGAGGAGCCTTAAAGGGTATGGCCACCCGTAAAACTGATTTTTAATATGCTGCTCCCCCATGTCCCCCAGCCCCACCCGCATAATTTTTTTTTTCAGAAAGCCCCCCAAACTCTTACTTACCTCCCCTCGTTCCTCCGCCGCACTGCCGGCCCTCTGCTTGCGAGAATGCAAGCAGAGGGGCGGGACCGGCAGTTGCGTCTGTGATTGGCTGAGCGGCAGCGGAGGAAAGCGGAGAGGTAAGTAAGAGTTTGGGGAGCTTTTTGAAAAAAAAATAGGCGGGTTGGGGCTGGGGGACATGGGGGAACATCATATTAAGGGGGATTTGTGCTAGGGGGAGGGATAGTAGAACGGGAGGGAGAGGGAGGGGGAGGGAGGGGGGAGAAAGGCTGCAGTACGCATGGCAAATATCTACCGGAGGCAAGATAGCAGACAGAGCCCTGCTATCCTCCTGGTGGTTAGTTTTGGGACTTTGGGGGGGGTTACAGGAGAACCCTATGGAGCGGGATGTGAGGTAAGGATTAAAACTACACTACATGGTGGGGCCAGTAGTTGGGGGGATTATAGTTTTGGGGGTGGACATGCCCTTTAACTTCATACTTTCCTATGACAGATACAGCCTCCTCCCAGGCAACCCCTGAAACAGGGAGGGAGGCCCTATTGTAATTTTGCTCGATAGCCCAGTGATTCCTAGCTAAACCACTGTGAATCATTTTACTGACAAAAATATAGCTTTAATTAGGAGATATTTAGAAGGCCAAGTTATACATAGCTCAAATTATTGTTTGTACATTGTGAGTTTAAATGGTTTAACTTTAAAGGGGAACTAAAGTCTCCAGACTACATTGTATTAATAAACAGAGCAAATACAAAAACAAACAGCGTCTGACCTCTCCCTTTGCTGTGGCGTCTGGGTGATTTATAAATGCACCTGAGGAAGGGGGAGACCCCGAAACATTGTGCACACCGCTTGTCACAATAAAACGTATAACCTGAATGTGTGCGACTCACCGTATCTAATTCCTGAATATTGAAGAAGCTGCTGGTGGTTGGTACAAACAGGTTTCATACATATACAAGGAGTGTGAGGAGAAACCAAATACACACATTTATGAAATTAACCTGTGGGTTCTATGGGTCACCTCCAATAATCCACCTTACCTGGGTGATACATCTTCAGATGTTCTATAGTTCTCAACAGATCAAAACAAGGAAGCTGCCGCCTTGCTTCCTGGATGCTGACAGACAATCATATATCAGCACAGATATCATCTCTCTCCTTCACAGAACAGGAATTTTAGTGCAGTTTTTGTGTAAACATATCTAAATGCTCCTTACCCTAACAATGGTATATTTCTTGGCTTTTCATAGAAAAAAAGAAAAGAAAACTTTTTAGTGTTTTTCTTAGATATCATGGATGTAGTAAACAGATTGAACCAGCAACCTCATGTACTCTCTCTTGCTAAAAGCAAAGCTTTAAACTGCGATCCCAATAAAGCTAATATGTGTATCACTACTACATATAGAATCTTTATCTTTTGCTAGAAATATAATGGGGGGGGGGGGAAAGCAAGTCTGGGGATTTGAGACCGTGACCTCATGGGCTGTGTGTTTTTAAAACAAGCACTTTTGGCTGGTGAGACACCACATGCAGAGAATACAGGTACATTTAGAAGCATTATATTTTGGAACAGAATTTTAAAAAATTATAAGTAAAATCAGCTCAATATTCAGAGATGCTGTATGCAATTCGCGCTAACTGGTAGGGTAACAAGCAGCTATCAAAGTCTCATCAGGAACTTCCATATTGGTGTGGAGACATTTGTATAGAAAATACTCTGTATGTGCATATAGATAGGGAATAGTTGGGTCAAGGGAGCTTTGAATTGTATTGGCAACTACATTGAAGCCTTCTTAGTTACAGAATCTATCACTTACACGTACATAAATGCAACTCAATAAAGAAGAATCTAGTAATTGCATAGGTGTTTTGGGGAGAAAATCTTTCAGGTTAGGTTTTTAAAAAATTAAGTTTAGTTCTCCTTTAAACAGTAGTATTGCTGCACATATTAGGCAATAGACTGCACATGGTTTTACCATTAAACCAAATCCCTTTATCAGAAGATAATGTAATTAGGATGAAATAATCCATAAAGATGCATTAAGTAAATGTAAGGTTACAGGTTCCTTTGGGGTGTGGGTCAGACCAATATTTTTTTTACCCCTTGGCTAGCCAGTACATAAAGCCTTTTGTTATATACCACCTGATTTCTCCATACCTTATTATCCATTTTTGTTACTTTGTTACTTTCCCTCCTGGTTTCATCCTCCTCTTATTCATTAATTTCTATCCTTCCTTCTGCTCTCTTTTCCCAGTCCACCTTTCCTATTGTCTTCCTTCTGTTCTACCAGTTTCTACTAGTTTTCATTCATCTTTCTTTATACCTCTGTGCTTTTCTACTCTTAGTATTAACTATTCACATATGCAGGAACCATTGTATTCTCTCCTTATAACAATCTACCCCCCCCTCCTTGTTCTATTCTGCGCCTTCCTTTCTTAATTTTAAAGGGTATATTTACTGTAAAATTTTTCAACAATTTTACTTAAACATTAAAGTTTCCACTGCTCCAAAACTTTTTTCAGATTTTAAATCTGAGCTGGAGATTATGAGAAATCATAATTTGAAATCACAGCCTAAACAGAGGAGGAACTTTCACTCCAGAAGAAGAAACACACACTTTCTGCAACATTTAAGAGAATCAGCAGAGAAAAGAAAGAAGGGGGAGGGAGGGGGAGAGGTGTAAGCAGAGCAAGGTCTATGGTGAGGCTGTGCAGAACTTATAAGTGTCGCAGACACTACAAGAAGCCAGTGAGTAAGGGATGTGGGGGGCAATTAAGAACACTCATTAAACATTAATAATTTAATGACAAAGCAAGCACAGATAAATATGTAAGTACCAACTGAAAATTCATACCACCTGAAAATTGTAGTTTCAGATAATGTAAAATTGTTTGAGTGAATTTATTGACCCTTTAACTCTTTTTATTTTGCTATTTTCCTTTCTATTGAGCTCTACCTTCTAACATTGTGCTCCCAATGTCTGCTCTATTTCTGTATCCTTTTCTGTAGTTCTCCTACTTCTCCACCTCTATCCATATGCCGCTTAAACGATTTCTTCTACTTATTCTGCAGCCATAAAGATGGCTTCAGAACTGTGGACCACATAGCCCCATGCAGGGGATCCATGCGTACCTATGCTTTTCTCTTTGTACATTTTCTGTCTTTTGAACTAGAGTTTTCTTTGGTGATTTTCTGGATTTCTAATTTTTGTCCCTAACTTGCTTCCAATGGATACAGAGAAAGGGAACATTTGTACTTTAAGTTCCTTACAATTTCAGTTTTTTTTTCCATTTCCATAAAATATCGTGTCAGTACTTTCTAGTGTTCTTTTTTTTGGACCACTAACCCATGTACCAATGGTTAACGTGACTTTAAGGCATAACAAATGGCGGTTGCGGTGGTACGCAAAAACTGTGTCGCCCAACAGCCACAAGCTATAAGTTGATAACGGCTGTTTAGCAAATTGTATAGCCCAAGTTCTGCCCCCCCCCCCATCAGATTTCACGGATCGGCCGTAACTCAGACTTTATCTAAAAAGAATGAATTTTTGAATTTAAAAAGGTAACATTTTTGATATTTCTAGAATTTTTGAATTACAAAATAAAACTTTTTGTAATTTCTAGAAAACTCAAAAATACTATGCAGAATGCCAAAACAAAAAGCACATGAAATTCCGGTTTTGGACGCTAATACAGTGTGTGTTCCCCAGACCATTTCTCAGGTCCCTGAACCATAAGTTATCACTGCTATTTATTGCCTAATTTTAGGTGAAACTTTCAGATTTTTTAACTCCCATTGACTTCTGCAATGGGAATCTGCAAGCGGAATGGATTTCAGTGAGTCATATCATGTGTGTGACACAGCAACCAATGGTAGCTTATGTTGTTCGACCCTCCTCTGCTCCATACCCCGGCGTCAGGATTCACCAACAGTGAGAATGTTCTTTCTCAAGCTTGAGAAAGAACCCACTGTGGTTCAAAACATGTCGCAATTAAAGGAATTTTGCAGACACTAAATCTGTGTTGTGTTCCCTTCCTGTACATTCTTATTGTGGGTGATTTCAGTGACTATCTCTAATAGTTACCCACGTTATTTTTTCTCTAGTTAAACCAAATTTTTGGCAGTAGAAGATTTAAAATATATATTAAAAATATTTTACGTTTAACTATACAACATATGAATTCATATATTACATTCGATTTATCTAGCCATTAAAACTATTAAAAATAATTTTACCCCAGGAGCATAAATCAATATACATTAAAGAAGAAGAATTCAGAAATGGATAATGATATATACATAAGAAATGAATCAAGTCATCTCTATAATTAATACCAGGGCAATCAACTGTGTATAATTCATGAAAGCAAAAGTATTCCCTCTGTAGAGGGTCTATTTATTTACATTTTGTAATTAGTAACAGGTTTCAAAGCTTAATATGCGAAAGATGGTAAATGTACTACACTTTCTGTTTTAAAAAAAAATATATATATATATCCCCCCAAATGTATACAGCACACCACTTTTTATTAAGTCCTGATATATACTGCGATTAGCTCTGTACCCCAAACATGTACAGTGACGTATGATATCACACAGAAATGTTGCAATTCAATTACATTATTACTATTTTTATTATTAAATTAGTGCCAAGAATGCAACGTTTCAGGAATATATATATATATATATATATATATAGATTCATATAGTGATGTCTGCACTCAGTCTTCCTTTTTTCCTTTTTATATATCTTTGGTGGGTGCTTCAAGGAACACAGATGCCTCAGGTCTGTACATACAATAAACCAAAAAAAGTAAGAGGTTCCGAGCACTCCTTCTTCACACGAAAAGTTTTATTAACGTCGGTGATTCTAAGAGCACCTTCATCAGAACCATTCTTGATGAAGGTGCTCTGTGAAGCACCGAAACGTTAATAAAACTTTTCGTGTGAAGAAGGAGTGCTCGGAACCTCTTACTTTTTTTTGGTTTACCGTATATACTCGAGATAAACCGAGTTTTTCAGGCTGAAAAATCAGCCTGAAAACTCGGACTCGGTTTATACTCGAGTCAACCACTTACACTGGGCATTCCGGCAGCCGCGCGATCCTTTTCTGCACTGGCGCGCCGGCCTGACGTCACTGCCCGGTGCCAACCGGCGCCGGGCAGTGACGTCAGCCGGCGCGCCGGTACAGGAATGGGCGCGCGGCTGCCGGAATGCTGATACCGTACCTGCCGGGTGGATGGAGGAAGATAGAAGAAGAAGAGTCGTCCACAGGAGAAGAGTCCAGGAGAAGAGTCCAGGAGAAGAGTCCAGGAGAGAGTCACAGGGAGAAGAGTCCAGGAGAAGAGTCCACAGGGAGAAGAGTCCACAGGGAGAAGAGAAGAGTCACAGGAGTCCACAGGGAGAGAAGAGTCCACAGGAGAAGAGCCCACAGGTACAAACTGAACTGAGGGGGAGGGGGGCATTCAAGATGTTTGGGAACTACAACTCCCAGCATGCTTTATTAGCTGGGAGTTGTAGTTTCCAAACATCTTGAATGCCAAGTGAGGGTGGCATTCAAGATGTTTGGAAACTACAACTCCCAGCTAATAAAGCATGCTGGGAGTTGTAGTTTCCAAACATCTTGAATGCCACCCTCACTTGGCATTCAAGATGTTGGAAACTACAACTCCCAGCATGCTTTATTAGCTGGGAGTTGTAGTTTCCAAACATCTTGAGTGCCAAGTTTCTACCCTCGGTTTATACTCGGGTCAATAACTTTATTAGGATTTTAGGTGGAAATTGGGTACCTCGGTTTATACTGGGTCGGTTTATACTCGAGTATATACGGTATATATATATATATATATATATATATTATATATATATATATATATATATATTCTTAGGAGATTGCATTGAGCTTTTAGGAGCTATCAATGAGGTGTGTGTTGGTGGTGTGTGTGCAGAATATTACATTTAGGAAAGGTTGGCATTCCTATACTATGTGGTAAATAAATGCATATAAAGTATAGCACTGACTTACAGTATATTAGGTACAAGACAACATACACAAAATACATAAACTTACTTACAGAGCTGAGATTCCTCTTTCAAAATGGTATAGTCAAAATGGAGGTTTAACCACACCCCTTTGTCTGCTCCATATGAATACTAAAAGGAAGTGCAATCCAAAAAAGTTTTCTGTCTGCTACACAGGACATGATGTATATTGTAATGGACATATACACCAAGGCTCCTTTTATACCACATCCAGCCGGCAGGTGGTATCAGTGAGTAATAAAAGACAAGACATCCCTGCTCTCTATAGCTAGGAGGAGAGAAAGTGAAAGTAGATTGTGTTGTGTGCTTTGGAGTGATATTGACTGGAACACAAGATCCTGTTGGGAGGACAGATTATTGGACAGAAAATTTACCTTATTGGATACAAACGCTAAGGCAACAGATAAGTGTACACCAACTTACAAGGACACAATATACAGGCCTGGTTTATATTTAAAGTGGTGCACCATAGGCAGGGACAACTCCATTACCGCACATGTTATGTGGGGAACTGTTTATGTTTTGTTATTAAATCATTGCAATACTTACTGTTAAATGTAATTAAAACTGGTTTATATTGATTAAAGAAAGTAAGTGCACTGTCTGCTTTGTGCCACATCACCAGAGTAACCCACTGTGTGCCATGCTACCCATAATCATTCCATAATGCAATGATCTGGTACAAATTGGTGGTATCAGAGCTGGTAATACCATTTATTCACTATGTTTTCTCCTTAAAGGACAACAATATTTATAAAAACATCACCCCCATTACATGTCCACACTTCCAGCAGCTAAAATCACTTACTCACCTTTACAGCCGTGCTGCCCTCTCTTAGATATCACACAGCAAACTTGAGTGCTAAAGGCCCGCTTCCTAGATGGCCCAGGGTCATGATTAACATAACACTTGTCATTGGCTGGTGGGAATGTCTGTTACATAATCAAGCTGATCAAGGATGGGTGGAGGCAGACAGAATTGTTACACCCCTTCACAGCATGGCTAATTGATGGAAGAGAGAGGCTCAAAATCAGGAAAATAATGTATGGGGAGGGCAGCATACCTTTCTAAAGCAATTCTTTCTAAAGCAATTCTGCTTTCCGGACCGGCAGCTGGGGCTGTGATTGGCTTAGATATAGCCAATCACAGCCACGGCTGCCAGCAATAGAGAATGCCATGGAAGCGAGGATCTGTAAGTACAGTTCGGATTCTATATTTACACTTCCTATATAGGGGTTGGGGGTGGGAGAAGATGCTCTGCAATATATATAAAAAAATTAACACTACATGAAGGGCAGCCAAGGAGGGATAAGGAGGGTGGGAGAGAGGGGGAAAAGGGCTCCCATGCGCATACCGCTGTCTTCTCAGAGGGTAAGGAGGAGGCAGAAACCTTTTGGACAAGAAGACAGCTCCTACGCCTACGTTTCCTGGAATTTGGACAAGCACTACAGGGAACCATAAGGAGCAGAGATGTAAGGTAAGGATTTTTTTAAACTACTAGTGGGCCAGTAGTGGGGAAAAGTTTAGTTTGGGTTTTGGACATGCCCTTTAATTTATGGAGGCTGCTACTGATAGTATTGATTTAAACCCTTCAGATGAAATGCCCCAATTAGTCTCAGTAGCTCTACCAGGCCCAATTGCCAAACCTTTTTTTAAACCTGGTCCAATCAGTATCCTGTGCTCCCAAGTCGTAACATAAGCAGCTATAAATGTGGCACTTGACGTGGTGAATACTAATCTATGAACATAGCATCTTCAGTTTGAACCACATAGTGTGTCAGGATTTCCTGGGTCTTTTTTCAGACCTGCAGGAATATCCTATTTGGTTCCCCTGGATGCTGGTGACTGTCTGAGTAACAATTTAAAACATACCTGTGTACGATTCTATATCCACTGTATCAACACATAGCAAAACATACACATACACATAATTTCCACTGTGTACCAACGGGCACACTTTTGCTAGTATATATATATATGATGCACTATAAGTAAATAAATATAGAAGTTTTTGTACCAAGACCAGAGAGTGTGCCCGATTTTCAAGAATTTGTATCTAACCTTGGAGTTGCACCCAGGCATATGAATAATAGGAGTGCTACCTTTACATAGGGGCATATTATTATATAAGCTTTTATATAACCTTTTGCTTTCCTTACCGCAATGTTTTTTACGAAAAATACCGTTAATGCAATTTATAAAGGTTGCATTAATGCGTTGTGAAAGTTTTCGCGACATATCGCTTAACCGCTTTTCGCTACACATTGCAGCAGTAATTTGTGTGAAAAGCGAGCGAAAAGGTGTATCGTGATTTATAACAAAGTGAAAAGTTTTTTAACACATTAAATGGAGCCTATTCTTATCGCGGAAAGTCCTCTTTTTCCAGTGTGAGTTTGTAGATTGGATTCTTCCATTAATTTTACTAATTTACAAATAAAATCATGACTACTATTTTTACCTTTTTTTTTTAGGACATATTTCTGAAGGTATATAATTGCACATTAGTCAATATTTGAGGATAATTTCCACAAATACCTTATTTCATGTAAACTTTGTTTGACATGTTTGTTAACCTTTTTAGGTTTTATCTTCACAGAAAACACTTCCATTCTCTTAAGCATGGTACACACCAGCAACTTTTCCTCCTGGCTGACCATTTGGCTCTTCCGACTGGTTGGCCAGGAGGAAGGACTGTCGGTCACGGCAATAGTGGCCGTTGGCCTACAGTTTACCATGACCGAAAGTGTGGTCCATAGAGGTTTTCCACTGTATCCGATCATACTTTTGTCCGATTTGGACAAACAGTCGGTGGGACACTGGTGGTTAGACTGAAAAAGTGCATGGTGTGTACCAGCCTTTAATATCATCATTGAATTTAACTTGTGAAGAACTATTAACTTTGTTTTACAAAATAACAGAAAATACACTAAAAAAAATGTACTACTTTTTGCGGCAACACAATGCGACTCTTCTCTACAACCTTTTAGTGTGGCCTAGCCCTTAATGCACGTTCGCTTTTCTAATGCATTCAACTTCCTAATGTGTGGTCGTATTTATAACGCCTGGTCGCTTTTATAATCCGTGTTTTTTTTGTAATATGCGTTCGTTTTTCTAATGCGTGTTTGCTTTTCTAATGCGCGTTCGTATTTAGAATGCTCTTTGATGTTGTTTATAGGCGTATTGTCAGCTTTTATTAGGCAAAATAGTTTTAGGAACTATTGATTTTTTTCAATTAATTCTCACAATTTTGATTTACTTCAAATCTAGTACAAATGACACTGAACAGCAAACCAATGACTGTGTGTGTTTTTCTCACTTCTTGTGCTCCAAATTTGATAAAATTGAAAATCATCAACGCTAAAGTTTGATTGAAAGCAAACACTATTTAAAGGGCATGTCCACCCCCAAAACTATAATCCCCCCAACTACTGGCCCCACCATGTAGTGTAGTTTAATCCTTACCTCACATCCCAGCTCCATAGGGTTCTCCTGTAGTCCCCCCCCAAAGTCCCAAAAAATGACTACCAGGAGGCTAGCAAGAGTCCATATAGGACACTGCGCTAGCTGGCCTCAGGTAGATTTTTGCCATGCGTACTGCAGCCCTTCTCCCCCCTCCCTCCCCTCCCTCTCCCTCCCTCTCCCTCCCTTCCCTCCCGTTCTACTATCCCTCCCCTAGCATAAAACCCCTTCAGTAATGATTTCCCCATGTCTCCCAGCCCCAACCGCATATTTTTTTTTTTAGAAAGCTCCCCAAATCTTACTACCTCTCTCTTTCCTCGGCGAAGTGAGTGCCGGCAGCGCGTCTGTGATTGGCTGCCGCTCAGCCAATCACAGACGCGGCTGCGGTCCCGCCCCTCTGTTGCATTTCTTGCAAGCAGAGGGCCGGGAGCGCGGCGGAGGATCGAGGGGAGGTAAGTAGAGTTGGGGGGCTTCTAAAAAAAAAATATAGCGGTTGGGGCTGGGAGCCCAGGGGGGATTTTATATGAAAAAATAAATTTTAGGGTGGACATAGCCTTTAAGCAGGTTAAGCTAATTATTGTGTATAGAGAAAATGTCTGAGGAGCAAGTGGTTTGCTGGTGGCATTAACAAAACCTTGCAGCAAGGTCACATGACGGAGAGCATGGAGGACAGGGAACGTGTGTCAGTTAGGATCAGACAGCCTCGTTTTTTAGAAGGAGATTTTGTCTCCTGAAGGAGCTGTCTGATGAGGAGATTGTGCGTCACTTTAGGCTAAATCGCCCAGTCATTGAGGAACTATATGGAAAATTGGATGATTTGTTAGAGCCCAGAACAAGGTGGAATGTGGCATTGCCTGGAATGTTTAAGTTACTCTCTGTAATTACTCTCCTGTATTTTTTGGGCAATGCCACAATTCAGCCTGACGTGCCCTTGACATGAGGTTCACGCATTCTTCCAAAGGTGTTGAATGCTATTTTACCCTTGTCCAGAGAATATATAAACTTTCCATCTAGTGAGTGGCAAAATATTAAAAGAGTATTTACCTTAAAGGTGCTTTTCCTAACTGCCTAGGAGCCATTGATTGTCTGCATATTGCGCTTGCACCACCTAAACAGAGAATGGAACTGTATCTTAGCAGAAAACGCTTCCATTTTTTTAATGTTCAGGTGCTGTGTGATTCCCACCTGTGAATTATGAGTATAAACAGTGCATTTCCTGGAAGTTGCCACGACTCCCATACTGCAAGTTTACTAGCGGACGGATGCCAGAGGGCTGACTTGTGGGTAAGTGTTTATTTTGCAACACTTTGGAGGTAATGTGTAGAAAATGAATTACATATACATGTTTATGTTTGAAAACAGGACGCAGGGTATGGGATTCATTCCTGGCTCATGACCCCCCTGAGGAATCCAAGGACACCTGCAGAGAGGCGCTATAATTTAGCATACTGTCAGATAAGAAATGTGATTGAAAGACTTTTCTAAATTTTTAAGGGCACAGCCACACTGGCGTTCCTGTGCATTTGCGCATGCAATTTCTCCTTTTGAGATACGAAATCGCATGCAATTGCACATGAAAATGGTGATCGCATACAATTGCGTATCGCAAACTGGTGCGCAATCGCATCGCACACGAAATTGCGTAATATTGCTGCGGTGCCGCGACTGCATTGTTAGAAAATAATGCATGCACAAACGCAACTAAATTGCGACAGTGTGGCCTCTAAACCTGAATTCTTTCAAATGTGCATTTTCAATATAATGTATGTACCACACACCAAAAATGCATATGTCATTAAAGACACAGTATTGACAAATCTGCAATAATGCACCTTTAAAAATACTCCCATATAGTTGTCAAATTCTCACAAATCCAGCATTTTGATGTTGCTTACAAACTACACCACTTAAACTCTTCCCCTTAAATCCTCAATTCTGTCAATCAACATGCCCTACAGAGGTTTTACAATGATAAATCTAAGCATACCCTGCCTACAGTGTGCTGGAAGTGTTGTTTGTAAAACAAATTAAAGTATGACATTCCTCGCTTACATTTAGGAATCTGTCACAAAGAAGAGGCATGTTATGTGCATAAGTGCCCCTGCCTATGCAGGGATAGAACATGTTTTTTTTACAAATCGGTCAGGCAGAATTATTGTATGTCGGCTCCGACCTTTCACCATCCGTTTGTTCTTTCAAATTGGATGAAAGCACAATGGGACAGGTCAGAAAACCATGACCGATTGTGCGGACCTCTATGGACCACACGATCGGTGGCGCCTGGGACATGGCTGCTTTTGTCGTGACCGATTGTCCTTCCTCCTGGGCGACCGGTTGGAAGCCTCGAACAGTCAGTCAGGAGGAACAATTGATGTCTGACTATAGTATGATCACCTTAATTTCACAATCAAATAAGATTTCAATGGTTTGGCAATAATTAAGGTATAGACAACTTTACATTTGGCTTGAAATTTAGTAAATTTGCTGTTTTGCTGTTTGCCGTTTGCAAATGTGGGTAAATCTCAGTAGGGATATAGCAACTGCGGGATTTTACTGCCAGCTATCTGCTGGCGTTAAAATCCTGCGCTAAAACGAGCTCAAACGCGATATTAAATTGAAAAATAAAAAACGGATGCGCGGGTGATTTTTGCTCAACCCGCGCATCCAACACTTCACTAGATATATGGCAAAAATGGCACGCCCCCTTTGCAATGGCGCCCATCAGGCCTGGCTCTCAAAGGCGAAAGCGAATAGTGAAAAGCGAACCCCAAAAAGCGAAAACAAGACCTGATGCTGTTAAGGAAGGATATTTGAAAACCAATATTGTTATATTATTTTTGGACCACATTGTGCGATTGCAGTGCACTTAATAGCCCATAATCGTGCGTGCTTACAACTCACAAGAGTAAATTGTAGTGTGACCTTACTCTGAAGACCACACTACTCCAGACCAGCGTGTTTAGCATGTGCTTATGCTTGCCATTTGCAATGTATTTTCATGTGAGAAATGCAGTATAATGCATACTACATACTGAGCAAAGGGCTGTGGAGGAGGAGGAGAAGGAGGAGGAGGAAGAAGAAGAGGGACAGCCAGAAAGAGATGCAGCTTCATCCCCACCTGCACCAGCTCCATCCCCACCTGCACTAGCTCCATCCCCACCTGCACTAGCTCCATCCCCACCTGCACTAGCTCCATCCCCACCTGAACCAGCTCCATCCCCACCTGCACTAGCTCCATCCCCACCTGCACCAGCTCCATCCCCACCTGCACCAGCTCCATCCCCACATGCACCAGCTCCATCCCCACCTGCACTAGCTCCATCCCCACCTTGAACCAGCCTCCATCCCCTCACCTGCAAGCTCCATCCCCACCTGCACAGCTCCATCCCACACTGCCCCAGCTCCACCCCACCATGCAACCAAGCTCCACCCACCTGCACCAGCTCCATCCCCACCTGCACCAGCTCATCCCCATATATTCACCTCTACTGCTGGAATCAGCATCTGCAGCCTCACCCCCACCAACAGGGCCAGTGATGCAAATGCTCCAAACAATTAGTGCAGATATTCAAATCCTTAAGAGGGACATGCATCATTTAAAGAGGTGCATGACTCCCTGTTATATATATTTTTGTTGGTTAATTCCCCCCCCAAAAATGTAATAAAAAATACTGATTTAAATTTAGTATAGTATAGTATAGTATAGTATTTGAGGTTGAATAAAGACATACGTCCATCCAGTCCAACCCATCTAGCAATCCTCATTTCCTGCCTAATGTTGATCAGAGGAAGGCAAAAAAACCCCCACCAAATTATGAAGGGGGAAAAATTCCTTCCTGACTCCAGTGGCAATCGGAAATTTCCCTGGATCAACTCTACTTTATGTATCAATACCAGTAACTTGCAACATTCCGTGTTTGCAGAAACTCATCCAGCTTTTTTTGAAACTGAAACAATGTGAACCTGCCATTACAACGTCCACTGGAAGACAGTTCCATAGCCTTACCGTTCTCACAGGGAAAAACCCTTTCCGAGCTTGAAGCCTAAACCTTTTTTCTTCAAGTCTTAAGGGATGTCCTCATGTCCTTTGACATATTCTATTGGTGAACAATGCCCCAGATAGTTTATTGTATGGCCGTTAATGTATTTATACACAGTAATCATATCCCCACGCAAGCGCCTTTTCTCCAGCGTACATAATTGTAACTTTTCCAGTCTCTCTTCATATTCAAGCTCCCCCAATCCCCTTATTAATTTAGTTGCCCTTCTCTGAACCCTTTCCATTTCAAAGATGTCCTTTTTGTACACAGGATTCCAAAATTGCACTGCATATTCCAAATGAGGCCTTACCAATGCTTTGTAAAGAGGGAGAATTACATTTGCTACAACAATTGCCATATTTCTATCTCTACATCATTATGAAACATTTTAAAATGAGATTTAATCAAGATATTAAAGGGGAACTGTGGTCCAAAAATGCAATTTTTTTTATTGTTTATTTTGCATAGTTTTGAAGATATTTACATTTTTGTGTGTGATATGGCAGCAGCATCACCAGGTCCCCTGCACTTCTGCTCTGAAAACATGTCAGTCAATCTGCCCTGTCTCCTCCTCCCCTTTGCAGCACCCCTGGTCCCTCCCTTTCATGGACCCCATGGGCCCTCCAGTTGCAGTCCCCCCTTGGCCCATTCTCTTTCAGCCCAATGAAGCCCCGCCCACCCATGAGTGCACAAGCCCCACCCCCTCAAGGGTGCACAAGACCCGCCCACTCGCAGGTGCACAAGCTCTGCCCAAAGGCTGTTTTCACATAGTGGGAGAGAAGGGCTGTAGATTCCCTTACCTACTCTGTCAGGACTTCACACAGCAGAGAGGTGATAAAATCTGTCTGGCGAATGTATGGGCAGCTTAAACAATATTAGAGTATATTTTAATCAATATGCAATACCCACACCATATGCAGGTAAAGTTCAAAGTTTATTTGGTCTGTTTGTATTTATTTCAAGCACACCGGAATTACGAAGTACAAGGCTCCATTCCTGCTGAGGCAAGAACAGTAAAGGTGGCCATACATACTATCACAATTGGTAAAATCCTGTCTGTCCTTATTGACTCCCTTAGTTTAAGTTAGTGGACCAGATATGATTTTTCTGTTTCCAGCTGCACGGCCTTCCAATCCTCATACCTTGGTGCGTTTCACATCATTAATGTATGTGTCAGCACAATGCAATGTGAATCGCATGTGTATAGCCACCTATTGCCACAAAGCATTACCTTTTAATCTGATATTGTAAAATGTCCAAATTTGAGTGCAGATATTGTTGTTATATACCCTTAAAAATAAATTAATGTGAGGTGTTGTACCCCGTTACTAAAGGGGTAGTTGATATGTTCCTTTTTTGGGAAGTTGATCAGATACACTACTAAGGGTATCACAGTAACTTCCCCTATAAAGTTTTAAACACCAACTTCCCCTTTAAATATTATTTCAACTACTTCCCCTTTAAGGAAAACAACAAACGCATTCACAAATGCACATTGAATGAAAATCGCAAGAACAAAAATAGTTTGTGCCATTTCCATTGCACTGCATTTGCTAAGCAAATTTCATTTTGGAAGTGCATGTGTTCAAAATTTATCCGCAATCGCATGCATTTCCATAACAAAAAACTTAAAACTTGCATGCCCATAATGCGCACAAGGCACAAAAATGTGCACTTTGTAATGTTTCAAATTGGAAATGCTCAGTTTAGATAATGTGCCATTGTTCGGCTAAGCGCTCGTTTGGGAAAGAGGGAAAATTTCCCTCAGCCGCAGTAGACTGGTAACATATAGACATATTCCTTTTCTAGCTATGCCATAGAGGCATTGACATTTTGATGGGGTGATGATGGACCCCATCACAGTCCCTCTCAGTCAATTTTATACTGTTAAAGGAATCACTCCTGCTCATTGGGGGGATTTGTTCTTAGGTAAGGATACTGAACAGAAGTGGACTGCTTTTAAAGGTAATGGTTTAAAGGGTTTTTAAACCATTACATTTCAAAATTTATACTGTACCTTTAGGGAACAAGTGTAAAAAAATGAGTTCCACTCCTGCCTGACTTAATGCTCAGGTACAAAAGGGAAATGGAAAGAAATGGAAAGAAAAATTTTAAACAGAACAGGCTTACAGAAATATACAAATACAAATGTTTCCAAGAGGAGATGGGAAGATAAAATGTACAGAATACACATGTACAAAAGATACATTGATTATTTTCTTAAATGGTGAACTAACCAGGCATTAAATTAGTTGTTTTCTAGTTTTATGGATCCACAATAATAGCAGGAAAAATAGATGAGGTGAATTAACAAATCCAAGCCGGCAGATGAGGGATTACTGTAAAACGTAGCCTTTAATTCCAAAGTTTTAAAAGACATAACTGCAATCACGGACACAGACTTAAAACAACCTGGGGGGCATGGCCTGACGCATTTCGCGGAACTTCTGCTTCCTCAGAGACACTGGTCTCTGCTACTATTGCCCTGGGGACTGGACCGATTTCTAAGGTGTTGGGGCACGCCACGGCAGTGAGGAGAAGCGCGGACTCCCTGTGATGGAAGCTCCCCCAGTAATTGTGATCCAAAAATGACTTTAGGTAAATTCCTGAGAATTTTTGCAATTTACTTTCATTGTTTATATTGCATAGTTTTGGAGATATTTACATTTTGGTGTGATATGGCAGCAACATCACCAGGTCCCCTGCACTTCCTGCTTCCTGCTCTGAAACCATGTGACAATCACTCTGCCGTATGTCTCCTCATGCCCTTGCAGCCCCCCTGGTCCCTCCCAGTCATGGGCCCCTCCTTTGCAGCCCCCCTTTGGCCCCTTCACTTACAGCCCTATTTGGCCACACCCACTCACAGGTGCATTGGCCCTGCCCACTCACGGGTGTCGTGTCCCCACCCACTTGCAGGTGCATCGGCCCTGTTAACTTGTGGGTGCTCTGGCCCTGCCCAGCCACGAGTGCATTGGCCCCATCCACTCAAAGGTGCCATGGGCCCCTCCCCACTCAAACACTCCCCCCATAGTAAACTGTGTGAAAACAGCCTTTTCAGAAAGAGTGAGAACTTTTCACATAGTGGGAGGGTTGGGCTGTAGATTCCTTTACCTTCTTTGTGGGGATCTTCACACAGCAGGGAGGGGGAGGGACTTCCAGTCACACTTACACACTGAAGTCTGAGGCTTTGCTCGCCGGCGGTGAGGTGGAGGAGCAGCTTTAGGAATGTCACATGTCAGCCTCCCACCCATTAACTTTCTGATCTGTAATGTCTCTATATCTTGGGCTGCGGAGTATATAGGAGGTAGTTGATGGTTTTAAAATGTTTTAAATGTAGGAAACTGGCCTTTCATTTAAAATCTTGTAAAAACTTGTATGGAGACTACAGTTCCCCTTTAAACTGGCATTGTGTCCTAGAGTTTCTGCCAAGATAAAAGTTGGAACACTCAAAGGAAAAATGTATTGTAAGAAATGCTAAAACAGACTATAAATATGCATTGCAAACTAACCTGAATACCAAGGACGTAACTAACAGGGGGGTAGGGGGAGCAATCTCAGGGGGCCTGGGTGCCACTGGCATTACAACCTTTATCATCCCCTTCTGTCCCCTGCTGACTACCCCACCACCTGTAACATTGTCCTCCTGCTTCTCTGTAGCCCAGTGGATTTAAAATATCCTATGTTTATGACATTTTTATGGTCTGCCTTTTTGGATAGTTACATTTAAGTTTACACTTCCATACATTATTTTTTTATTGTTCATGTACGGAAATTATTGTTTTATATGTACCTTTTCTAAAAACTTTGCTAAAAATTGAAGCAGAAAAAAACATTAAATTGATGAATTATGTAAAAGCTCCGGTAAAAAGTTTTATGTATAGATGACAGAATCAAGCAATATCTTGATATTTTCAGGAAAAGTTTTCAGGAAAGTTTTGGCCTATCTATATTATCGCCCACAATCCCTGGAAGCTTAGAGAATAGTGAACATGAAATATTGTCATTAAAAGTATTTTTTAAAAATGAAAAGTGCACTGGCATAGGCGGATTTTGCATAAGGCTTTGAAAGGCTTAGCCTTCCCAAGTGAAATCTGGCCAAAAAAAAAAAAAACCCAAAGCATATTATTGCCCATTTCTGTGTGCCAAGCACATTGCCCATTTCTGTGTGCCAAGCATTTTGTGTAAAATATAAAATTTTAAACTATGACTTTATGTTGTGTAAAATGCAAAGTGGGTGTGGGGGGCATGAAAAGGGGCATGGCTTAGAAATTTGCGCAGCACTGACGCTCACTTCATATTATTTTACATATGTGGTGGGAGTGTCAAGGGGCGTGACCTAAAAAATTTGCGCCGTGAGTTGCTTAGCCTTCCCTATTCAAAATCTCATCCTCCGCCCATGTGCACTGGGTAAACAAAGATTTAATTTCAACTTCAACCAGAAAAAAATGTTCAGGTAGCAAATTTAGTAACCCATTAATCTTTATTGTGTTGGCAGTCCAACTACTTCAAATAATGTCAGGGTAATTAAAGTCCCCCATAATCAGAACGTGCTTCAAATGTGTAGCCCTTGCCATAATCAGAGCGTGCTCCAAACGTGTAGCCCTTGCCATAATCAGAATTTGCTCAAAACGTGTAGCCCTTGCCATAATCAGAACGTGCTCCAAACGTGTAGCCCTTGCCATCTGCATATGAAGCTGACTAACTTCCTGCTTGCAAGCATTTTCAATTATGATACTGTAATTTATTTACGCACTTTAATAAGCATATGCCTCCCTATCTTCTATGCTAGCCCCTCCCGCCTATCCTCCCACCACTAGGACTATCTACAACCTGCTTAATCCCTGTGCTATCTACTCCAGTGTGATTGAAAGTACTGTCCCCCCCAAACCTAGTTTAATATCTCCAACCCTCTAGCCAACAGTTGCACCATCTTGAGCTGCAACCCATCCCTACTAAAGAGCCTGCAGCCACAAACTCTGCCCAGTTCTCTAAAAACCCTACCTCTTATCCACGCATTTATACTCCTAAACTCCTTCTGTCTCCCTAACATAGCTTGTAGCTGCAGTAGTATTTCTGAAAAATAAAAAATGTGAACAAAGTCACTCCCAACAACAACCTATAATCTATACACAATCAACCACATGCTGCACCCTAGCACCAGGTAGGCAACACACTGTTTGGCATATAGGATCTTGACAGCAGATAACTCCATAACACCCATTTTGGCACTGGGTTCTCCTTTCATTGTATTAGAGATGCTGATCAGCTGGTTGCTCAAGGGATCAGCCTGCTCCATACATGCTACTTCTGAGCTGACCTCCTATGATTAATCACCTAAGATGTAAGATCTGTTGGGATGGACTAGCTGGGAAGGAGTAACCTTCTCCTCCATCCTCCACGTCCCCTAATTACCCTTTCAATACTACCTTCCCCTCAACCTCCCCTGTCCTATTTCTGTCCTGTATACTGGCCCCTGCCAGTGCCTGATGTCCTCCCAGGTTTGCCAAGCTCTGCAATGCTGCAAGTGCCCCGCTTAGAATTCCCCCCATCAGATTGCAAACAGGCAACCCACTCGCACCTGATACAGACATTGGTTCCCTCGAATGCCTGCTCCAAGTTTCTATAAATGTGGCAGAATGCACATTGCATGGCAACAACAAAATGTTCCCTTCTAAATACACAACCCTAACACACTAACCTTGTTTAATCGCCTTTCATGTTTAAATTTTTTTTTTTGGAATACCCTTAATACCAACTAATATGATCAACTAATGTAAAGACTATTTAACTAATTGGCCCAACACCCAACACCCACCCATCTATTAGTGCAAGGAGACAGGAAACCGCAAAATAGGTTATTTTATATTGACCATCACTAGAAACTATTTTTCATCCCAACCACCACTGTATCATTTTTTGTTGATCTGCCCCATATTTCTTTAGATATCCAATCTAAAACTTCTTATATTTCAGCTGTCAATCAAGTTCCTTGACAGTTGGTTTGTGGGGGGGAAAAGACAGGTTGTAAGTGGTTAAAAGATGGAGGATACTGCTCCTAAACAAAATGTGTGCTGGATTGAAGGCATGCAGCAACACACCCAAATCAGAGTAAGTGATACTTACATGCATTCAATTATAGATTAAGATGAGGCAAAGTCATTTTTTCATTGCCTAAAATGTAATTATAACCCACACCACTTACTAACAAGAAGAAATAAATATTTATTTACTTTTACACAGACCACAATTCCACCACAAACAATCCTTAGTCTAAATCTAAATGAGTCTAAATCTTTCCCAAATACTACTTTCATAAACCTGAGTGAGCTAAAAAAAAAATACAGTATTTTGTTCCCCCAACAACCCCCCCCCTATTAATAGTACCCAGGATGAGGATCTTAACGGAAAAATTCAGTGGAAAATATCATTACTTTTAAATTCTTAGATTATATTATGCATACCTAGTTATTCTTCATATTCTCTTTCATTTTAAAAAATCAGTTGAATTTATACCCCTTGCTATTCTCTGCAAACAGGAAGTCAGTATTCAAAAACATGTATTTTAAGGTTAAGGTCATTAGGAAGGAAAAGTACTGCTCTCTTTTCTTAAAGGACAACAATACCCAAAAAAACAACATCTCTCCCATTACATGTCCACACTTCTAGCAGCTGAAATCGCTTACTCTCATTTACAACCGTTCTGCCTTCCCTTAGATATCACACAGCAAAGATGAGTGCTAAAAGCCCACCTCCTAGACGGCCCAGGGCCATGATTAACATATCACTTGTCACTGGCTGATGGGAATGTCTGTTACAACCTCTCTCCTTCTCCCCTGCCAGTCAAACAAACTTGAACTGTTCGGTTGCTAGGATACAGCCTACATAATAAAGCTGATCAAGGATGGGTGGAGGAGTGTTTTCTCACATGCTAGTTTTGAGTGACAGTTACAGGCAGACAGAATTGTTACGCCCCCTTCACAGCATGGCTAATTGAAGGCAGAGAGAAGCTCAAAATCAGGAAAAAGACGTATGGGGAGGGCTGCATACCTTTACTCTTTTTAAAGCAGTTTTTAAAAAAATGCATTGAGGCAATACAAAGTATATGTATTTGCGCTTAACTTCCCCTTTAACGGTTATGTCCTCAGCTCTGGGTTTGTAACATTCATATTAATCAAAGCTGAAAAAAACTCCCCTGCTACATTGCCCACTTCCTCCCATGTCTCTGACTTCTCCAATGGGAAGACATGCTCAACAAAAAGTGCGTCTTCTTATGGGCCAGTCCTTGAACAGTTCTAGAATTTGACAGCTTTGATTGAGGAAAATATTACAATCCAGGGGTGGGGACCTAGTGGTTTAATGTCCTCACCCTGAGTACTATTATTGTTGCTTTTGTAACATAAATTGTAATATATATATATATATATATATATTTTTTTTTTTGAAAAGTGCTGCAAAACCCTATTCCGCTAGAACTGCTAAATCAGGTATATATACAATGTAAGGGTTGTGCTCTTTTCTCTCCACAGGGGTTCTCAAAAATAGAAAAATAATTAGGGAAGTGAACTTATCACTTTAAATAAATAATGTGTAAACCAGGTATTAAAAAATAATAAAAATACATGCGTTTCGGACAAACAGGTCCTTAATCATAGGCAATTTCAGTTTTGGCACCCGGGCCACTGATGCTGATGGGTAAGAGAGACTTAAATCCATACATGAGAGTTTAAACCTGTATTTTGATTGTGTACATGTTGTAGAGGTGCATGACTCAGGGTCTGTACACCTGAGTCACCAACTATTATTATTTAAGTATTTATAATATATGACACATTATTTTCTTGTGTCATTTATTTTGTGAGCAAACGTGCAAAATAGTTCCAGTGCAAATAAAATATTTTCCTCTAGAGCAATCATCAACATCAAATGCATCCAGAGTTTAAAACTATCGGAGTGATGCACCGAGTGGCGCTCGGAACATGGCTACCTGGCTCTTTTCTATTCTGGCACTTTTAACGCCAACGATTAGATGGCATTTAAAGTGCCGCAATAGAATGCTGATTTCAGCATACAAAATTGCTTGCGGTGGCTGCGAGGTTAACTTTCCCGCTAGCCTCGCAGAGGCCGCAAGGAAGGAGTTTAAGTCACGCTAACCGATATAACATTAGTTAGCGGGATTTAAAGGACAACTCCACCCTCATAAGAACATCTTTTAGAAAGAACGGCCTCTTTATAATATGTTGATATATCATAGTTTGTCCTATGAATTCATTACTGTATGCCTGCTATGCTTCTGGATGCCTCATGGAAACTGTGCAATTTAGAAACCTGTACTGAGCAGGTACTGAGCCTGGGCATGCTCAGTAGAGGCAGACAGGGGATTAACATTCAGTCATTGGCTGTGATGTCAACTGTCAAATCCATAACTGACAGTTACTAACTGGAAGAACCAGGAAGCAGAAACGGGAAACAGGACATTGTGCAGGATTTCAGGTTAGACTTATATATTTCACATTTCAAACTATTACCATTTAGGGTTTTGGTGGGTGATTTACCTGTATCTAAGTTTTCATTTTAGGGCTGGATTTGCCCTTTAAACTCCAAAACAAGAGCGGTGCCCGTTGGTGCATCGCCCTGTTAGTTCCTAAATTTTGATTGTTCAAAAAGCCACATCTAGTGTCTGTGATGTTCTATAAGGGTTCCCAATGCATTTTGCCACCTATAAGGGTCAGATACAGTGCGTTTTTAAATGCTCATTTGCTGGTTTGGCCTCTGGAAATCACAGAAACTGGAAAAAATATATACTTATGCGTCCGAAGTCAATCTGTATTTTGTCAGCATATACAAGGAGGATACATATTGGACATCAGATAGTAGGGCTAATAGGAAGAAGAACCCAGAACAGGGGGATGCGTTTCGCCTATTAAGGCTTTCTTGGCAGAGTAATATTAACTAATATTGCATTATTTCTCTATTTTTGGTAGTGTACTACTTGCTTAACTTTATTACTGTCTATGTGATGTTATATGTTGTAATAATACACTGAGTTTGATTTTAGATAGTGGTTAGGATAAATGAATTACATGGGGACATTTTGTAATAAACTACACAGCCCTATAAAAGTTTTTTATTTGGAAGTTTTCTCATATTTACTTTTTGTATTTTGTATGATTTAGCCACTGAACTATGTTTGAATTTATTAGTCCCAATGGTCCGATTCATTTTGATCTGCCATCAGTCAGAAAATAAAAGTTTATATTTAACCTCTGCAAGAGTTGGTTAGAAAACACTATTTTTGTTCATCAGACAAGTTGGCAATCACAGACGAATGTGCGGCCTCCTATGGACCACACAATAGGCTGCAGGGAAATGTCAGACATTGCTTTTTTTGCTCAGTAGACCAGTCATTAGCGGTGAGTAGTTGACCAGGCAGAAAATTCCATCCATGTGTTGTGTACCGAGGCTAAGATTTTATTTTTCGTACACATACAATATTGCCACTGATTACACATCATATTGTGATGGACTCTGTCACTTATACTCAGAACTGAAAGACCTCTCCATACAATATCAGCAGAGAATCTCTTTTGTTGATAAGAAAAAATGGTAATATTAGGTAATTAGGTAAAAATTATTATGCCATGCACAACATTTTATAGGGGCTATGTTCCATACAATTACATTAGCAATGAATAATGCCACTAGAAGGCATATTTATTAGTGAAAATAATAAATAAATAAAACTGTGTAAAATAACAGTACTGCACTGTATTTTGCTACCATAGGGGAAACAGTCATTTTTTTAAACATCTGCATCATAAATTAATGATGGTTGTTATTTTACGTCCGTATTGTAAAACAAAGATGTTTAAATTCTGATAATGTTGAAGCTCAGTGCAAATACATATACATTTAAGAAAAAAAGAGCAGTATTTACGCATCCTAATGACCTTAACCTCCCCATTCAGCATTTTGTCTGTGCATAAATAAATGCAACTGAAATACTAACTTCCTGTTTGCAGGACCCCTAATAGAGATCGTTATGGTTGCTCAGTAGAAATCTGAGCATGTTTGACCCATCCAACAAACAGCCAATCAGAAATTAATGTTAGGAACATTCCAAGGTAGTGTGCATTCTAGGAAGAAGAAGGACCATTACAGCACCAGAAATGTCAGCTAATGCCAACAGCAGGGAATAGCAAGGCGCATAAATTCAACTTGGAAGAGAATATGTAGAATAACTAGGTATGCATAATATAACCTAATTTTTTTTCCCCAATCATTTTTTAATGGATTTTTTTTGCAGAAATTGTATAATAATAAAACATTTTTGAAACATTTTCTTCTCTGTTCTTCTTTTTGTTAACAATATTATATATACAGATACTTCTAAATGGCTGGTTAATCTGTCCGGATTAATTAATTACTCTGTATTGTTGGTATCCACATTTCTCATTGCAAAAGGTAAGGGTTGGTAGGGGTCATTTGTCCTTTATATAATCTTGTTGTATAATCCACTTTAATTGCAGTGATCATAATTAACATCCTCTGTTGACACATCTGCTGTCTCCCCTCGCTGCATTCTCAGGATCCATATATCCCATATTTTACTCCATTCCTTAATATTTTTTGTCAAAATATACGCCATCTTTTTTCCATCATGCACCCACCATATTCTGTTGACCAGTTCTATTCTGTTCTGGTCATTTTGACTACCTTCCAGTATTTCGCTATTAGGCATCTAGTAGCCCCATCTGTTTACATGCACAATCGGTTTCCCTCCCTAGTCTCACTATTAATATTACCGACACACCTATATCCCCATCTCCTCATGTCCGTTGCCTGGGAATAATGCTAGATTCCTTTTGGCTTTAACTCAAAAACATCTCCCGTATTCGTCCCTTCCTCTCGAAAGAAGCTACAAAAATCTTAGTCCATGCCCTAATCATATCCCAGTTGGACTACTGCAACTCACTCCTGTGAGGTTTACCAAACAACCGCCTGTCACAACTTCAATCTATCCTAAACTCTGCTACCCGGCTCATTCATTTCTCTTCTCACCTCTCTGTCAGTCCCTCAACTGACTGCCCATTACAGAAAGGATCCAGTTCAAGCTGCTAACCCTATCCTATAAATCACTATGCAAAACAGCCCCTCCATATATCTCAGAGCTTATCCACTGATACCATCCCAGATGCAACCACCGCTCTGCAAATTATTGTATTTGTATGCATACTAAAATGTTTGAATATCGTGTTATTTTGCGAAATGCCCTTTGAGAGTATGTAGGTGGGTGTTTGTATTTTAATTGCGCATCAACCCATTACAAAAGTGTTCCTGCAGCAGTGATGATATCTGACACCCTCCATATTCCCATACGTGTCCATACTTCATGATTGATCACTGAGGGTGGGCTGCCAAAATATGGCGTAAAAAATATAGGCAAATAAAGTGATGGGTATGGGATGAGTTTGAATCGGTTGTTGGAATCATCCCAAATATTTACAGTGGAGCGAATGATATATTCCCCTTGAGTGAGATGTAGTTGTCTGTCTCAGACCGCTACCCACAGCCCCGAGCTAGAATAAAGGGGTGTTTTAGTGTGTATTCCAGGTCTACACATTTTGTTATTTCTGAGCCTTGAACCCACTGAGATAGTTGGGTCAAACAGATCACTACTCAGCAAATGAATCAACTTAGACACTGAGCTCATAATGGACACTATTAGGAGTCCTGCAAACATGAAGTCAGTTTGGCCTGTCTGCCTATTCAAGGGGATGGACATAGACTGGATGGGAGCAGAAATGTGTGGGTAAAAGTCCTGCTTTTCCCAGGGGTGATATAAGTCCTCACCTTGTAATTCAAGAGACAAATTTATAGTGCATTTCCCATGGCTAACAGAGTAGATAGATTAAAGGGCATGTCCACCCCCAAAACTATCATGTAACCCACTACTGGCCCCACTGTGTAGTGTAATAAAATCCTTACCTTACATTCCAGCTCCAAATGGCTGCCCTGCCATGCCACTCCAAAGTCCAGAAAACTTGCCACCAGGAGCATGGCAGAGTCCATATAGGACTCTGCCTCCTGCCTCTCCTCCGGGAGAATTTTGCCATGTGCACTGCATCCCTCCCTCTCCCACCCATTTTGCTCTCCCTCCCCCTAGTGTAAATCCCCTTTGTTATATAGTAGGTCTCCCTCCCCCAGCCCAACTGCTATAATAGTTTTACAGAAACTCCCCCGAACTCTACTTACCTTACTTCTCTCTCCTGGCATTCTCCACTGCCGGCATCCGGGATTGGCTGCCTCTCCGGCACCCTGCTTGCAGCTTCATGCAAGCAGAGGGCCGGGACAGTATGCCGGATGAAAGAGGTAAGGTAAGTAATGGGGGAGTTTCTGCTAAAACTATTATAGCGGTTGGGGCTGGGGGAAGGAGACCTACTATATAACAAAAATCCTAAAAAGGGATGGACATGTCCTTTAAGGCATACAGTTGTTTTAAAGGTTTACAGTAAACTTTATTGGAACATCATGATAAAACAGACCAAAATGTCACACAGAGTATGTACAATATAATTCAATGAATAACAGGATATATGTACAATATGTATGCAATATCAATTGGTTTATGCAATAAAGTTCACAGTAAATTTCGGATTTTTTATGATTTTACACTGATTGAAGTTTATAAGGTGTTTGCTGAATGTAATATAATCATAACATAAAAATGTCTGTAAATCGGGTTTCCAGCAAAGTGTGAGTGACTTACAGACCATAACAGTTATAATACAATTAGGAATGCTTATCAACCTGCCGACCCATTCACTGACCCCTATTCCTCCAGATTGTGAGGTTATGTATTTCAATACAATTAGGAATGCTTCACCCACCATTACCTGATCCCCTGTCTCCTGGATTGTGAGGTCATGAATTTCAGGAGGCTGATTAAATAGGCACATCTCAGCGAGTAGCATTACATTTATTATATATTGATGACAAAAGCATGATAGTATCCAGATTTTATTATAACCTATTCCACAGAAATATGTTTGATTTTTTTTCTTATTACAGGCACAGCTTCTTTTTTTAATTTATTATCATACATTGTATAATAAGCAATGCAAAATGGCCCCAGTGAGCCTTTGAAATATGCAGGCTTGTATGCAAATCAGTTTTACCTATGGTTCTTGGACTAAAGCATTTCCTTTGATGTACATTTCTGACATTCTAAGATTATAAAGAAGAAAAGAACTTTAATTTTATTAAGAAATCTTAATTGAAGTTAACATAAAAGAAGTTGCACAGTGTTAATTGGTCTTTTTCAGGCATAATTTGGGCCTTAGAGACCTATGTCCCTTACCCCCTGCCAAAGTGTCAAAATTCACATCTTTAATTCAACAATCTTTGTAATAATTACCTCAGGATAAGGTAAGCTTTGATTAGGAGTCCTTTTTTTAGTAAAATACACGGCTCCTTAAGAAAAATAAAGTAGGGCTGACTAGAAAGACAAACTTGTATGACAGTGATTACAGGAGAACATAGAAGAGCAATCTACCAGATGAAAGAGGGCCTTGTCATCTGTGGGGGAATCATGTCCTTTTATTTCTTTTCCTTTGCCTTGTTTTTAACAAAAAAAAAAAGTTTATTAACGCTTGATAATGAATATGATTGAAAAGGCTAAAGGCATTTCCATTTGGATTAATAAAAAGGCTACCAACTGACATTCATTTGGGCTCCTCACACATGTATGCGAAAGCAGTGATGGACACCCAGTGAGTTTAATCACATTGTGTACTACAGCTCGGATACACTGACATGACACCCATGCACTCGTTCTTTCTTCAAGGACATTTTCTTAATTCTGGCTCTGCCTTTAGGGCAGTCTTGTCAGAAAAAAGCCCTTTGTCTCATTACACATGCTTAAATCCAAATCATACAGTAATTAGCAGTCATTTGGATGAGGACTTAAAAGGCTGCACTAAGCTTTGAATTCACAGTGTTTTTGTGTAAGGAAAAGGAAAGGGACTTGTTAAAGCATTTCTGGGTGTCTGCTATACAGTAGCACTGACAGTTTGTGTTTCAGATACTCTTCAAATGGCTATATAGAGGCTTTAAAGGATACCTTTACCACAGGATGAAACATAACTTCATAAATCCTGCATTTGTTGTTAAAGACCTTTCACTATAGCCCTCCTAGGTCAGCCACTGCCTATGCCCATTCAAAAAAGAAAAAAAAAAATAATAAAATAAAACATATATATATATGTCTTGTCATAAGGAATTTATTCTGCTTGGATTCTAAAGGGTATGTATAGTTCCTAAAACAACAACTTGCATCAAATCTATATTTCCCAGGGAGGTAGGACAGAGTATACCTACCTCCCTGCCTGTTATGTAATATGAGCATTAGAATGTCAAAGAGCCTCTACCAGTCAGAAACTGGCGGAGGAGCAGGAAAGCTGTCAGCCATGGCACAAGTGGCTTTTTGACTTGTGTTACATACTAGTTAATGGGCCCAATTGGCCTTTGAAATATGCCATCTTGTACAACAGAATACTACTACATTCTGATAATAAAGGTTTAATAGGAAGGGGACACAACGCAGTCTAGCTACTGCATCAACAAGTGCTTTTTATTGCAACATGTTTCAGACTGTCATAGAGTCCTTTTTTAAGCTAGACTGCATGGTGTCCCCTTCCTATTAAACCTTTATATTATCGGCATTCTGTTACATTGCCAGGCACGGGCAGTGGGAAGGTGAGGACCCGACAATAAATCCTGATCTATTAGGTGGCATCCATATTTTCTATTCATCAAGAATACTACTAAATCCCTTGTGATATAAAAAGCTAGATCTGTTGTGATTCCCCACCATTAGCATCCACACTGGAATGAATCCGTAGTCTTGAAGCGTTTTCGCTATCATTGAGCCCGAGGCTTTCTCAATTTTAATGAAGGACTTGAATTACAAGAAGCTGTTTGTTGTCTATTACTTCGTACCCTGGGAAAATTCCACATTAGCATATTACACAGCCAGGTGTGTGACACTGGTCTTGTGATTAGATAGCCGGGCTAAGAGGTGTTTTATAAGGAACGCCCAGGTAAGGTGTTTAAAACAGCATTGTACATGGCAGACAGTTGGTGTCGAACCTCCCCCACCTCTATTTAGGCTTGGTTTCCTTATTTTCACATACAATGGCCTCCTTAAACCACTCCTTGAACCGTCACGTTCCTTCGCTCCAGTAGGTTAACATTACAATCTTCAAAGGTATGTCCTTTATCCTTAGATGCAGATACACGGCTGAGTCCTGACCCGAGAATTGGCTCTTCTGTGCTGGGCCATACATTGATGCAGTTGCTGTTTGGTCTCCCCCACATACAACAAGAGCATTCTTCACTGCACTGCACCTGCATTTGATGTCGCTCTTTCTTGTGTTTTGGTATTGGGTCTTTCAGATGACCAATTGCTGCCCTCCGTGTGTTGTTCGGTTTAAAGCAGACAGGGATACGATGTTTTTTGAAAATTCCACCAGAAGGAATGTTTTTTGGGTTAAAATCCACCAGAAGGAAGTACAAGCTTTCACAGAACACATTAATGCGGTGGACCAAAACATTAAATTCACAAGGGAAGAGGTACAAAACAGCAAACTGGCTTTCTTGGACTGCTTGGTAGAAGTTAAGGAAAAATGGTAAACTGGAAGTAGAGGTTATAGAAAACCACAACAACACAGATCAGTATTTGATGTTGACTCACACCACCTTTAGATCACAAGCTGGGGGTCATCAGAACCCTGCAACACAGCCAGCCGAGAACATCCCCACTAGCACCAGAGGCGAAGGCTAAAGAAATGAAACATCTCAGAGGAGCCTCCTTAAAACTTGTGGATATCCAGACTGGGCCTTTGTCAAAAGAAGTAGAAGGAAAGAAAAGAAACACGAATACCACACAGTGAAGGGAAAAGCAAGACAGGAGAAAACATGGTCATTCATATGTAGCGGGGTCTCCGAGAAAGTAAGAAGAATTTTCAAAAAACATCGTATCCTGTCTGCTTTAACCGAACAACACACTGAGGCAGCAATTGGTACATCCGAAAGACCCAATACCAAAAAAAACCAAGAAAGCGACATCATATATGCAGTGCAGTGCAGTGAAGAATGCTCTGATTGTATGTGGGGGAGACCAAACAGAACTGCATCAACGTATGGCCAGCACAGAAGAACCATTCCTCGGGTCAGACTAGCCGTGTATCTGCTTAAGGATAAAGAAATACCTTTGAAGATGTAATGTTAACATACTGGCGAAGAACGTGGACTGGTTCAAGAGAGGTGTTAAGGAGGCCATTTATGTGAAAATAAAGAAACCAAGCTAAATAGAGGTGGGGGGGTTCGACACCAAATGTCTGCCATGTACCATGCTGTTTTAACACCTACTGGGCGTTCTATAACACCTCTAGCCTCTCTAACACACCCTTACACCTGGCTGTGATATGCTAATTGGATTTTCCAGGGTACATAATAGCCACAGATTCTTGTACAAGTCATTCGAATTGAGAAAGCCAGTCGGATGACTAGCGAAACGTCTTCAAGAACTACATTTCAAGTCCAGTTGATCTAATTGAATACAACAGATATACCATGACCTGGATGAATGAGAACCTTCACAAGCACCTGGATAAAAAGATTTGCAATAGAAGTTGTTATTTTGGGCATACCTTTATTTCAAACAGTGGGGCAATATTTATATTATAGTGGTTTTGTAAGTTTTTATTATTAATAATAATAATTATTATTAATTTCAATAATAATATTTTATTTTGTTTGCTATGGTTTCTGGTTATTTTGCTTTCTATTATGCTACTTTCTAAATCTAAATTCAAAAATCTATATGCCCAATCTATTTTTCTTTTTCTTTTTCTGAGTTAAAAAGTGTTGCAAAAAAAAAAAAATGCTACAAGTGCGATATTGACTTGGCTGGGATGGCTTGGGGGATTTTTATGAAAACTTTATAGTTATAAGATTGTGAATTCGGGGGTTCCTAGAAATCTTCAAAGAAGCTCCAAAGTCACATAGCAGTACATGTTCATAATGCAAGTCTTCCTATTGGCAGATCAGGGGACCAGTGGAGAGACATTTACACCCAGACTCGCTGGGCAAATATATGGAGTTAAAGTCACTCTAACCGGTTTGCTACCGGTTAACGCGAATTTAGCTCCATATTAGCGTTGGATGCGCGGGTTACGCAAAAATCACATGCATCCGACGCTCACAATTTAATATCACGTTTGCACTCATTTTAGCGCAGGATTTTAACGCCAGCAGATAGCTGGCGTTAAAATCCCACAGTGACTAAATCCCTACTGTGATTTACACACATTTGCAAACACGATATTAAATCGCAAACAGGATAAATGAGCCTGTTAGACTTTTTATTATTGATAATTTTCTAAAATAGCCTTGAGCGTTCGAAAGTTTTCAAAAATATGATCGGAGACCATTTTCTAGTTTCAGATCGTATTTTCAAGGATTTTCAAATGTTTGATGCTATTTTTGAAAATTATTATTATAAAAATAGCTCTGTACAATCGAAAATTATCGAAAATGCGGTCCGTAATCCAGACGACCTGTCCAGATCATTCGGATTTCAGAACCGAGGAGTTTCGAGTCGGATCCGGGTTCGTGTCTCTACTCGAACCTGTCTACTGGACGTTACCCAAATTCTATGCACTTTGCAAAGTATATTGTATTCATGTGATTTTACATTCAAGCTAGTGACAGGCCGGTATTACACAAATCTGAAATACGCCTCCCATAAATACCATATTCTTTAGAGAACAAAATAACAAAAATGAGAGTTATACTCGTGAAATTACTTCCACTGCCAAAACTCTGAGGCACACCTCTGGCTTTTTGAATTCACACCAGTGTGCCCCGGCACATCCTTTGAGAAGCCCTGAGTTAGAGTTATGGGAGGTCTCTCGCCTTGAATGATAAGCACTGGAGGACTCTTCCCCATTTTAAAAGCCAAAGAGCTGAGGGGGAAGGAGAGAGCCTGTTATATGGATCCGTGTGTAAGAATGAGAAATGCAAAAGTTTGCTAATCAAATATGAAGTAAAAGAAATTGAAAAGGTTAGACGTTAGGACCTTCCAGACTGGGGTACCTTGACGTGGTTGGAAGGCTTTTCATTCATGTGATCACAGTAATGTAATACTAAAACCCTTTGGTTTATAAAGTATCCAGTGGTGCAGATAATATGATATTGTATGGGGCCTAGGAATGTGCATTGATATCTTTTCTATGTTTGTATAAATGTTTGAACCAGATCAGTAGCACTTCGCTAAACTGTAGTTGTAAATTAGCCTAATTGGAGTGCTTCCACAAGTTCTTGTATTGTATGTATTTATTGGGAGGCTTGTCAGCCTCCATGTGTTAATAGCACCCCCAACACGCCCTTTAATGGGAGGGTCCTCTGCCTTTATTAAAGCACTGATGCTCTCTCCCCTCATTTTAAAAAGCCAAAAGAGCTGAGGGGGAAGGGAGAGAGCCCTGTTTATATGGATCCAGTGTGTAAGAATGAGAAATGCAAATTTTGCTAATCTATTGAAGTAAAAGAAATTGAAAAGGTTAGACGTTTAGGAACCTCAGACGGGGTTCCTTGACGTGGTTGGAAGGCTTTTTCATTCATGTGATCACAGTATGTATACTAAAACCCCTTTGTTTTAAAGTATGCCGTGTGCAATAATATGATATTGTATGGGTCCTAGGAATGTGATTGATTATCTTTTCTATGTTTGTATAAATGTTTGACCAGATCAGTAGCACTTCCGCTAAATGTTAGTTTAAATTAGCCTAATTGGAGTGCTCCACAATCTTGTATTGTATGTCAATATAGTGAAAGGTTACACTAAATTGAAATAGCATAATATATATTTTTAGAGAACAAAATAACAAAAATGAGAGTTATACTCGTGAAATTACTTCCACTGCCAAAACTCTGAGGCACACCTCTGGCTTTTTGAATTCACACCAGTGTGCCCCGGCACATCCTTTGAGAAGCCCTGAGTTAGAGGACCCTCCGGTCAGCTGTATCTAACGAGAGAGGTTATCAGTGTTAACTATGCCTGCTACAAATGTCCATTCAAGTTTATCTGTGGAAAAAGGCAGGAAGTTTGCAGATAGATTGGAAAAAGGAAACATGTGCAGAGTTAAAAAACACGTACAGAAACACATTGCAAAAATCACAATGTGTTTCTTGTGCGTTGCAGTGAGGCTCTAGCCTAAAGGAGAACAAGAACTGGAACTAGAAACAACAACAATTTATCTATCTATTATCTATCTATAATCTATCTGTCTATCTATCTATCTATCTATCTATCTATCTATCTATCTATCTGTCTATCATCTATTTATCTATCTATCATCTATCTATCTATCTATCTATCATCTATCTGTCTGTCTGTCTGTTTGTCTATCTATCTATCTATCTCTCTATCGTCAGTCTGTCTGTCTATCTATCTCTCTATCGTCTGTCTGTCTATCTATCTATCTATCTATCTATCTACCTGCCTACCTACCTAGACATCTGTCTATTTATCTAATGTCGCAATGGTATATTTACACTCCAGGGTATATCATGTAGATATAAATTATATACGTAGTACAATAACTGCATTTGCCACTTCTTCATTGCTGCCTAAAATGTTCCAGTTACATTTTACTGTCAAGATAGATTGTTTCATATTTAAAAAGTTGTATGTATGTCTTTTCAAATACATTTTCCTGTACATTATATGAATTAGACAAAAGACAGAAGTTATAGAAGAATTACTTTAGAAAATATATCATTTCCTGAAAGATTTTCTAGTCAAGAAAATTGTTGAGCATAGAAAATTAAGTTGGCATATGTCATTCTCTAGCGATGCCAGGTACATTGAATAGCAGCAAGACATTAATTATGAATAATTATTGAGAACTGTCTGGACTTTATGAAACATTTTCAAACATTTTGCAAAATCATTTAATAAACCTTCAACTTAAACATACCATTAAAGGAAAAACTTTACTTAAAGTAAAACATGTACAGTATGTAGCACTTTAGTTACAGTTAAGTACCAGGATGGGTTATATAACTCTTGGAATGCCAGGCTAGTGTACAGCATAGACTACACCTAGGACTCACACTCAGAGCAGGGCCCTCTATTTAACGTGAGCGTATCACACAGAGTGCATAATTGGTGCTGTATAAGAGAATAATAAATGGGTGCCAGAAATCTTTAGATGGGATATTTATTTATGACAGAGCAGAAATGTACCAGGACTAATTTATTGTTATAATATCACAGTGTCACCAAACATAGTGAAACATGAATTATTTGCAGAAATAATTATATAGTGAATAATGTACCCCCTACTGTAAATTATAAGGATATTAGAAGTCACCGAGGAGTTCCGTGACCATATAAAAGCACGAGGCCGCAGGCCGAGTGTCTTTTATACAGGGCACGGAACTCCGAGGTCACTCTAATATCCAAATAATTTACAGTAGGGGGTACATTATTCAATATAATCCACCCTTTTCTTTTACAGTTTTTCCAGGTATTACCTGCCTGCAGCCCCACAGTGCTCTATGAAATACATTTCAGATAGGGATCCCCCCTATTGTTTTAACAAATCCCAAATCATAAACACATACACTAGTCTCCACATAACACCCCCCCCCCCATCAGGATCCCCATGCTTACCCCCCCAGCCCTACCTCCCTCCCTGGGACATATTCCATGCAGGGCTTTTAGCCTGGCCATCCCTGCGTGAGTAAAGGCGGAGCAACTTCCGGGTTATTATTTACAGCTGTCAACTCCAAACCTTATCTTGAAGCAATTTCTCCTCTGGTTTCAGTTTGTGTTTCATTACAGCCCGGCAATCAGTGTGGACACGCCCCTCTGCTCTCCTCCTCCTTTTCTGCATCCTGTACACAACGTAACCCTGCGTGCTCCTGACTGCTTAGAGAAACTGTTTCACACCGGCAAGGCACAGTGAGTAAAGGCGGAGCAACTTCCGGGTTATTATCGGCGCGCTACTGCGTAGTAGCGCGCCGATTATAGGAATATTATTTACAGACTGGCCCCATTGACATTGATGGAAGGGGTGGATTATAAATGTATAACACACAATATAGATCTCACCAACCAAATGGGCTGCTGAACACTATCAGTGGGATTAGGGATTCCTCTCTGAACAAACCCTTCTTAGCTCTCAGAGCCCTGTGCTTGGCTGCCAGGCATCTACCTGGGTACAACCAGGGTACTAACTGGCAGTAAGTGAGTGCTCACCCACCCCTATAACACAGGCTGAGCTACACTGGCTGGACGCTATGAGAGGATTCCCCCTGGATCTTACCCCTCCTAGAAGCCTTTGAAGGTCAAGGAAGCAGGATGAGCCAGGGATCTCGTCGGGGCGGAGCTGCAGATGCCATTATCCATGATAAGGAAGCCAGCAACTTTGAAGCAATAAAGTTAGTCTCTGGGGGGTAGAAGAAAAATGTTTTTGGCTGGGTACATACGGGCAGATTTTCTTCTGTGTATCGGTCATTTGGGCCGAAAAATCTGTGCTGCTTTCAGCCGCTGCTGTGATCTGGATCGGACAAACAGGCGATCGGACATCTTGGTAATTCATGGTCGATCGTGCAGTAAGTTTCAAAGCTACAGCTTGCCAATAACCTAATGTTTTTTTTAAATGACAAGGTTATTTGTCAGGTTCTTTAGTTAGAACTAGACAAATTTTAGTCAGTTATAACTTAAGAACGACTTAAGATGACCAGGCCCAACTACTGCCAGAGTGTTTGATTATTCACAGCAGAATATATCTGATCACAAACAAAAATATAAATCAGGAAGATGTAAAATGTTCTTCTCTATCATAAGTCAACTGTATACAATGATTAATATGGAATAAAAAATCAAAAGATCAAATCATTTCTCTCCTCTTTATGTTATATCTGTTGTATTCAATTAGATCAACTGGACTTGAAGTTTAGTTCTTGAAAACGTTTCGCTAGTCATCCGACTGGCTTTCTCAATTCAGAATGACTTGTACAAGAATCTGTGGCAATTATGTACCCTGGAAAATCCCAATTAGCATATCACAGCCAGGTGTTAAGGGTGTGATTGGATAGTGGCTAAGAGGTGTTAAAGGAACGCCCAGAGTAAGGTGTTAAAACAGCATTGTACATGGCAGACAGTTGGTGTCGAACCCCCCCACCTCTATTTAGGCTTGGTTTCTTTATTTTCCCATAAATGGCCTCCTTAACACCTCTCTTGAACCAGTCACGTTCCTTCGCCAGTATGTTAACATTACAATCTTCAAAGGTATGTCCTCTTTATATTATTTGAAAGATGGTCAAGTAATTTACTTTGCTGAATTCTCCACAAAAAACGGTTTTTATTTACATATTTTTTTTTAAGGAATTGAGGTTGTGGGCAGTAGCTTTAATGGGCATGTCCAGTCAAAAAAAAGTTTAGCTATAAATGTTAATCACCTAGCTTTTGCATTATTAATAAATTCCAAATACGCCCCTGAAGTGGCTCATCTGACCTGGTCCTTCGCCGCTTCTCCTCTGCTCTGTTGCTGACAGCCGCTCCACTTGGTGGTTGAGTCTGTCAGTAAAGGTGCGAAATGACGTCACGCACAATCGCCTGGCAACCAGGAAGTGAATTCCTAAGCAGGTAGGGGTATCCAGGTACACAGCGCGATGAATCCAATGCTTTACACTTTTCCAGTCCCCACAATGCTGGATAATCAAGTTCATAAACTAAAGTGTAAAGTAAAGTGTAGTAGCAATATCACAGAACTGTTGCTGTGTGAAACAAGAATTTTATTTAACACTGAAACATGCGTGCTACATTTTTCGGACAAGAATCCTTTCTGCTTGAGAAAGGACTCCTGTCCGAAACATGTAGCACGCACGTTTTCAGGAATTAGAGCGGCTGTGCACGCAGAAGCTCTTGTTTTTCATAGAAACAAGCTTGTAACAGTAGCAGGGGAAGCGCCTAGGCGACGAGGGACCGGGTCAGGTAAGAGACTTTAGAGGCAACTTTGGAACATATTAGTAATGGGAAAGCTAGGTTGGGGGGGTGATTAACATTCATAGCTAAACTTTATTTTTGACTGGACTTGCCCTTTAAGAATTGGTTCGCAACTATAGTGTAGTTTAACTCTCTAGACAGAATGCAAAGGTATAACAGCTGCCCAGACAGATGTCTGAAGCCACTACACTGTTAGGGAGCCTCCATGAGACTTGCAATTAGAATCTAATGGAATGTTTTCATTATTAGTTTTATAATTAATATGGGTAATAAAAGTTAAGTTTAGCATACAGGGCAGCAGTTGGTAGACTGAGAATATCATCTGTTTGTGCTGTTATGATCCAGAATGCAGAATCCAGGCATGGAATTCATGTAGTCAGAGTCTCACTGTGTAAGGTCTATTAGCATGTCTCAGCAGTGGAGTTTCAGTGGCAGAGTTCCAGTAATTACTGTTCATTAGTATTCATTAGTAACTGACGTTGCCTGGTACAGAATAATTTCTGCTGTAGTGTTGTAGAATTGGGCTGGATGCAGAGGTCAGTGTGCAGATATTAATTAGCCATGATAGTCAGGAATACATTTATTTTGGTAAATCTCTGGCTCTTTTCCAATTTTTTTGAAATGTTTTGCATTTAGTTGTATTTAGTGTATGCTTATTAAAGTGTGGTCAGATAGAAGAATATTTGAAGTGAAAGTTGTGGAGGCAAAAAAACATTAGCATATTAAAATAATTTTTTTTTTATATAACCCATAAATAAGTATTATACACATTCTCTTAATTTCTGAAAAATGTATTTTGTATATTTTACTATGCCCTGTTGTGGTCAGCAGTGAGCTGGCCAAACTTCCTGAAGTTTGGTTTGTTTCTGAACTATAGAAATTTAGTAAAAGTTCTATAGATCGGAAACTAACCCACTAAAGTCAATGGAAGAAAATAGTTTGAAAATGTCTAGTTAATTACAAATAAAATAGCAATGGGACCTTATAAGTCCAATAAGTTCGAAAAACCTGAACTAGTTCGGAAAGTTCTAAATAGTTCAGGTCGCAATTGAGTTTGGATTCCGTTCCAGACCATCTCTATCTGAGAATAATTATGTATACTAGTGGCTCTATATAAGGACCACTGTGGATTCTCCTATAATACCAATCAACGTTGGATATACAGACCTGTGAAAATAACTTGGAGTTTGGATATGTAGCTGAGACGCTGTCACTGAGGCTATCTTCTATACAAGGACATTTGGACCCTTGCATTCATTTAGTATAATGTATGTTTTTGTTATTATTAGCTTGGCTCATTTATCCTGGAAAGGGAGATATTTGCATTTGGGCTAGTAAATATATATATATATAAAAAGTAGAATCAGTAGCACTCCACCACGTGAAATCGCCTGGTGCAACTATAAGGGGAGATCCCCTGTATCGCTCCAACAACACACAGTCCGTAGAATATACAGCACACAGGTCTTGACTGCAAATTCACTTTTTTATTTTAACATGCCAAACAGACAGTTAATGTCGATGTTTCTGAGCTACTAGCTTCTTTCTCAAGCTCACACTCAAAAAATGGCAAAAAGGTGAGAGAACACTCTCACCTTGATTTATACACGTTACACAGGATTAGAGATGGTCGAACTATTGAAAGTTCGGTCCGTTTTCGAACTTTCGAACTATTGTAAAAGTTCGAAAGTTCGAAAACAGACCCATTAAAGTCTATGGGAGGCAAATAGTTGGAAAAGTTCGAGTCAAATACAACTAAAATATTAATGGTAACTTAATGTAAATGGCTGTGGGACCTGGGAAATGGTCTGGGGAGCATGTTCCAATATCCAGGACGTTCGTAAAATCGATTTTACTCTCACGCGCGCTACTTTCGAGCTTTCGCGTTTGAACGTTCGAGGTAACATGGACATTTTACTCGCAGATTCGATACTTGCGTATAGGCTGTAATGGAGACTTTACTCGCAGATTCGATGTTCGCGACTAGATACCATGTACATTTTACTCGCAGATTCGATACTCGAACGTTCTCGAACATTCGATAAATCATGGAAAGTCCGAGAAGTCCGGGTCCGTTCAAACTCGAACAGTTCGGCTCGAACTCGGGTTCGAGTTCTATGCCATCCCTACACAGGATGTGACATCATCCATTAACACAGTATACAACATCACATATTAATCACCTTATAATCACAGTATACAACATCACATATGTTTTCAATGGGCATATTATTATGCTACTCTATTTCAAAATTCCATAATTTTTTATTTAAATTTTTTTATTTTAAAGGAACACCAACACCCATAAGACAGCATTAAACCCACCAGATGGAAAATGAATGATCCATCTCACATAACTCAGTCTCGATTAAGAACGCTAGGCACCAGTGAGTTCAATCTGTGAACCCACCAGACCTCCCTCTGTTTTAATTTCAAAACTCGATCCCCTCACTGGTGTGGTACAGGGATAAATTTCAATGCCATATACCTAAGATCGGTGTGACTGTCCCATTTGTTTATAATGTTTGGACACTGAAAATTTGTCATCTCTTGAACGAATGCTAGATCTGTGCTGTGATATCCTTGTCTTCAGGGGTTGCATAGTCTTCCCTACATATAGCATCTGGCAAGGACACCACAGCACATATACCACATATGAAGTGTTGCATGTGACATGATTCTTAATTTTAAACCTCTCTCTCCAGACTTGGGATGTGTAAATTCCTGTTCCCTGTGCACAAACTTGCATTGTGCACAATGGAGGCAAGGGAAAATACCCATACTCTTCTCACCAAGGAAGGTAACCCTTTGCTCTCTGATCTAACCAACTGCCCCCCCACCATACATCCCCGTCTGTAAGATATCAAAGGGGCCTCCTGGAATTCCTGTACTCCAGGGTATGCATTTTTAAGGGTATACCAGTGCCTCCGCGCTGCCTGGCCAATCCTGTCACTACCAATCACAAACTCCATAATGAACGGAATGTGTTTATCCCGTCCTCCTCTTTTCTGTATGACCCTTTCACATCTCTGTCGGGCTGATAAAAGGACACCATCTGGGTAACCCCTTGCCCGTAACTTTTGAATCATCCCCTGTGCTTGCTCCTCTCTCCTGATGGGATTAGATACTATCCGCTCCACATTAAACATATATATATATATATATATATATATATATATAGTGGAGGCACTCACGGTCTAGTAAAAAGTACATTTTATTGGCATCAAAAATAAAAACGCTACATCTATCAACGCGTTTCGGCTTGAACACAAGCCGTCATCAGGATGTGACGTACTCTGCAAGAGACAGGAATTTATACACAGTGTCCCAAGGCCCACGTAAAGTTAGTGACAGGCTGCAAACTGCAGCATAGGAACTCATGACAGGGTTAACCCAGGGGCAGAGGAGCAGTTTTAGGTCAGGAAGGGGATAGGAAAAGGGGGGGTGAAAAGAGGGAGGAGTAGTCTATGAAAGATAGTATAGGGGTGGAGAGATACCTTTAGGTGCCAATTTTGGTGTAGACAGCGTTTGGAGAACATCCTGTAGTCCACTCAAGAAAATGTCTTCCATTTTGGAGCAACTCCTGGCCAGGATCCGCGAACGAGCTCTGGATGGAGGGGAAGCTTGGATCCGCGAGCAATTGGAGAGACCAGACATCCGCATCTCCGAACAAGCAGAACAGTCTCCCAGGTCCCGGGTATCTAGGCCCCCATCTCGTTACAGCCCTTCCACGGAACCTACGAGTGGGAACAGAAGCAGGAGACCATCAGCATCCCCAGGATCGGCATCGCTACCACGCGGAGACGAAGCAGCAGGAGGTGAGCACCAGTTACATCCCTCAGGCCCCGGTACTCCCCCAGAGCTATTTCCCAGCCCAACAGTTTCGCCCGGGGCTAGCCATTGGGTACCCTCCACGGCCATGAATGCTGCCTCTCCCGATCCCCAACCTAATAGCAACCCCCCCCGGGCGGCAGTTGGACACCAGCCATGTGGGCGGAAACGCAAGAGCGCCACTTCAAGGGGATCCCGCAGCAGTGGGAGTGCCTCGCCAGCACAGAGCAGGCAGTCCAGCAGGAGAAGGTCCAGCCGTGCCGCTCTACTAGCTGCTAACCAGCAGGCGCGACCGGAAGGGCCTAGGAACCCGATACCTGTCACGCAGCCCGGAGTCAGCAGGCCTTCCGGTTCAGCCCAGCACCAGACACCAGCACCTCTGCATCTAACCACCGCCCCTAGTGGTAGGGAGGGGTATGCAGGTATGACACCCACCCACTCAGCCATTCCACCAGTCCCAGGGGCGGAGCTACAAGAGCTGTTCCACCTACTCCGGAATGCCCAACAGTCCTCAGTTCCAGGGGCGGCCGCCCATCTAGGGGATTGGGCCAGTGGACTGGCCACACCGCTCCTACCCAATCCGGGTGTGCAACTCACCCAGCATGGCGGGAGGACCAACACCGCAGCTCCTACACACAGTCAGGCTCCGGGGCCCTCATCCACCACCCCCAGGAGTCCAAATTTTGTGGAGCCCGCATCCACTCAAGGAACAACAGTGGTCGGGCCATCACAAGGTGAGCCTTATTTATCAGCTATTAGCCTAGCATCCCCATGTGTAAGGGATGGGGAGTCAAGGGGTTCCTCTCATTTCATATCCTTCATGGCTAGCCTAAAAGAGCTCATGGGGAGATGGGAAAACACGGGTATTTCAGGGGGGCCCACTCAAGCCTGGAGGTGATAGGGGCTTGGGGCCCAGACACATAGGGTTACAAACGATCCAACAACTCATAATACTGGTAATCCCCAGCCAAGCGGCTTAACCAGAGAGACAAATAGCGTACAGGTTCTGCAACAGGGGTTTAATCCACTAGGGTCCACAGACAGCGAAACACCACAATATAGGAGTGGAAGCGGGTTGGCGGCCCTAAATGTCATAGCTCTGCAAAGTAGTAGCAAAAGGGGTGGGGCTAGCGACCAATCCACTCCACGCTTATCAGACACAGCTTTTAGCAGCGCGTACGTTTGTTTCGAGGGTCCATTAGGAGCGCACCTCAAACAGGAAGTAAAAGACCAGTTGTGGAATAGAGAATATGTAGACATATTCACCTTGCTCCCACTGGAACGTTTTAATATTGATAAATGGGAGCGCGGGAAGGAACATAGGAAGGAGGAGGAGGATGAATGCCGCAGGTTCAGACTCATACCGCGGACGTTTAACAACTGGTTGCAAGCCTTCTCAATCCTGGCAAGCATTCTTGGTGAGCGTTTCCCGGAGTTATGTTCAAGCCTGTTTTGCTACCAAGAGAACATCAGTGAGGCTTATAGAGTATATGGGGGCTCGGCATGGCTACGGTATGACGAGCAGTTCCATCAACGTATGTCAGTTCGCCCATCACTCCGCTGGGACCATAGAGATATTGGGTTATGGATGAAGAACATGACCCCTAGTCGCAATATAGGGGGAACGGGGCAACCCTTTCCAACGGTGCCCGGCGGAAGTCTGGGGGCTAGTTCGTCGGGCGCAGCCAAAAAAGGTCTCTGCTGGCTCTACAACGACAGCCAATGTAGATGGGGCACGTCTTGCAGATTCCGGCACGAGTGCTCAGTATGTGGGGGTGGCTCCCACCCTGCATTTAGATGTTTCAAGAGATTTAGACCAGGAGCCAGCCGCCTCGACGGTTTTGGAAAAAGGGACGAGCCCAGTGAAACTCGGCGTGATGGTCCCATGGCTAGGCAGATACCCCAATAGGGAACACGCATTGCTTTTGGAAGAGGGTTTCAAGTACGGTTTCCGGATACCGGGGGAGCAAGACATTGGGGGGACAAGGTGCCGCAATCTAAAATCAGCTAGGGATAACCCAAACCTAGTCAGGGAGAAACTCCTAAAAGAGGTTGGCTTGGGCAGGATGGCTGGCCCTTTCAGCTGTTCGCCAGTGGCAAACTTGCACATCTCTCCACTGGGGCTGGTACCCAAAAAGGAGGCGGGCAGGTTTCGCTTGATTCACCACCTTTCATACCCTGAAGGGTCATCGGTGAACGATGGCATTGACGAGGAGCTGACAAGAGTCTCATATGCCTCATTCGATCAGGCTCTCCAGCTGGTAAGGCAGTGTGGGAGGGGCGCCCTTATGGCTAAGGTGGACATAGAGGCAGCTTTTCGCTTGCTGCCAGTTCACGCGGATAGCCTACACTTATTGGGCTGTGCTATAGATGGCGAAATTTATGTTGACAGGTGTCTCCCGATGGGATGCTCCCTCTCCTGTGCCTACTTTGAAGCATTTGCAACTTTCCTAGAATGGATAATTCGCGAGGAGACGGGTCTCAAAGCGATCATCCATTATCTAGAAGGTGCAGGGTGGTATTGGAGACTTTGCGCCTTGTGTTCCGCCAATTGGGAGTCCCGCTGGCAGAGGACAAGTCGGAGGGCCCAAAGGAGGTAATCTGTTTTCAAGGAATTGAAATCGATTCTTTGGAAATGGTGTGTCGGCTGCCCCAGGACAAGGTTAACGATCTATTAGTTTTAGTGTGTATGTCGCTGAGTGCGCGGAAACTGCGCCTACAGCAAGTTCAGTCATTGTTGGGCAAGCTGAACTTTGCCTGTCGTATAATTCCGATGGGCAGGGTTTTCAGCAGGCGTCTGGCTTTGGCCATGTCCGGGGCTTCCCGTCAGCACCACTTCATATGAATCACGAGACAGGTGAAGGCGGATCTGCGAGTGTGGGCAAATTTTCTGGAAGGGTTCAATGGGAAGTCTTTGTGGCTCGCAGGCACCAAAACTAATGAAGAATTAGATTTGTTTACGGATGCAGCAGGTTCGACTGGGTTTGGTGCCTATTTCAAGGGAAGCTGGTGTGTTGGTCAGTGGCCCCAGGAGTGGTTTGAGAGCGGCCTGACAAGCAATGTCGCATGCCTCGAATTATTTCCGATAGTGGTCGCAGTTGAGCTATGGGGTACCCAACTGGCTAATCGGAGAGTTAATTTTAATTCAGACAACATGGCAGTGGTCAGTGCTATAAACAATTGTACGGCCTCATCTCCTCCAGTACTCGCCTTATTGAGATACTTGGTTTTGTGTTGCCTCCGCAGGAACATTTGGGTTAGGGCGGTCCACGTAGCAGGTGTATCCAATAGTATAGCCGATGCGCTTTCTCGATTGCAGATGAATCGTTTCAGAGAGCTGGCACCAGGAGCGGACCTCAAGCCGCTTCCATGCCCAGGACATCTGTGGAGGATCTGCACAGAAGAATAGCGGGTTGGGTTTGTGGCTCATTGGCCAAGTTGACTTGGGACACCTACGTCCGGGTCTGGAGGCAATGGTCAGAGGCACAATCAGACTTAACACAGCCGCTGGATGACAAAGGGAGGGAAGAATTCCTACTTTGTTTCATAGCCATGCTGGCAGAACGGCAGCTCTCTGCAGCGGCAGTTAAAAAAGCCCTGGCTGCCCTATCATTCCTCTTCAAGCTACAGAGGGTTCAGGACGTAACCAAATCCTTCCTGGTACGGCAGGTGGTGAAAGGGCTAGGGAGGGGTTCCCTTGGGGCAGATACTCGCAGGCCTGTTACGTTTTCTTTGCTGAATAATCTGTTTGACGCACTGTCAACCATTGGGCACTCAGGATACGAGGTGTTGCTGTTTAGGTTGGCTTTCTCATTAGCGTTCTATGCGGCACTACGGCTGGGGGAGGTAGTAAGCCCAACAGGTTCGGCCCAAGGGGGTCTTCAGCTTACAGACGTTTTGCTTAGGCAAGGATCCCTCTCCATCTCTATTTTCCATTCTAAGACAGATAAAACCAACTCTGGCCTACATGTTTTCCTATTTGAGGTCCGGGGTTCAGTTACGTGCCCAATCAAATGCTACCAGGATTATATAGCTGTTAGACCCTCAGGGGGTCATTCCCTATTATTACACCTTAATGGGAAAGCGCTTTCACGTTACCAATTTGTGGCGGTGTTTAAAAAATGTCTGTCCTTCCTAGGATTGTTGGTAGGGGAATATGGGTCCCACTCCTTTCGAATAGGGGCTGCTACGGAGGCGGCAAGATGGGGGATGGCGGAAAATGCGATCAAACGCATTGGGAGGTGGGAATCACAACGTTTTAGGTCATATGTTAGGCCCCACTTGATGCAATAAAAAAAAAAAAAAAAGTATTTAATTTGTTGAATACAGGATAGTTTGTTTTCTCCTTCCAGGTGCTGAAAAGTGCATTGTTTGGGTAGTTGGGCACTCATTTGTCCACTGGGCGGAGCGGCGTGCTAGGGTTCGATTGGGAGGAGATCGCTTTGGGTTCGTGGAACAGGATTTACAGGTGCGGGGGATGGGGGTACGAGCTTGCTGTGGGCGGGAGTACGGCCCTTGTTAGAAAGACATATGGATAAGTTGGAAAACCCCCAGTGTTGATAATACACGCTGGGGCAATGACCTTGGAGTGGTCCCCTTAAGGGACTTGTTAAAATTAATGAAGAGAGACCTATTGGCTATCTGGAGCCTCCTCCCGAGCCTAATAATACTATGGTCAGAGATAATCCCGAGGTTATATTGGCGCCATGCCGCTCTTGCAAGGCTTTGCAGAGAGCTAGAATAAAGACCAATAGCCATGGCGCGCTTTGTTCAGGTCAACGGGGGGTATTGCAATTAGGCTAGGGCTCCTAGAAAGCCAGTCGGGTTATTTCAGATCAGATGGGGGCATTTAAACGACCTAGGCCTGATGTCTTTAATTCTGGACTAGGAGGAGTTGTGGAACTGGCTTCAATTTTTGGAGGGGCATCCAGCCTAAGGAGTCAGGCCTGTATGCCGTGGCGGTCTTGGCAATGTTGGGGAGGTTAGCCCTAGAGGAGGGCTACCTAATTGGTTAACTAAAGGACATGGTTTGGCCTAATACCTCCAGTAGGCGATGGGCCTGTTGAGAGAAGGGAACGGGCTTGAAGGTCGGAGTGCTTCCCGTGCCGGAGTGGAGAAGCGCAGGGCTTGGAAATTCGTGGCTTGGAAGTCGGGAACATTGCCAGAGAGAATGGACTTAGGAAAAGCAGTCACAACAAGTTGGAATGGTTGATTCATGGTTGATAAATACATTTATCTAAGTTGGTTAAAGTTAATAAGTTGGAATTATTATCGTTAATGTTATGTCACAATAAACGTGGCCAAATGCCTTTTCCTCGGAATCGCGTGGTGTCAGTTTATTTGAGGAAAAGAAAAAATCTAAAAGGGTGGGGGGAAGGGGGTTGGTTGCACCTGTCGCCCATCTTGGGTTTTACCCTGTCAAGTTAGTGACAGGCTGCAAACTGCACATAGGAACTCATGACAGGGTTAACCCAGGGGCAGAGGAGCAGTTTTAGGTCAGGAAGGGGAAGGAAAGGGGGGGGGTGTGAAAAGAGGGAGGAGTAGTCTATAAAGATAGTATAGGGTGAGAGATACCTTTAGTGCCAATTTGTTGTAGACAGCGTTTGGCCCTCCCTCCCTCCCTGGAGTTTCGATGAGGGCTGGGTTGCGGAAGTGGATAGGCATGTGGCGGTCTTTGGCAATGTTGGGGAGGTTAGCCCTAGAGGAGGGCTACCTAATTGGTTAACAAAAGGACATGGTTTGGCCTAATAACCTCTCAGTAGGCGATGGGCCTGTTGGAGAGAAGGGAACGGGCTTGAAGTCGGAGTGCTTCCCGTGCCGGAGTGGAGAAGCGGCAGGGGCTTGGAAATTCATGGCTTGGAAGTCGGGAACATTGCCAGAGAATGGACTTAGGAAAAGCAGTCACAACCAAGTTGGAATGGGTGATTCATGGTTGATAAATACATTTATCTAAGTTGGTTAAAGTTAATAAAGTTGGAATTATTATCGTTAATGTTATGTCACAATAACGTGGCCAAATGCCTTTTCCTCGGAATCGCGTGGGTGTCAGTTATTTGAGGAAAAGAAAAAATCTAAAAGGGGGTGGGGGGAAGGGGGTTGGTTGCACCTGTCGCCCATCTTGGGTTTTACCCTGTCATGAGGCAGCATTAACCATTTAAAAGCAATTAAAAACAATAAAATACAAACACATCATAAAAATAGCAGATACCTAATCATGTACATTGTAAAGGTTCGGAACATGACTAGTATCAAAAAGAGAGAGGGAATGTAGCAAATGAAGGCAACACATGTAGAAGAGGATCCAACCCCTATTTGCACGGAAGGTAGCACACATATATGGCAAACTTAATTAATATTCATAAAAAGTAGTGTAAAGACAATTGCTTGTTTAATCCCCCTGGCGTTAAGGTATTAAGCCGGTGAATCCAACGCTCCTCTTTCTGGAGAAGCAGTTTATAATGATCAATATTACTGTAGATCTGGTTTCCATCACGCTAAGCCCATCGCACACCATACATTTCAAAGAGGAAAGTGGATGAGCCATCCTCTTGAAGTGTCGGGCCACTGACAAGTCACCAAATTTAGAATCAGTTATAACAGGATTAGTTGTGCTGAGAGCTGATTGTATGGATGAACGATGGTTCGCCATCCTTTCTTTAAACATTGTTTTGGTCTTACCGATATAGTATAACCCACATGGGCATACTATAAAATATATAATACATCTGCTCTCGCATGAAAACCTTTGCTTGATAGGTATTTGTTTCCTGTTATGTGGGTGGGCAAAATCTTTTTCTAATAACATTGAGCGATAAGTGATGCAATGAGGGCAGCGGTAGCAACCCAATTTGGGATTAGTCTTAGACAAAAAGCTCGATGAACTACCCTGCAAGTCTGGTATGGGTCTAATGTCAGTGCTGCCCAAATAGCTAGCCAGATTGCGTCCCCTTCTATATGTATGTCTCATGCGGGTGTTCTGAAAAGGAAGCTGCTTCTCTTTTTTGATAAGTTCCCAATGCTTATTGGAAACAGTACGCATGTATTTGCTCTGCGGGGTATAAGTAGTACAAAAATCAATGATGGGGTCCTTATCACGGACAGCTACATCCAAAACCCCAACCTGCTCTGTTATGCATTGTCTGGCCTTGTTCAGTTCCCTAGCCAATAAGGTTTGGGAATATCCCCTGATGGTAAACCTCTTACACATGTCATCCAGCTGCAACTTAGCTAAAGATTGATCAGTGTTGTTGCGAAGAACTCGCAAAAACTGGCTATACACAAGACCACATTTGGTCCTATACGGATGACAGCTGGATGCATCTTTGAAATGTATGGTGTTCGATGGGCTTACCGTGATGGAAACCAGATGTAATATTGATCATGATAAACTGCTTCTCCAGAAAGAGGCGCGTTGGATTCACCGGCTTAATACCTTAACGCCAGGGGGATCAAACGAGCAATTGTCTTTACACTGCTTTTTATGAATATTGATTAAGTTTGCCATATATGTATGCTAGCTTCCGTGCCTGTTGGATTACATTGTGCAAATAGGGGTTGGATCCTCTTCTACATGTGTTGCCTTGATTTGCTACATTCCCTCTCACAGTTCTTTTTGATACTAGTCATGTTCCAAACCTTTACAATGTACATGGTTAGGTATCTGCTATTTTTATGATGTGTTTGTATCTTATTGTTTTTAATTGCTGTTAAATGGTTAATGCTGCCTCATTACGTGGGCCGTGGGATACAGTGTATAAATTCCTGTCTCTTGCAGAGTACATCATATCCTAAGGATGGCTTGTGTTCAAGCTGAAACGCGTTGATAGATGTAGCGTTTTTATTTTTGATGCCAATAAAATGTACTTTTTACTAGACCCGTGAGTGCCTCCGCTACACTTCCTTATGTTTCCTGCTGTGGAGTGCACCCGGGCACGAGTCTCTTTTGGAATGGAGTGCTGATCATTATAATCCACAATATATATATATATATATATAAGCACTTAACTATAATACATATAAGCATAAATTAATTAGATATAATAATCAAACATACATGCAAACATATATGTTTGATTATTATCTCTAATTAATTTATACTTATATGTGTAGTTGAGCGCTGGAGTCTTTTGTGTATAAATTGCTGGTCCTTCTTTGCACCGCACCTGAAAGTAATTTAGAATAAAGGTTTGAGCTGCATATCCTCTCCTGGGACTTATTAAACTTCAGGACAAGATACACGTCATTTCCATATATATATATTTAAAACGTAGGATTGTTTTCTTAAATATGTTTATTGTAGCTTAATTGTAAGTTAATGATGTCTCATGTGTATGGTTCCTACGTGATCACGGCCAATCATTTTTTCCCCTCCCTTGCTTATCGGATACTTCAGGTGCATGGAAGTGACTGATCACCTAATAGACAATGTGGGTTGTGTTTTTAACACTTTAACTTTTCTGCACTTTCTCTGCACTTTATTTACCAATCCACTTTCCATTATTATTATTTATTTTTTTGTTAATTAAGCGCCCAATTCATTTCAAGTTATGTTGCTAAATATATTTAGGTCTTGGTCTTGAATGAGTTTTGAAGGTGTGTTAAATCTACCTTCCATTTTTGCTTTAAAGAGCACTACTTTAGTAACTTCGGACATCTGCTCTACTCCTCCCCTGTGTGCTCCCCCTTTTATTCCTACCATGCAAACATACACGCCTATAGTACAGATACAATAGCACACAGGCTATGAATAAGGGCCAATTGTAGGCCTGAAACACATCAGGCAGTTTTTGTTTTTATGTAACAGCAATACTTCCATAATGCAATAATAAAGAAGTTTTCATGGAAAATGGTCTAGAATTATGTGTGGAGGAGCAGGCTTGCAGAGTGTGCTACCAGCTGTATGCTATTGGATCTGGGATGGAGTAACCCATGAGCAATTGTGTGTACAGATGTCTATATGCATTAAAGGGCATGTCCACCCCCAAAACTAAAATGTAACCCCTTACTGGCCACATCAAGTAGTTTAAAACAATCCTTACCTTACATTCCTGCTCAAAATAGTTCCCCTGCTGTGCCCCTCCAAAGTCCAGGAAACTGCTGTGTAGGAGCAGTGTGTGACTCATGCTGTGCCTGAGACTTCCTCAACCTCATCAAGGTTGAGGCATGCTCAGTGCAGCCCTCCCTGCCTCTCAGCCAATCACGGACGCGGCTGCCGGTCCCGCCCCCTGCTTTCAATTCCATGCAAGCAGAGGGCCTGAACACTGCAGTGGAGGAGAGAGGGCAGGTAAGTAAGAATCGGGGGACTTTCTAACAATTATATTAATGCGGTTGGGGATGGGGGAGCATGCCCTACCACATATCAAAAGTTTAATTTCGGGGTGGACATGCCCTTCAAGAGAGAAGACAGCAATGTATAGCCTGTGATTGGCCATAAGATTACTGTAGCGGAGGATTCTGGGTTTAGTATACACTGTTATTATCAAGTGAGTGTTATTCGTGATCTTCGTGATCACATTGTTAAAGCAAGTGAAAGCACCAGCTACTGTACGGATCTGGGGGGACATAGTAGCATTTTTGATATGCGGTATAGTACAGCTATCTGCCAGACAGGAAAGCCACAACTCGAGAAGCTAACTTTTTTAATTACAGTGCTTATCTTAAAAGCAAGAATGGTGGATTTCTCACTCTTAACTCCCCAACAATTATAGATTTCATTTTAATTAAGTTTTTATAGTTAAACTGCCCCTTTTAGTTTAGCCAACGAAACACAAAAATCTCTTTCATGACATGACAATGGGGTATATTCTTTACAGACTGAAACCAGATAGACTTCACCATGGGGCATATTTATAAAGTGGTGGTGTTACATTTTTGGTGCTATTTTAAGTTATACTTGATGAAAAACATAATTTTTATAATTTTTATAAAGGGGTGAAAATAAGATTTTTCGTAGAAAGGTATCTAGAAATTTTGGCAAGTCTGAGATGGTGTTAATGTATTTTTGTGTTTTTTCTAGCCTGGAAATAAGTTATTTTACCTACAGGAAGGTGTAATTACATTTCTAGTTTTAACCACCCTAGAGATCTGCTGCTAAAGTAGGGTTAGGGTAGCAGTTAGTAAAGTTGGCATAGTGTTAATCCCCAAATATTGTTTACCATATTGTCGTGCAATAGGATCAGTGAAACCATTATTAATGGTCATAGTTGTCTGCCTTGTTGCATAGATAAGTGATATTTTCTAATATGATGAATTTTATATAGTGCCGTATCTGGACAATATAAATGATATCAATACCCATGGCTCCTTACATATTTATTAAGCCCATTTAATTCAATTTACTATCATTTTACTGGATCTCATGGCCACATGATGTCAACCCCCATCTAAGCCACAAAGTCCAAATCTATAGGAAATCTGTGATCACTGCTAATACATTTTTATTTTCCGTAAACATTGCTTTATGGGTGTGGGCAATACACTGGAAATAGAAAGGACAGATTTTGATGTGTATGTGCAAACAGTGGTGTAACTACAGTAGGAATCCCCGAGACCCCCAGCAGAACTATGATGGGGCCCCTATCCCTGCATTATCTACAGTATTTTTCTGGGAGGAGGCTATATTTGTCATAGGAAAAATAAGAAAATGTGCCCTCTTGGCTCCCGGGCCCCCCTGCGGTTGCAGAGTCTGCTGCCCTGACTGTAAACGAACATATATTTTAGATGTAAAGGTACAATTACCTTCATTTTGCTTATAGCAACAAAAAATACAAAATGCATTCCTCAGTATTAGCACAGAAATGTTTTATTTGCCTGTTTACTTAACATAAATTATTGTAATTAGACAGTGTGTTTTAAGAAAAACAATAGCTGTTTTGATGAAGTAAAAAAAAGGATTCTTTCTAAAAGATTTGCATAAATCTGAACCACTTAAACTGAACTTTTTTTTTATCTGATTTTAATCAGTGCAGCTAATTTGCATATGATCTTGTAAAAGCCCCAAGACTTAATTACCAACATAATTCTGCATTGCTCAAAATTCTTTTTCCTTTTTTTTTTGAGCTTAAAATGAGACACTCCATTCCAAACATCTGTTTGCATATTCATATCTTTAAAACTCTTAATTCTGATTACAATATTCCGGTTATTTATTGCTATAAATGTTTAATGTCACTTAAAGCTTTTAAGTATAAAATATCTATTTATATTGGTCCGCTGTTAGCTAAGGCAGTCATTCTACTGTGAGCTCTGATCATTTGTCTAATCACTGCTAAAGAGCATGTTGCAATCTTATTTACATAAATATCAGTTACTGTAATCAGACCAGGGTTTGGACTTTCATATGTATAATATTAAGTGAAAGAATGCAGAGTAAGATCTACAGCATGCATTATTTAAACATATTTTAAAATGTATGGTAAAACAAATTGGGATTTCTAAAATAAAAATAAAGGGTTATGAAATCAGGAAAGGTAGGGCTCTGTCTCTAGTGTAATTAAACAAAGTAATCTCATCCTGTACTTACCTAAAAACCTCAGAATCATCAAATAATCTGAAAATGGAGGTTATGTCCAGAGATATTTAAGATTTAAAATGGGCCCAATATATATAGTATCCATAGAGAGGGAGATAGTAAACAGTGTGTAGGTAGGGAACACATTTACTGTCTCTGTGCTGCAGGGCCAATTCTAGCTACTTTGGTGCATTAGGACTCCCCTGGTACCCACTTTCCAACTGAAACTTCCCCCAACCATTTCTTGGATTTGTCTTTGCATAGATTAGAAAACTCGGCCAAGATGATTATATCATATGCAAACAGAGAGGCTACAGAAAACTAGATTGGTAACAGCTTATTGCTCTATGGATGATAAGAATCCGTGTCTTTAAAAAGAAAAAAGCTTTGAATAGTGCACTACACATTTGAATGGTGCCATAGCTTTTCACCTAGGTCGCCTATGCCTAGAAACTGCCCTGCTGTGATGCTACTGTAAATTATATATATTATAAATAATATAATAATTATAATATTATATTACATAAGGCTCCTATACTTTCAATGGGAGGTGCAGTGGCAAGAATCTATATTACAGTCACTCAGGTGCGTCACTGAGTGACTGTAATAAGAATTCTTGCCACTGCACCTCCCCACCTCTCCCCCCCCTCCATACTCCATACAAGAGAATTTGATTTCCAGGATATAAAGGGTTAAGATCCCGTTTTGTATTTAAATATACTGACCAGGTTACATTCGGTTCTCTCCTGTCCGGTTCCTGTCACTAATTGAACAGCACGGAAGATAAGTAGCAGTGTTGCATTCCAATGAGTCATTCCAATGAGCATGCTGGCGGCTGGACACTGCTGCTTATCTTCCGTGCATTTCAATCAGTGACAGGAACCAGTGTAACCTGGTCAGTACATTTAAATACAAAATGGAATCTTAACCCTTCATATCTTGGAAATCCTAGATACAGGGAGGTAGTGACAGGGGGTAGATATAGGGGGAGGGCAGGGAGGTGGGAGTAGATAGGGAGGGTAGATACAGGGAGGTGGGGGTAGATAAAGGAAGGTGGTGACAGGGGGGTAGATACAGGGAGGTGGGGGGTAGATACAGGAAGGGGGTGATTGGGGGGTAGATACAAGAAGGGGTGACAGGGGGTAGATACAGAAGGGGGTGACAGGGGGGTGATACAGGAAGGGGGTGACAGGGGGGTAGATACAGGAAGGGGGTGATGGGGGGGTAGATACAGGGGGAGGGTAGGGAGGTGGGGGTAGATAGGGAGGGTAGATACAGGGAGGTTGGGAGTAGATTAAGGAAGGGGGTGACAGTGGGGTTGATACAGGGAGGTGGGGGGTAGATACAGAAGGGGGTGACGGGGGGTAGATACAGGAAGGGGGTGACAAGGGGGGCTGATACAGGAAGGGGGTGACAAGGGGGGTAGATACAGGAAGGGGGTGACAGGGAGGTAGATACAGGAAGGGGGTGACAGGGGGGTAGATACAGAAGGGAGGTGACAGGGGGCTAGATACAGGAAGGGGGTGACAGGGGGTAGATACAGTAAGGGGGTGACAGGGGGTAGATAAGTAAGTGTGCCGTTGGTTGTTTGTGTGCTGCCTGTGCTGTTTTTCTCTAGGTATTATGTGCCTTATGTATTATATGGAATAATACGCTACCTACAGAATAATATACGGACATTACTTCACCTCGGAGTTCCCTGACCTGTATAAAAACACTCGGCCTATGGCCTCGTGCTTCTATATGGTCAGGGACCTCCTCGTGGCATAATCTCCTTATATTACACTGTAGGTAGCGTACTATCCCTTATATAATTAATTTCCATACCAAATTTATAAAAAGATTTAATGAACTTAAATTATACTCAACTTATTGAGTTAAAATTAAATGCAATTTAGTAAACAAATAATTGTATTGAAAAAAAAAATAGTAAAGTACTAGAAATGGACCCGAATCCGAACCCGAACAGTTCCGAATCGAATTTCATGGTTCTGCCAGAACTCGGAAATTTTTAAAAAATACTACGCAGAATGACAAAATGGGAAGTGCATGAAGTTTCCTGTACTGGACAGTGTTTTTTAAAAATTTTGGGCAATGATACTTACCTGGGATACATTTCCCAGGTCCCTGAGCCATTTACAGTTAGTTACCGTTGCTATTTATAACTTAATTTTAGGTGGATTGTTTGGATTTTTTAACTCCCATTGACTTTAATGGATCTGCTTGTAGATTTTCGAATTTTTGGAATTTTTGAAAAATCCGCTAATCTGCAAGCGGAATGGATTTGAGTGAGTTCAGACATCTCTATTAAGTTCACTTGCAGGGGTTCTCTGGCAAATTCTGCATATTCTGCTTTCTTTGTTCTTACATCGCCACTCTACAAGGTAGTAGAATAAACAAAAGTAGAATAAATGTCAAGAGATGAATAGTCAGGCTTCCACCCACTACCCTTATGTTTTCATACATCACGTCTTGTGCCTCCTTTTAGTTAGGTTAGGGCACACATTTTTAGACATTCACCTGACTCACAGCTATAAAACTACTTAAAACTCACCACCAAAGCAGGTAACCAGTTACCAAACCCTAGCATCAAAAATTAGTAGCACCTTTGTGTTGCCAATAGAAATGGCAGAACTTCTAAAAATCTGTTCTCTTCGAGTATTCACAGATTTTCGAAGGAAAGTCAAAAATCCACTGACAGAACCATTAAAGTCAATGGTAAAAAAATCAGAATAATCCAACCTAAAAAAAAGGTGTAAATAGCAATGGTAACTTACTGTGAATGGCTCAGGGACCTGGGGAATGGTCTGGGAAACACAAAATTCACTAAATCCGGAGATCCTGGAAATTCTCCTCAGAACTATGTTTGGATCCGCAATCCAGTCCATCTCTAGTTGCCAGAAAAATTCCTATAAGTAAATTGACATCACTGCTCAGCACACAGAGTGTGACTATCTTTCCTATAGCCCACATTAGGGAGCATAGTAACACCTGCACAATGTAGTGGAATCTTAAGAGCTAACTGCTCGTATTAATGGACTTCTCATCTTCCTGACAAATGGGATTTAAATCTCTGACCGTTAATGTAAAAATGAAGATGTTTATGTTATTGTTTTTATGAATTTAAATTTGTTGAAAAATCGTGTTAAGGGACAAATTTTTTATCTCTGATACTCCTGAATACCCCAATACTAAAAAAATTAATAAAAAGTTTTGTTTTAGATTTAAATTTGCAAAAGACACAAAACTAAAGCTATATAGGTGTTCTATCGTTGGATTTATACATGTTTAAGTAATTTATCTTTTGTGTTATCCCTTATATTATATAAATATATTTATATCTTCATAGGAGATTGCATTGAGTTTTTAGGAGCTACCAATGTGGCGGGGGTTATAGGATATTACATATAGGAAAGGTGTATATGTATGTGTGTACTATCTCACTATTACCATTTAAATGACCGTCAGTAAATGTACAGTATATAAAGAATAGCACTGACTTATATTAGGTACAACACAAAATATACAAAATACATAAACTTACTTATAGAACTGAGATCCTTTTTTCAACATGGAATGGTCAAAATGGGAGGTTAAACCACACCCCTTGGTCTGCTCCATGTGAAAGGAAGTGTAATCCAAAAAAAGTTTCTGCCTGTTACACAGGATGTGATGTGTATTTTAATGGACATATACACCAAGGCTCCTTATATACCACTTCCAACCTGCAGGTGGTATCAGTGAGTGATAAAAGACAAGACATTCCTGCTCTCTATGGCTAGGAGAAGAGAAAGTGAAAGTAGATTGTGGTGTGTGCTTTTGTGTGATATTGAATGCAACACAAGATCCTGTGTATAAGATCCTGTTACCACCTGTTGGGAGAACAGATTATTGGACAGACAATTTACCTTATTGGATACAAACTCTGAGGCAACAGATAAGTGTACACCAACTTACAAGGACACACAATATGTAGGCCTGTCAATATTCAAAGCGGTACACCATAGACAGGGACACCCCTGATTACTGCATTGTGGGGAACCTGTTTATGTGCACTGTCTGCTTTGTGCCAGACCACTAGAGTAACCCACTGTGTGTCATACTACCCATAATCCTTCCATAAAGCAGTGATCTGGTACAAATTGGTGGTAGCAGAGCTGGTAATACCATTGATTAGCCCTCTTTTCTCTGTATATTTGTTCTCTGTATTAAGCTATGGAGGCTGCTACTGAAAGTATTGATTTCAATCCTCCTGTCCTTGTACCTGCAGATGAAATGCCCCAATTAGACTCAGTAGTAGAGATGGCCGAACTTCCGAAAGTTTGGTCTGTTTTCGAAACTTTCGAACTATATGGAAAGTTCGAAAACGGACCCATTAAAGTCAATGGGAGTCAAATAGTTCGAAAAGTTCGAATAAAACACAATTAAAATATTAATGATAACTTAATGAAAATGGCTGTGGGACCTGGGAAATGGTCTGGGGAGCACGTTTGAATATCCACGACTTTCAAAAACTTGATTTTACTACTTTTGCTACTTTCGAGCTCTCACGTTCGAACATTCGATAATTATCCCATGAACGACTCGCGGATTCAAAAATTCAATATTTACTTGCGTATAGGTATAATAGACATTTTACTCGCATATTCGAACATTAGATAATTATCGAAAGTCCGAAAAATATCAATAATCTGGGTCCGGGATAGTTCCAGAAGTCCGAGTTCGTTCGAACTCGAATAGTTCTGCTCGAACTCGGGTTCGTGTTCGAGTTCTAGTCCATCTCTACTCAGTAGCTCTACCAGGCCCAATTGCCAAACCTATTGGCTAGAACAATTTGAATTTACTGCCGCTATCAATGGTTGGGATGAAGGTGCTCACTTGCAAGTCCTTAGCCTTTTTTTTTAAAGCCAGGCAGGTATACCAAGGATTTACTGTATGATTGGAAAAAAGGCAGTTATCAGTTATTAAAAGTTGCTCTGAAGCATTTTTTTTAATTAGATCTGTATAAAAGAGTATATAAAGGATAAATCCATTTCTTTAGGTAAACTGGGAATGAGAAATGTTTGTTTATACGTTAGATTATTAGGGCAATGCTATTATAATAACATGATGCTGTGAGGTACCTTCTGTTATAATATATGAGGTACCATCACCACTTGCCGTGGTGAATACTAATAAGTATTAACTTAGCATGTTTAGTTTCAACCACACTGTGTAGCAGGATTGCCTGGGTTTACTCTCAGACCTGCAGGATTATCCTATTTGGTTCCTCTGGAAGCTGGTGACTGTCTGATTAACAGTTTAAAATATACCTGTGTAAAGAATCTATATCCACTATATCCACACATAGCAAAACATACACACACATCATTTCCATTGTGCACACATAAATTTAAAATGGGTAGACTTGTTATTATACACAAAATTGTTAGTCCAAAATTCTTAATCCATTGCCAAATGTATTAGTATATAAAGGGCATCTATACTGGAAATAATTATTTTAAACTGACCATAACTGGAAACTATAATTCTTCCCAACAACCACTGTACCATTTTTTTTGTTAATCTGACCCCTATTTCCTTAGATATTCAATCTAAAACATTTTACATTTCAGCTGTCAATCGAGTGTCTTGTTGTCATAAACGATTGCTCTGTGAGCAGTTTTTCTGTAGCTGAAATGGTGAGTTTAAACAATTGGTGTCCTGTGCGCAGTTTGACAGTTGTTTTGTGGGGAAAAAGTCATGTCAGATGGAAGTGGGAGCGGTTAAAAGAGGGAGGGGGATACTGCTCCTGAGCAAAATTTGTGCTGGATTACCATGTACTCATTAATAGATTAAGATTAGGATTAGGAAAAGTACATTTTTCAGTACAGTGTCCCTTTAATAAATGACATTAAACCTTACAAAATTACAACATTTCCAATAATGACAATCCCTCTTAAATATGATTGCCACATATCTTGTGTATCATACCCATCATATATACAGCATGGTTCAATATTTCCCAGTGTTTTATTGTTATTAATGTCTAAAAGAACACAAGGCTCCTTCATTACAAAAACTGTGCTTGCATCCATTTAAACACACCTCTCATTCCATCTCGGACCAGAAAAACATGTATAGTTAACACACTACACTAGGGTTAATTAGGCTCGGAAACCCACAAAACAGTTACATTTAACTAAAAGCACAGTTTAAAAACAACACATTCTGTGTTCAAAGCTAAAAATGGCGACTATATGTCCGTAGCATAAATGGGTTTTGCAGTAAAGATGTAATCCATTAAGGGCCTAATCATGGGAAAAGCAAAGTCTCAAAACATCCCATTATCAGACTGAAAATATCCAAAAAGAAATGCCATAGCACAGAAAATAATACATATTTATGTTTTAGCGTCCCCGTGTCCCAGCTGAGATAAATAAATATGCCCATTATGATGCTTATTCCATATGTTCACATTGCGAATATTGAATTCATTACCAATATTAAATAAAAACGGTTCACCCTAGGTTCTTATTGACTTTTTCAAATCTAATTATTGTTTAACTGACATTGATTTTATTCATGAGTTCCAAAGTGTGCATTAATAAGGCCATTTGTAAACATAAACTACAGCTTACCTTTTCCTTGCTTTGAATGGTTATTGCGACTCTTTGACCTAAGTAGACCACAAAGAAATGTATGTTTGCATTAACCGTGTTTTTTAAAGCACTGAGTGTAATGTTCTTTCTACAAAACACCACTTCAATAACCGGATTGATATCTGTACTAAAAGCATTGCTATTGTCTTTAGTGTTATATACTGCTAAGAATAATTTTATACAGTCATGCACACAGACAATTCAGCCACAGTGACTCGTTCTTTATAGAGTATATAATCTATTTTTTATGGGAAGATAAAGGGACTTGTTTAAAGTCATAAAACTTTCACACAGGAATTATGTCTAAACTTCTTACAAACTGTCCAACTCAATATCCAAGTTAAATATTCCCCTTTCTTTACATTCAAGTTTACCTTGAGAACACAGAACCAAACCCACTGTTTCTTCTGGGGGAGAAAAGGCTATTAAAAGGCAATGAAACCTACAGTAGCACCCTGGCACATGTGAAGTCCATAGCTTCCAGCCCAATGATTAAGGAGAATGCAATGTCCACAGAGAATTGCACAATATCACTTGCTGTCTATCTCTACAAAGATGGATACTGTATAAACTTTTGAAAAATTCTATCTAGTGTGTTGTATGTGGTTGCCTTTTCTCCCCCCAATGGTTACATTTTAGGTTTTGCTCTTGTTTAAGGCAGCCAAGAATGATTGTTTCTTATATAAATTAATCAGCAAACAGGCTGGTAAATGAGCACTCCAGCTCTCCTGCAGCTGGCCCAAAGACCAGGGATGGGCAATATTTCCACACAAGGCTGCATGATGTCACATCCACAAGTTTGGAAAAGAAGAAAGTCAAATATCAAAGAAAAATTAATATAAACAAATTATTCCAAAAAGATCAAAGAAAAACATGATTTGGCAAGAAAAGCATCAAGAGTTTAGAGGACAGTGATGGATCAAGGAAAGCTCACCAGGCTTGTCTGAGTTGGGTATATCAAAATGATATCTTGTAATATCCTTTACTCAATATTAAGCATCGATTATTGGTAATAAGCATCAATTTGAAGAATGTTAATGTATACTTTCACCCTTAAGACAGGAAGCTTTTGAGACTGCCAATGGGTGATTAAAATCCCGCTGTAAGTAAATCCCTTGAAATTGGCGATATTGAATTACAATCGGAACATTTACCCAGAGCGATAGCGGCTTTGGGTAAATGAGACACATGTTGTTTATTTGTATTAGCACTTACTAATTCTTGTTCTTGTAGTATTTTAATCTCAGGATGATGCAGGCAGCAATAAATCTGTGGATATTTCAATGGAAAAAACATTCTGCTTTAAAGGGCTTATTTAATAAGAGGTGCAAAATTTTGCCTGTGCTGTTATTCTACAGAAACCAATTAGATGTTATTAAATGCTTTCTTAAGTGGTACACACATTACCGATAAAGAGCCAATCACATCTTTCAAAGATGACAGACAGAATTTTAATGTAGCGTTCAAATTCGGCAACCGATTCGATTTCTGTAACCCTTAAATGAAGCCTTTGATTTCTGTAACCCTTGAATGTAGCCTTTGATTTACGTAACTCTTGAATGTATTGTTCGGTAACCCTTAAATGTAGAGTTCGATTTTGGTAACCCTCGAATGTAACCTTCGATTTTGGTAACCCTCGAATGTATTGTTCGATAACTTTGGAAAGTATAGTTCAGTAATCCTCAAATGTAACATGGTTGTTTAGAGTGCATAGGGCTTGTTTGTCTAACCCTCAAATGTAGCATTCTGTAACCCTCAAATTGGCCATAACTCTTGACTGTAGTATGTACCTCGACTGTAGCAAACCTGACAATTGCCTGATCATGAGGGAAGGTGTTTAAATAAGTTTTATGTACATGTTCCCCAAACCATTTCTCAGGTGCCACAGCCATTTTCAGTTACCTTTGCTATTTTATATGTATTTAATCTGAACTTTTCTAACTATTTCTCCCCATTGACTTCAGTAAGTTCGGCCATCTCTACTAAATAAGCCTGAATATGCCATAAGGATGTCCCCGATTTGGAATATTTTTTATCTCTTCACTGACAACGCATTGTAAACAAAACGCATTGTAAAAATAATAACAAGCATAGAGATCCATGACTCTGTATTCTGTTTTAAATTGGAAACACATATATCTGTCTTTTTATACCACAGAAGAAAACTAATATGATTACTTTTAAAGGAAAAAATATCAACTTAAAGGGTAACTGTGGTCTCCATACAAGTGGCCTTTATTAAAAAGAGCACAGTATCAAACATATAGCAGTATAAAGGGTGGTCTTTCCAGCTAGCACTGTAAGCTGTTACAGCACCAGCACCATTGCTCTGACCCCTGGGTCATGCACTAAGCATGCCCAGTTGTATCCTACTGCTGTACCTGTCTTTAAATTGCTTCACAAAAGATTGTTATTTGGGATGGGGCTTCTTACACAGTTCATCATGTGACTCTTACACACTTCCTTGTTAATTCTGACTGTAGATTTAAAAGCTTATAACTTAGGAACCAGAGAAGTAAGATACCTTATATATGGCTTGTTTGAAATGTTCAAGATAGCTCTTTTAGATAGAGTATATATTTAAAACACTTGTTTGAAGACCACAGTTACCCTTTAAGGAGACATTCAACTGCAGTTACAGGTGTGCATAAATAGCTATCAATTCAGTGAGCTTACTCTGTATCTAATTATAATTGCTTAAAGGTCACCAACGCATAATACTCACGCTCAGGCTCATTTAACCAGAGCCGCTACCGCTCTGGGTAAAAGTCTTGTTTGCAAATGTTGGTAAATCCTAGTAGGGATTCAACTACTGCGGGATTTTAATGCCAGCTATCTGCTGGGGTGTTAAAATCCTGCGCTAAAATTAGCGCAAACGTGATATTAAATCGTGAGCATCGGATGCACGGGTGATTTTTGCTTTCGCTTAATCCAACGCTAATATGGAGCTAAAGTCGCTCTAACCTGTAGCAAACCAGTTAGCGTGACTTTAACTCCATATATTTGCCCAGCGAGTCTGGGTAAATGAGGCCCACTGTCTTTTCAAGTGGATTTGGACCATTGTTTTTTAGATCAGAGGAGCTCTCTCTGAGGAGCTTATTCCGACAAACCCAATAACAAAAGGAAAATGTTTACTCTGGGTCAATTCCAGGACTTTCTTCTCTGTATCAAAGCTTAGAAAAATATTAATAACAATTGAAATCAAAACAGCACAGTGAAATTATAGACAAGAATAAATTTAAATAGAAGTATCAGGTGTGTATGGAGAATCTGTATATTACCAATTATTAGTTTTCTCTGGACATATGCCATTGTTCATTTCCAAAAAATACAATGTCCATTTAAATTGTATTATCACTGACCATTTCTGCATAAATGTATCCTTGTTTACAATTTTGACGGCAACCTTAACTATTCCTTTTAATCCTGCCAGTGAAATATAGAATAAGAGAACATTTTCTGACATCACATTAATATGTTAACAACAAAGGTTCGTTATCAGTACTGAATAAATCACCTTCCCAAATGATCCTTCACCAAGACAATTGCTGAACCCAAACTCATTGATGTTTGGTTTTGAACCTCTTGACGATTTTCTTTTAAAGGGATTTAAAGCATTTATTAACTGATTTTGATTGAATGTACTAACCTATCAATATTTATTTCTGGGAGTGTGCTTGAAGTGTAAGTAAATAAAATCACTTTTTGTTTTTATTTTTTCTGCCTACTACTGGAATAAGGTGGTGGGAGTAAAGTAAACTTAATGCACTGGATTTCTAAAATAAATATTTGTTTTCAACTGCATTGTTACCTATAGGATGGGGGCTGGTAAAAGACGAAAGAAAAGCATTTTTATATAAGAATTTTTTTCATACATCCAAGTATGAAAGTAAATTAATAGATAATCTAAAATGTATGTTTACAAATGCAAGAAGTCTGTAAATATTGAAGGATACTCCTTATTTACACAGTTAACAAGAAAGGAGGGGGAGTAGATATGAAGCCAAAATTAAAAGATGAGATACATAGGGGTATAAACCATAAGGTTGAAACAATATGGGTGGAGCTGTGTACAGGAAGCAAGAAGGTGGGTAAATTAATTGTTGGTGTGTGTGGGGATTTCAATTACCCTGACATAGGGCCATATTTATAAACGTCCAATAATAGCGCCGTAAAATTACGGCGAAATGTTTCACGGCCACGATGTGCGGAGGTAATTTGACCTGTCTTCTCAGCGATACTGCACTTAGTACAATGTGCTAAGTACAATACCGCCGTGAATCCCGAGACGGAGCAGGGGACTGGGAGGGGATGCCGGGAAAGGATCGCCGTGGGTGGTCGCATTGATCAGAGGGGTGCAGTGGGGTGGGGGTGTGTGACCCCTTCCCAGGAGCCCATCCCAGACCTCCGCCCCGTACTCTCCGGGGGGTTGAGGGACCCTCCAGCGGGAGCACTGAAAAGTGTCTTTTGGGGCTTAAGGGGTCCCACAGCTCGAGCCGGGACACCCCTCCCCGGCCCTATCAGGGCCTTTGCGGCACTTACAAGTGCCCTTGCAGCTTTGCCCTTTGGGGCTTAGGGGTCCCGCATTTCGAACTGCAGTTCGAATCGTACGCAAGAGTGTGGGGCGGGGGTCTGGGAGGGGCTGCCGGGAAGGGGTCGCGGCGGGTGGTCGCATCCGCCTTGGGGGGTGAGGTGCGGGGTGGGCATACCACCCCGCCGCACCCCTCTGATCAATTCGACCACCCGCGGCGATCCTTTCCCGGCATCCCCTCCCAACCCCCTGCAGTCTCTGACATTTTCACCACCTTCAAGGTGGTGAAGTGAAATGGCCAAGATTAACACGGCGCATCAGTTACCCCTGCTTTATAAATAGAAGCGAGTGGTAACTGATGCAAAGTTAACGAGGCGTAAACTTTTTGCGTCCGGGTTTCACGCATTTATAAATCACGTTATTAGCGAAAATTGCGGGAAACTCGGCTGCGAAAAGTTACCGCTCGTTTATAAATATGCCCCATAGATTGGAGTAAGGGAACTGCCAGCCCCTCAAAAGGTATTAAGTTTAAAAATCTTCTATATGAGCATTTTCTTTCACAGTTCCTACTAGACAGGATGTGTTGTAGATATCTGGTGATATCTAATAACCCTGAGCTCATTTTGGAGATGAAGGTAATGGGAAGCTTAGGGAATAGTGATCATGATATAGTGTCATTTAATATAGGTTGCGAAAAACAAAAGTGCACTGGGTAAAATTTTTTAAATCAGTGGGAACAGAACAGGCTTACATGGAGTATAAAAGCTGTAATAAAGAGTCCAGGAAAGCAATTAAACTAGCTAAAATAGAAAATGAAATACAGATAGCAGAACAAAGCAAGTCCTAGCCCAAAATGTTTATTAAGTCTATCAATAGTAAAAAGATGAGGACTGAGAATATGGGACCATTTAATAATGGGCTGAAATGATTGTAGAGGATGCCAAAAAGGCCAATGTGCTAAACCGTTTTTATTTTCATCGGTATTCATTATAGAGAATCCTAGTCCTTATAGCAGGGACTGTAATAATATGAAGAGTATTAATGAGAAATATTCACTTTGGCTGACAGAGGATATGGTATGGAACAATTAGACAAAAGTTAAAAATCAATAAAGCCCAGGACCAGATAAAATACATCCTCGGAGCTTAGTCCAGTTTTATTTAGACCACTGTTTTTAATCTTTTCAGATTCACTTTTGTCTGGTGATATGCCGCTGGATTGGGAAATGCCAATGTAATACCAATATTCAAAAAAGACTAGTCGTTCCCAGCCTGGTAACTATAAACCTGTAAGCCTAACATCAGTGGTAGGTGAAGGTGCTGGAAACTTTGTTACGGGATCATATCCTTGACTTTGTCTCCAGAACTGATCTTATTAGTTATTATCAGCATGGATTTATGAGAAATAGATCATGCCAGACAATGTATTGTTTTTTTATGAAGAAGTGAATAAGAATTTAAATTCAGGCAAAGCAGTGGATGTAGTATACTTGGATCTTGCTAAAGCTATTGATACGAATAATGTATAATCTGAGGACTGTTGGCCTAGAAAAAAGATAGTTGTACATGGATCGTGAATTAGATATTGGATCACAAACGAGAGTGGTGGTCAATTGAGCTACTCTATGTGGGCTAAATTTCTAAGTGAAGTGCTTTATTTCTCTGTATCTGTTTAGAAGTGACTTAGAAGGGGTGAGAGCAAGGTCTCTGTATTTGCTGATGACACTAAACTATGCAGAGCTTTGGAAACTTCATGATGTGCAACTGCTGCAAGCAGACCTAGATAGATTATCACAATAGGCAGCAGAATGGCAAATGAGATCTTGGAAATGCAGTTCAGAGAAGGGCAACTAAAATAATAAATAGAATGCGGGCTTGATTATGCAGATAGATTAGACAAGTTAAGGCTGTTTACATTGGAGAAGTGATGTTTGCGTGGGAATATGATAACCTTATACAAATAAATTAATGGGTCATACATTAAACTCTATGGTGCGTAATTCACTAATAGGTCATATCAGAACTTATGGACACTTTAAGATTAGAAGAAAGAGTGAGAACAGTGAAACTGACTTCCAGCAGCTGTAGTAATGGCAAGTTTTATGACCAGCTTTAAAAGTGGCCTAGAAAAGTTTTTGATTATTGAGATTACTGGCATTAATGCATGTGATCTGGTTGATCCAGGGATACTTTCCGATTGTCATTTGGAGCCGGAATGGAAACCCCCTCTTTTTAGACTTTTTTTTGCCTTCCTCTGGATAACTGTTAGTAAGGTTATAAGAGATGTTGAAAAGGTTGGACTTGATGGACGCATGTCTTTATTCAACCTCAATTACTATGTACCAGTTAAATTTTTCTGTTGATTATTAAAGAGAAATGAAGAATTAAGTTAATAACAGTAAAAAAAATAAAGACATCAAGTAAGGCACTGCTCTGTTCAGAGCTGTGTACTGTACATAACATGTCATGCTACAGAACACTAACTGGCATGGACGCGATTACCCCTCCAGTTAGTATATACTGTGGCTTGTACAGAACAGAACCTATGGCTTTGGTTTTATCCTAATGGACAGCCTTTCAAAACAGCACTAAGAATAAAAAGATAAATCAAGAAAGTAATGAATTCCTGCACAACACAGGTAGCCTTAAAGGGTATGTAGGTGGAAAATTAGTTTTTTAAATTTCCCATTAGTGGAAACTGTAATTCATCCAAGTGCTGTAGCCCTCAACAAACCAATTGTGAGGTAGGAAATCAATCCCACCTCCCTGCCTCCTCTCTCTTTTCAATGAGCTTTTAATAAGCTTGAGCATGTGCAGTGGAGGCAACAGGGGAAACAGCAGTCAATCATTGGCTGTGATGTCAGCAGTCTCAGTCTTGATTGACTGCTGGAGGAAGGAGCCGGCTTTTGTTCCAGAATAGAGGCAATAATTATACTTTAATATCTGGTTACTAATACATCTAATAATGTGCTGGTTCCTTAACTAAATTTGACCTTTTTTTTGTTTTAATGGTGGACATTCCATTTAAGTTCAAATTGTAATTTCTATTCCTTGATCTTGCTTTTTCTTTAGCTTCATCAAAAATTATTATTATAACATTTTTTTTACACCAGTCAAATGATTCTTATTACTGATCTGCTGCAATTAGAAAAAAAAATCTGGAAATTGGTTGCTGGAAAATTGCAAAATAAAAGAACAATAAAAATATGTGTACCTAGACAACACGTACACTCACTCCATATTCACCACCCCTCTGTTTTTTATAACCAAAAAACCAAAACCATCATCAAAAAAGTTAGTACAATCATAACCACAAAAATGTTCACCCACCCCACTATTTCGCTTCCATGGCAAACATACCTAAACCATCAAACAAGTCACTTTTATGGTTATAAATACAAAGACATACCAGCATCCCACATTTCACACCTGTTGATGCACCCCTACACCTACTCTACCCTCACATTTCCAGGCACTATACGCTAAATAATTAAAAATTGAGAAATGAGATTATGTTTATGTTTATGTTTTCAAACCTGCCACACACATTCCCTTACAAAATGTGGCCTTTCAAGCTAAATTCAAATGATACTTTTCATTTCATGTTAGTATTTTTACTTAGAACTATTAGTATTACTATAAGTATACAATGAACTATAAGTAGACTTTTTCCTGCATAATGTGCTCAGTAGATTTCTGATTTCAGTATGACCAGATTACTGTGTCCTAACATTCAGCACCCATGGAAATAAGAAATAAATCACAATATTGCTTTACATTGTGATCTAAAGCTATGTAGGCTGTATAGTCATAGTAACAATATACCACTAATAGAAATGTAAATTAAAGGTTTAACACACAATGTCAGATAGTCCAAATCCATAAAAGTGAATGGAATAGCTAATTACTGTTGTTAGTTACCATTGATTGCTCTAGAATTAAACCAGCATGTTGTAAATGATTACTCATGCTCCTCCCATTGATTATGCTTCAGCTAATTTCTATTGGCAACTACTTTAATTTGTGTGTTTATTTATGTGACAATTTCATTTCTTTAATTTGTGTTTTATTTATGTGACAATTTCATTTTCACGCAGGGCAAACACTTAGGATCCATCTGTTTGTTCGAAACCTCAGACACTTCCACAGCCTCTGTTTTTGTTTTGTGTTTGCTAGTGCAACCAAATTGTAGACACATTGCCTTATCTGCTTATATTCCAAGGGATAAAAGAGGACAATGCAACATTTGTGATTTTGTAGTATAAGTAAAAATAAAAATATAAATAGATGTTCATGTTGATGTTTTTTCCTCCAGTGACACTGCAGGGCTATAAAATGATTTTATGTTACATCCCAGCAATCCTGTGTAATACTGGAAAATATAGATTTTTTTTGTAAAGAAATGTGATTTAAAAACAACAAACAAACAAACTAACAGACCAGGCCAGTTTAATACAGTAGAGAGCGAGAGCAAATTTCCCCTTGACCCCTGGCTTTTGATGGACCTCTTGGCCAGGAAACGTCCACTGCTGAAACTACAGGATGTTTTATAATAGGTTCAATAGATGGAAGATTTCTTACGACCTCAGGGATGTCTGACCGGCAGCTCTGATAATGGAATGTTCCGTGAAAAGGCTTTTCTCTGTACATAGTAAAGCACAGAAAAATAATACATGGACATTTTGGTTTGAAAAACAAATTGTCACTACATTTCCATTCTGTCCCCATGTGACTTTCAGGTTTGTAAAGAGCTTTTTTCCCCTCTGAAACGACACTTTTTCTATTTAAATACAGCTGATTTTAACCTAAAAAAATAAGTATTTTTCCCAAACAAGCCCAGAAAACATAATACAAATCCTGTTGACAAATGCCTGTCAGGAAGAGCTAGTAAAATCAATACCCAGCACTTGCATTAAACCCCATTGTTTATTTACAGTTGTAGTAGGGATTTTGCTCTAGTATTATAAACACAGCTGCCCGATATAAAAAAATGGGTCTAATAATTACTCAGATGAACAAAAAAAGTTTACAGTTGCCACCTTTTCAATATCCTTTGTGGCTGTTAAAGGGAAAACATTCCTCTCAGCCTTCCCTTATTCATCCAACACCCTTTTAGTTTAGATCTCAAACTACAAGTGAATACATGACATTCGCATTGTCTCTAGTGTACACATTTTACGTTTGATTTATGACATTATATATAGGTGCTCTTGACAGCTTTCAGATTGAAGCAGAGACAAGAGAGCTTTAAAGTGAGATGGGTTAGCTGGGTAAATCTATCAAGGTTCGTCCTGGGAGAACAAGAGAGGAGGCTTTGTAGAACCCTCTGTGTAGCAAGAATCCATGCTGTGCACATCCCAAACTCCCTGACATTATCTCTGCCTTCACTGTAATAACGAAAAAGGAAAATCCCTGTAGATTACAGATCTTCTGTGTTTTGACATTGACCTTAATACATAATTAAGCACAAAGCCTGAGAAGTGTGGAACAAGATAAGAAAGACCAGAGAACTGGCAAATAAAGCGATGTTCAATCAGAAACGATTTGTTCATGATTGAGGTGATGTGGGCATTAAAGTACAGAGAGACAAGCAGTAAAAAAAATGTAGAATGGTATTTGAGAGAGAGATGCCTGCATTATGTGCAGTAACACTGAATATTTAATGGATAAAGGGCTGTCAAATAAATACACAATGAAAGTCTATGTGCCCAATGAAAAGATCTTCAAACATGTCTATTACTTGGAAGTGTCAATTCCTTATATGTTTACAAGCCTGGGAAAAAAAGTTGTACAATTGCAAAATCTCAGTGTGTAGGATGAATTCAAGTTACATAGAACTCTTTTATTATCAGAAACATGACAAATACTTAAAATGAAGTTAAAACTAGGATTGTTTACAAGTAATTAACCTCCTTCAGAAAATACAGAGGTATAAATAATATATATCAAATTATGTTTTATCGTTCTTAAGGTTGATATTTTATATTGCCCTTGAAAATTTAAAGTCAATTATATAACCCACAACTGTTCCACAACTTTTCCATTGTAGCCAGGAACAAGGTTTGTAGCTGCTAGTCTAGATGACATCCATGTCCAACTACTCTACCAGTGGGCTAGCTAAATATCACAGCGCCCTATTGCAAGATTTTAATGGGGCCATCCACATAAAAAACTGTTTGGTACAGTTCAACCTCACCCAGCCAAACTGCAGCAAGTTTTTTTTTTAGAACATGTCCACCCTACCAAAAAGAAAATTTACCTCACGTAGTTCAACCCCACAAACCCAAGTTTTAATTTTACTTAAACCTGGGGGCATCTTTGAAAGGTCTAATTAAAATGAAAATGTAGTTTGTGGGGCTGAACTGCTATGGTTGCTATATTGGTTCCTACGCCCCTGTACACTACGAACCGCGTTTTCAGACAAACAATTGTCTGGAGGGTCAATAAGGATGATTGACTTTAAATTGGATGTTGGGGGTGGGATAATTTAACTGTCCTTTAAAGAGGAATTTCAGTGCAGATAAATATCTTTACTTTTAAGAAAAAGAAGCAGTATTTTTCCATCCTAAGACCTTAACCTGCCCATTCAGCATTTTGTCTGTGTATAAATAAATGCTTCCAAATACTGACTTCCTATTTGCAGGATCCCTAATAGAGACCGTATGGTCTTATCCTGGACCCAGCGCCTGGGTTGATTAGTTGCTCAGTAGATATTTCAGCATTTTTGACCCATCAGTAGAAATAACTGTTAGAAACATTCCTCCTTGGTTATTGGATCACAAACAGAGAGTGGTGGTCAATTGAGCTACATCTATGTGGGCTAAATTTCTAAGTGAAGTGCTTTAGGTTTCTGTAATCTGTTTAGAAGTGACTTAGAAGGGGGCATTGAGAGCAAGGTCTCTGTATTTGCTGATGACACTAAACTATGCAGAGCTTTGGAAACTTCAAATGATGTGCAACTGCTGCAAGCAGACCTAGATAGATTATCACAATAGGCAGCAGAATGGCAAATGAGATCTTGGAAATGCAGTTCAGAGAAGGGCAACTAAAATAATAAATAGAATGGACAGGCTTGATTATGCAGATAGATTAGACAAGTTAAGGCTGTTTACATTGGAGAAGTGATGTTTGCGTGGGAATATGATAACCTTATACAAATAAATTAATGGGTCATACATTAAACTCTATGGTGCGTAATTCACTAATAGGTCATATCAGAAGACTTATGGACATCCTTTAAGATTAGAAGAAAAGAGTGAGAACATGAAACTTTCTGACTTCCAGCAGCGTAGTAATGGCAAGTTTTATGACCAGCTTTAAAATGTGGCCTAGAAAAGTTCTTGAGTTATTGAGAATTACTGGCATTAATGCATGTGATCTGGTTGATCCAGGGATACTTTCCGATTGTCATTTGGAGCCGGAATGGAAACCCCCTCTTTTTAGACTTTTTTTTGCCTTCCTCTGGATACTGTTAGGTAAGGTTATAAGAGATGTTGAAAAGGTTGGACTTGATGGACGCATGTCTTTATTCAACCTCAATTACTATGTACCAGGTTAAATTTTTCTGTTGATTATTGAAAGAGAAGAATGAAGAATTAAGTTAATAACAGTAAAAAAAATAAAAGACATCAAGTAAGGCACTGCTCTGTTCAGAGCTGTGTACTGTACATAACATGTCATGCATACAGAACACTAACTGGCATGGACTCGATTACACCTCCAGTTTAGTATAATACTGTGGCCTTGTACAGAACAGACCTATGGCTTTGGTTTTATCCTAATAGGACAGCCTTTCAAAACAGCACATAAGAATAAAAAGATAAATCAAGAAAGTATATGAATTCCTGCACAACACAGGGTAGCCTTAAAGGGTATGTATGTGGAAAATTAGTTTTTTTTAAATTTCCCATTAGTGGAAACTGTAATTCATCCCAAGTGCTGTAGCTCCTCACAAACCAACTTGTGAGGTAGGAATAATCAATCCCACCTCCCTGCCTCCTCTCTCTTTTCAATGAGCTTTTAATAAGCTTGAGCATGTGCAGTGGAGGCAACAGGGGGAAACAGCAGTCAATCATTGGCTGTGATGTCAGCAGTCTCAGTCTTGATTGACTGCATGGAGGAAGGAGCCGGCTTTTGTTGCCAGAATAGAGGCAATAATTATACTTTAATATCTGGTTACTAATACATCTAATAATGTGCTGGTTACTTAACTAGAATTTGACCATTTTTTTTTGTTTTAATGGTGGACATTCCATTTAAGTTCAAAATTGTAATTTCTATTCCTTGATCTTGCTTTTTCTTTAGCTTCATCAAAAAATTATTATTATAACATTTTTTTTACACCAGTCAAATGATTCTTTTTACTGATCTGCTGCAATTAGAAAAAAAAATCTGGAAATTGGTTGCTGGAAAATTGCAAAATAAAAGAACAATAATAAAAATATGTGTACCTAGACAGACACAGGTACACTCACTCCATATTCACCCACCCTTCTGTTTTTATGGAAACCAAAACCAAAATCATCAAAAAAAGTTAGTACAATCATAACCACAAAAATGTTCACCCACCCCACTATTTCGCTTCCATGGCAAACATACCTAAACCATCAAACAAGTCACTTTTATGGTTATAAATACAAAGACATACCAGCATCCCACATTTCACACCTGTTGATGCACCCCTACACCTACTCTACCCTCACATTTCCAGGCCAACTATACGCTAAATAATTAAAAATTGAGAAATGAGATTATGTTTATGTTTATGTTTTCAAACCTGCCACACACATTCCCTTACAAAATGTGGCCTTTCAAGCTAAATTCAAATGATACTTTTCATTTCTAGTTAGTATTTTTACTTAGAACTATTAGTATTACTATAAGTATACAATGAACTATAAGTAGACTTTTTCCTGCATAATGTGCTCAGTAGATTTCTGATTTCAGTATGACCAGATTACTGTGTCCTAAGCATTCAGCACAGCCATGGAAATAAGAAATAAATCACAGATATTGCTTTACATTGTGATCTAAAGCTATGTAAGCTGTATAGTCATTAGTACAAATATACCACTAATAGAAATGTAAATTAAAGGTTTAACACACAATGTCAGATAGTCCAAATCCATAAACGTTAATGGAATAGCTAATTACTGTTGTTAGTTACCATTGATTGCTCTAGAATTAAGACCAGCATGTTGTAAATGATTACTCATGCTCCTCCCATTTGATTATGCTTCAGCTTAATTTCTATTGGCAACTACTTTAATTTGTGTGTTTATTTATGTGACAATTTCATTTCTTTAATTTGTGTGTTTATTTATGTGACAATTTCATTTTCACGCAGGGCAACACTTAGGATCCATCTGTTTGTTCGAAACCTCAGACACTTCCACAGCCTCTGTTTTTGTTTTGTGTTTGCTAGTGCAACCAAATTGTAGACACATTTGCCTTATCTGCTTATATTCCAAGGGATAAAAGAGGACAATGCAACATTTGTGATTTTGTAGTATAAGTAAAAATAAAAATATAAATAGATGTTCATGTTGATGTTTTTTCCTCCAGTGACACTGCAGGGCTATAAAATGATTTTATGTTACATCCCAGCAATCCTGTGTAATATACTGGAAAATATAGATTTTTTTTGTAAAGAAATGTGATTTAAAAAACAAACAAACAAACAAACTAACAGACCAGGCCAGTTTAATACAGTAGAGCAGAGAGCAAATTTCCCCTTGACCCCTGGCTTTTGATGGACCTCTTGGCCAGGAAACGTCACTGCTGAAACTACAGGATGTTTTATTAATAGGTTCAATAGATGGAAGATTTCTTTACGACCTCAGGGATGTCTGACCGGCAGCTCTGATAATGGGAATGTTCCGTGATAAAGGCTTTTCTCTGTACATAGTTAAAGCACAGAAAAATAATACATGGACATTTTGGTTTGAAAAACAAATTGTCACTACATTTCCATTCTGTCCCCATGTGACTTTCAGGTTTGTAAAGAGCTTTTTTCCCCTCTGAAACGACACTTTTTCTATTTAAATACAGCTGATTTTAACCTAAAAAAAATAAGTATTTTTCCCAAACAAGCCCAGAAAACATAATACAAATCCTTGTTGACAAATGCCTGTCAGGAAGAGCTAGTAAAATCAATACCCAGCACTTGCATTAAACCCCATTGTTTATTTACAGTTGTAGTAGGGATTTTGCTCTAGTATTATAAACACAGCTGCCCGGATAAAAAAGAATGGGTCTAATAATTACTCAGATGAACAAAAAAAGTTTACAGTTGCCACCTTTTCAATATCCTTTGTGGCTGTTAAAGGGAAAAACATTCCTCTCAGCCTTCCCTTATTCATCCAACACCCTTTTAGTTTAGATCTCAAACTACAAGTGAATACATGACATTCGCATTGTCTCTAGTGTACACATTTTACGTTTGATTTATGACATTACTATATAGGTGCTCTTGACAGCTTTCAGATTGAAGCAGAGACAAGAGAGCTTTAAAGTGAGATGGGTTAGCTGGGTAAATCTATCAAGGGTTCGTCCTGGGAGAACAAGGAGAGAGGCTTTGTAGAACCCTGCTGTGTAGCAAGAATCCATGCTGTGCACATCCCAAACTCCCTGACAGTTATGCTCTGCCTTCACTGTAATAACGAATAAAAGGAAAATCCCTGTAGATTACAGATCTTCTGTGTTTTGACATTGACCTTAATACATAATTTAAGCACAAAGCCTGAGAAGTGTGGAACAAGATAAGAAAAGACCAGAGAACTGGCAAATAAAGCGATGTTCAATCAGAAATACGATTTGTTCATGATTGAGGTGATGTGGGCATTAAAGTACAGAGAGACAAGCAGGTAAAAAAAATGTAGAATGGTATTTGAGAGAGAGATGCCTGCATTATGTGCAGTAACACTGATAAATTATATGGATAAAGGGCTGTCAAATAAATACACAATGAAAGTCTATGTGCCCAAATGAAAAGATCTTCAAACATGTCTATTACTTGGAAGTGTCAATTCCTTATATGTTTACAAGCCTGGGAAAAAAAGTTGTACAATTGCAAAATCTCAGTGTGTTAGGATGAATTCAAGTTACATAGAACTCTTTTATTATCAGAAACATGACAAATACTTAAAATGAAGTTAAAACTAGGATTGTTTACAAGTAATTAACCTCCTTCAGAAAATACAGAGGTATAAATAATATATATCAAATTAATGTTTTTATCGTTCTTAAGGTTGATATTTTATATTGCCCTTGAAAATTTAAAGGTCAATTATATAACCCACAACTGTTCCACAACTTTTCCATTGTAGCCAGGAACAAGGTTTGTAGCTGCTAGGTCTAGATGACATCCAATGTCCAACTACTCTACCAGTGGGCTAGCTAAATATCACAGCGCCCTATTGCAAGATTTTAGATGGGGCCATCCACATAAAAAACTGTTTGGTACAGTTCAACCTCACCCAGCCAAACTGCAGCAAGGTTTTTTTATAGAACATGTCCACCCTACCAAAAAGAAAATTTACCTCACGTAGTTCAACCCCACAAACCCAAGTTTTAATTTTACTTAAACCTGGGGGCATCTTTGAAAGGTCTAATTAAAATGAAAATGTAGTTTGTGGGGCTGAACTGCTATGGTTGCTATATTGGTTCCTACGCCCCTGTACACTACGAACCGCTGTTTCAGACAACAATTTGTCTGGAGGGTCAATAAGGATGATTGACTTTAAATTGGATGTTGGGGGTGGGATAATTTAACTGTCCTTTAAAGAGGAATTTCAGTGCAGATAAATATCTTTACTTTTAAGAAAAAGAAGCAGTATTTTTCCATCCTAATGACCTTAACCTGCCCATTCAGCAATTTGTCTGTGTATAAATAAATGCTTCCAAAATACTGACTTCCTATTTGCAGGATCCCTAATAGAGACCGTTATGGTCTTATCCTTGACCCAGCGCCTGGGTTGATTCAGTTGCTCAGTAGATATTTCAGCATTTTTGACCCATCAGTAGAAATAACTGTTAGAAACATTCCATGTTAGGGTGCATTCTGGGAAGAAGAAGGACCATGACGAAACCTGAAATGTCAGCTCACTAATGTCAACAGCAGGGAATAGCAAGGGGTATAAATTCAACAGATTTTTCTAAATGGAAGAGAATAAGTAGAATAACTGCATAATTTAAACTAAGAATTTGAAAAATAATAATATTTTCCGCTGAACTTTCCCTTTTCCCAACATTTCTGCTGTTAAAGGACAACTCCACCCGTATAATAACATGTTTTAGAAAGAATGGCTTCTTTAAAATATGTTGATATATCATACTTTGTCCTATGAATTCATTACTGTATGCCTGCTATGCTTCCGGATGCCTCCTGGAAACTGAGCAATTTAGAAACCTGTACTGAGCCTGGGCATGCTCAGAAGAGGCAGACAGGGGATTAGCATTCAGTCATTGACTGTGATGTCAACTGTCAAATCCATAACTGACAGTAGCTAACTGGAAGAACCAGGACGCAGAAACAGGGGAAACAGGACATTGTGCAGGATTTCAGGTTAGACTTATATATTTCACATTTCAAACTATTATCGTTTAGGGTTTTGAGGGGGGGATTTACCTGTATGTAAGTTTTTATTTTAGGGCTGGCCTTGCCCTTTAAATTAGTGGATAGTTTCTAGTTTTTTAAGCTTAATCAGAGTTGGAAAGACAAGACTAAAATCAGACAGTGGAAAAGATAATGCCTTACATTTTTATTAAAATGGCAAAAACACATGATGATTTTAACCCATGAAATTGATTAATTTCTCATCAAGCTGCATGATCATCCAGGTGGGATGTTGTATTCAGTGAATGGCTCAGATAAACATACCATAAAATATTTTGTATTTTACCAGAATCTGACCAGTTTTTTAAGTAATTACACACTTAAATCAATTCCTGCAATGACTTCTAATGTGCCTCCACATGACATGCTCAATTTTTCTTCATTCAGGTGTTATTTTTCTAAAAAAATAAATCTCTAATTTTATCTAACACTAACAAGGGTTAAAGAGCATGTCTTCCCTTAAAACAAAAAACTGGTGACTGCAACCAGAACTGGTATTTTTACCAGTTTATTTCATGCATTTATAACCAGACATTCAATGATGTTTTCTTCAGTTTTGGCAAAGGTCTGCTCAATGAGCATGTTAAGAGCAGGCAGCAGGTGAATTAGCAGTCAATCATTAGTTGTGATGTTAGCAGTCACAGTCTTGATTGACTGCATGGAGGGAGGAGCCAGCTTACTCTTCCAGGATGGAGGCAATAATTATCCTTAAATATCTGGTTATTAATGCATCCAATAAAGTGCTTAATATATAATTTGGGTTTTGGAGTAGAGATGGCTAAACTTCCTGAAGTTAGGTTTGTTTTTGAACTTCCAAACTTCAGTAAAAGTTCGGAAGTTCAGTTGTTTGAAAACGAACCCATTAAAAGTCAATGGGTAGAAATGGTTTAGAAAAGTTTGGATAAAATACAGATAGAATAGCAATGGTAACTAACTGTAAATGGCTGTGGCATCTAGGAAATTGTCTGGGTAACATGTCCATATAACCAAAACTCATTTAAGCACTTCCTTCCCATGATCGGGCAATTGTTGGGTTTCCGCATGCTATATTCGAGGGTTATGCAGGGCCGCCTCTCTAATGAGGCATGGTGAAGCACATCACAGAGCAGCAAGCTGGCATCATGTGTCTGGAGCCCAGATGCCAGGTGGGCCCAAAAATGCAGTTTATAAAAACCACACATTTTTGGTGTGGTATTGTCACTTTAAATTGCAGGGGAAGCCATAACTTTCATTGCACAACAGAATGCAGCTACGACTCCCCCTCCCTTATGACTGGCAATTGATTTGATTAAAATCAATGTCTGTCAGCCCTGAGATCAAGAATCAACGTTGGGCATCATTTACCAGTCACTGTGGACATCTAATACCAGTCACTGTGGGCATTATTTACCACTCATGTGTATAAAGCCTCTCCCACTTCTGGACAAGCCACAACCCATTCCGGACAAAGCATCACCCATTTTCAATTATAAAACCACACCCCTACCTGCAGCACAGCGAGGGGGGCAGCATTTGGATTTTTTTCAGGTGCCAAAAAGTCTAGAGACAGCCCTGGGGTTATGGCCAATTCGAGGGTTACTGAATGATACATTCGAGGGTTACTGAATGATACATTCGAGGGTTACTGAATGATACTTTCGAGGGTTACTGAATGATACATTCGAGGGTTACTATAATTGAAGGCATTCTTTAGAGTGTTACCGAAATCGAACGCTACACTCGAGGATAATGAATTCGTAGTTAGGATAGTTCGTATAAACTTATACAGTTGAATTCGGGTTCAAGTTCGGGTCCATCACTAGTTTGGAGCAAGTAATTGACAATTGACCATTTTTTTACATTTAAAATTGTTCTGAGTAACCAACGACAGGGAGAGAATTTACCCATGCAACTAAAACGTGGGCAGGAGCAAAGGCTGCTAAAACCATTGGCCTTTTCTGCACACCAGACAAGGTTATATACAGTGTGTCATATAAATGGTGAAGAAGAAATGTATTTTCCACAATTCATGAACATATCTGGACTTCCTGATGCGTTTAGTGCTATCAGCTCTTAATCATTTTTTTGTTGTTTGATATTGGCTGATTTTTCTCTCCAAATATATCCTTTTTGAGGAAAATTTTGTTAGCAATTGAAAAAGAAATACCTTATAGTCCAGTTCCTCTCTTGATAAAGGAGCACACTAGCTCCAAAACATGTTGCACATCATTAAAATTATTGTTGCAGTTTAAACTTCTGCGTGTGGGCTCTCCTGCATTTGTTCATGTTTAAGTTTCTTTGCAAAATGTATTTTTCACCAGCAACATTTCAAGGCAACATACAGTGCTTGAGAGCAAAAAGGTACAAATGGGTTATGTGCCCCTTACTAGCTGCTATGCTGAGTGAGTGCAGATCTGTTCTCTTATTCATTGCTTTGGGACACAGAAATGCACCATAGATATAATCAGCAGTTCTACCTAGTTAATTTTGGGTAGAAAAAACACAATACTCAAAAAATGTATTTCCTCCATGCAAAACCTAACATCCCCAACAAAACATTCAGGTACAACTTCCTCCATTCAATTCTTGCATTGTCCATTAAGTAAAAAGTAAATAAGGATGCGACTTATCACACATTCCCACTTATGATGCAGCCACCAGCTGTAACCCAAGATATTTTACTTTACTCTAAGACTTCTAAGTCCTTTGAATGTGTTCAAAGATTAAGCCAACTCAAAATTTTCAGACAGAGCATCCCACAACCTTACTGCACTCACAGTAAAGAACCATTTACTTTGCTTGAGCTGAAACCACTTACCCTTGTGTTTTTCTCACCCCTATGAGAGAAAAATAATCCCCCACTAATTGGTTGTAGTTCCTTCTAACATATTTGTAAAGGGTTTTCATATCCCCTTTGAAAATGGCTATTTTGCAGAGAAAACAAAACCGCCTTTGATACACTATTTTCATAAGAATTAGTACTGTAACATAATAACTCTCATGTCCTACACTACTTATCACTTAACTCTATTCCATTTAAGGTATATCTAGGGTTCATGTTGTTGCCCAAATGCATATCCTTGCATTTTCATCATCAAATCCCATTTGCTATTTTGCAGCCCAATGCCCAAGTCTTTCAAAATCATTCTAATGGCGAGCTTGCACAATACTGCACAATACACCCCCCCCCGAAAAAAACAGAGATTGTGCTTTTACAGACAGATTCAATAAAAATTCTTATTTATAATTTTTCCCCAACCAATCAGATCTTATTTAACACTTGAAAGCTAACATCTAATTGGTTAGGGCAACATTAGTGCCATTTTTAACAATAAGAACTTTTATTGAATAACCCTATTAATACCTTAATATAAGACTTGGATCACACCATACGATTTTTCGGACTGACAAACCGAGATAACTGGATGGTGTATTTGCAGGCAGACGCAACCAATCTCAGGCAACCATTCTTCCTGATTGGACTAACAGATGATCTGGAATGTCAGAAAAGGGATTTGTTCCAGTTGACTGCTCACTAGTGGCGAACGGCAGTCGGGACTAAAAATTTGCTGGTGTTTACTCAGCATAAAAGTAGGTAATTTATGATTATGTTAGAAAGTAGTCTATCTAAAGCATAAAAAGGCTGTAAATTTTACCTCCCATGTTACCTGTCCTGGCCCATTCAATTAAATGATTGGGATAGATGGTTGTCCGAATGTTATGGCAACATCTCAGGAATGCCAGGAAAGTAATTTCATAGTATATGTCCAGCATTAATTTCTGAGGACCTCAAATAGGGAGCATGTGGGGGCCAAAGGGGTTCCAAAAGGCACAAACTTGGAAGACATTATAAAAAAAAAAGGAGGGAAATAGGGGAGGAAAGAATGGAGAATGGCAAGATGCAGAGCAAGTAAGAGGGGGAGAGGGGAAGAACTGAGAAGGAGTATCGCTCTGGTTACAATTAGAGATGTCCTGTAATTTTTGTTTTGTGAGAAATTTCCCATTTCAACTTTTCGTTTAACTCCTTTTTGAATATATATTTAGTGCTTAAGTATGACTGGCCAGTTGTAAAAAGGAATAATATGAACATTATACACTTAGAATGAGGGACCAGATCACATGGTGAATGCCACAATTTAAAAGCCCTAAAAAGGCATGTCCACCCACAAAACAAAATTTCTTATACATTAAAACACCCCATAACCCTGAAATGTAATTTGTCACAGCCATAATTGATTGGTCTACCCAGAGAAGCTGGGAAATCCTGTGCAGGGACAGCAGGCATTTGTGTAAATGACTGCTTATAGAAGTGCACTGTGAGTATTACAGTTTCAGGGTTTGAGAGGTGATTTACATGTATAAGAAAGTTGCAGAGTTGTGTCTTAAAGGGTAAAAAAAAAGTTAAATATAACTTTTTCTCTAGTGTAGGTTACCCCTTGCAACCCTAACTGCCATGTTTATAAGTTAAAAAAGTGCCTTGAAACTTATTTAACAAACTTTGTTCCCCCAGCCTCTGCATCTAATGCTACTTCCAGGAATGGAGTAGCATTAGGGGCTGGACCGGCAGCCACGTCTGTGATTGAGTTAGTCAATCACAGACGCGGCTGCCAGCTATTGAGAAGGCCGAAGGAACGAAGGTTTGTAAGTCTATTTCTGTGCACTTTTTAAACTTAAACTATTTATACTATGGCTGTTAGGTTTGCAAGGTGGTCCTCTACACTATTTTATTCAAAAGATGATCTGCAGTGCTGATGGATCCAGGAAGGAGGGAGTGGGGAGAGAGCTCCATATACCATGCCAGAGCCCTCTAGAAGGACAGGTATGGGGCATATACGGATTACACACAGGAAGGGTTCTACTGCAGGATAACCACATGGAGCAGAGGAGAAAGATAATGATTTTTTACAGTACACAGTGGGGGCAGCAGTGGGTTAAATTTTAGTTTTGAGGATAGACATAAATCCAAAATTATTCTCTTTTCCCACCCCTACAAATAACAGTACCCAGAGTGTGGTCATATAATGGTAGGGGCTTACTATAGATTTTCTATACATAGCCTTTTAAGTTTTGATCGCCAGCTTGCTTACTGCCTGGCTTGTGTCCAGAACCCCACCAATAGGAACACGCACTTCTAGCAGAATACATATTCCAGTTGGCCAAGTCCTGTATTAAACCGGGGCAGCAGGACTAAGCACACCAGGCTAAGTGCAGGAGTTCTATGGTAAGCCTTAGAATGAGGACCTAAATTTTATTGGGAGGGGATTGGGAGGAAAGGGTTTAATTGTCTTTTAATGGTAATAGTGTGCAGCCAAAGGTAAAGTTGTCTATTTTAATCCACCTTTCAGATCTCTAGATTTTCAATAAATGTTTCAGGATGACTGCCCAATATTTCTGTATTTCAGTTGGTCAGCCCTAAATATCTGCAATGATTTTCCAGCAGCAGGTGAGAGATGTTGGTCGTTCTTTCATCCAAAGTTTCCTATTAACTGCACAACTGGTCCCAATGGTGGTGAACAGTCAGCTAGACCGAAAGCTCTGCTCATGTGTACCATTCTAAGCAGTAAGCCAACCTCAGGGAATATACATCAAGGTCTATAATGGGCTATAAAGACTTAGAGGGTAATTAGCATGAAGATATTTATAAAGATAAGAAGCATTATTTGTTTTTTTTTGTCCCATGACCTTTAACCACATCCATCCTCTTTTATTAGTACTCATCTTATCTATCTGCTTTTTTCAGGCAACAGAGAACTGTGGCTTTACTGAATTTATATCTTTTTTGTAATGGTGTGCTTGATACTTTTGCTCCTGTTTTAACATTTTTTCCCGAAAAGTTTCTATTTAGTTATTTTCTGTCCAAAATTATCTCTGGCTTTGTAATTAGATAACTATATTTGGTGGAGAGTAATACCAAGGTTTAACATCTCTCACGCTTTTTAATATAAATACTTCCAAATATAACAACCTGAATCAAATTATAAACTTACTCAAACTATATCTTTTTTTTTTGTTAAAGAGAAGCATAATTCAGAGGGAGATGAATAACGTATTGCTCTTTCCCGTGATTCTTTTTTTATTTTGCATTGATTGGCAACAGATATTAGAGGTTTAAGACTAGACAGAAAATGTCAAAGATGGGCATGGTGCTGTATACTTATACTAAAGACCTTAACTCCATAGTTTTACCTTTAAAGGTCCTTGGGGAAAAGCCTAAGAACTGGGGCACCTTAAGGGAATCCCTTTGGGGTAATTTTTGAGTCTCTCATGCTGGCAAACATGAACATTCAGTGTGAGAATTTCATTTTCTTGCAAGTAAACTAACATTACTGTTTTTTTTAAATAATGGCTTTATGTTTTCATTTAAAAATCCTTTATTTATTGACAATATATGTTGCATTGTTTTTGTTTTGATGGTTAAATCTATTTGCGTAGTTACAAAGAAATATTATAAACAAATATACTTCAAGAGATTCAAGCAGAATAGAACACAGTGACACAAAGGTGGCCTTGTTTATAAGACATTACTGTCTAGGCATGCAATTAATAGCTTGCTTGTTTACATGTATGTGTAGTCATTTGTACATGCCCTCTTGATAATGATGTACATAAGTTGTCACTGAAACCCCTTGGGCAAAGAACAGATCTGCAATTCTCTGTAACTCTTCCAACTCCCATGGTGTTAAATATATTAACTGTATGGCAGTTGATACACAATTATATAGCAAGAGAACTTTAAAGGAAATAAAATATAACTAACCTAAATTGATGTGTCTGGCTGCAACCTAATAACTGTGAAGCAGATAAACTAAAAAAACATTCTTATTTCGGGTTTTAGTTTTTCTTATTTCCTCTAATGAGACCTTACATGCAATTTAATAGTCCGGAAAATAAATAAGCGTTTTCAGAGAGCATATGCGAGTCAGTATGGATTTAAATTATATTCTATCAAGTAAGAGACTGTGACATGTGTGGCTTCAGGCAATTGACCTTTTCAACTTGATCCCCTGACAAAATATACACCCCAAACTGTCTAAATTTAAAGACATCTGCTAATATGATTTTTTTTGTATTCAACTGTAAGGGGACAATACAATAAAAAGCGTGCCAGACTGCATGAGTGTTAGAGAGATGCGGCAAGCTCCAAAGACCCTTCAAATGTTAGAATCATTATCTTGGCATAATAAAATAAAGGTAATAAGTAAACTGCTTTACTGAATATAACTACTGGAAATGTTAAAATTATTGTTTGGAACCAATTCTTTGTGCAAAGAAATATTTGAAAGAATTTGCTGAAAGCCATGAAAGAAAAATCCCACTAACCCTTTTCCGGCATTTTGAAAAGGTGAAGCTTGTATTTAAGATGATATTTGCAGTGGCTGTACAGATTTTTAATAAGTCACTCATGCAGCTTCCGCAACAGATTTAATGTTGGAAATTTGGGGAAGTTTTGCATTTAAATGCCAGCCATATAGCTAGCTTTAAAAGCCCCTTAAAACTTTAGATTACTATTGGATGCCTTTCTGTAAAGCCATCAGTTTTTATTTATGGTAAAAAAATGTATACCCTAGCTACAGTATTTAGGGGATATGTGTGGATTACATTTCAAGAACTTAATATACATTCATTTAATAAGTTTATTTTTTTTGTTGGCTTTAGCCAAATGCATTGATAAAATGTAGGTATAGCTGAATAGAATATGGTGGCATAAAAACCTTTTTAATATGAGTGTCAGTCAAGATGATACATGAAGGATATATGGTACTGAGCAAATTAAACTGCAATGGTGTCTTTTAAAGGAGAACTACATAATAAAAAAGAGATTTGGTAATGTCTAGGGTTGCTATGAAATCTACTAAAGCAAAAACAAGGTATGAGTGCACTCTTAGGCCAAAAAGAGTGCAGGCGCCTCAAGGCTCTTCCCTTAAGAACATCAGAATCCAGAGACATAATACAAATGAGGGTCGCACTCCAAAAATAATGTTTTTTTATTAGTGACCACACATCCACTCACAATGTTTTGGGGGGTTTATTTGCCCCCTTCTTCAGATGATAACAGTGCAATAGTGCTCAGGGAATAAGTCCCTGAGTTCTATTGCACTTTATCACCTGAAGAAGGGGGCAAATAACCCCCCGAAGCATTGTGAGTGGATGCGTGGTCACAAATAAAAAAACACATTATTTTTGGAGTGCGACCCTCGTTTGTATTTTGTTTCTGGATTGCTATGAAATCTACGTTTAGAGGCCCCCCATAACAAAAGAATTTCATGCAATAGTAAACCCCTACATACACGGCATCAATATTCTGATCAATTCGGCAAATTTGATTGAATTAATCAGAATATCAAAGATATTTTCTCATTTTCAGCTTGAAAACACTGGAATTGTATGTTGATGCCATCGTCCTAAGAATCTATCCTCCATAATTTTCAAGTAGATAAACGGTGCAAGTTGGGGAATTATGATTGGTTCTTCCAATCGGTTTTCGGTCATATTGGCAGATTGGAAATCCGATGTGAAAACCATTGGCTCATGTATGGCTAACTTAAGACACAATAAAATTAAACTCTCAGTCAATTAATCAAAGGTGACTTAAATCTTTTTTGACACAGTTTAAAAGCTTTGCATCTAATTTGTTTCATAGGTTAATCATAGGACGGTACATGGATAGATCACACAAATCTACCTTCCTAAAGTATAGAACAAATCAAAAGAAAAATCCAAAATAAATTTCATTGCTAATACATTAGAAAATAAGGTTGCACATATGATAAAATTGTAACAAAAGAAAACAACATCCAAAAGTATGCCTGAAACACACAGGAAGGCTTAGGCCCAATATTTTTGACAACAGATTTAGGGCACGGCCACACTGCAACGCAATCGTGTGCGATTTCACGTGCGATTTCATTGCATTTGCGCATGCGTTTTTTTCATTAACTATTGAAGAAAGCATGCGATTGCGATTTAAAAGGCAGAACGCAAATCGCAATGCACCCGAAAATGCGCGTTTTCGGTGTGTTGATGCGTTTTCAATGATATGGAAAAAATGCAAGCGGAAACGCAAACGCAAGCGCAAATGCAAAAAAAGCGCAGCAGTGTGGATTAGCCCTTACTGGTTGATATATTAATCTATACCTCTATTGCCAACATGTCTGATTGTTGCTCTAACCAGCTGTTTTTAATTAAACATAGGTTGGGAACGATTAGATGTATCTGTAAGATGGGGCATGGTGGAGCAGGAGTCATGGCTACACCATCCTTGGCAAGTCTCCATCCTGGTACATTGTGCACTGTGTGGCTGCAATGGTTTCACACTCCTAAATGCAACCCTGATCGTGAATGATAAAAATCAATTCAACCATGTAACTATCAAAACAATAGCCTTGCCAGTGCTGGAAGCCTGTACAAAATAATTTTTCATGTTGCAAGGAGGAAGTACCATGTGAGATTCACCACTAGGCTTCCAAAGACATCTCTACTCAACTAAACTAAAAATTGAATAAAACAAATCCAAATGTAATTTTAATTTTTAATCCAAATTGAGCATGATTGACCTCTTAACAACTTTGTGATCCCTTTGTAAGCTTACACATCCATAAAGCAGACAGCTCATCTGTTACTCATTGGTTATGACATCACTAGCTAGCAATTTAGTATAAGAGGACGCGGGATATGCAGCTCATGGTGTGGATAAAATCCTTCTTTTATTTCAAACATATACAAGTGGAAGATACATCGGCAGGGATCCAGAGCTACCCAGAAAGCAGCCTGACGCATTTCATGGGACAACCCAAGTATCCAACATGTGAATCTACGTAATCCCTCTGAATTCTGCCCCTTGAATAGTTAAGGTCCATATATAGACACATTTCAAAAAATGATATACAGGCATATTAAAAAACTCCAATTTTTGGAGAATATATCTAAATCTGTATCTAATAAACAAATAACTAAAGCCCTAACCAGTCTTGCTAAAAATAAAAATATTGTGGTTCGTCCCTCGGATAAGGGAGGATCTATAGTCGTTGTAGACTCTGAGTATTATATTCAGGAGGCCAAAAGACAATTATCAGATCGGGACACATATACCCAGTTGAACTATGACCCCACAGATTGTTTTAAAGAACGTTATACGAGTTGGTGGAACTTGGAGTAGAATTGGGTATATTAAACCAAACAGAAAGTAAATATCTTAAGGTTGAACATCCTGTGGTCCCCATTTTTCACATGTTTCCCAAGGTCCACAAATCACTTACGAATGTCCAATGTCACCCTATAGTATCGGGCATAGGGTCTATTAATGAACATCTGGCCCAATATATAGACAAATTACTATTACCGATGGTGTTTAAACTTCCCTCCTATATTAAAGATACTACGGATGTAATAAATAAAATTAAAGATGTTAAATAGCACAGTACCTATTTGTGGGTGACGATGGACGTTAGTGCTCTATACACCTCGATTGTACACAGTAAAGGGATTGAGGCTATTAAATATTGGTTAGAGTACCATAAACTATACCCAACAACACAGAATACGTTCATTATTAAGGCTTTGGAACATTTATTGTATACCAATTACTTTATGTTTGATGGGACCCATTATCTCCAGAGGAGGGGGTCTGCGATGGGGGCTGTTTTCTTGCCATCGTATACTAACCTCCTCATGAGATATTGGGAAATATGCCATATATACACCTTCAAGAATGTATATCATAAATATATAACTAAATATTACAGGTATATAGACGATCTTCTCTTAATATGTACAGCAGATACTGAAGTTATGAACTCCTTTTTACAATATTGTAATAATAATGAATTTGGGTTAACGTTTACTATGTCTGTTAGCAAAGAACACATGGACTTTCTGGATATAATGTTTAGCAATAATGGGGAAAATATTACCACAGAATTGTTTCGAAAACCCATTTCACGGAACACACAATTAAGGGCTAATTCCAATCATCCCACTAGTACTCTATGTGGAGTACCATATGGTCAATTTATACGAGTCCGTAGGATTTGCTCTTCGTGGCAGACATTCCAAGATAGTGCTATGGAACTTTGGGATAGATTGTTGGAACAGGGGTATAGCACGTCCCTTATTAGAGTAGCATATGAAAAAGCCATCTCTAAAGACAGAAGAGATCTACTATGTATGAATAAGGAAAGCAATAATAAAAATAACCACAACAAAAATAAAAAAAGCATAGACAATATATCTAAGTGTGACACTCCGTATGTCACTATGACTTTTACAAAACATGCAAATAAAGTATGCCAAATAGTTAGAAAACATTGGCATTACCTACTTAGAGATCCAGTCTTAGGGTCGTTATTAACGGGCAATCCCAAATTCTCCTTACGGAGAGGAAAAACCGTGGCATCATATGTATCCCCTAGTCTGTTCAGTAGTAAATCCCCAGAGGGGAATACTTGGTTTAAAACATGTGGCAGTTATCCTTGCGGCCGCAAGAGATGTATCACATGTAAAATCATAAAACCTACCAAGATTTTTACCAGTAATACGACTGGACGTGTGTATAATATTAGGATATATGGTAATTGTAGGTCCACACACATTATTTATTTGGCAACTTGTACATGTGCGGCACAATATGTGGGTAAAACCATCAGAACGGCAAATGTACGTATATCTGAACATTTATATGCAATAAAAAGAGGGGATATTACCTCGGCCATATCCAAACATGTTTTGGAAAAACATGCAGGTACAACTAATGTTACCTTTACTATAATAGACAGGATTTTAGGAGGACCTAGGAAAGGGGATAAAAATAAACGTTTGTTATGATTAGAAGCACGATGGATACATGATCTTGGTACTATATATCCAGATGGTCTGAATAGAAAGTTTGAATTAAGTTGCTTTTTCGATATATAGAAACACATTGTATCTGTTTTCCCACATGACCTATATCTTACATATTTATTCATCTAGTGTTAATGGTGTGTATATATATATATCTTTTCTGGTCAGTAAGAATTACTACGTCCCTATATAGTGGAATGTTTTATTTGAATATCTTAATACATATATTTATATATAACATGTTTTGTACTATACTGCACTTGATCTAGTGTTCTACCCAGTTGTGTCTTTGTTTTATTATAAGACACATTAGTGTGTCTATTAACTTGCCATATTTTGGCTTTTTGTGGTTACTAATGTTTGTATAATAAATTATTATGGTATTTTATAGCCCATTTTTATAATATTAGAATTGTATGTATCTGATATCCCCATTACCTGCCTTTAATACTTACCTTTAACATATGTGATGTAACTATGTGGGTAGGGTATATAAGAATGTGTGGGCCTATCAGTTTTCAGCCTCTGATGAAGTGGGTTGTCCCATGAAACGCGGCTGCTTTCTGGGTAGCTCTGGCTCCCTGCCGATGTATCTTCCACTTGTATATGTTTGAAATAAAAGAATGATTTTATCCACACCATGAGCTGCATATCCCGCGTCCTCTTATACTAAATTGCTACTACTACGTGCCGGTGCGGGGATGCACCTTCATTGTTCGGGAACGTTTGCACCAGGTGTGGGAGGTCGGAGTGCCACCAACTGATCCGTGAGTACTACATTATATGAAAATGATCACTAGCTAGCACCCAGAAGAGCGGCAAGAGATTGGTGAGGGACCTGTAGACTTCAAGATAAGAAATCTTTACTGAGGATTGCCGGTGAGAAATGTGCTTATTAATAATGCAAAAAAAACTGCTATTCTTGCCAACAGGGAAATGTTGGACTAAAATTTAAAAAATTGGGTGTAACAGAAAGCAAAATCAGAAAATTTTCTATTGCCTGATCAGGGCTAGTGATGGATACAAACTCTGAACTATCAGAACTATCCAAACTAGTTCAGTGTTTGGAATTCACAGCTTTTTTTTCAAAAATTATACAAATAATTAGTAACCCTTGAATATTGCCTTCGAATGTGGTAACCCTTGAATGTAGCCTTCGATTTCGGTAAACCTGGAATGTAGTGATCGATTTTGATTCCCTTAAAATGTAGCCTTCAATTTTGCTAACCCTGGAATGTATCCTTTGCTAACCCTCGAATGTAGCGTTTTGATTTCGGTAACCCTAGAATGTAGCCTTTGATTTCGGTAACCCTCAATTGTATCATTTGGGAACCCTCAAATGTAGAGTTCTGTAACCCTAGAATAGGCCATAACCCTTGAATGTAGCATGCAAAAGGCCGACAATTGCCCAATTGTGGGGGAAAGTGTTTGAATAGGTTTTGGTATTTCCCAGGTGCTTCAGCCAATTACAGTAAGTTACCATTGCTATTTTTTCTGCTATTTTTTCTGTATTTAATCCAAACTTTTCTAACTAACATTGACTTTAATGGGTTCGTTTGTGAACTTACAAACTTTTACTGAAGTTCGGAAGTTCAAAAACAAACCGAACTTCAGGAAGTTCGGCCATCTCTAATCAGGGCATGTTAAGGTTATGTAGGTAAGTAACATAAAGAATAAGGGACAGTAGCTCTAAAACATGTCACTCTATCAAACAATAGAATTATTCGCTGTCAATCTGATTTTGCCTTGTCTGTTATTTTCAAAATTATTTTATTACCACTGGAAATGGTGTGGAGGAGAATTGAGCTGAGTATCTACTGCTAAAGGTATTTTTGTGAGCAGAAATCAAATTTTGTATGTAGGTAGCACTGCAGGGCTTATAGTATGTTGAATAAGGTACCATATTCAGGGGACATTTATGAAGTTAGCTTAAATAGTCATATACTATTTAGCCCATTTTTAAAGGAACACTAAACTGGTATTTTTTTACTACATTCCATATGTTTCTATTATTCACAGGGAGGTAAGAATGCTTATTCCCACATCCCTGTGAATAATAGAATGCCCAGGGGACACAGTAACTTACCTTAACGCCGCTCCACTCGCAGTTCCTTCTGCACTGACAGCTGCGCTGCCCAACCAATCTTTGGCGCATGCACGCCAATACAAAAGATAGGTGCGCGATTGGCGGTCAGTACAGAAGGAACAGCGAGCGGAGCGGCGCTAATGTAAGTTCGGCTGTGTCCCACGGGCGTTTTATTATTCACAGGGAAGTGGGAATAAGCATTCTCACTTCCCTTTTACTACATATGGAATGTAGTAAAAAATACCAGTTTAATGTTCCTTTAAGCAATGTTAATCTTAATAGCAACATTATCTTTATTTTACGATAACAAAGTAATATAAATTTTGCCCATAGTAAGGTAGGTGCTTAAGACTAAGAGTGGAGCAATGTGTTGGAATAAGAAACTCCTTTATGATAACTAACATGTTTGTGGTCTGCCTGGTATGATCTGCCATTCTCTTCTGTTACTGTATTTTGGCAGGGGGAGGTTGCACCTGGGCCACCAAGTGAATTCCAAGAGCCTGATTTGTTTGTTTCAAGTTAAACATAAGAATCTTCGTAGGCATTAAATGTTGTGTATACAATAACGATTTTGCTATTTTACCCTACCAATGTTTTATAAATTTCATCCCATTTTTGATTTACCAACAATTCTATCTTTTCCAGTAAAATGATCATTTGTATTGATTGATCCCCAATGAAAATATTCCCAGATGATCAATCAGGGTAAAACATCAGTCTATATATACCAGGCCTTAAGGGTGTCTTTTTACCAAATGATAAGCACATAACTTTGAGAAATCTTTGCTGCATAGCAGGTTAATAAACAGCTAGTATATCTCAGTTATGTGGAATATCTGCTGTTTTTATCAGATATCTCTAAATATATGATGTTATCTGCACATTGCTTTGCTTAGAAACACATATATGTATTAATTGCTCATTACAACTTTTGTGCTTTATTTTATTAATATTTTTATTAAAAATGTATGCATCATTGAAATGCGCATGTTGCATGCTGTATCTTATTGGATAAATAGCTTTATACAAGGACAACTAAACCCAAATTTTTATACTCCTTAATCTGAAAACATCCCCCCAAGAACACCAATAAACTGTCATTAATGCCATTAAAATGAATGTAATATTCTTAAGAACTGAATAAGAGGAATGTGTGTATGCGCACTCTTTGACCATGCCTCCTGACCTCAGTGACAGGCTTGCCTAATGTAAACTATAACAGGATTGGCTAGATGGTATTAGTAGGCATGGCCTGCTGTAAAAAGGTCTTCCATTTGTTAAGGATGAGGGTAAAACATAACGGTCAGTGACCAAACTGTGCAATTTTGGAATGCTGGGTATTAAAGCACAAGTCCCATGTTAGTAAGGTAAATTTCCCAGCACCTCCATTATAATGAGACATAAGACATGCTGTAGATTACTGCTTTAATGTTATGACGTTCTGCCTTCTCGTTCAGTATTATTTGGGGCTTTATTTGCCCTGAAACATAAACCAAGGCAGTCTATAGCCACTCTGCATGTATTATTTTAAGTTAAATCACCAAATTATGGGTTGTATAAAATTAAGAAAAAATTCTTTACTTGCTGCCTTTTAAAATTCCTATTTTTTGTTTCTGTCACATTTCATAGAAGAAAGGAGCCATTAATATATACAATAACATTCCTGGTATGTTTTTAAACTATTTCCAGTTATAAATAATAAGCACAAACTTTCCTTTTAAATACTCAATATTTTTATAGCTACTATAATTTGAAATGTGTTTATATATGTGTTAAGTGAATCATTTTACTTTAAATACAAATACAATTTGCTTCTTTAGAATGTTAATCCTTTATTTTTTAAAATAATCTGTAATAAAATGTCCATTTCAGAGGGCAAACTTATCGTGGTCGGAATTGTTTCCCTTCAAAAGACCATTTACATAAATTTTGGACCCCTTTAGATATGTTGATAATGATTATTCACATTTAAGGTTACTAGTATTTCATATTGTAGATGGGTTAAGAAAAATCACATTTGTATGATGTCAGTTATTAAAAGTAATTTTTAAAATGGATACAAAATGAAAATTTGGTACATCTGTGGTACATTGGTTGGAATAAAGGTTTATGCTATTAGATCATTCTATCTAATTTGGAAACAAAATGTAAAACTTATTAGACAAATTTTTTTAAAAAACTTTAAAAAGTTTTGTTATTAGCTGCTGAGTAAGGATTCAACACATTAATGTCCTGGTTTATAGAAAAAAATATAGAAAAGGGTTTCTCAACATTAGGATGTAATATTATTTAGTCTTTAAGAAGCAGAGCCATACATCTTTAAGTTAGCTGGTAGCACTCATGGCTGTCACACAGTGAAAAGTGACAGCACTTACTCATTTTACATAATTAAGCAATGGAATTGTTATCATTTACCTAAATAATGACTTTGTAATGTTAAGAGAGAGATTTCTAGCAATGAAATGATTGGGAAAGACAATGTCCTCAATAGCATTTATCTGTACCATACATTTTTCCCATCCCATTTATGGCCAATATGTTGACTAAGTCAGGGTAAGCTTTCAAAAAGATGAAGTTATTGGTAAAAAAAATGCCACATATCCATTTATAAAATTCTGTGAGGAAAACATGATGTAATCGATACTATGGTGATTATTAATACCCCTTCTATAGTACTAACGCTATTAGAGCAACTATTTAAATAGGAAAGCGATTGTTGAATGGCTCGGCACACCTCCAAATAACTGACCAACTAATTCATGTCCACGGATGTGACTTTTTGCTTTGTTTAAATGCAAATGAAGTGGTAGGCAACCCTTATTTGACCTAAGGATTAAGTAAACATCCACCTGAAAAGTTTTCTCACTTTTTTGATAGCTACTTTTGTTATCATTGTATTAATAATTTCAGAGATGCTGTGGAAGACTGTACTAAGCTGTTGCCATGTCAATTACACAGAGCTATATTTTTATGCTCATTATTATTCTTGGATGTCCCAATTTACATCTAAATGTACTCACTAATTTTGATCCAATCATGTCAAAAATGATAGGTAATGTGTGGGAGGAGATGACAGTCCTACCGCCAGGAATTGCCAGAATGAGAATTCCTCGGGGCAATGATTTAATGCCCAGCTCAAGCACTGCTGTCAGAATGGAAGGCCAAATTATGACACATTATGCTGTACTATGGACTCACACATACAATACATATGAAAAAAAATGACTTAGATTGGAATTATTAAACCATAGTTTAACCCCCGCTTCAATTCTTTCTCTCTTTTTCTTCCTTTTTTAATGCTCTGTAAATGCTTTACATTTGTTCATAGACATTAATCGTACAGAAATTCTTCTATAGCAGATTACATTTGGATCTTTTCTGAGTGTAAAACTGTGATTAAAGTAGAAGGAGGAATAATGTCACATGGTGCGTATTTCTTCTTAGGCCTTTCAATCATTTACGTTTTTTTCTTTTTACACAAACTACTTGTCAGCTCACACTTAGCCAAGGTGAAGGTTATATTTATTCTCATCCTTCTTTTTTTTTTACAGTACTAATTCATTATTCTCTTTTCGACTCAAGCAAATACTCTGCAAGGGAAAACTGAAAGTGTAACCTTCAGCCACCTGAGAGTGAATTTACATATTGGATAGCTCTGCCTAATTACAAAGTAACATTATGTTTTTAGCTTCAGGGACTTTGTCTGTCAAATGTAAGATTTTTGGCATATGGAAATCTTCATGGGTGTGGATATTTTACTATATGTTCATATTTGACAAATAGCTAACTTAAGAAAATAGAACACATACACTCCAACGGAACATACATTTTTAGTTTGTTTTAATAGGGAAGTCAGCTAATATTCAATAATTTATTAAAATAACAGAGCATTTATTATGACTTGATATAAAGTGAGATAATTTATTTGTATGCATGTCACATCATGTCCCTTAATTTCATAAAAACACTCTTAAAATAAACTTGTTGTCAAAGTATATTGAATACATCCAGGCTATAAAAGCATATTGGACCAGACCAGACCAAGAAAAGGGGGTCTTTACAAGACACATGGTCTGAAACAACCCTTAAAAGATGAAAAGTTTATCATATTCTTTTTAAGTAGCAAAAGTGTTTATTTTATACACAGTATTTTCTACATAAGACTATTTTTTTTATTAAAAAAATAGGTTTGTAGACAAAGTCTTAATATGATAATGTTATATTTAATTTAGGTAAATCCCAAAATTGCTGTATAAATAATTGTAATTTTCCTTTGCTATTTAGTTTTTTTATTTTAATAAAATACATTTTAAAAAATCAAAATCGAAACAAACTTTTTAAAATATAAAACATCTTTGTGTTTGGAACACGAAAGATTCTTGTAATCACATACGTTTCAAAGCTAAGTTGTAAATTGTGCAACTGTTAAAACTATTGTTTACTTTTAAACAATTTAACAAGCTTTTGCAGATATTATGAGCGCAAAATAAATAAATAAAACACTCCACTTACAAAAAACAGGTTTATCTTAAAGTTTCTATAGACATCAAGTAAACAGTTTCAAGCAAATAAAGGATACATACTTGTGAATGAGAAGAAGGAAATTTAGAAAGTATATATTGACTGTTTTGGTGTTTTGGTGATATTGTGTATCAGACCAAAATTTTATTTTATGACACGCTCCTTGTCTGAAGAAGATTCAAGTCAACTGTAGCACTGGTGAAAATATGAAGGTCTCTACTACTAAAACTGCACTGGTAGATGTAACAGTGTGTTTAGTATAATAATATCGATTACACTTTCTCATTTTGGAAAAAAAAAAATACTGCCATAGATGTGGTAATGGCAATTTCATTGAATAGCTTTAAAAGTGGGCTGGATAAGTTACTAAAAAATATTTTATATTATTAATACATATACTATTTCTGATTGCCATTTGGAGTCAGGAAGGAATTCCTCCCTCACTTTTCAGATGATTTTTTTTTGCCTTCCTCTGGATCAGCTGTTAGACAGGGTTAAAGAGGATGGTATAAAGGTTGGACTAGATGGATATTGCTATGCTACTTCTATGTTTCTATGTTTCTCATTTTTCCAGACTTGCTATATACAAAATTATATATCTTATTTCCCTTTATAAAATACATTTTCCCCTCCATGATTGATTTTATAAATGTAACTTCCCATTGGCATTTCACTTTAGGCCTATGGCACTTTCAAATGTCATCATTACAACTTTATTTGCCAAGTAGACATTTATTTTGTAATTGTCTTTTTTTCTGGACAGTCACTGTCCTTATCTCATTTTTGTCCATGACAACTTTAATACTTCTAATACTTTACAAACAAATTAAACCAGATTTAGCTGCCACATACACGTGTTAACCTGGTATTATACATTTATTGTATAGTTTACTATTTTAATTATGTACTGTTTACAAAGACGATAGCTTCTCCAGTAGATAAATAAAGACAGATAATATTGGATGGGAAGACTACCTTGTGTACCTGTGATCTGGAAGATTGTTTTTCGTGGTAACACGTGTAAAATAAAATATTTTTATTGGGTCCCAAAAACAACAAAGCAGAAAATGTTCTGTTTTGTTAAATAATTGTATTACCTAAGAGTATGCCTAAAAAGAAATACATATATTCCATAATTTTCCATGTCAAAAGTTTTTAATAATTCTCAACTTCTAAACAGGGATCAATTTTAAACTTCATCCATATTACTAGTTATATACAGTATTTACCTTAGATAAACTGCTTATTTAAAAGTAGTGTAAGCCTATGGGTCAAAAATAATCAAGTCTTTATTTAAATAATAAACTTATGCATGAAGATAACTCTTTTTCAAGCTTCTGCTAACCTTACTTGCCCTCTCACCGAAAAAGCTGCATATTTGAGGTGATGCAGTATGAAGGTACCTGAATCTGAGCATGTAAACACAAATATTTGTAAATATAGAATCTTTCCGTTAATCTCTATGAATGCCCTATGGAAGGAATATGTTTGCTTTTGGTTTTAAATTGCATCAAAGAAATGTCTTGTAAGTGAAGCAAAAAGCCCAAGGGAAAGGAGAACTTGCAGTTTCACATTTTAGTAGTGGAGACAATAATGATATGCTTGTAGTTTAGAGCAATCTTTATATAAAATAAAGACCTGTCAGGTTCCCATAAACAAGTGACAACCTTCCCCACATATTTCTCTTAGGAACACGGTGTGTGGGGCAAGGAATCTTGTTATGATAAAAGACAAAATAACATAAACCCTTCAGTAAAATTGTAAATGTGTCAAATTGTGTATTTATTTATTTTCAATACATTCACATTGTAGAGAACAAAACAAGGAATCTATAAATAAAATGGTGTAAGTCTAGAAGATTAATCAAAGTGCATAAATTGACCCAAAAACATTCTTACAAGATTAAATTTGTTGAACATAAATTGACCCAAAGGCAGATTTTCTCTTTTTATTAATGTCTTTGATTATTTCACTCTTTAAGCACAGGATGTTGCCATCATTTTTAAATGATATTATGTATAAATGAATATACTATTAAATATAAATGTATTTAATGCTCAGAAGTAAAAAAAAAAAAAAATCAGCACATTAATATAAAAAATGCAGAATATGAAATTAAAATCCTTACATTTTCTCTTTTCTCTCAACCTGCCTCACTGATATATCCAGCAAAAAGACTTGTGTTCCTTATATTGTGTTCTGACATGACAAAATATCAAACTGGCAAATGCTTAGAATTGGTTTAATGTCATAGGAGACTACAACATAACTGCTCTATCAATAAAGGAACAAGCAATGACAAAGTTTGTGCAATCAGATTTCTTTAGCGAATTGCTACAGCAAAGCAGGTGTTTTAAGATGGGCAAACTAAAGACCAAAATTCCTGCTTACAGACCTATCAATTGCTAAACTGAACATTGGCACCTACACTACTGTTTTGACCCGAAGGATTCTGTGGTCCATTGAGGACAGGAATAATCCTTTGGGATAACTGATTTTGCCTAACAATCAGTCGGGAGCAACCGTTTACATTGGTAATTACAGTAAGGCCTATATTTCAGCTGCATTGAACAATATAGCAGTCATTGTAGTCAATTGATATATCAGTCTGTTGGTACCAAGCCTAAAGGTGACCATACATTAGGCCGATTTTATGTACAATCCGACATACAATCCAACATTTCCATTGATTGGTTGAAAAATTGTACATTTTCCCGATCTTATTATGCGACATTAGATCATAAAATCGATCGTAATTACGATTGGGAAAGTCGTTTTTTTTAAGTCGATTTGTAAAATGATTGTAGTGTTTTCTGAAGTTCCGATTAAATGTAAATGTAATTTAACCTCACAATAGACGACATTCCACATTAATCACAAAACAAATTAAATGTCGAACAATATGTATGGTACATCTTAGTACAATTAACATTGTGCTTCTGTTTATAAAAGTATTGGTCAATTTAAGATCGTAATTACGATCGTAATAGTGTATGGCCATCTTAACACCATCAGAAACTTTGAATAATAATTTTTACTTAAATTATAAGATGTGTTTTACAGTTGTGGTAAAAAGTTGCCAAAACAACCCAAAAAGCTTGTTTATAAATATGCCCCTAAGTAACTCCATATGTCTTCCGCAGAGTTCCCATGATACTTCCAGAATACTAATTTACATGGAATGTTTATGATCAGAAAATGCTTTTATCATATATAATTGACCCCAAGTTTTATTACATGATCCTGTGTCATTATTTTGTTAAATGAGCTATACATACTTGAAAGACCCAGATTCATGAAATTACTGTGCAAATACCAATAGTTTTATCAGGGGAAAAAAAAGAATTATTTAAAAATGACGGATACAGTAGGTAAAATAAGTATTTGTATATTCTGCTCCTTCTGAACTTTTCAAGAATAGCAAATTAATTTAATATAAAATAGTGGGGAAAGTATAAATAGATAGTAAGCTTTTTCAATCACTGAATTTGGTATTTGAAATTGGACTTTATTCTTCTATAGACAAACTGCATAGCCCATCTTAGACCCGCCTAGCCTATACATTTTTGCAATCATCTTGTGATCGTAAATTGAATGAGCCAGATGGGAACATTGCAAGGTAAGAACCGCTGCTTGTAAAATGCGGTCTTTAGACATTAGATAGATCTATCTTGTATCTGCTTAGTGCAGTGGCGTGTTTAGAGGGGGATTACCGGTGCCCCCCTTCTGCTGGCACTCTGTCTACACTGTTTAATCTTCCCATGCCGGTCCTGCAGCCTTAAACATATATGCGGCACATACCTATAAAATTAAGAGACTTCAGGCAGTTCCACACACAGGTCCAATCAGGACCAGGTTGAGCGGACCTCATCTCACTGTGATGCTGTGTGCATGCGCCTTTAAAGAGATTGCGCGTGAGTTTAAGGTGTTGAAAAGTAGTTGGAGTGCAGTAAGGTTTATTCGAGAACAGTTTCTTGCCGCTTGTGGATTAAAAATCTACAGGCACTAGCCTGTAGAGATGTTCGAAACTGTTGAGTTTCCTTCTGTTTTCGAATTTTCAAATTTTTCGAAAAATTTAAAGATTTGTTTTTGAACCCATAGAAGTCTATGAGAGAATTTTTTTTTTAAGTTTCTATCCATTTTGAGGGACAAATAGTAATATTAGGTTACTGTAAATGATACAGAGACCTGGGGAATGGTCTGGGGAACCCTTAAATATAACCAAAACTTATTTTAAAACTATCTTTCCTCTCGATCGGGCTGTTTTCCAGCATTCTATTTTCGAGGGTTATCGAAATCAAGGGTTACCAATATTACAAATTCGAGGGTTACCGAAATTGTTTCTTGCTTTCGAGGGTTACCGAAATCGATCTTTATTTACGAAGGTTATCGAAATCGATCGCTACTTTTGAGGGTTAGCGACAATCACAAATTCAAGAGCTGTTAGAATCAACCTGTACTTTCCAGGGTTACCGAAATCGATTGCTGCTTTCACGTGCTAGCGATACTACACATTCAAGGGTTACTGAAATCGGCTTGTGTTTTTGAGTGTTACCGAAATCGTGTCCTTCTTTTCCAAGGGTTACCGAAATTGTCTTGTATTTTCAAGGGTTACCAAAATCGGCAATTCTGCTTTCGGAAACTACTTCCGGTTTTTGGCAGCTTGTTCCTGTTCTGTCCCATATCTGGATTTTGAGCCTCAGGATGCCAAGCATGGAGTGGCAGCGCTTCATGGGGGCTTACCTGGCCAGAACTAATTATGTATGATGGGATGCCGGCTGGCGCAAGTTGCACATTATGCACCGTTTGCAGCGGAAGCTACAAAGAAAGTACAATGTGAGTCAGACCACCTTCCAGCTACAGCGAATGTGGTCTCACTTGAAGAGGCAGAGGGCCAGCTATGTCGCTGACATAGCAAACAGAGCATAATGCAAGTATCACTGTTTTAGTATAGTATAGTATAGTATTTGAGGTTGAATAAAGACATACTGTACGTCCATCCATTCCAACCCATCTAGCAATGTCCTCATTTCCTGCCTAACTGTTGATCCAGAGGAAGGCAAATCCCCCCCACCAAATTTATGAAGGGGAAAAAAATTCCTTCCTGACTAGTGGCAATTGGAAATTTCCCTGGATCAACTCTACTTTATGTATCAATACCAGTAACTTGCAACATTCCTTGTTTGCAGAAACTCATCCAGCTTTTTTTTGAAACCAATGAACCTGTCATAACAACGTCCACTGGAAGACAGTTCCATAGCTTTACCGTTCTCACAGTGAAAATCCTTTCCGAGCTTGAAGCCTAAACCTTTTTTCTTCAAGTCTTAAGGTATGTCCACGTGTCCTCTGACATGTTCTATTGGTGAACAATACCCCAGATAGTTTATTGTATGGCCCGTTAATGTATTTATACACAGTAATCATATCCCCACGCAAGCGCCTTTTCCCCAGCATACATAATTGTAACTTTTCCAGTCTCTCTTCATATTCAACCTTCCCCAATCTCCTTCTTAATTTAGTTGCCCTTCTCTGAACCCTTTCCATTTCAAAGATGTCCTTTTTGTACACAGGATTCCAAAATTGCACTGTATATTCCAAATGAGGCCTTACCAATGCTTTGTAAAGAGGGAGAATAACATAACATACCTCTCTTTATAGAAGACAATACCATGCTGGCTCTAGCTGTTGCCGCCTGGCACTGCTTGCTACCTTTAAGTTTGTTATCCACCAAAACTCCAAGATCCCTTTCCAACAGGGATTCACTTAACACAGAGCCATTTATAGTATAAGCAGCACAAGGATTTTTAAGTCCAAAATGCATCACCTTACATTTATCAACATTGAATTTCATCTGCCACTTAGCAGCCCAATGTGATAATCTATCTAGATCCCCCTGCAACGATTGCACATCCTCTTAATGTTTTTAATGGTCAACAAAGTTTTGTGTCATCAGGAAACACAGAAACCTTGCTGACAATACCCACTTCCAAATCATTAATAAATAGATTAAATAGAAGCGGCCCGAGCACAGAACCCTGTGGCACTCCACTTAGCACTTTAGTCCATAATGATGAAGCCCCATTAACAACTACTCTCTGCCTCCTATTCATTAACCAATTTTCTATCCATGTACAAATGTGCCTCCCTAGACCAACAGACCTTAGCTTATACATTAGTTGCCTATGGGGGACCGTATCAAAAGCCTTTGCAAAATCCAAGTAAACTACATCTACTGCTATGCCAGAGTCTAAATTTCTACTCACTTCCTCATAAAAGCCAAGTAAGTTAGTTTGACAAGATCTATTCCTCCTAAATCTATGCTGGTTACTACTTATAATGTCAGTCCTTGAAACATACTCTAGAACATGTTCCCTTATTAAACTTTCCAGTATCTTCCCCACCACTGAAGTTAAACTTACAGGCCTGTAATTACCCGGCTCAGAATGACTACCCTTTTATTGGAATAACATCCAGAGGCACACCTCCGGACATGAGGGAGTCTTCAAAAATAAGAAACAGTGGCCTAGATAAAACTGAACTTAGCTCCCTAAGTACCCGAGGATGTATTTTATCCGGTCCTGGAGATTTATTAATATTAACCTTATTTAGTTCTTTCTGTACCATATCCTCTGTGAACCAAAGTGCACTTGCTACTATACTCTATGATATCTGTACTTGGATCTTCTATAGTGTATACAGAGGGAAAAAAAATATTCAAGACATTTGCTTTATCGCCATCCTCCGTAACTAACTTATCTCCATTAATTAATGGTGCCACATTCTCAGTCCTAATCTTCTCACTATTAATATACTTTAAAAAAATGTTAGGCTTAGTGATGCTTTGTTCAGCTATCCTAACTTAATTTTAACTAGTTTGATTTGCTTTTACACTCCTTGTCCCATTTTTAATAAACCCTAAAGGCTATTTCGGTTCCCTCTGACTTAAAGGTTTTAAATGCCTTTTTCTTCCTTTCCATTTGCCTCTTTACATCAGAATTCAGCCACATGGGCGTGGATTTATTTTTTTTACAATTATTTGTATAAATTTAGATGTGAACTGGCTTAAAATCACCTTAAAGGGCATGTCCACCCCCAAAACTATAATCCCCCCCAGTAATGGCCCCACCATGTAGTGTAGTGTAATCCTTAAATCCTTACCTCACATCCCAGCTCCATAGGGTTCTCCTGTAGACCCCTCCTAAAGTCCCAAAAACTGTCCACCAGGAGGCTAGCAGGGCTCTGCCTGCTACCTTGACTCCGGTAGATATTTGTCGTGTGTTCTGCAGCCCTTCTCCCCCTCCCTCCCCTCCCTCCCTCTCTCTCCCTCTCCCTCCCGTTCTACTATCCCTCCCCCTAGCATAAAACCCCCTTAATATGTTGTTCCCCATGTCTGCCAGCCCCAACCGCATATTTTTTATTTTCCAAAAGCTCCCCAACTCTTACTCCTCTCCTCTTTCCTCCGCTGCACTGAATGACCGGCAGCCGCGTCCGTGATTGGCTGCCGCTCAGCCAATCACAGACGCGACTGCCGGTCCCGCCCCTCTGCTTGCATTCTCGCAAGCAGAGGGCCGGCAGTGCGGCGGAGGAACGAGGGGAGGTAAGTAAGAGTTTGGGGGGCTTTTGGAAAATAAAATATATGCGGTTGGGGCTGGCAGACATGGGGGAACATCATATTAAAAACTATTTTTAAGGGTGGACATACCCTTTAAACACAGTCCACTTCTGTTCAGTACCTTTACCTGATAATACATTATCCCAGTTGACATTCTGAAGAGCTACTTTTAACCTGGGAATATTTGCCTTCCCAAAATTAAAAGTCTTTGTTAAACCAGCGCACTTTTCCTTTCGATAAGATTGTCCTAACGACACTATTTCATGGTCACTATTTCCTAAGCCTCCAGTTACCTTTATATTTATAATGCGCTCCACGATGCTAGATATTACCAGATCCAACAGAGCTCCTTTTCTAGTAGGAACTTCAACCAAAATTATCCTGCAGCAAATTCAGGAACTCATCGCCTTTTTCTGTGATAGCAGTTCCACTACACCATTTAATGTCAGTGTAATTAAAGTCCCCCATAATGAGCACACTCCCCAAACTTGCAGCCCTTGCCAACTGCATATGAAGCTAGCATTTGGCGGCTTATAGCAGACACCAACAATGACATTACCCCCTTTCCTGTTGCGTAATTCCACCCATATTGCCTCCACTTTAACATCCATATCGCCGGTATCTCTTATTTTAAATTTGGCTTCAATTCTTTTTTAACATAAACACATTCTCCTCCCCCTTTCCTTTTTTCTCTGTTCTGCCTAAACAAAGCATATCCTTCTAAATTTACAGCCCAGTCGTGAGAACTGTTCAACCACGATTCTGCAATACCTATTACATCATACATTTCATTCAACGCCATAATTTCATCCATTTTGTCAGCCAGGCTTCTCGAATTTAGCCATTTATTTCTGCTTTGATTGTTATATAAAATGTTTATATAAAATATTATCTAATTTATTTGTACTTTTTGTAAACCACATAAATAATTGTCAGAGAAGCTTTTGTTTTTTACAAGTTTATATTTGTGTAAAGCACTTCTTATTTCCGATAACAAAACCGCCGTTAACATTTGCAGGACCTTATTAATGTTAGTGTTAGTGAATAAACTGGTGGGATGTTAAAAAGCCCAAAACATATTAATTGATTTTATTTTTTTATATAATCTTACAGAAGAGGAAGATACAGGGACAGAAGACTCTGCCCCATCCTCTCCTCCTCCGCCTCAGCCTGTGGCACCTCCACAAGGCAAGTTTCACGGTTGTAGTAATTTTTTCGACCTTGAGGTGGAGGCCACACTACAACACAGTGAAGCATGCACGTAATTGCGGTGCACTGTCTCGCATTATTAATGTGATGTTGATCATTTCCATTATAAAAACACATGCGATTGCGCAAAAAAAAAAAAGGTTATCGCATGTGCAATGACTGGAATTTTTGCATTCCCATAATTTCCACAATATTTAAAATCGCAGGTGCGAATGTTTAAAAACGCGTTAATGCAGCCTAGCCCCGATTGTTATATAAAATGTTTATATAAAATATTATCACATTTATTTACATAAATAATTTTCAAAGAAAGTTTTTGTTTTATAGTTTATATTTGTGTAAAGCACTTCTTATTACCTATTAATGTTAATGTGTTAGTTAAAGGGCATGTCCACCCCCCAAACTAAACTTTAACCCACTACTGGCCCCACTGTACAAAAAAAAAATCCTTACTTTACATTCCTGCTCCTTGTGGTTCTTCTGTAGTGGCTCTTCAAAGTCCAGGAAACTGTAGGGTAGGAGCTGTCTTCCTGTCCAAAAGGTCTCTGCCTCTGCTGTGTCCTCTGGCTTGCTTTTAGCATGCACAGTGGAGCCCTTTTCCCCCTTCCCTCCCTATCGATCCCTCTCTGGCTTCTTCTCCTGTATTGTACAATGCTTTTAACATACTGCAGGTCATGTCCCCCCACCCCCAACTGCTATATTCTTACTCCCAAAAACGCTTCCCTTCTTTACTTACAGCACCTCGTTTACTTACAGCACCTCGTTCCAGGATGGAGAGGGCCATGATGGCAATAGCCCGCAAAATCCGCCGCATGGAGCAGGAAATAAATTTCCTGAAAAGAAAAATTTCCAGTGTAGTACAGGAGCAGGCCCAGTGTAGTACAGGAGTAGGCCCACTGTAGTACAGGAGCAGGCCCACTGTAGTTTCTTACAATTGTTGCTGAACCAGGCAGGCTTTTCCCTGGTAGAACGACCCAATGCCTTAGTAGCAACTCTCCCTCAGGGTATTCATAGTGCAAGGGAAAGTGAGTAATGTGGTAGCATGTATTTGCAGCATCACAGGCCCACAGTGTCTTAGTATTGTGAATGAGCCAGGAAGGCAGCCAGACAAGCAAATGTAGACTTTTGGTTTGGGCCAGGCTGGTAGAAACATTAGCCACAGAGTAGCTGGTGCAGCTGTAAAAAATGGTCAGAACAGGTGACACCACAAGGGTGTAAACATTTGGCATGGACCAGGCAGGATTGCTCCACAGGTAAGAAACATTAGCCACAGAGTAGCTGGTGCAGCTGTACAGGTTACACCACAACGGGGTCCTTGCGCAGGCATTGCAACATAAAGGAGCACATCTGCCGCAAATTGCCTGCCTCAGAGGATCTCATGTCTTCGGTGTCACTGAGGACTACAGTGTCAGATTCAACCTCTTCCCAACTACGGATCATATGTGGTACTTGGGAGGGTTGAAGTGTCCCCCTAGAAGAACGCCCCATTTCCACTGGTTCCAGGTTAACAAAATCCTCCTCCTCATCATCAGATGGCTGCTCTGTACCATGACATCCTCCTCATAGCTGCTGCTTTGCGGCTAGTGCCCTGTCAAGGATGCTGCGTAGCATGTGCTCGAGGAGGAACACCAGAGGGATGGTATCCGAGATGGTGGCATCATCACGGCTTACCATCCTGGTGGCCTCCTCAAATGGTGCGAGCACCCGAGAAGCATCCCTAAAGCAGCCGCCACTGCCTGGGTAACAGGAAACTTGTACTGTAATGGTACAAATTGTCCATGATGGCTCGCCTTTGCTGGAGCAGCCTCAGCATCATTATGAGACTAGAGTGGGTGGGGGTGTCGTATATCAAGCGGTTCTATGGCAAATGGTGCTGCTGCTGGAACTCGCACAGACGAGCTGTGGCCATGTATGACTGTCTGAATTGGCTCGACACCCTCCTAGCATGCCTCAGTACATCCCGCAGGCCAGGGTACTTGCTAAGGAACAGCTGGACAACCAGGTTGAGAACATGGGCCAGGCAAGGAAGGGGTGTGACTTTGCCCAAGCGAAGGGCAGAGATGATATTAGTGGCATTGTCACACACGACCTTGTCTATTGAGAGGTGTTGGGGGGTCAGCCACCTCTCAGCTTTCCCTTGCAGTGCTGCCAGCAACTCTGGCCCAGTGTGTCTCCTATCAGCAAGGCACAGAAGCTGCAAAACTGCATGGCACCGTCTCACCTGGCAGGAAGAATAGGCACTAGGGGGGCACAAGGTGGAGGAGACTGGCATTTCACTAATACGTGGTGGTACCACCATCTCCCCATTTGTGCCCTGTGCTGTGTCTCTGCTGGCTAGCAGCGTGACCCACTGGGCTGTAAAAGGCAGATACCGCCCATGGCCATACTTGCTGGACCATGAGTCCATAGTAAGGTGAACACACTTGCCCACACTGTGGTTCAGCAAAGCAGCTATATTGCCCTGAAGATGGTCATGCAGGGCTGGTACTGCCTTCTTGGCAAAGTAATTACGGCCAGGGACTTGCCACTGTGGTGTGCCAATAGCCACAAACTCTCTGAATGCTGCATTGTCTACCAGGCTGAATGGTAGCAGTTGCACTACCAGAAGATTTGCTAAGCCGTCAGTGAGACGCTGTGCTTGGGGGTGACTGGGGGATAGCTTCTATCTCCGCTCCAATAACTGGGGAAGAGAGACCTGCCTTTTAGTGGATGAACCAGCAGTAGTGTCAATGCACCTCTTAACACCGTCTGCTGGGGCCAAAGGCTGTCTCTCCTCCCTAACTTCCACTGGTGAAGCATCTGATAAAGCTGAAGGGGGGGTGGCTCCTTGGGCATGAGGAAAGGAACGTGCAGGTGCCTGTACATGCTTTGTCTGTTGCTCCCTCTGAGCTCTGTGGTGCAGCAACATATGCTTCCTCATAGATGTCATGCCCAAGTTTGATGTGGTTTTCCCACGGCTAACAAGTTGCAGGCACAGACTGCATACTGCAACTGTGGCATCACCTGGAGCCAAGGTAAAGAAGTCCCACACTGCTGAGCCACTGACTTGCCTTGGAGCAGAGGTCACCTGCTGTTGTGGCGCACTGGCACCAGATGCTAATGGTGCCCTGCCTCCATGTGCAGTACTAGGTGCGTTGCTGCTGCCTCTGCCCTGACCCCAGTCCTGCCTCTGGGTTCAGGCTCGTGCTCATGCTCTGAGCGCTCTTCATCAGACACACTATCCTGCGCCTCCTCTCCCACTTGTGGCACCTATGAACGATCCGTGACATCATCGTCCACGAGCACCTCCTCATCACTGGAGGCTGTGTCACTAACATGATCAGCAGCAGCTGGAACCTCCCCCCTATATTAGTTCCCTGGCTGCTGACTCTAGACTGCTGCATGATAAGCTCAGCCTCCTGTCCCCCTGTGCACTGAACACTTTCTTCCTCTGCCACAGGCGTCAGGAATGACTGTGCGCCAGTGCAAAGCTCCTTCTTGAGCACACTAGCGCCACACATCATGTGGGAAAACATCTCCTGTGACTCCTCTGGATCCCCGAAAGTTTGGACCATGTGGTTAATAAACTCTAGATAGATAGGATCAGGGTCCATGCCCACAGTAGGAGCCATCGGGGAGGGAGGGGCAGGCACATTATCAGTGGTGGCAGCTCGTCTGTCCTGTGCCTGTAAAGAGGTGGAAGGGGAAGGCTGGGTAATCCAGTTGACTATCTGCCTTCCTATCAGGATCGATAGCCCTAGCCCGGCTACCCCAGAACATATCGGGCAATGTTGCCCTGCCCTGTGAAGGGCCAGGTGGCTCCTGCCCAACAGCAGTAGACTGCATGGGCCCACTTGTGCCTCTAACATCACGTGCAGAGGCACTTCTTCCTCTGCCCTACCTGGCATTTGGCTCTCCCTATAAATCTGTATATATTTATATATTATATATATATATATATATATATATATATATAAATGGAAAAGGTCTGGCACTCACAATCAAGGTACAGGGTGCTCCCAACAGATCCAATAATATAGTAGAAATAATAAATCGGGGCACTCCTTGACTCCTTGGTCTTGCACAAAAAAGTGGGTTTATTCACATCAAATGGCAACGTTTTGGTCGATAGGTAGATAAAGGTCCAAGACCAGGGACCGAAATGTTGCCATTTGATGTGATGTGAATAAACCCACTTTTTTGTGTAAGACCAAGGAGTGCCCCGATTTATTATTTCTAATTTATATATATATAAGGGGGTATTGTGGTCAGGGGATGGGGCCAGCAACCTGTGTGTGAGGGGGGTGAGGTAAGATGTGAATGTGAGGTGGGGTATGGCCAAGAATTTGTTACAGTATAATTGTGTTATAAAACTACATTTTAAGAATGAAAATCCATGTGCTTAGGTGTTAAAAGATGTGCATGATATCATTGCATTTTGTCCATGGTAACCCGTGTAACCCGTGCCCCTGTAGTGTATGGTTGGCAAATGGAAGTTTAGGTCTTGAAAATGTTTTGTTACAGTGGCCATACACATGGACGATTTTCAGTAAACCCTGTTGGATCTGACGGGATTTGCTGAACATCTGGCATTTGTATATAACAATGATGACAAACCACTACAATCGTTAAAGTGTATGTGCACATCGGGCAATCTCACAATCAGACATGAGTATGGGCACCTTAAGTCATTCGAGTGGCTATACTTGGGGATAAAATAGGATTACATTATGCTGACTTTGATTAAAATTGGATTAAGAAGATAATAAATTGATCTGTTAATATTATTTTGAACTTTTTTAAAAGCTTCTTTTTGTGTTTTATATCAACTTATTACTGCTTTATAAATATGGCAAAAAACAGAAGCTTATACTATCTTTATGATATCTTTATGATGTGCTGTGGTAAAAATTTGGCAAAAAAAAAAGCTTATTTATAAATACGCCCCTAAATTAATCCCTCCTGTTTTTGGTAGAGCTCCCATGATACACTCCAAATGGTAATTTCTGCACCTTTGGTTATTGAGTGATTTAAACTTTCAGACGCAGTTATTTATGTGCAGACAAAAAAATTCTTTTGGGAATAAACATTTATTCTCTTTTCAGTGGACCTTTGATGCCTATCAATAAGGGGTGCCACTTACTTTAGGTGACTTAAAGTTACTTTATATGTCACAATCCAAAGGGGTGTCAGAGATTTGCTTTACAATGGTCTCACTGCTGTGTGTTTGCACCTATTCTACTGCCAAGAGAAAAAAGGCTCCTGTCTTTGTCATTCATTTTAGAAATTGATTCCCTCAAATAATACCACTGGCAGTGGATAAAAATGTGAAGCAGTATGCCAACATGAAGATTGTAGATGTAAATAGAATCCAGGCAGTTCTGAGAAAACATTTTATGATCTTATATTACAATTTTTAATGAAGTGCAAGGTCTGTTACATGCAGTTTTGGTTGACAAATTTATCAATTGATATGTTGATTGTTAGTTTGCTAAAAAATCAGTTGAAATCAATCTGTCATTTTGCAAATCAAATTAACCAGACAAAGCAACCAATATGATTTTCAATATGAGCCAATCGAAATATTGACCTGTGTGTACCAGCCATTTGATAAAAGATTTTAATGTGACACTGCATACCCACTAGGCAATTGACCCATGTTTTTCCAACAAGGATATTAATCTGTTTTTTAGGAATCTCAGTAAATCCCATTTCACTTATCCAGGTCATACATTTCAGATGTACTTTCTGACATTCATGAGACATGCAAACTGCCTGGGTCAATTATTTTATTATCAACGGCTGTAATGTCAATCACAAATGAATGATCTGGTACTGGGAACCTCACAGGAATGTCAGCCTAATGTAAAGGGTGAATCTATAGCCAACATTACATTCACTTTATTTTGTAACTCACAGGATTGTTTCATTACTATATATGTTATGTACATTTGAATCAATTAAAAAATTATATTTGGAATTTTAATGTGTCTTCATACATAAAGTAAGCTACTTATCCACTATTTTATATCTTCTTCATTCTGATTGTCCTCTGCTTTACCTGTGATTAGCATAGTTGTATTTAGTTACAATTTATAGTGTATTTAATGTGAAAAAGAAATATTGTGTCAGGAAGAACTTTAATGGGCACAGTTTCCCTTTATATAAACCTTTAGATACAGTTTAATTAATAAAACATTGTTTACAAGTACAGTAATTATATATAATTATATAGCAATCTTCATTCAATATTTAACCTTACTAAATTATCGATTATGGATAGAGATGTCCGAACTTCGCAAAACCCGGTCCGCTCGCGGATCTGCGAATTTTCGAAAAAATTCGAAAATTCGAAAATCCGCGAGCGGACCCATAAAAATGAAAAAAATCCTCGAAAATACGAGAAATCCTCGTAATTTCGAAAATACGTATTTTTGAAAATACAAGAAATCCTCATAACTTCGAAAATTTTCGAAAATACGAGAAATCCGCGGTTCGGAAGTTCGGAAGGCGGAAAATCCGGAAAAATCCGCCATTCGCGAACGGGATAAATCTGCGCCGGATCCGGGTTCAGATCCGCGAACCGGCCATCCCTAATTAGGGATTGTTTTTAGCAGTTGATGGGATTTTTTTTTTGGTACGAAACAAAGTACACCTGAAACACGTGTCTAGAAACACGCTAAACTGCATGGGGGTGCCTATGGTAGGTATATGTATTAATTGTAAAAAGTATGGATCACGAGCAACTGCATAACTCTGGTTATCCCAACAAATACTCTCCCAGACAGTCAATCAATATGAATACATAAGTACTAGTTAGCTGGAACTACATTCTTTTATCAGTTTACCAATATATTTTAATGCAAAATTAAGTTAAAGAATGATTATGTATATACACACAGTATTTGTAATAATATGTATAGAACTGAATAAAATGAGAGATATAAAAGCCACAATCAGGCATATACAAATTTTACATATTCTATTATTTTAGATTCAAATAAAGTATATAACAGCAATCATCTTGCTGATGTTACTGTATACCACCAAGACATTAGCATAGCAACACCTCAGCTATCATGGGCTCAGTAGGTGAAATGTGCTGAGGGAATAAAAGGCTCTGATCAGAACCTCAAAAGCATCTGTTTCCATAATGCATTTTTATTTGACTTGAAGATCAATAAGAACAAGACCACAATAATACCATAATAGTAATAATTTATTTATAAGATACCAAGCAGCTTTTTTCGCTCTTTACAATAGGTATAAAAAGGAATGTGAATTATATACTATGCTATTTTCTGGTCGTCTTTGTTTAAAATAGTATAGAGATGTAATAACACTTTTACCAGAGACGCTTACCTACTTTTGGCACCTCCTTTCTTTAGGGCAGCTGGTTGTATTTACTAAGATCAAATTGCTCCGACTGGAAGCATGTGCACCCTGGATTGATAACTTAAACTTTCCAAACTTTAAGACTTTTAAAGTTACTTATCTTCATATTTTGCAGTGTTTCCAATGGAGCTGGGAGACATTTTATTTCTAGGTTCTGTACTCCCTAGAAAGCCAACCAGGAATTGAATTGCTGCCTTATCTTGCACAGGGCAAAAAAAATGTTGTTCTGCTTGCAGTATTACTGTACTTAGCTTGCAGTATTACTGTATTACTGTCTCATAGTTACTGTAAAAAAAAAGCTCAGAAAACATGGGGGTATATTTATAAAAGGGTACATTTTGTTGCTTAAAACTACTGCGTACATTTTAGTTTGAAACTAGTGATATGTTGCCCAACAGGTTTTGGACTGTGTTGAAACTTGGGTTTGTTCCACAAACATGCTCATAGATCCATAGTCTGCAATTGCCTCGCTATTTCTGTCAGCCTACCATATCCAACTTTAAAAGGGCTGTCCACCTGGCATGAAATATAGAGATAGGATCCGGGTCCGACTCTGAACCTGATCCGACACGGAACCCCTCGGTTCTAAAATCTGAAGGATCTGTCTGAATCTGGACGGATCGTCCAGATTTTGGGACTTCAGAACCTATTTTCTAGAATTATCAAACATTCGAGGATTATCAAAAATAGCCTTAAATGTTCTATAATCCCCGAAAATACGATTGGACACTCGAAAGTAGTCTCAGGTCGTATTTTGGTGGACTATTGATGTTCGAGGCTATTTTCGATAATCCTTGAAAATAGCTTTATTCATTCGATAATAATTGAAAATTCGTTCTGTTTTTGGATTTTCAGATCTTCAGGATTTTCCCGAGATTTTCCAGGTGATTGGTGTTGAACGATCGACATTCGTCCTCGAAATCTTGAGGTTTGTAAGCTTTTTACTAATACACATTGCCGACCCTGCTTTGTTTACCAGTCCTTTGATTCTTTACCTTCCCTGGCCACTTACCTGGATTACGGACTATCAAACCTCTGCCACCTGCCTCGGCCTCAGTCTGATTATCATTTCTGAACCTTGCAACCATCCCTGACACAGCACTGTTTCCTGAATATGCTTTTGTCCTGCTGTTTCTAATTATCTAGCTTTCCAGTACCTTCCTCATCTGAGAAATCTTAGTCCAATTTTGTCTATATCACTATCAAGGCAACTGTATCTTTTCAGATTCACTTTTGTCTGGTGATCCAACTTCAAGTAATAATGTGTTAGAAGTAAAATGGGATCATTATCTAGACTTCCATAACTAATCTTAAGTAGTCTACAATAAGTAGTAGTTAGCTTGGATTTATGAAAAGTAAATTTTGTCAGACTAACTTGCTTGGTGTTTTTGAAGAGGTAAGAATTAAGATTCTGGCATTCCAGTGGATTTTGTATACTTAAATTTTGCTTAAGCTTTGGATAATGTACTGCACAGGTGACTTACGCATGATCTGAGATCTGTGGGCCTGTACATGGATAGAGAATTGGTTGTTGGATTGCTAAGGCTGGGGACACACCGGCTAATATTTTCGGCCGACCAACCGATTCACGGCACTTTCGGTCATTCGGCTAAAAATATTGGCTGGTGTGGGGTGGCCGGCCATGACCGACCTTGATCGTTCGTTAGTCCTGATTGGATGAACAAATGATCGGACGTGTCGGAATATTACAACCGATCGTACGGTTCCCTATGCGAACGCTCGATCAATCGTTTGCATTTTCGACTGCGGCCGAATTTGCTGTGACCGACGAACATTTGTCCCAGCCGAGTGCTCGCTCGTAGCGAGCGCTCGGTCGGGACAAATAGTCCCTCAGTGTGTACCCAGCCTTACAGAGATTAGTGGTCAATGGAGCTACATCTATGTGGGCTAAAGTTCTAATCTCAGGGTTCTATACTGTCCCACCTTTTTTGATCTGTTTATAAATTGCTTAGAATTAGGTAATGAGAGCATGGACTCTGTGTTTGCTGATGACACAAAACTATGCAGAGCTTTGGAAACTTTAAATAATGTGCAATTGATGCAAACAGTCCTGGATAGAATAGGTTGCAGAGTGGCAGATGAGATTTAATGTTGATAAATGTAATGTGATGCTTTTGGGGATTAACAATCCTTGTGCCGCTTCACCAATAAATGGCTCTGGGCCTAGTGAATCTCTGTTGGAATAAGATTTGGGGGTTCTAGTAGATAACAGACTTAAATGTAGCAAACAGTGCCAGGCAGCAACGTCTGGAGCTAGCCAGATATAGCATTGTATAAAGAGGAGAATAGATTCAAGGTAGTAAATATTATTCTCCCTCTTTACAGAGCACTAATAAGGCCTCATTTGGAACATACGGTGCAGGTTTGGAATACCATATACAAGAGACATCTTGGAAATGGAAGCAGTTTAGAGAAGGGCAACTAAAATACTTTCCCCTGACACCACAACCTGGTGTTTGCTTCGCAGTGTAACATTCCCACCATCCGGGGCTCTTGGGAAGACCGCCAGGCCCCCAGGGAGTTTTATTTATAGTTATAATAAATAATAATAGTCAGCTATGTTAGATTAGGACACTGGAAAGTAGAAGTGTTGTTTAAGAGGATAGTTTAAAACCATAGGAATTCATTCTCACATGTGCATAGAAGCCTTTGCCTGCGGTACTGACATCATGGCGTCTGTGTGGGTAAAAGGAGAAAATAAAGACTAAAAGGGATATTCTCAGATTTCAAGTGTAAAATAATTTATAAATTCTACCTTTATTGACCAGAACTGTGTATTGCTGTATTTTTGTACTATCAATAAATCATTTTTTCCACCAAATAAAATGCATCTAACAGTATACAATAATCACATATGTTGTATAATATGGTGGTTAGCAACAGCAAAACACGTGCATTTTGGGAACTCACTGTATATGAACTCTGTGAATAATAGTTATATGATCCTTCTGGGACATTTGGATGTCTGTTAATAAGATTTACAAGTTTTTTTTAATACTAATAATATTTCCTTGTTTGAGTGATGGTTATATCATACTCCATATCAACCTCAGGCACATGTTATTTCCAGATGTTAATCCTCTAATTTGTCATAGCTTTCAGCTTTCCTGGTCTTGCTGAAAAGTTATTGATGGCGTCACATTTTCCTTAAAAACATTAGGAAAGTATAATTTGGGAAATTTTTACAGTTATAGAGCATGCATTTCAGTCGGAAATATAGAATATTATTGCTGTTGGAACACAATGATGATAGTGCTCCCTGGAGCATGGGAGATGTATTTGAAAGTCACTTTTCTAAGCCACATTTTAACGTCTGTTCTTAATACAGCGCAGGAAACTTGCATTGTTACACATTGAGCGTGGTCAAAGTCACAAGCCAAGAATTAAACATTTGTATTGCCTATTAAAAGCATACACTGGGATTCTAAATCATATGACTTATTTAGTAAGACAGTAAGAACATAATTAATGTGCCCTTTTAAATTAGTTATAACCAGTATGTCAGGCTTCATTAACACTGTTTTTACTTGCATGTTTTTAAGAAGATTTCCTAACATAGGATTTTCTGATTTAAGTAAGGCTATTTAATCTTAATAAAAGCACGCTGTGGATTTCTCTCTTGAAATGTCACATTTAAAGAAACAGCAGTTGGTTTCTAAAATGGCTGAACTTCCATATATACCCCACAATAGAATATATCAATGGAGTATGCAGGAATCTTTTAGAGAAGTCAGAATATCAGTTTGTCAGTTATAATAAAAGGGCAACTATATTGAAAAAAATGACGTTGCCTTATCCTAATCTATGAACAAGTACATGTAAGTAGCACATACTAGTAGCAGAAAGGACCATTTGAAGGCTTTTGCTCTTTTTAACAACTCTTATTTTCTGGTATGTTATTGGCTTTTCTTTACTTTTTGAGTTGTTTCGTTGTGACATTATCAAGCATTTTTAATGGTAGTAAGATATTTTATTACTTACAGTAACCCTAGGGCATATACATCAATAAACACCTGCAAAAAACAGCAAGATAACTATAACTATAAAGAACTTAAGAAAAACTACATTTAGGGGACAGTACTCCATAAGTAGCTTTTTGACAGCTAAGAGCATGGATTAGTCAGTAAAATCGGAGGTAGGTGTACTGCCTTCTACCTTACAGGGAAATGCAGTTTTATAAGATGTGGATTTAGTATAAACTTACAAAACAAAATCCTAGGTGTTGCCTTGTTAGGAGGCCACTGACAGCAGATAAGGCATTGCAACAGATGCTTTGTCATGTTTCTGGAGGGCCAGCTAGAAACCCAAGGTCCATAAGAGCCCTAGGTCATTAGCTATACCAATGACTGACAACATTATGAAAAGCAAAGAAAAAAAATCTAAAAATCCTAACTTTTCCCAGGTCCCCATTTATTGTGTGTAACCTATAATAGACCAGTTCGTCATAAATACTGTATAGAGTCTATACCCCTATTATACTGTAGGTGCATGAAAACATCTATTTTCCCCTAAGCCAAATGTCTGTTTATTGAGCTTATTCTTGTAATGTCATCACAAGTTGTATCGAGAAATAAATCTTCTCATCTGCTAACCTAAGCTAAAAGTTTAATGATCATTAATTACAAGCACTATTGCATTCTTTGGTTTTCTATTTATCCTACATTTAAAGTAGCTAAAATCCATCGGTGTGATTTATTACACTTGCAACAATCACACTTTAAGAAGGCAATTCCTTTTGAAAATGCCACATGCAGGCAGGAAAAGGAAACCAATTAGAGATCAGTGAATGATAAATGGGCATTTTCACCAGCAGTTTACTTAATATCCCCATTAAGTAAACCTTTTTGCATTTGTCATTTAATTCTGTGCTCAATATACAAGGTCTTTAATTGCTGCCTAAACAACCTCTGCCTTTTAATTCAAATCAAATTTTAAACCTAAACCAATATATCTATTCCAACACAATGGTCTGGATGCTTTATGGAAGGCTGCAAGAATGATCTTTTTTGATACTTTCCTAGCTTTTTGAAACTGCTAAACAGTCCAAATAATGGATTGAAAAAGACCAAGTTACATCTGGTCTGCCATTTCCTTGAAATAATTTGTTTCTTTTTAAAGGGATTTTGTACAGAGATGAATGGGTTCACAACACGAGAGTTTAAGTACTCGCCAGGAACATGCAATATAGAATGAAAAGATAATTTATATAAAAAAAGGGTATTATATTTTTAAAGAATGGTTGGATTATTTGAAAAATGGTAATAAAAGAAAGATGTTCTACATAAAGAATTACAAGTAGAACACTGACAACTTTCCCTAAAGCTTCAAATAACAGTATGAAATACCAGTTGCATGAATCTGAGAATTGTTAAAAGATAATTGAGAAGTAGTTCAGGCTCATTACATAAAAAATCACCTGAACTTCGAAAAATTCCTTCGATTTCCGATTCACACGCGTTTGCGCATGCATTTGCATTTTGCGTGCACCATTTTTTTACGCAAACGCTTGCGGTTTTAGAATATTAAATTACAAACGTGCATGTGCAAATGCGGCGCAACAATTCACAGAAATCACACAAGCAAATCGCATGTGATAACGCCCACGATTGTGCGCACTATTTAGTGCGCGATTTGGTGCTTAGTAGTGGGGCCTCAGCCTAAGGGCTAGGCCACACTGCTGCATTTTTTTTTGCGTTTGCACTTGTAGTTTTTTCATATCATTGAAAATGCGGCAACACGCCGAAAACGCACATTTTCAGGAGCGGTGCGATTGCGATTTGCGTTCCGCATTTTAAATCTCAATCGCATGCGTTTTTCAATACTTAATGAAAAAAACGCATGCGCAAACGCAACGAAATCCACATGAAATCGCATGCGATTGCGTTGCAGTGTGGCCATGCCCTAAAAAAGCCATTAAAAAAACAGCATCAGCTGTAGTAAACTAGAGCTAAATCAGAGTCTTTAAGCTCAGAAAAAGCAGGTAGTTTAGTGCAAGCAAAAAAACCCGATGACATGTTCTTATAATAATAATTACTATTTTGTAAGCCAGTGGCTTTCATTAATCCATACAGAAGAACAAGCTATAATGAAGAAATAAAAGAATAATACAGAATGTAAGTTATTAGAATTGGTGTGCACAAATATATTTTCATTGCTTCTAGGGACCATAGGGCCTATAAAAAAACATAGGTTTAGAATTTTTAGAGGTAGGTACTACCTGGCAACAAAGAGGGCTCCAGAAGAATGGGGGGGCTCCACTGTGCATGTCACAATGCCTCCAGGAGGACAGATTAGAGCCAGAAACCGTTTGCCAGGGAGACAGCTCCTACTATTCATGGACTTAGGACAAGCACTGCAGAGGAACCTTTTGGAGTTGAGGAGAAAGCAAAGGATTTTTCAACACTACACAGTGGGGCCAGTATGGTACACAGTGGGGCAAGTATGGGGTTACATTTTAGTTTCGGGAGTGGACATGCCCATTAAGTCATCAAGCATCTTTATCATTAAACAAAGCAAAGAGAGGTAGGCACATTTTCTGGTACAGTGCATTCTTAACATGAGGAATTGAGTAAAATTGAAATAGTAAAACAATCTAGGAAAGATGCTTGTGAAGGTTCTCATTCATCCAGGTCATGGTATATCTGTTGCATTCAATTAGATCAACAGGTCAGGACTCAGCCGTGTATCTGCATCTTAAGGATAAAGGACATACCTTTGAAGATTGTAATGTTAACATACTGGCGAAGGAGTGTACTGGTTCAAGAGAGGTGTTAAGGAGGCCATTTATGTGAAAATAAAGAAACCAAGCCTAAATAGAGGTGGGGGGTTCGACACCCACTGTCTGCCATGTACAATGCTGTTTTAACACCTTACTCTGGGCGTTCCTAAACACCTCTTAGCCACTATCTAATCACCACCCTTACCACCTGGCTGTGATATGCTAATTGGGAATTTCCAGGGTACATATTGCCACAGATTCTTGTACAAGTCATTCTGAATTGAGAAAGCCAGTCGGATGACTAGCGAAACGTCTTCAAGAACTACATTTCAAGTCCAGTTGATCTAATTGAATACAACAGATAATCTAGGAAAGAGCAAGACAAATGAAACTTGTGGAAATGCAAGATAAAGGGGGAGATTCAATACAGGGCTTTTCCGTCTAAAACCCACGTTAACCCGAAGAAATTTCGGGTTAACGTGGGTTATAGACGGATTTTCGAGCATAGTGCCATTTCCAAATGTTTTTGGAAATAGCGCCGTGCTATAGATCCAAAAACCGAAGCGTTAGGTTTTGTGCTACTTGTACACCAAACTTAACGCTAGTGTGTGGGAGCCGTAAAACCCACGCTCTTACCTTAGCCAGATCCCGCGATGTAGTACCTGACGTAATCTCGTTTACGTCAGATATTGTATCGCGGGATCGGGCTAAGGTAAGTAACGCCGCGCACTGTATTGAATATCCCCGAATGTTTGTTTAACCTGCAGCGTGCCATTGATGCTGCATCTATTGCGTGCACCAAAAAATAATAAAACTGGTAGAATTTCTGTATCTTCAGGGTAGAATGAACTGTGAAACTCTATTTAAGGATATGAGTGGTTTGTCCTTTGAATCATCTTTGGCTGAAAAAGAATTTATCTTTGTATAAGTAAATAAATAATTAAAACCTTAATTTTAAAGTTATCGTACTAAACAAAGTGAAAAATAACAGTCCACTTCCATGAAAAGTAAAATTCAAACCAAAAGTGTAACTGGATCATATCTCCTTTGTGTCTATGATAGTGTGGGGGGTTTAATAAAGCACAATGCCTTACTCAGTGTTAGTTATTGACAGGGTGACTGGACGTGTTTTGGTTTTTCCTATTAAAGACCGGGAGCAATCTTAAAGTAGATGCCACAGTTAAAGGAGAATTAAACTTATTTTTTTAACCTTTACTTTTAACGAAAGCTTGAAAGCTGCTGTTATCCTGCAGTTTATCTGTGGTATTCAGTTATATCAACTGAACTTAAAGTTTAGTTTCTGGAAGTACCTTTCGCTAGTCATCCGACTGGCTTTTCTTAATTCAGAACGACTTGTACTAGAATCTGTTGGCAATTAAGTACCCTGGAAAGTCCCAATTAGCATATGACTTTCCAGGATACTTAATTTCCAACAGATTCTTGTACAAGTCATTCTGAATACAGAAATCCAGTCGGATGACTAGTGAAACGTCTTCAAGAACTAAACTTTAGGTCCAGTTGATCTAACTGAATACACCAGATATACCATGACCTCAGTGAATGAGAACCTTCACAAGCATCCTACAGTTTATTTTCTATCAAGTATAAGTGACATAAATAACAGCCTTCCAGGAGCAATACTAAATAGTGTGCTATTTTGATATCATTTATTCATTAACGGAAACTAGAACTTAATTTACTTAATGTACTGCCTATCCATATATTAGCTGTGGTGGGATAGTGGACTAATTCTCTCCATTTAGAAGAGGAAAAGAGTAAAAAGTTACAGGTTCAAATCCCCAGACTTATTTTATTTTTTTACTGAAATCTTAATATTCTGTTTTTTTCTCCCAAGCTCTTTTAAGAAATAAACTGCAAACATTACTTTTCTTTTTTGTATGAAAATCATAGAAATGTGAACTTGTCAGGGACAATTGAAATATGTCTTGTAAAAACAGTACAATGTAATCCTTGTTCTGTGTCAGAGAGAGTCAATATTGTTGAGCAGTAAAAGCTCTTATAGATGTTTATTGTATGATTGACTATTAGTTTCTGAGGGGGAAAGAATATAGTTTCCTTGTTTTGATCTTCTTTGGACTTAGTGGCATATTTATAAAGGGCCGTCAATACCGCCCAAAAATTACCTCTGTACATCACTGCAGAGAAAGTAATGTTTTCGCCATATTTATAAAGGCAATTCACATTGTCGCGAAAAGCATTACCATGGCGATGTGTGACAGTAATTTGAACTCCCTTTGCAGTGATACTGTACTTAAAACTCAACGTACGGAGCAGGGGGCTGGGAGGGGCTGCTGGGAAAGGATTGCGCCGCAGGTGGTCGCATATGCCTCCACAGGTGGCAGGCGGGGAGTACGTGCACCCCGCTCGCCCCCATGGTGGCGACTACCTGCTGCACAACCCCTTCCCAGCCCCGCTGGGGGAGTGAAAGGACCCTTCCCGGCCCTATTAGGGCCCTTACGGCACTTACAAGTGCCCTTGCAGCTCTGACAAGAGCCCTTTGGGGCTTAAGGGGTCCTGCAGCTTGAACCGAGACTCCTCTTCCCTGGCACTTATAAGTGCCATTGTGGCCCTTGGAAGGGCCATTGTGGCCCTGAAAAGGGCCTTTGGGGGTTAAGGGGGCCCTCAGCTCGAGTCGTTACCCCCTCCCCTGCCCTATCAGGGCACTTGCAGCACTTACAAGTGCCCTTGCGGCCCTGAGAAGGTCCTTTTTGTGACTTAGGGGGTCCCGCAGCCTGAGAAGTGCCTTTGTTGGGGGTCCCGCAGCTTGACCCCCGTTGGCTCTTAAAAGTGCCCTTGGGCGGCATCTTCTTTCTTCCATTTGGTGACACCAACTCCACTGAGGCCACCAACCCCGAGAAGTACCCCTGTGGCCGCCAGGGGTACCTCCGGCGCCGGTGGCCTCAACGAGGCCGATGTTACTGGAGTCCTGATCCACTGCTTCTTTCTTCACAGCTAGCAGCACCAACTATATTGCTAGCCTCTTCTTTTTTCTGCCATCTTCTGCGATGACTTCTAAGCTCCGCGTAGGATTGCAGCTCTTTATATAGGTTTGCAGAAAGTCCTAATCCGATTCTGATTGGTCAATTTGTCATTGCTTGGTATCACATGGTTATACAGTACCCAATCATATTTCAGAAATATTTAAAATAAGAATAAAATATTCTTAAATACTTAAATTAGTGGTTTTAAATCGGATGACTGGAAAACTAGTATTTGGGTTTCTTGTGAAATCATACATCATTTTTAAAAAAACTCAAATCAATGGTATACATTTTCTGAATTATATTACTGTACTTTATTAAAGTAACTTTAACAATGCTTAAATATATTAATCAGATGTAGATTACATTATTATCATCATGTAGTATATAGTTAATGCAGGACTGCAATCATTTCCTGTCATGCATTTTCAGGTTACCGTGTGTCATAACACAAATGGGATGATCACAAATAACACAAATGGGGTAATTCTGAGTGTAATCCTGCAATTCATAGTTTTTCTGTTTAGCATTCTCTGTTTTTCTTTGTTCTGATTACAGAGGGATAGACAGATTAACCACCATAGAATTTAAAATCTCTGTAATGCCACTTACAATAAAATTACAATTAAAATAATGGTTAAGTGTTGCTGCTGAATATCTGTGGGATTCTGGATGACTTTCATACTCTATGGCTATGCTCATTTCATTGCTTCCCTCTAATGGAAATAAGGTACAAAGTCTCAGCTGCAGAGAGATGGAGCTGTGGTACAATATTAAATATTTGCAGCAGAATTGCGTTGTTGTGTTAGCAAACCATGCAATATAATTGAATCAGCATGGATTTATGGGGAACAAGTCTTGTGTACAGGAAGTGAGTAGGAATTTGGACTCTGGCATTGCCGTTGATGTTGTATACTTGGAATTTGAAAGGCTTTTGATACAGTCCCCCATAGTCAACTTATGTATAGACTACAGCCTGTTATATTTATATGGCATATTTGTACATGGATAGTAAATTGGTTGATTGATAGGATGCAAACAGTAGTTGTTAATGGTGCTTTGTCAATATGGACTAAAGTTCTAAGTGGGGTTGCACAGGGTTCTGTGTTTGGGCAACTTTTTAATCTGTTTATCAATGATTTTGAAGTAGGTATTGTTAGCAAGTTTTCTCTGTTTGCCAATGACACAAAACTTTGTCAACCATTAAAAGCTACAAAGAATGTGCAATTGTTGCAGATAGATCTAGATAGATTGTCACATTGGGCTGCTAAGTGGCAGATGAGATTCAATGTTGATAAATGTAAGGTGATGCATTTTGGACTTAAAAATCCTTGTGCTGCTTGTACTTTAAATGGCTCTGTGTTAAGTGAATCCCTGTTGGAAAGGGATCTTGGAGTTTTGATGGATAACAAACTTTAATGTAGCAAGCAGTACCAGGCAGCCACCGCTAGAGCCAGCAAGATATTGTCTTATATACAGAAAAGAATAGATTCAAGGGAGAAAAATTTATAAAGCATTGGAAAGGCCTCATTTGGAATATGTGGTGCAGTTTTGGAATCCTGTGTACAAAAATGACATTTTGGAAATGGAAAGTGCTCAGAGAAGGGCAACTTAATTAATAAAGGGGAATTGGGGAGCTTATTGGATAAGTTAAAATTATGCATACTAGAGAAAAGGTGCTTGCGTGGGGACATGATCACCAATAGAACATGACAGAGGACACACAGACATCCCTTAAGACTGGAAGAAAATAAGACTAAAGGGGCTATGTCGCTATCGCTCTCTATTGCCCCCTTTAGGCAATGCACTGAGTTGATAGTGGCTCTCAGTGCATTATGACTGGAGTTTGCCTTTTGCGAATCTTTAACACCAGCTATCTGCTGGAGTTAGAGATTATGTCTTAAAGTGCCGTTAATGGCTCAGTACATTGGTTACGTCAGTTACGTGACACAACTTTTGCCTAACGTCACAAGTGCCGTTAGTTGTGTTTTGAAGTCACGTTAATGCTTGATACATTGATTAACGTGACTTTAAGACACAAATAGCCGATAACGGATCTCGGTACATAGCCTTATAAATGTCTTCTAGGTCGGAAAGGGTTTTTCAATCTGAGAATGCTATTACAAAGGAACTGTCTTCCATTAGACCCAATGACTTCCATTGGGTGATGGCAGGTTCATTGGATAATATTTGGAAGAAAAAAAACTGAAGGAGTTTCTAAAAATAAAGAATGTTGCATACTACTGATATTGATACGTATAGTTAATACAGGCATATTTCTGATTGCTACAGTCAGGAAAGATTCCCCCCCATTCATACTGTTTTTGTGCCTTCCTCTGGCAGGAAATGGGGGTATTGCTGAGTAGGTTGGATAAGATGTATGTATGTATTTATTCAACCTCAAATACTATACTATACTATTCTAAAGCGGTACGGATTATGATGGGGTAGACCCCCTGCTGATAGATTACAATTACCAGCATTTAAAAAAAAATCCAAGAATTCTTTTGTTTTTGGTGCCAATAGTGTAAAAAATATTTCACATCTATGGATTCCTATTAACAATAATAAGAATCAGGCTGATATAAAACACATTATTGGACTTATTCACTGAGAGATGCAATCGGAACAATCAGCTCTCTCTGATCTCTGATTTAATATCAAACTTTATGCACACTATATAGTAAATTGCCTCTGTTTGTGAAAGTTTAGCAAGAGTCTGTGGTTGGTGTCAATTTTTTTTAAAAAATCTGCACAATTTTGATATTAAACCAAGTTTTGTCAACTGGTTCTCTCACAGAAATCAAGGCTTGGCAACTTAGTAGGGTCCTTGCTTTTCTCTGGAATTTTTTTGGAGCAGCTTGTAATATATTAGGGGGACTAACAACCATACTGTAGAATGTTACTCTGTGCTCATTATGCATTCCATTGCTGGTCAAAAGAAAAAAGTGAGGGGATAAACAAGTGACTCAGTTGACTCCGGCTTTTTTCTGCAGCTATCAGAAACAAATCTAATATGCACTAAAGATGCATATTTAGGCAAAGGCTGAAAATAGCTCTGTGTACCAAAGAATGGCATTTTTATTTCATTGTTAATGCTTGATAGAAAGTAAACTGCAAAAATAGCTTTAAACGATAAACTGTATTGCCTCAATGCATTAATTTTTTAAAATTGCTTTAAAAAGAGTAAAGGTATGCAGAACTCCCTAAACATTTTCCCCTGATTTTGAGCCTCTCTCTGCCACCAATTAGCCTTCAATTAGCCATGCTGTGAAGGGGGCGAAACAATTCTGTCTGCCTCTGTCACTCAAAGCTAGCATGCGTGAAAACACTTCTCCATTCACCCTTGATCAGCTGGATTGTGTTGTCTGTATTCTAGCAACAGTACATCTCAGGTTTGTTTGACTGGTAGAGGAGGAGGAGAGATGTTTTAACAGACATTCCCACCAGCCAATGACAAGTGCTATATTAACCAGGGCCCTGGGCCATCTAGGAGGTGGGCTTTTAGTACTTATCGTTGCTGTGTGATATCTAAGGGAGGGCGGCACGGTTGTAAATGTGAGTAAGCAATTTCATCTGCTGGAAGTGTTGATATGTAATGGGGGTGATGTTTTGTTTTTTTTTAAATTGGTGTCCTTTAACTGTTGTACAAGTTTTAGAAAAAAGATGCAGTCACGGACCCCCCTTGTGAAAGTACAGAAAATGAGAACCTGGGCCGTTACTTATTCAGAAGTGTTAGCCTGCTTAATGATGCTGATTCTTGCCACGCTACCTTGGGGGAGCCGACTTTGGCAGTCTGGTTCTAGTGAAATAGGACCTAGCAATTTAGGTCCCTGAATACTTTAATCTGAAGGGGGATGGGGTCTTAAATAAGGGTGTGATTACTCTTTAATGTGAGTAGTAATTTAATTTGTCAATTCATAAACCATGTTTGCAAAAAACTCCAATGTACTGTAGTTGTTCAATAGAAATAAAACATATTGCTCTAAGGAATCTATGTTGCCTATAGATAACGTACTTTCAAAAACACAAATGTGTGGCTTTTATAAATCATTTTTTATTTTACAGTGCTTTGTACATATAAACACATCAACACAATTTCATCAGATTGTTGAGGAAAAAATCATTTATTTTGTCTACAAAGTTGATGTCGAACTTTTCTTCCATATGTATAAGTTTCTACTGTAATTTGTTAATTAACAAACATTGATATTGTATATAATGTAATTTTCACATTTTTAAAGTTTTCTAATTCCCTTTCTATCTTTCACACATTAATTAAATCATTTTATCTATATGATTCTGAAACGGTCCTTTCAACAAGAAACTTATTTAAATACAAATGTGCACATTTTTGTATCGGGAATAGCCACTGTCACGCTACCCATTTGCATTCTGGCTCACTTTACGCCACTTCAGGTACTTACATGAAGTCTTCGTGCATCTTCAGCTCTTAGGATCTTGGGCTGTTTGTGAAATTCCAGCCGGGGTCTGAGCTGCATCTCCTAAGATTCAGCTGATTTCTATTAGTGTTTTTTTTTTGCAGCAGATTTGTGATTTCTTCTGCCAATCTTCTTCCTTCTATTTTCTAATTGGTCTGGTGATCCTGCTTCCTTTCTCTCAGTTGCTTGTTATATAGTTTGTGGATCGCCTTTGCTCATGGTGTGTTTTTGGATATGAATCTCTGGTTACTGATTTTTGTTTATTTTCTGACTATGATTTTTTGCTGCCTGTCTTGACCTTGGCCATTACAAGACTTCACCTCTCTCTTCATTCCTGGTTCCTCGTTTGGCTGATTGATTTCCCGTTTAGGACCCATGGCTCCATTCCAGACTTCCTCTCTGTCTTACCCTCTGTACTACATTTAATGTATATATATAAATATGGCTAATGGTCAGCACTCCATTACACAGTGCACCTACAAAGTAGACATATAGGTAAGAATGTAGCAGCACTCACAGGTCTAGGATAAAACATAACCTCTATTAAACAAACATAATAGCAACTCAACAAGTTTCTGCCCTCAGCAGGCCATCATCAGGATAGTGCAAACCCCCCTTCATCTCCTTATATAACAACCCCCTGTGAACACACCCTAGATGCATGGATTAAAATATTATAAGCAAGATCAAAAACATTTAAAAAACTTAAAATCATAAATAAGTATGTCAGACAGTCATTCTTATATGCAAACTTTAAAATCTTAAACATATATCAACCTGGACACATAACTTTCATTGAAGAGCAGTCTATATTCACACATGGGTTCATAGCTTCCCTGTTAGTGGTTTTTTAATGAACAAAGTAATCAAATATTTGTGGAACTGTCTTCCAGCAGATGTGGTAATGGCAAGTTCATTAAATAGCTGGATAAGTTTCTAAAACTAAAAAATATTGAGAATTACTGGTATTAATACATATACTGTAGTTCTGGTTGATCCAGGGATACTTTCCGATTGCCGTTTGGAGTCAGGAAGGAATTTTTTCCCCCTTTTTAGCTGGGGTTTTTTGCCTTCCTCGGGATCAACTGTTAGGTAGGGTTAAAAAAAAAAAAAAAGGGGGGTGAATAGGTTGGACTTGATGGACGTATGTCTTTATTCAACCTTAATTACTATGTTACTATGTATGTTACTAATGGTATCCAAACATGTACAAACAATTAACAGGTTATAAGAAACATTGTAATGCTCATTGTTCTTTAAACCCTTAGGGTCTGAATTTTTAAACAATGTATCCATTTAGCTTCCCTCTGTAGCAAAGCTCTGTCTTTATCCATATTGCTTTTTAATTCAGAGCTAGTAAGCCCATCAATTATCATGCATTTGAGGGAAGTGTCTAGCCACAGACAAGTCGCCATATTTTGTGGTGGCATTAATTATGTCCCATGCAGCCAAAGCCTGTCTGATTGAAGAGCGGTGATTGGCCATTCTTTCCTTAAATGTGGATTGACAAAAATGTGGTCATCTGTCCAGAAGACAAGGGAGGCGCAATTGTGCTCTTGGCTTGTGAGTATTACCAATCTGAAATGTTCACCCAACTGAGTGATGCACAAGTTTATCTAATATGTGATAATGGCCATGAGGGGGGTAGAGGTTGATAATTCCCATACCTTTCATCTGGTGTCTTCACACAGAAGAGAGGGGGAGGAACTTCTGGTTTTCTTCACACACTGTGAAGTCTGAGGCTGTCCTCGTTGGTGGCGAAGTGGAGGAGCAGCCTTTATAATGTCATCTGTTATCCTCCCACCCCTTAACTTTCTGATGAGAAATGTCTTCATATCTTGGGTTGTACAGCATGTAGCGATGTGGTTGATGGCTTATTTTAAAGGTAGGAACCTGGTCCTTAATGCAGGTACATGACTACAAATTGGTCACTTGATAAAATCTTCTAAAAGCACTAACAGGGTTATTCAATAAAAGTTCTTATCGTTTAAAATGGTGCTAATTTTGCCCCAACCAATCAGATGTTAGCTTTCAAATGTTAAATAAGATTTGATTTGTTGGGGCAAAATTAGCACCATTTTAAACGATCAGAACCTTTATTGAATCTCCCTGAAGGTGTTCCAGCAGGAAGCGTTTAGGAAGCTTTATATATTTTATAAGATATATAGCACTGTGAGCTGTGACATTACCATCACTTGGGTTCTGCCCCATGAGACCCATAAGGTAGAGAAAAGGGCAGAGAATGGTTGCAGTTTGCTTCAGAAAATATCAAATTGGGGCTTATAATACATGCCTGTCCCAGAGACAGGTCAGTCTGGGAAGTGTAGATATCATTTTTACGGGCCTATAACTTTAGATCTAGAGAAGTTATAGACATCATCCCAGGCTTGTTTGAAAGGCATGAGGTAACCCTCAAGAGATGGTACTTTGTATAGAGACAGTTACCTTTTTAAAAGGGGTCAAGCATGTACTTTTTCATGATAACACGGTATCAATTATAAAAGGGGAGAAAGAAGTTCTAAGATACTTATATACAGAAGTAATTTCATAGGTAAATCCATGACCTACACTTCCATTGGTCAAGGGGCCACCAACTAAAAAAGAAAATGTACAGTTCTTGTTTAAAATGAAAACATTTAATTACAGTTTTCTTTTCTTAAATCTCTTGTAATTGTAGTAAATGTTTTACCAGTGTTACTGAGGGTTTTAAATTTACAGCTGGAACATTAGCTCTTTGGGTAAAAGTAGAAATTATCTACAGTAAAAAGATGGTTTATGTATTTTGCAATATCTCTTGAGGAGTATGACACCAAGGATCTAATAATGAATGCACAAGAGTACTACACCTTAAAGGTACCATTTTTTTCTGTGTCAATTTATATATAAAAACTCTTCTTTCAGAGCAAATGTATGGAAATGTTATGATAATTAGAAAAGTTGTTGGTCTTGTGTGGCAAAATAAGAACTTGAAAGGCGTATTTCACAGGGAATGCTTCTCTTAAAGTATTAGATCAACAGCAGTTGGATATTAAAGCTTTGTTCTATAGTGCACATTTTCTAGCAGAATAAATAACGTGATTAAAGTATGTGTGAAAGGCTAGTGACAGCAGAAGATTCCGTATAGGTAAAAAACCCTCAGGGGATTTCATACGATATAGAGTGATTTATTCTAGATCTATTTGCATGGAACAAATACTTTGCAGTCATTCTGAACGGTACAACACACATCACATTACTCTTGACAAGTGAAGGTTTAAAGTCTTCTCTCTACAAAGCACATCCAACTCAACAAGGCACATGTCCCAATACATAAAGAATGGTAATACATTAATAGGGTAGAAAAAGAAATAGTGGAACAGAGGTGTCATTTTTTACTGGAGGATATAATAGAACAATATATGCAAAATATACATATTTATATAGGGTCCAGAATGGTGTATTGAACACCACAAAAAGATGTGTAGTTTCCCAGTTGAAGCCATGCTCCTTTTGTATGAATTATGTCACAACAGGTACCAGTCTGTAAATTGGGAACATCAATGAATGTTTGATGATTAAAAACAAAGGTTCAGTTAGTACTTCTTATGGATACAACACAAGTTAATGAATGATTTAAAACATACTATACAGAAAAACTACAGAAAAATAAATGTTTTAGGTTAATTGAATATTGTGTAAAAGGTATATATGGTCATTTTTACTTGGTCTTGGGATGATGAAATCCCTCCCAGTAGTTAACATTAAATAAGGGGGGGGGGACTTTGCCTTAAATAAATAATTAAATTAAGAACATGGATACACAGAAGTGGGAGAAAAATGCTGCACCACTTTACTGAGAATAAAATAACATATTTAAAAACTTCAAATTAATTAACCAATTTTATTTCCCAGCCTTCCCCTTTTTTGCCTTTTTTTTGCCTTTTTTGTCTTTAAACTGGCCAATAACACAGTGTTGCAACAAAGATACAATGCAATTTATATGGAACCCTCCTCCCAAGTCTATCCAGGCTAAAGGCCTGTCCAAAACATGGTTTAGGGATGATGGAATCCCTCCTAGTGGGTAAAAGTAAACAGAGGGGGGTACAATTAGCCTTAAATAAATATTTAAATAAAGCTCACGGACACAGAGAAGTGGGAGAAAAAGGCTGCAACACTTTATTGAGAATAAAATAACATCTTTATTTATTAACCAATTTTATTTCCCAGCCTGCCCCTGATATTCTCCCAGCAGGCAGCCCCAAAATAACTTTTACCTTGCAAATGTTGGTTCAGTCTTTAAATTTAAGTAAGCCATAAGCCTAAAATTCCATCCTTAAATTAAAACTGGGCACGTCAAGCTCATTTAACACATTAAATTGAGCTTGATCCCCTCCATGCTAATGCTTTTTCAATCGCCGATTCAAGGCCAAGGTTAAAAATATCTAAGCCGATATTGGATATCGGTCCCGATATGGGCCTAAATCTCCACCTTCTCTGTGCTGGTGTGTACAAAAATACAAAGAATTTGCGAATTTGCTTATAGCTAAGTTAATTTTTCATCTACGCTTCTCCATGGCTTTTAGAGATTTGGTCAACAAGATTAAACGTGGAACTATTTCGGACCACACCAAAACAACATCTGGCATAAATAAGTGAATATGAGCAATGTCCTTTTTTATTTTATTAATTAAGGAAATGGTTGACATCTTACCAATTTCATTCCCACCCAAATAAACGAAAATAATATCTGGATATCCCCATTTAACTAACAACTCTGTCAAAGTAGGAACTAGGTTATCCTAATCAAGGCCTCACAAACCCATCCAGTGAATTTTGAATCTGGACCTATCAAGGTTAAGCTGACATCTGTAGACCGGATTTGTGGCTCTGCGATTGGACCAATAAACAAAATACCAATAAATCCAAATACTGAGCAACCCACCTGCAAAAATTAAATCAATTGGTGAGAACACACACTCTGGGTGAAAATAACTTTTGTATCTATCTGACCACCACCCCCCTCCCTGTTTTAAAGCAGTTGAATTAAAACCTAGTAAGGATGCATGGGTGGCTCCTATCTTAAATGAATGGTTTCTAAAGTCCTGTTCCAGGATGTCCAAGGCTACTAAACAACGGCTCAAAAGAGTACTGAAATTTTGAGACAAAGGATCTGTCCCTATGAATAAAAAGGGGGCCAGGAATTGAAGGACCAGTAGCCTTAAAGGAAAGGAATGACTGAATGGGAGTAGGGTAGAAAAAGAACCTAGCCACAAGACTAAACCTTTTCCCATCCTATCGGTCTTAGAGTGCTTTATGACTATACAGAGTTTTCCCTGCACTAGGAACACACAATCAACCTCCAATCCCCCAGGTCTTACTAGGGGAAACTGCTTCACTTACCCAAAGAACTGTAAAAAATGTTGAAACAAAGAGACAACTAAATAAACTAACTTCATATCCATCAAAACAGACATCAGATAAAATGCCCACTAAATTTTCTAACAAAGGGAGGGAGGGTAATAGGACGTCTGGACATCTAGGGACTTTTTTGATTTTGCTAAGCCTTTAAAAAAAAATTTAATAAAAGGAACAAGTACAATCAGGTTCCCCTAATAATTTTGGCGTGAAGGAAATCCCCGCTAATCTTTTTCTCATGTAAGAGAATAGTTAGCTGACAGATACATTAGTTTAACAAAAAAAAAAGGAAGGTTACTATTTGACAAGTGAACAGATAATTTGCTCTGGCTTTAAACTTTACCCAGCTTTCCATGCAGATATATACTCTGCCCAGGTTTTTGTCGACCAACAACGCTTTTTTAAGGCTTTAGATCAGCTCCCATAAATAGTCCGGACATAGCAAACCCGTTGACTCTGCTTGCTTCTCCATTTTCCAAAATGCTCCAAACTGAAAGTGAGACAAACAACCTGCAGTTTTATTATCTACCCCTCAAATGTGTTGAGCCTTAAACCAAAAGTTAAACTGCAAGAATCTCAAAACTAAATGCCTGAGTAATCTGAGAACTGGAGAAGATTTAGATGACAAGCCATTTACTTAATTGCTATCTGCAAATTCCTGTTGCCAACATGTTTGTCCATTACAATTTTCCAGAAACTGCTGCCATATTCTTACATCCTTCCTACATTCCACTGATATACGAATGTGGTGGGAAGGGGTTAGTAACTCCTAAAGTTAGATCGATCATTCTATTAAATACTCTGCCAGCCCGCAGCACCCAGGTAGCAAACGTGAGGTGACCCAGTAGTGAGTCAATGCTCTGTTAATTAAATTTTTAAGGTTTAACAGCTTCTCTTCTGGAAGCCTGAATTGCATAAGGACAGAATCTATCTTGTTTCCCTAAAATTGAATAAGAGTGCAGGGATGTTATACTTGATGCTACAGGGACACCAAATTGTCTTGCTAACCACAGAAAGGAATTCAGCAATGTCTCACGGGTGGCTGTGTTGGTGGGACCAATAAATAAAAAATCATCTAAATAATGGATGACATGGGAAGAACCCGATTCAAACCTAACAGCCCAGTGCAGGAAACTTGCAAATACCTCAAAGTAGAAGCAAGATAATGAGCAGCCCATGAGCAAGCATTTATCGAAATAATAAAATCCTTCAAAGTGAAAGCCCAGGGTCCAATGACAGTGAATAGGAAGCAATCTAAAAACTGCTTCCACATCAGATTTTGCTTACAAAGCTCCCTTGCCATACTGTTGCAAAAGTTCTAAAGCTGAATCGAATGATGCACATCAAACGGAACATAGATTGTCACTAATGCCAGATGGTGAATAAGACGATAACCGCCCTTTTCTTTTTTGGGCACCAGGCCCAACGGTGAAATTTTAAATTTTGGAAAAGGAAAGACAGTGAAGGGGCCAGCTATTCTACCCAGGGAAAGTTCTTTATGGATATTAGACCTAACAATTTCTGGTTGGAGACAAGCTGATTTCAGGTTATCCGGAACTATCAACGTGGATCTAATCTTCTCTAGAGGGATCTAAAAACCACTCCGAAAACCAGCTTCAATTAGTGAAGCCTTCTGTCAGTTAAATAGGGCTCCAGCCATTGCAGCATTTTTGAGTTGGAAGTCTCTGGTTTGTTTGAAAGTGGGGCTAAATTTTCTCATTTAACGAAAAGCAGGATAAGCTCCGTTACACAGCGAACACTGTATATATGTCTCTATATATACAGTTGGCTTGTCACTTACAGGAAGATTTGTTAAATGCCTAACAAGTATTTACTCGAATCGTGGCCTGAGCATTTTTACCTGAATTTGAAAAAATTGGATTGGGGAAAACGATTGGTTTTGGGGATTTTTTCGTACCCCAAGAATATGAGGGTGGACCGCCTATATTTGTCTAAACTTTTTGCTGTATAAAAGACAAGCTATTCCACTGTAACCTTTATAAGCCTCCAGAACAATGTCCAAGTACTTAAAAAGAGATGGGCCTAGGTCGGGTTTTGAGGTAGCTAACACATTAGCCTAAATACAAAATGATTGAAGCCAGTTAGGAAAAGCATGTGCCACTGGCCTCCTCTTATCTTCTTCTGGATCTCCTGACTTCTTTACTGCTTTTAATTATTTGACCCTTACTGCTGTGGGTAAATGTAATCCCAAAGGAGTACTAATGAAAGTCACCACATCCCAACAACAGGAATAGACATATGCACACTGGAAACAGCAGGTGCTGTTGCCACAGGTGGGAAACTAGGGATTGAAGAATCTCCTGTGTGGGCAAAAGAAGGGGGAGAGGAACGAAAGCAAGTAGGAAGCTGTTTTCCAGCAGACTCACTTGCATCAGCGGTCTGACTAGCTTGGGAGAGGGGAATTACAGCTTTAGCATCCAGACCTTGAAACACTGCAGCACTGGTGGTTACAGCCACAGGGGGAACATAGAAAGCCACAGGGAGCCTTTAACATTCTTTCTGCACTGCCTTTTGCCCCCTGCAGCCTTGCCAGGCTGACTCCTAGAGTGGCTCCACTTAAGGTTTGTGTCAGGAGAGACAGCTGGAGCTCTCATTGCCTGAGATTTGATAGACAGCCGCTGGCCTGCCTCCTCTGAATCTTCCCCTAAACCAGCATCCTCCGCTTCCCCGGTAGCAGGCATACCCCCGCTGACAGCGAAATTATGCGGTCTGTGAACCAGGGCTCTGACCCCTGTGCCGCTCCGCCTCCTGATGCTCCCAGCTTCCATCTGCGATGGATGATGCCGCTAGAAACTCCACTAAGGACCTCTCCACCTCAATGTGATCCTCTGCGCGATGCATCCAGTCGGCCACAAGTTCCTCTGGTACCTTGACACTCCATGATGAGATGACAGGTGCTGCCTGAAGGGTTGGGAATGGAACCCCCTTTTTATACCCATATGACCCCACCCCAAGTGACTACGGGGACCTGGCTAGCCAATCACCCCTAATCTACAGGGACACACAAATTCTACCAGCTGACCACTGACCAATAGGAAGTTGCGGATGCTGAGGACCCACTTTCCTCAGCATCCCCAACTCTGAACAGTCCCCATCCCCAATACCACGTCTGTCCAGGCTAAAGGCCTGTCCAAAATAGTACATTGGAGCTTCTAGGACTAAGCAATATCAGGTAGTCTACACTACATTTGATCCACCGCAGCAGCATTGAAAATTTCCGACCACCTCTTGGTTCTAATCAACTATAGTGAGCATTATTGCGTATGTGCGCTATAGTTGATTAGAATCAGGATGCGGTCGGGGGCTGTATGTGCTGCTGCGGTGGATAGTACAAAAGGTATGTTTCTGCTATCTTAGTCCCTGGCTCCTGAGATATTGATTGAAGAACGGAAGGTAAGGCATAGCTCCTTAAAGGGCAACTTCACCCCCAAACTAAAATTTGCTATCCTGCAGGGAATTACTTGACTCCGCAAGATTTAAAGCACTGTCTGCCGTCCCCAAATGTACTTACCAGCCTTCATTTACCCGCGGCCTTCTGGTTAACTCCCATGCCTTTTCCGTGCATGGAAGTCAAGCAGGAGGGGCTCGACCGGCATCTGCTCCAGTGATTCGCTAAAAGGGTGTTGCCCTTTAACCTCCCAGTCTTCAATTAATACATTAAAGTGAACAATTCCTTTAAGGTAATTTCCCTTTTTACTTTTATTACTATATAAACAAAATAATCTGGCAAAGTCTTTGGAATTGGGCTGTGTAAATTATGATTTTAAAATCCTAGAAAACTCAGGGGCATAACTACCAGGGGAGCAGGGGGGCCTGGGAGCCAAGGGGCCCCATCTTCTTATTTTTCCTATGACAGATATAGCCTCCTCACAGAAAACTCACTGTGGATGAAGCACAGATAGGGGCCCTATCTGGGGCTCCAATGATTCCTAGTTATGCCACTGTTGGTTTTTTCTCTTTTTGAATAAAGATGGACAGAAGAACATAGAATTCCTTGATGTTTACCAAGACAACAATGATACATTTCTTGCTAGCTGTTTTATTAAGCTTAATAGATTACATCTTTAGGAGACTATTAGTAATTTGAACAGTTAAATACCTTAAGCATTTTATACTGGCGTTTCTAAACAAAATGCTAAATTAAAGTTTAAGTGTTGAATTGATTACAAAGGGAGACAATTTAATAATGGAGAAGACAAGGCTGCCAAGTCTGCATAAGTAAGACTGCAAAACCTTAAACGGAGCTCTTTTCAGATCTTTCAAGAATGTTAATAAATAATAAACGTTCAGCTTGCTTTAAGCATCAATGTCAGTGCAGAGGAGAAAAATAAAAATTTAAAAGGAAAAAAAATATACCATATACCATGGACCTTAAATTCCTATATAACAGTCTTGATTTCATTATTCATTATTGCAATATTGTTGAAATACTGTTTGGTTATGAAGTCAAGTTTTTATAAGCTTTGTGTTCAAAACAGCACACACGAGTAAAATGACTGGCACAAACATGACACATGATCAGCTTCAAGTAGATGACTGCTCTGTAATTGATAGGAAGTACCGGAGGAATGTATCAAATGAAAATGTTAGGCCTTGGGGGCCTGACCATACAAAGCTTTCAATAGACCATTAAATTAGAAGTCAGATTAAACAATTCCATGTGGCTGTTCAGGTGCTGAGTGCAATGATCACAGTGGGACTGATAACAATGGCAGCTTCCTGATATTCTGATGCTGAGCTGTCAAAAGAGAACAGAATAAATTGCTTCTTAAACTTCAGTAGAAGACAGTTTGATTGTTGAAGTACGGCCAATCTGTAATGACTCTTCCAAACACTCTGTGAACCATGTCATATAAAAGCATGATTTGGTTTTGAGTCTTGTAATTTTTCTATTGATTGAAATTATTTACTGGTAATGTACATGGCTTGTTACTGTTGGCTAGTGCCATGGAGACATCTATAAACCATAATGTTGTCTTATAAAGTATGTAGGGGAAAAAAAGATTTAATTTTTATGAAAGTGAAATCAGTATTAATTTGCTTAATCTATACATCTAACATACTAATATATACATTTTTAAGAATAATAATGCCAAAGGTAGGATTTCATTTTAAAAAACACAGCAGTAAATACACATAGTACCGTAAGCATTTTTATTAAAAAATGTCCCATCCTATGTTAAAAAAAATAACATTATGAGACTTATTTAAAATGTAAAGGACAATTAACTCAAACCACCCCTCCATTTTGATGTTCTCAGGAAGAGGACCTAATATACTTCTCAACCCTTGATATACATTAGATTGGCAACAAATAAGCGCATCTTTCATAGAAGTGAGGAGGGGGTCTACCTGGAAATTGCAACTTGCAAGTAGTGCTGGCAATCTAATGTACCTCCAGGGGTGAGGGCTTTCCTTATGTCCCTGGGAGAAGTTTAACTGTTTATTTGACATCTAACATGATTGTAAGTCCAATATCTAGGTCCTTTATACTGTAGGTCCTCACGAGTCCTTGAGTTGTCCTTGAGCATGGAAAAAACTTAAATATGGTAAGTTTCTTTAAATATTTTTATTTGCTAGTTCTATGATTTAATAATGGTGCCCTATACACTGTCTAAAACCACAGGAGCTAAAAACTGTCAGAAAAGCATGTAGCCTGGAGCGATATAAATCATGGCTTGTTATTAGAGTCACTGGTTAATGTGTTGTTATTACATTCCTTGCACTGCACATCTATTTTCTACCTTTTTATAGTTCCATGTCCAACACTACAGCTTTGCTGCAATATGTGCATGTCTATCTACAATCAATCCAAATGGGACACTGTTTTATATGGGGAGATTCAATAAAAGTTCTTATCGTTTAAAATGGTGCTAATTTTGCCCCAACCAATCAGAACTTATGTAAAATTTGAAAGCTAACATCTGATTGGTTGGGGTAAAATTAGCACCATTTTTAACATTAAGAACTTTTAATGAATAACCCTGATAGTAGTTGCAGATTAACTGTGTTGTGGATTTTACTAGTCCTGTGAATTTTTATTTTGCTAGATTTCTAACTTTGAATCTTCTAATTTCTTAATAAGTTTGTTGTATATACATAAAACATAAGCACTGTAGGTATCACTGTATCCGAAAGTACTAATCTTTTTAGTACTAGTTTCTAAAAGGACATGTGTAGTAAAAAAGTCAAAAATAAGTAAGCGATCTGTTTGTGGTGTCACTAATGGATGTGTTTGCGTTTGTGATGTAACTAGGTGAGGCATTTTCCTGTGCATGAACAAACTGTTATATGTCCATTAATTATATACACTACAAAAATTGGATTTCTTATTCCAGATTACCTCCAAAAGGAACAAAAAAATTTAAGGACAACACTAACCCTTGGGCTCCGCAGTAAACCCCTTTCTAATTTTTCTATTTTAATCTTAATATGCTTAGTGTAGGGGCTCTGTTTTGGCACCTTTACTGTTTCCCCTCTACACTATCCCTTGGGGAGATATAATCAGTTTATCATCACCTATACAAAGATGATACATAAATCTGCATGTCTACCCTCGCACTAACTCCCTGAAGTTCAATCTCAAATCTCTAAATGTATGATCTCTATTTTCTCCTGGATGGCTTTAACTCAATCTATCTAAAACTGAACTTGTTATTTCCCCCCTAAACCCAGACCTAGCCCACCCTTCTCTATTTCTATTAATAATGTGGTTAACCCTGTTGAAACAGCTCGCTGCCTTGAAGTGATCTTTGACTCCTCCCTTTTCTTCTGTCAAAACATTAACAATGTCACCAGGACATGTCGTTTTCTCCTTTGCAATATTGCCAAGATCCCCCTTTCCTCTCTCGATTCACTACTAAAATGCGTGTACATGCTCTTGTCCTGTCCCTTTTTGACTACTGTAATATTCTTCTACTTGGTCTCTCGGCCTGTTATTTGTCCCCTCTCAGCAGTTCGGATAATTTCACTCTCCTCCATGCAAGAACCTGTAAACCTGATACTGGGGTGGCTTCCCATCAAGTAAAGAAAAATATTCAATACCCTTCTTTTGAACTTTGCAATCTGCTGCACCCCCTACCTATCTTCTTTCTTGGCCTCATATACTCCTGGCAGTGCCCTTCGTACCTCACAAGGAAATCTTCTCGACAAACCTTTAATGAACTGTCTCGTCCAGTCTTAAACCATTCTCTCTTGCTGCTCCCTACCTGTGAAACTCTCTCCCTCTCTCTTGCTACACCAGGTGACATACATTAATACTTTAAAATCTAGACTGTTATCCTACCTTTCTGAGCACCAGCACTATTAACGAGTGTTAACCATGTCAAGCACTTTGTTTGTACCCATCCCCCCACTTATATCTATATGTTGTCCTACCCACTTAGATTTTAAGCTCTTCGGGGCAGGGATCTCATTCCTAATGTGTCTTGTTGCACTTATATCAATTCACCCATAATTTAAATATATGTATGCTTAACCTATGTATGAAATGTGTACAGCACTGTGTACCCTAGTGGCGCTTTATAATTAAAATTACACATATATACCTACATGAAAGAATTTTCCCCAGAACACCTATACATTGTAAGAAACTTCTCCAGTAAGTTGCATTTTTAAGAAGTAGATTCTGTAACTAAGAAGGCTTCCATGTTTTTGCCAGTACAAATCACAGCCCATGTGCCCATGTTATTTGAACTGCCATAAGCCCTCACAGCAATATTATGTAAAATTAGATTTGGCATCAACCACAGGCAAAAAAGAAGGGTGATGATGAGCAACAAATAGATGCCATCATAGACATTATAGAAAACAAAAAGGAAAAAACAGCAGGTCATTTACTTGCCATAGGGCTTGTACTGCTTATTAATCAAGTCCCACTCAACCAGTTAGATATAATTAATACAATTCAAAAATATATCCCATCACCCACACCACCTCACTTGCTAGAAACTCCACCCTCAAAGCTTCCTACGTGTCCCACATTCCAGCTATCCACGTTCCCCACAGTTCAGCTATCCACCTGTCCCACACTCAAGCTATGATCCTGGGCCACAGTATCCACCAGCCCCACATTACTGCTTACCTGTTTCACACACCCCATGCAATCACATCATTCAGCTAACACACACAGCAATCAAATACAGACCCTTCATATGTACAGTTGCAGCCATGACATATTTTAACCGGTGAGAGTTTTGAATTTTTCAGATCCACCCCTTCATCAAGTATGTCATAGATGCTTTTTTCTAATGATGTATAAATAGGGTGTACATGTTCGTCATCACCCTTTCTCCCACATAGAGTATGGAAGAACACTGCCTGATGTCCACAGCTAAAGCCAGTGCAATCAGGAGTTGTGACCAGTATGTTGTTACCCTGGTATCCAGCATCTTCCACCTTGTCCACTGGAATGATATCATGCTGTGACCACCCAGAAATTGTTTCTGGGTGCTTGCAGTGTGGTCCCAATCCAGTGGACAAGGTAGTTGGGTAATAAGCTAATTAGGGGGCTATAACCTGCTGGGCATTGCTCTTGATCACTCTGGCTTTATTTTATGGCATCCAGTTCATGTTCTTCCATACTTCATGTTGTACTCCTTGTACCCCATGGTACAAGAAAAATTTACTGCGGGGGTACATTGGGACAGGACAACAGTTCTACTCTATTTATATTTTGAACATACGTACTTGCAAAATAGTGCTCTTTATTGGAGCTAAACACATGACTACACAATGACTACTCAGTCCAAAACATCTTTGTGTGTAGCTCCAATAAAAAGCACTATTTCTCAACTACATTAGTGTTGTGTATTAAGACCTCTCTGCATGCCACATTCTATTCCTTTTCGATTTATTGTCACCTGGGCAGGGCAAGCAGCATGACTAGAGGCACCCATTTTACAGCCTGAAAATTTTATTTTGGACAAACTGCACTGATTTGTTTGTACAAAAGCACATTTATGTTGTGGATGCCCAGTCCTTGTATTTTGTGAAGGGTTACTACTACTACTACTGTCCTTTTTTTATGTACAGGTAAAATCACCCTATTTGTTTGGGGACAAAGTGTCCTAGTTTAAAGGGTTAACTGCACTGTTATATTTTTGTAAAAATATGTAAAAGCCTATAAATATTCTTTAAAAAATTCTCTAAAACAATGGAAAATATTGCTAACAAAACACCCAAATCTCTCTCCACTTCAAAATCTGGGTCCTTTCTCTCCAAAAGCTCCTAAAACTCCACAGGATGTGACATCATAATTCATTGAAGCGCAATGAATAAAAATGCCTTAATACAGATATAATACACATAAGAACGCATTGCAAAAATTCTATAAATCGCAATGCTATTTTGTGCTTTTTTGGTTTTGTCATGTGATTGTAGCCTTAGGGACATATTTGTAAACGATCAAAATTTTTGCCATTTCGCTATCACAGGACATACAGTCCTATTTTCGCCATATAAGATTGTTCATTTTTGCTTTCATGGAAAAGTATCGCTGCGTTGAGTCTGATATTGCGGTGAAAAGAGAAATGGCTCTTTAGCGTCGCTCATTACCACACCAGAGAAGGTGACATTTCAGAGCAATTTTTGCAATTTTTTTGATTTAAAGCTATTTATAAATAGGTGAATTTTCGCCTTTTTGTCACCTTTTCTCCCTTTTGTTGCATTTTTTTGTAGTTTTAACAGAATTTTCTCCAAAAATCATTACTTACTGGAATGTTCCATTAACATGACTATTTCTTACACAGCACTATGGTATGTTCCCATATTAATGGAAATGGTTTGATAATTAGCTGCAGTTTGCTGAAAATAAACTATACTAAAAAAAAAAATTTCTATTAATAAAATGGAGAGTTTTACACTATTTATTATATCTTTTGCTGAAAAAAACACCACACGTTAGGCTATGTTTGAATAACAAAGATAGGTGTTCCGTGTGTATTAAACAATTTAATACTACTTTAAAAATCCACCAGGGAGTATTACCTATTTACCATCATATACGCTAAACTTAACCATTTGCCACATTTTCAGCATTATTAGTGCGACTTTTTGCTTTAACTTTATAAGAAAAGTTGAAAGTTTAAAACATTGTGGTGAAGTCTGGTGACAAAAAAAGCAAAAACAATGCCCCTTAATAAATATGTCCCTTAGACCCCCATTTGACTTTATTGGTAAATAAAAAAAAAAATCGGATGCTTTAAAAAAGTGATCTTAGGACCCATTGGCAGGCTAGATAAATGGCCACTTATGTGTTTTCGCCACCTTAGAGTTGGCGAATTTGAATGGCTGAACTTAACGCAATAAAACACTTTTCGCCATTTTATAAATATGCTTGAGCGGTTACCGCAGCGATGTATGGTGAAAAGCAAAATAGAGAAAAGTAGCGGTAATGACTTTTTACCACTGATTTTCACTGCTTTATAAATTGAGAAAAGTCCAAATTTGACAAAAAGGCATCGATAATGGAGGCGAAAAATTTAACAAACCTTTGTAAATATGCCCCTTTGTGTCAATATTGGTGTAGGAGTCCATAACGGAATATTGTAAACTTTTATTTTCCGGGAACTGTAATATTTTTCTCAGATAAGGAAACTGCCGATTTCCTAATTTAAATGGGTGTAATACATGTGCGTTAAAATGAAATAGTGACAGAATAACAGAAGCCACATTGAAACTGACAGCTAGATGGAATACTGTCAGTTCAGTTAGTTAGATGTACTATGGTAAAATTAATAGCAGTGTGGGCAATAAAGGAAAAAATTCAGACAATATATCAATGGAACACAAATAATAATTTCCCACTGTACAGTTACATATTAGATGTGTGCTAAAAACATGCCCTGAGTTTTGAAAATTATTTCGCACAAAGAGATCTTTGGGATAAACATTGTATCTGCCTTACAGCACTTTAACTGTTCATTAAAATAAAGTATTGTTTTCCTACACTGGGAACCAGCAGTGCAATGCAGGAAAATATTTTACTAAAGCAGGTCATTTGTCAGTTCCTCTGCCACTTATGCAATAAGGGGATTGCCTACTTCAGGGAAAGGGGTTTCTATCATTTGCACTGTTTAATGTCTGTGCAGGAATTACTCAAAAAGGCAAGTAATACATCATTTTAATCAGCAGCTTTTGGACTATAAGTCAACAAAATGCATTTTGGTCTGTAGATCCCCTTTAATATATACATATTAATCATTAGAAGGGCAAGGGATACAGCATTTTAATCAGTGGTTCCTGGGCTATAAGTCACCAAAATGTGCATTAACCTGTAGATCTCCTTTACATAAATATTTATATGATATGCATAGATATTGCTAGCAATTCAATGAATGTAGAGATTGCATCTAAACAATATTCAAGAGGAAAAAGACATATAAGTGAGAAATGTGGCAAATAAAAAAAAGAATGGAATTAGCATATGATGAACAGTAAATCAAAATGGAGAAGATTAAGTGATAATATCCCCAGGTGAAAGACATCTAATGAAAAATTGTTATATAAAGCATAAACAAAAAGGCTGAAGCCTGTGTCAACAGAATTATAGTGTCAAGAGTACAACTAAGGAGCTACATCATAGCATGCAGAGTTTGGCAGATAAGCATGAGTGGGGTTCTGCATGTATAAGTAACTCAGTTCATATAGAAATTTCTGGAATGTATTGAGTGTCAGCCCAAGGATAAAGTGGGGTAGATAAAGTCAAACTGCTGCATGTATAAACATTTATATACAGGGGGACAGGGGTTCTTAGGATGGCAACTTATATTTTAGACTTTTGTCTTAAATTAATTATCAAAAAAAACAAAGGACTTCAACCAAGTTTTAGCACAATAATGTGTCATTTTATTACAAAAAAGAAAAAAATATGAAAATGTTTTTTTCTTCTTTTCACAGGCTATGCTATGGGGATATCAAGTGTAGTTTTTCTCATTATTGACTTCTGCATTACCTTGTTACACTGAATAATTAATATACTTCTAGTGATTGATGACATGCAAAGCCTTGAATATTAGTTTATGAATCACAACCCACTTGTTTTAATATAATCATATTGAAAACATGTCAGAAACTGTTTCCCAAAAGATGGCAACAACCACTTTACTAAGAGCCGTACTAAGTGAGGAAAGTGCAGGAAGGATTTTTTTTAGCCTCGTTCATGAAGCAGTTCCTGAATCTTATCAGTTTTAATAAACATTCAGTTCTTTTTACAGAAAGGAGAAATTTGATGTTTCATTTGAAGGAGAATATTCAATACTAATCTGTTTCTGTCGCTAGTTTAAAATAAAGTTCTAACAACATTGTTATATTAGAAGTGATGGTACACTATTCCCTATAACTATTGAATAAAACAGACATTTTACTCTTTAAGGATAAGGGCCCTGTTATTAAAGACATAAAAAGGAACATTCCTACACTTAGACCATTTAAGGACATTGACTTTTTTAATGGAAATATTAGAAAATTGGCTCTCTGGCCAAATATCATTTAAATGCATATAAGTTATAGACTAATTCATGGATGTGAACCAAACTACCTCTTCCCATCCCTCCTCCCCAATAGAAAGTTTCTTTCTATTTGTTTTTGTCTTCTAGGTTTGTTGATGTTTCAATGTTAATAAATAAACAAAATATACAGGAGATTTGCTAGATTTTAAAGCATAAAACATGTTTAAAAAAATGCAATTAAGTGTTAAAGTCTCCATAAACATTTAAAAAAGATCTAAACCTTTTGTAATACCCTTCTGCTGTACCGAGGATTAAGAACCTAAAATGCAAGGTTCTCACTCCTGGGAGTACACCAGGCAGTTTACTAGGCAAGTGGGCCGACCTTTGGGAGGATGTGCTCTCCATGAACTGCCTCCTCCCAAAGGCAGTGCATCTCCTGGCTCACTATCCAAGGGGAGGGGAAAGACTGGTGTGAGGTGGCAGTGGTTCCTAGGAGGTAAAAATTCTAACTTCCTGCTGTACTCCCATTGGGGGAGCACAGCAGGAACAAATAGAACAAATAGAATTAGTTGCACTGCCAAAAAATGTCAATCACATTCACATTGGTATAGTATAAACTTTATTTTCACAACTACCTGTAAACAATGTAGCAGTTTGTATAATTTATATCATTCTCTTTAATATGCCCGTACTGTATTTTATTGTTGAAAATCATAATAAAACCATAATTAAAAAAAGAGTCCTTTAGAAATTTTAAAGCAATTAAGTGAATTTCAGCAGTGAAAAGGTAGAGAAATTGAATAATGAAATGATAATGGCTACAGAGGATTCTGAAACCACAGTGGTATCAAAGCAGTTTGTTTTTGTTGGAGGATTTGCTTCAGGGTTATGTTGAAGCCTGGATCACACTTGTCTCCCCCCCCCAATCTATTTAATTAAAATGTGTCCGGAAATGTGTGCAGCAGTGCATTTTTTTAGTGTCCTGGGTCAATCCGATCGGTTAAAAAAATCGTACCAGAAATGGACAAAAACATATCTAGTGTGAACGAGGCCTTAAAAAATGAGCTAGAATGACTTTCTAAGTAGTTATACAATGGGTTTGAAAGAAATATTAGCTTTTCAGATCTATTTACTTTTTAGAAATCATTTGTGGTTTGATAAATCATCATGTGGTTTTGCTAGGAATTTTGCTGTCTAGGCAATTAATCTATAAACTAAGATCTGTTGTTGGCTTTGTAAAATAACTTTTATTAATAGAAGGATAATTTGAATGCGCCTAGTGAAAACAAGGAGTTTTTCCACACTTGTGGAGAGATATGATTGATTTATTCAAATATGGTAATGGTTCATACAATAAACTCTTTTGGAGATGGTTTACCAATACAACACTTGGCAATTGCTCATTGGATAGTTTTAAAAATCTCATTGCCTGGACAATCTAAGTATTTTTTCAGTTCAGAATGGATTTTTACCCCTACTAGTACACATTGGATGTGCCCTCAGTGCAGTTTTGCCTTCCCGGATCAACTGTAATACTGACTGTGCATATGCGATTACCAGTAAATTCCAAGGGACATTGTTTTTTTATGCCTATAAAAATTATTTTATCCCACTTCTGATGAATGATCTCTGTTTGATTGGTCTTAACAACCAATCTCACTTCAATTATATTAGATCAGTAATATACATATTTATATCTGCAGCATATATTTGTGCTATCTGCAATTAAAGGGATGAGCAGGTTGATTACAAAGGTATATTTTGTTAATACGTAATAATTAATTAGCTCAACAAGATTAAAAACCTTATTTAGAGATACTGCATCGCCTCCCAGGTGCACCGCACAAAGTTTTAGACATTGCAAAGGCCTTGTAAAATAAGAGTAAAACCTATCCTACCTGATGTATTATGAATTTAGAATAATTTTAGCAGTAACGTAGTTAGCTTCTCCCGCTATGGGAGAAATTACATTTGCACTGTTGTCCAACTGAACTAACAAACTGCTGCCTACTTTGTTTTCTTTTATTTCCTAAAGGGGAGGAACAGCCACTCTGAATTCATATTTATTTAGATGCTAGCTGCCTGGTGGAAGCAGAGGACAGTCTGGGAGCTATAAAAAGTCTGCAAACTAGTTTGTATTAGTCCTTCTTTGTTAAGGGTTTATAGAAAGCAGTTTCAAATTGTGTTTATGCAATCCTATCATTTCCCACCATCTTGGTGAATAAGAGTACAAGAAGCACCTATATCTTTCTTTTAAAAAAAAATCTTCCTAATCTAACAATTTGCAAAACATCTAAATAATAGTTTAGCCATAAAAATGCCTAAAAGCTACACTACACTACTAAGAGATGTTCGTTTTATTGAAACACAGTCAACAAGGTCACTTGTGGCAATAATCTACTCATTAGAAGTGTAATCCATCACTCAAGTAATATCAATTTGGTGCCAGGGTTTTAATGCAGGTTTTACTAATCATTAATGTCAGTTTGTCAACTGCATAATGCACATGGGATTCTGGGTATGCATGATTTAGCAGGTGACCCTTGACCTCAGCTGAGTATGAAGCTTGCCTTAGAGGCAGAATCAAGGGGGGCAGTAAGCTGCTCTCACTCATGAACAATTGTTATGCCTAACAGCATGACTATCATTTTAAAAGGGAAAGGGGAAAAAAATCTCTGTGCTGAATAATTAAGGTCTGAAATTCACCTGAGATTTTAGGTTTCAGCAGAGAGAACTCTATTCACTATACAGCTATGATACGCAATCTAACTATGGCTGGGTTAATGTTGTTATTTTTACTAAAATAAACCTCATAATGACATTATTTAAAGAAGAAAGAAATAATGTATCTTTAGAGCTGTCCTTTCATTTTATTTTTATGTCTTCCTTTTATGTTCTTTTAAATCATCTTTTCTAGTACCACTAGAGCATTCCCTGACTGACATTTTAATACATATTATAGTCCGGTACTGTAAAGAGTGTTCAGCCATTTACGATAAAAGTAAACCTTGCTGCTATTAGCAAACTGCTCGCTGCTTATTCCAATTAGCATGGGTTATTTAATAATTTGCCAAACGTTGCATGCACCCTTGGGAATTGAATGAGGAACATAAAGACAACAATGAAGAAATCAAGATTAAGCACTAAAACATGTTGTTGGTATTAAAAAAAGGAATTAAGAGACATCATTTTATTGTTAAAATGGATTTGGCCTAAACCGAATGCAGCTTAATTTGCATGCTTTCTACTCACAAATGTCTAAAAAAATAATAAGCCTGCAGAAAAATATTAAATTATGCCGTAGGTATGGTTATGTTTTCTTGATTTTGTGCTGGATATATGCTAATAAGAAGCCAGTGGGATGAGATTCGAAAGCTTGCTACAACATACACTGCCTTGATATTCTCAATGGACAGTGGTGATTAGGAGCCTGCCTTGTACAATATCACAGTAATAATTCATTAACTAGCAATAATGAGTGATTCATAAGGATTACAGGCCTGTCTCCACTTGCAACAGCAGTCTGTTTCCCTTCCATTTTTTTTTTTTAAATCCTTTGTCAATTATTTTTCCCATCACCACATTTCTTTTTAGCAGCCCCCAGATGGTAAAAGCTTATCACGGAGCAACTGGAATAATTATAAGGTAAAAAAAAAAAAAGGACATCTGTACTAAAGGAGTGTCCGAACAAAGATTCTTTAAGAATCTCTAAAAATATTTAAGTATAAATGCATAAATGAATACATGAATGTGCTAACTGGCAAATCGCCAACTCGGCTTGCCTTTGATGACCTCACTAAGCTCTATTATAAACCGTAGTTAACATGTAAGGTAGTTCTAGATTTCTATTTATCTATTGAAATAAAGAAAAAAAACACATTGCATGTATTAAACTCTGAACTTCATTGAACATATTTACAAAGAGAGATTCAGAAGTAATAAAAAAAGGAATGTACAAAAAAACCAAAATGTATATATAAAAAAAAAAGCACTAAAATATATTATACACCGTGAGTGGTGTACAGTCTGCACTTTTTTGCTTTTAGAATAGTTTTATACCCCAAACTAATATTCTGGCTGCCTGGTTTTGGAATATATACAGGGATGTAAGGTAAAGGAATTACAACTGATACTAAAAAAACAAATAAGGTTATAATGCGACCGTATATACTCGAGTATAAGTCGATCCGACTATAAGTCGAGGCACTTATTTTTACCTGAAAAATTAGTAAAAACTGATTGACTCAAGTATAAGCAGAATACCCATACATGAATCCCATGCAGTAATAGCCAAATCCAGTACCAGTAACCCCCAATTCCTTGGCACTCCATTTATTTGAAAACTACAACTACCAGCATGCTTTGGTTGCTGGGAATTATAGTTTCTAAACATGTGGAGTGGCAAGGTTCAATAAACTTTTAATTAAGCTTACCATCATTTACAATTCTCCTGACCCCAATAGTTAAGTGTCACCTGAGAGTTGTAGTTTCAAGCTGTCACTTGCATTGAACTAGCAGCCATTTTTTGCCCCAAATTGAGAAGACCCATCAGATTTACAACATCCAGATAAGCAGTGACAGTGCTGAGTGAGTCTACCAGCCAGACTACAGGAAGGAGTGTAAAGGCAGATCAGCTCCTGTAACTTTCTTTGCAGATGAAGGATTTTTTAACACACCTACTGGTTACTATCTGCAATTGCAGCATTTGGATCTAAATTAGGACTTGACCCGAGTATAAGCCGAGGTTAGGTTTTCAGGCTAATTTTAAAGCCTAAAAATCTTGACTTATATTCGAGTATATATATGGTAAACATTTCATATAAAGGATTATTTTATGATTTGATTGGTTCTTTGATTTGCAACATAATTGGAAAGATAAACCATAATGAGAGTAGGTTTGTAATGTAATAAAAAAGCCACCTCTGTGAGACTTTTCCCTCCTCTTCAAGGAGCCACGCATCATCATCCTGCCAGAAGTCAGAGTATTATGCTAAAGTAACCACCCTTCTAAATAGATCCAAAACCTATACATTTCCTGAAACAGACCTCACCAGCATTTTCAGGGAAAAATCAATAGGCTGTCTTCTGAAAATGAAAAATCTATCTCTTACCTTGCACCATCACAAAATAAAACCATGCATGTATGAAATTCTCAAGGAAGACACCGCTCTAATTCCAATAGTCAGCAACATTAATTTAGTGACATTGCTTACTATCTGGCTTCTATCATAACCCTACTGGTTTGGCAAAACTATATATGAAATTTAGGACTCTAAAGATTTCTCAACAAACCGGGAGAAGTAAGTAATACTGTCCGCTACTGGCTCAAAAAAAGACTTAAACCCATGCTTCCCAATGTAATATCAGGTTAGTGTAAGTTTAACTGGTAATTTTAACTTTGTTGGTCCTGTACCATTTCCAATAATGTCAGAAGGCACCCTACGCAAAAACCATAGCATTAGTTTTTGCACTACTGTGTAGCATGAAAACTAACCTTCCCTGTTATACCAGATTACCATCCGGGCTCCAGCGATGCAGTATTTCTTGCTAAGTGATTACTGCATCACAAGAAGGTGAAACTAGAGGCAGAGATGGCTATGGCATCCTATTAAATCACATCTCATATTACATGTATACCCACTCCAGAGGCAATTAATGCTGTATGGAAACAGATAGGATGAGACAACACAGAACAGGAAATAAAAAACAGACCAAATATGCTCCTTGTTAGGCTTATAAAGTTACATACATACAGTAGTTTTGGAGGCTGCGTATAGACTTATGTCCATCTAGTACAACCTTTACAGCCTACTTCTGAACCCTGAAACACCATAAATGGAACAGACCCTGAAGATCCTTCATATAGCACTCAAAGCCCTATTAATCATATATAATCTGGCTTGCATTCCCTCTTGCAGACTTGCATTCATATGCCCAAACAGTTACATCACATATAATAAAATATAAACTTTATTGATAAACACCATATAAAAAATATGTAACATCTAAAAAATTCAGGGGCCCCTGATAGCAGCTACTGTATCTCCAAAAATGAGTCCCGACATCTCTGTGAGGTAAGTATCCCAACTGTGTATAATAAGCTATTTCAAAATCCCGCAAGTGAGTTCCGTAGTTCTTACTTGTCCCTCACTGGTACTAATCGGTATTCCCAATAACCGGAGCTACTTAGCTGTCCAAATTTCCTGCTTTCATAGTTAGTTTGGTTACTTCAGCGCCACCCTAATTGCCTGGTTCCATGCCTGGCAGTTGTAGATTTGGGAGCCCATCTCCATTTCACTCAATATACTTCTGAACCCTGCCTAACAGATGGCCAAAAAAACCTCAAACAGCGGGAAAGTGTGTGTGTGTGTGGGGGAAAATCCTTCCTTTCCAAATGGCAGACAATAAGAAAGGATTCCTGGATCAACGAGAACTATGGGATTGATGCTATTATGGTCGCAAAACAGCCAAATCAGTGTTAAAGGGCATCTAAAGCCTGAAATAAAGTCACCTTAGAAAGAACACCCCCCCTCCCAGTCCCTCACCTCTGCTCTGTGGCTCCACTTCCTGGTTGGGGCTGTCATTAAAGGCGCAACGTGATGTCACTCCCAAAGGCCTGACAGCCGCAACCATGTAGTAGTCCGGCTGTCAGCGCAGACAGAAAACTTTATTTTAGGGTGGATTTGCCCTTTAAAGTCATACTTATCTAAGTATTATCAGGTTAGAATGGGTTTTCCAGTGATTTTGTGTTGCCTTTTGGAATTATTGCAGCAGAGCCTATTCAATATAGGCAAATTTATGTTTTTCGCAACCATATAGAGCAAAACTTAATGCTTATGGATAGGGATGGCCGGTTCGCGGATCCGAACGAGGATTTATTTTCGTAAATTTTCAAAATTACGAGCATTTCTCGTATTTTCGAGGATATTTTTCATTTTAATGGGTCGAATTTAATGGGTCGGATTTTCTAATTTTCGAATTTTTTAGAAAATTTGCGGATCCTCGAGTGGACCGGATTTTGCGACGTTCGAACATCTCTACTTATGGAATGGAGAAGCAAATCGGCACATCTTACCTGACCGCAATACTGTGATGCATTAAGGCTTTGTACACATTTAGCACCAAAACGTAGCACATTGTGAACAAAGAGATTTACTGCATTGCGGGATCTTGGAAGGTTAGATGTGATGGTTCTACATCACCCAATATATGTATTAATACCTGTAATTTTAGAAACTTATCCAGCTTACTATTGAATTCAATGAACTTGCCATTACCACAGCTGCTGGAAGACAGTTCTACAGCTTTACTGTTCTCACTGTAAAGAAACATTTCCTAACCCGAAGATAAAACTTCTTTTCCTCTAAACAAAGAATGTCCATGAGTATTAAATGGTATATTTGCAAACAATTTACCAGAGAGCTTATTGTATGGCCCATTAATATATTTGCATAAAGTGATCATGTCCCCGTGCTTGATCTGCTTCTCCAGTATAAACAGCCCTGTCCACATAGTCAAGCCCTCATTTCCCCTTAATAATTCAGTTGCCCTTCTCTAAACCTTTTCCCTATTATAAACAGGGTTCCAAAACTGCACCGCATATTCCAAATGAGTATCTACCAACCATTTGTAAAGAGAATATTTTTCTCACTTGAATCTACATGCCTTTTTATACAAGACAGTTTCTTTCTTGCTCTAGCCATTAGACCCGACATAGAACTTTAGTCCACATAAATGAAGCTCCTACTACTCTCCTCTCCTACACAATTTTTTTGTTTTTTAGGTCCAACAGACTTTAGTTTATAAGTCATCCAAGTAGCACTGTATTAAAAGCCATTGCAAAATCTTAGTATACCACATCCCCAGCTATGCCTGAATCTAAATTATTACTCACATCTTCATTAAAATCAAGCAAGTTAGTTTGCTAATTTCTAATGAATCCATGCTGATTCCTATTTAGTTATAAGATCAGTTTTTGAGTCATAGTTCAGTATATGATCCTGCAACAAAGGTACTCATCACTGATATTAAACTTACAGGTCTATAGTTACCTGTACGACTACCATTTTCAAATATTGATGTTCCAATCCAGAGGCACAACTCTAAACAAAACAGTGAGTCTGAAAAAGCTAAGGGATAGCAGTCTAGGTAAAACTGAACTCTTAGGGCTGGTTTACACCATACAATCACTGTTGGCCGCAGCAAAAGTAGTTGCAGTTGTCAGACGATTGCCCGTGATTTATTGACATACTAGATCATCTGACATTGGTCACGGCAAAAACATGGCAGATATTTTGGCTTGACTGACCGATATGCAGAAATATCACTTAGTAAATGGTTTCTGTCACATACACTCTACTGAAGCTCGGAAACGAACCAATCCCATGCATGTGTCAGGATGCACATTGCGTGGCACCAAAAAAACTTCCATGCGAAAAACTAATACACAAAACACAAACAGCAATCTTATTTTAAAGCCTTTCTTGTTTTAAACGTCTTTTGTTTTTTAAGGTCTTTACAATGATGCCTTTAAAAAGATTTCATACTCACTCGAACACCACTAGAGGGAGCAGCACTGTAGCACCAATTGCCCCTTGTGCGGCGCTCCTCTCAATAACTCTAACAGGGCAATGCACCGAGCGCTCGGAACATCGCTACTTGGCGCTGTTCTATTCCGGCACTTTCAACGACAGCTATCAGCTGGCGTTAAAGTGCCGCAATAATATGCCGATTTCGGCATATAACATCACTTGCGGTGGCTGCGCTGTTAACTTTCGCGTTAGCCACGCAGCTGCCGCAAGGAAGAAGTTAAAGTCATGCTAACCGATATAACATCGGTTAACGCAACTTTAACTTCAAATCAGGAGCGATGCGCCCGTTGGTGCATCGCCCTGTAAATGCGGGACATCATAGAGATATATTGTACAGAGACATTTCGTCCTGTGCAAGATTTTTAAACTGTTTCATGGTCGCAGCGTCCCGAAAGCAGATATATAAGGAGAGGTTCAAAAACAAAAAAACAATTAGCGAAGGGAAAAAAAAATAGCCTGAAATCAACTGAAAATAAGCTCCTTAATAAGGATAATTTCTATTAACAAAAAATAACTGTACTATGTGATCCCCAGTGTCCTCTATTGCCAATGGTTCATCTATTTGGATGACTCCCACCACCCACTGGAAAACAATTTAGGGGCAATTAGAGCTTAGTTGGGAATCACACTAGAAATAATACAACTCCCTGGGCTTTATTCTTACAGCAGAAAAGGACTATGATTGTTTTCTGGGAAATAGGACATTTTAACAATTGTAATTTTTCATTTAAATTTAAACATAGGATTTGGTACATTTTTGCTTACTCAATCATGGAGTCTTAAGCCTTGAATACAAGCATCAATGATCGTCAAAGACCAACGACCGTCGACTATTGTCGGCTTTTTCCGGCGATCAGCCTGGCGGATTTGTTCTGCCGATTATCATATATTTGTGCATGGTCGGCAGATTATCGTTAACGTTCTAAAAATCAGATGCTAATTATTCAACCTTTTCTCCCAAACCAAAGTCAATACTTCAACGGGCATTAAATAGTTGTGTTAAATCTTGCGCAAAACCAATATTGAATTTGGTGCACCGGCTGTGTGGGTCTTTTGTGATCCCCTTGTAGCTGGTGCAATGAAGGGGTTAAAGTCACGCTAACCGAAGTTGAATTAGTTAGCGTGACTTTCACCCCATTAAAGAGCTTAGTGGCTGTGGGTAAATGAGGCACATTCAGGGTTATTCAATAAAAGTTCCTATCGTTAAAAATGGTGCTAATTTTGCCCCAACCAATCAAATGTTAGCTTTCAAATGTTACATAATATCTAATTGGTTGGGGCAAAATTAGCACCATTTTTAACAATAAGAACTTTTATTGAATCTCATATTGTTTTTTTGCATCTTTTTTTGCTGCTTATCCTATTCTTCCATAGTTTGGTATTATGAGTGCAGTTTTAACTTGATGGACATGTTTCTTTGTTCAATCTTGACAACTATATTACCACTTGTCTATAAATCAATAGTATTGTTGTTGCCTATTTTCTGCCTAATTTTTTCTGGTCATCATTAGCTGGTGATTCTCTATTCATGAATGGAGAGAGGAACGACTGATAAATCTGATCTTGCAGTTCAAAGAATTTGCTTTTGCAGTTGCTATTTTATGGTATGATTGGGTGCAAACATCCACAATTACTGTTTATTAGCAACCCATTTTGTAATAAGACAGGGTAATTCTAATTAAGTAAACTATTCATGTCTGGAGAGGCTTAGAAATCCAATCCTAACTATAAAAAACCACAATGATAAGAGTGTTAACTTTTCTAAAAATTTTTGTATATTATTCAGGTGCTCATCAGATGTAGAATCACCTGAAGGTTTACTTAAAGAACAAAAAATATATACAGTGCATACCTCAAACTGTTTTGACTGGGTAATCTTCGCCTCGGCTGACCATTTGCCCCTAACGAGCTGTCGGCCGCAGGCTGAATCAGTTGTGGCAAAAGTACCCGTGTCTGACAGTTTTCTGCAACCAATTGCACGGTCCAATTAAAGATAACACTATTGGCCATGATTTACCGGCATGTCTAATCATTGGTCGTGGCTGAGCTCTAAATCCCTATCAATTTTTTGGGCCGATCGACCAATAAAAATAAATCAGTTGGTTGGCCCAAAAATTGCTTAAGGCTGGGTACACACATCCAATAATTCAGCTCAGCAAATTGACATTTTAGTGTATCAGTCGGTTGGGGTGAAATATTGGATAGTTTCTTTGGCTGTACGCAACTGACCGCTGACCGTTCATTTGTTGATTCGAATGAACAAACAATCTGCTGCGTTGCTAAAAAACGACTGATCATGCGGTCCTCTACCATGACCTACAGGTCTGAAGTGCCAAATGATCGATCGGACAAAGGATTGGAAGATGTGTACCCACCTTTACTTCATTGCTCTCTTAAGACAAGAAAGAGTAAGTGTGCTAGATTTGCTTATAGTTGTTAAAACTTAACCCTCCTTCTTTGTCTTTACAACAGGGCCGTTTTCAGGCATAGGCCACCTAGGCAAAGAGCTAGGGTGCCTATGTTAAATCAGGGCACCCAGTGTTCTCCCAAGCATCTCCCTGTTAGCTTTTACTTGCTGTGTTCGACCTGCTCTCCTTGGTCAGCTGTAATTTATAACATTGTAGTGAGTACAGAGCCTGAACTCAGCTAACTCTACTTGGAAACAATGTTGCAAATGAACTGAAGGTGAAGGAAGGAGGGGGGAGGATGAGCTCAGCTAAAAGAACTGAGGAGAACAATTTTAAAATGTCAGGTAAAAGCTTCTGCAAACTTTATACCAGTGGCCCCTGTGACTAGCATCCATGAGATCCATATCCCTGCCTCTTTCTTCCTTCCATCCAACTCTCCAATTAAAACTTAGAGTGGGGGAGGAGTGAACAATTCAATGGAGGAGACATGGAAAGCAGGTACATCAGTGAGATTCAATAAAAGTTCTTATAGTTTAAAATGGTGCTAATTTTTCCCCAACCAATCAGATCTTATTTAACATTTGAAAGCTAACATCTGATTGTTTGGGGCAAAATTAGCACCATTTTAAACGATAAGAACTTTTATTGAATAACCCTGTATATATCATGTCAGTGCTGGCAGCTGAAAGGGTTAATGCCAATACTCTAGGAAAGTGCTTGCTGGCACTGAAGGGTTAATGGCAATACTCTGCTGGCACTGAAAGTGGTAATCACAATATTCTGAGGAAGTCTGCTGTCACTGAAAGGTTAATGTCAATATTCTGGGAAAGTGCTGGCATTGAAAGTGTTATGTACAATACTCTTAGAGGGTTTGGCCACTCTACTGCAATTTTTAGCTCAATAGGATTGTGATCTGATCACGCTAGGGCACCAAGATGGCTAGAAACCGCCCTGCTTTACAGAGAAGGAAAAGATCAGTCTGATATTGATTTTGAACAAAAGATTCATAAACCAGAAGCAAGAAATAAATTGTTCTAGTGGAAACAATATGGCCATTGCTACTAAAACCACTTGTGCAGCCAGAAAATTCTCCTTACACAGGTTTATTTTTATTTTTTTTTCACCATTTCTAACATGGCAATACAACATTTCCCCCCCTCTCTTTTCCAATCTAGGCATCTTGGAACAGCTGGTTACCAGGTAACTCTCAATAAATTAATGATAACCACACAGTATGGGGTTAGCAAAAACCCGATATTTGTGTTATTAGAGAGAAATGAGCAAAATAAAAGAAATGAGGAAAATAAAAGTTTTTTTATTTTGCTTATTGTCTTGTAAACTATTGTAATTGTGTTTACATTTTGAACAAATTAAAACAATGTGGTCTGGATTTACTTCTTTATAAGTCACTAGCAAAATGGGATTGTTAATTCTGAGTTTTTATCAAGTGTACACATTTCATTATTTACTGTAGGTCTGATATTCCTGAGTAATGTAACCGGTGTGTTTGAGATATTGGGTATGATAGAAATATATGCACATGTATTGCCTCTATATGTCATGCAGTACACTGACACTCTAAATTTTCCACCCAATGATTAGGCCGTACATTTATTAATTTACGCAGGTTTGTATTTTTTAAATAAATTTAGCAGTTAGGACAGTCTATTGTGCTTTGGAAAATGTGTAGCAATAAAGCATACATGGACAAAGTCATACAAATAAATAATTATTAATAATTTGCACACATTTGCTGGTATTTTCAATATTTGGAAGAACAGGACTCATTCAGGACTCATTCTTTGTGATGATTAAATGAATAAAACAATAAAACTTACATAAATAGAAAATCTGAAAAAAAAACCCTCTATTCTTTATTTTATTATACATTGTGATAAATGAAAAAGAGAACAATAAAAAGGAGGCCGTTAAATGAAGGACATTTGTGCAGGACAATACATCATTGTCACACAAAGATTAAACTTTATTGTTTCTTTTCAACATGGAATTCAAGGTGAGCAGAAATGTCTTGAAATGCAAAATAGTTTGACAGATGAAGTGTACTAAATATGAAATCAATGTAAAGACATCAATTTTAGAGGCAAAACAGGACAATTCTAAACCTTTTTTGGTTTTTTTTTTGCAGTTCAGAGAATTTGCTTTTGCAGTTTCTATTTTATGGTACGATTGGGTGTAAAACATCCACACACAAAAATGTGCTAATTAAGTTAGTCTGCTAAAACAATATATGTATTTTACAATAATTTAAAGGGTATCTCCCCTTCCTGCCCAAAAAATGCTGACAGATTTCAGTATGTGGTGGCAACAGACCTTCCATACGCTGTATGAACGGTGTGTTTCAATGGCATGCAAGGAATGATTGAATACCAGCGTTTTTTCAACCTATACGCCTTTCTGATATTAGGCAATGGCAAGGTTAATGATATTTCAAAAAACAACTGGAATGTACGGACAGGAGAAATGTAAAAGAACAGAAAAAAGACCAATTAAGCTGGAGGTTTGTTGAAAGTTACCAGTTGGGAACCAATAAAAAATATGAACACACAGAAATCATTTATTAAAATTTGTGTTAGACATATACAATGGTAATTAAGGTATAGCTACCCTATTAATAACTTTGTCAAGAGTTCATTTTAGTTGGAACAGAATCCAATGGCCTTGGCCACCTAGAAAGTAAAAATAAACTAATGAATGAATTAGTTAGAGGAGGTATAGAAAATGAGCATGCAAGATTCATTTGAATTTACTTGGTTTTAAAATCAGTATCTGCAATCCTAGATTCTTTTGCACTTTAGATATAATAAGGACTAAGTAGTTCCTCCCACCCTAAAACCTTTCTTCTAACAGACCCCAGCACCAAACTCAAGATATTCTCTGTGACCCTTGGCTCAATCTCCCTTGCTTGATCAATTATAGTGAATTTAATTCTAGTTTTTACAGTTGCAACTGGTGGTGTATCGCCCTTTATGTGTTATAGTAAAGTGAACATTAATTAATGGCTACAGTTGAAATGAAAATTAATTTAATAGCTAATAAAGTAAAAATGCTTTTACAGTGTTTCCTGCTCACTGTTATTTTTTTAAAAACATGTTTAGATTCCCTATAATTATCCATTCAATAGTGGAAATAACATTTTTAAAACATTAGCTCATAATAGTACATTTCCCAAGTTGTCATGTATGGAACTGTTCCAAGATTTCCCCCCCAAAATATAATACACATTGTGCAACTAGAACATCTGCTAAAAATCGAAACTGAGCATATTACTCTGAGGACAATACACACATACAGAGATGGGGAAACAGAATACAGTTTATAAAATGTTTTGACAGTGATACACTAAAACAATTATTTTGAACTTATTATTGACAGTAAAAGCATGTACTACAACTGTCAACAAGCAGGGAATCTGCCTTAACTAAAACAATAATTTGCAAAGAAGCTTTTTAGGAAGCAGAAATAACACGTATCACAACGTTTCGAGGGTTACATGCCCCCTTCTTCAGGTTAACTGAAGAAGGGGGCATGTAACCCTCTAAATGTTGTGATATGTGTGGTATGTTGTCTTCAATAAATTAGGTTTCTTTTGGAGTGCAACCCAAACTTTTGCGTGGAACTTTCTGAGATTTTAGCTTTCCTTAGGTTAGCTAGTTAAGTTATAGTTAAGTCCTTTTTGTAGCATTATACCAGTGCCATAATGTTGCAGTTATTCTATTTTACTAGTATTTGTTATCTATGGAGTGTCAGAGTGGCCCACAGCACCTGTGAGCGGGAAGGGCTTAGGCACCTGTGAGTGGGCGGGGCTTAGGCACCCGTGAGTGGGCGGGGCTTAGACACAGACCATGGGGTCCATGAGTGGGAGGGACCAGGGGGGCTTTAAAGGGGAGGAGACATAGGGCAGATTGACTGACAGGTTTCAGAGCAGGAAGGAGGAAGTGCAGGGGACCTGGTGATGCTGCTGCCATATCACACACAAAAATTTAAATATCTTCAAAATTATGCAAAATAAACAATGGAAATACAATAGAAACTCTCAGGAGAGCAATTCCTATCAATTTACCTGAAGTCATTTTTGGACCACAGTTCCTCTTTAACCACTCTAGAATTGCACTCAGATTCAGAAGCCTGGAATTCAGTGAGTGTTTGCTGGGAAAGTCCTGTTTAAACACTGGCAAAAGTATAATTTTGAATTTCTCCTAACAAAAATATGCAACATTAGTAAGCATAGCAGTTTCTCCATGGCCGGCCAAGTTCTGCCTGAAAAATAAAAAAGCAAAAATAAAATAGAATAAAATCCTGTAAACAAATACATTCCATATGTAATTTAATGCATCCAGCCTAATAAAGCATTGTGGTGGGATACCGTATATACTTGAGTATAAGTCGAATTTTTCAGGCTTTAAAATCAGACTGAAAACCTAACCTCGACTTATACTCGAGTCAAGTCCTAATTTAGATCCAAATTCTGCATTACAGATAGTAAACCGTGTATAGAAAGTTACAGGACTGATCTGGCCCTACACTTCTGCTTCCTGTATTCTGCCTGCGACTCACTCCGCACTGTCACTGGATGCTGTAAATCTGATGTCTCCTCAGTTTGGGGCAAAAACAGCTGCTAGTTCAGTGCAAATGACCGTTGAAACTACAACCCTCAGGTGACATTTTTAACTATTGGGGTCAGAGAATCCTTTACTATATGGGGTCAGAGTTCCTTACTATATGGGGTGTAGAGGGCCCTTTACTATATGGGGTTCAGGAGAATTGTAAATGATGGTAAGCTTATTTAAAGTTTACTGAACCTTGCCACTCCACATGTTTAGAAACTGAAACTCCAGCAACAAAGCATGTTTCCAACATCTGGAGTGCCAAAATTGGAGGTTACTGGTACTGGATTTGGCTATTACTGTATGGGATTATGTATGGGAATTCTGCTGTCCATTTAAAGGGCAACTAAAGCCAAAACAACACAGAATCAGAAGGCAGTAGTGGTGATAATTTCTACCCTCGACTTATACTCGAGTCAATCAGTTTTTACAAATTTTTCGGGTAAAAATAGGTACCTCAACTTATACTCGGATCGACTTATACTCGAGTATATACGGTAATAGTATCTTATCTAAGGCAGGAAATAGTAATTTAGGCAAATCTCATTCACTCCCCTGTGAGCCTCTGCTTAACCTGGAGGATTTCTGGTCTGTTTTATAATTTGGTAACCTTACTTCCCCCAGTTCACTGATCCAAAAGTCAGTGTTCTCTCCCCTCTCTATAGCACCAAAGCATCCAAATGCATCCGATTAAATTCTTTATTTCAATAGGGCATCTGTCTTTTTTAGCCTTTTGTTTTGGCTTTGTACACAGGGTCCAATGATTCCTTCAGACAGATTACTAATCAGTAAGGCTACATACCAGAGGATTCTTCATCCCGGCCAACAGTTTGCCACAACCAGTCGAGTGGTCCATAGTAGACTGCACAATCGGCTGTGATTTACTGGCATGTTATATCGGGCGTTCGTCTGATCTTAACGAATGGGTGACCTTTATTGGTTGCTCCATCCCGCAAAGTTTTTCCGACTGACTTATACAAGGAAGACTGAAAAATCTGCTTGTGTTTAAAGATGTTTGAAACTGTTGAGTTTCGTTACATTTTTGAATTTCGAAAATTCGAGTTTTTAATTTTTGAAAATCGTCTACTTTCGATTTTTGGTAATTGTCTACTTTCGATTTTTGAAAATTGTGTATTTTCGAAAATCATTTACTTTTGATTTTCAATTTTTGAAAATCGTCTACTTTCGATTTTCGAAAATTAGCTACTTTCGATTTTCGAAAATCGTCTACTTTCGATTTTTGAAAATTGTCTACTTTCGATTTTTGATATACAAAAATCAAAAATGTGAAAAATCCGGGTTCCATGAAATTTGAGAGTTCCGTAAGTTTCGTCGAGACTTTGAAACCCTCAGATTCGATTCGAAACTGAGTTCTATTAGAAACCACATTATATCTCTACTTGTCTTTACCCAACCTAAGCCCAATCGGTAGTCTGTCTGATGGGAATTAAAGTGGTACTGTCAATACCGTCGGCACAACTGATCTTATTCAAAACCATGTGATCGAGCAAAAAGTTCTGCTGCATCCACAGCAAATATATTTAAGCCTCATTACATTTTTGTGTTGGACCAAAAAGGTGTAATACTCAAGATTAGATTTAAAGAGAATCATTAAATCTAAATGAAATCTAAATAAACAAATGTCACCTTTCTTCCATATATTAGATCAAATAACATCATTAAAAAAATCAGTGCAAAATCTACTCATTAATTTCACAAGAATGGTAATTAATGGGAAATTACTGCCAAACTATTGTGCAATTAAAATTCAGTCTATTTTTCATGTAAACCTAGACAGTAGCTTTTTTCTTTGCTATTATGTGACAAATCCTCTGTTGGAAAGTTCATGATTTTTTACAAGCATAACGCATAAAATAAGCCATCTGGCTTACTTAAAACATGAAAGATTAACATGATATACAGTATGAAGGCTTTCCATTCAAGTGCAAATGTCCCAGAGCAGAACTCTCATAGAGAAAGCTGTCATTTAGTAGACTAGACATTTAACAAATTCAGAGCTTCAACTGAACAACAAACATCTTGGATACCACAGAGCCCTTAAAAGGCGATTGGTTCAGGAAAGTTACACACATTATCTCAGTATTCCAAATAGTATTAGCTGACATTGATTTTAACATGCATGTCCAACCCAAGCAATAAAATTAGTCAATAACAAAAATGTTTTCCTAATTAGTTTGGAATTATAGCTCTTGGCTGATTTAGCAAACTGTGTGAAATTTTGTTGCAGATTTTCATGCAGAGAAGCCTATAATGCAGTATTTCTCAACCTTTATATCCTTGTGAAACCCAGGGGTAACCTTATATATAAAATATTATGGGCCTCATTTACCCAGAGCTGCAAATTGCTCCAGGCAAATATGGCTTCCAATATTTAATACTGGATTTGCACCTGGTGGTAAATCCCTAAAGGGATTTTACCCCAGTGCCACTTTAAGGCCAGTCATTAGCTAGTGCCATGTATTGGTCAGTCAGAAATATTGCATGGTGTGGGTGTCTGCTACCGATCTTGGTCTCCTGTTCTTCTGGATCGGATGAACAGGTAATCAGACCTGCTGGTAAATTACGTCTGATCTGGCAGTTACCTAAGGGACTGCATGATCAGTCAAGCAAACTTGTGGCCGCAGTCACTATTGCCGTGACAAACATCATTTGTCCTGGGTGAGTGCTCGCTAGTATCGAACGTTCGGTAGAGACAAAAAGTCCCCTTGTGTATACCCACCTTTAGGCTGTGTACACACCATGCAAAAATAGTTCAGTGTATCAGTCGATCAGGCAGAAAATATTTCATGGCTTTTTGCCAGCCTGCAAATCGGTTGAATGGACGAGTTGGGAAACCACCGAACTGTCGGCTGTGGCTACTTTCATCCTGTCGGACCAGTTGGAAGTGCCAAATGATCGATCAGGATGAAGGATCTAACTTTAAGCACTAAAGTTAAGGATTTTTCATTCACAGTGTAATTTGTAGGCCAATTCAAACCCAGAGATTATTATACTTACCTTTTTCTCAGCAGCCCCTGTAACAATGCATTCCTTCTGATCTCCATTCTCCACTAGAGAGTGACTGACAGGCTCTAAAGGTTCGTACACACGTGCGATTGCGGGTCCCGACCCGCGGTGCTTGATGTGTATGACCGTTCTTTTCGGGCGATAATTGGCCCATGTGTGGGCTGTTTAAAGGCCGAAACGGACGTTCGGTCAGGGATCGCCGAACGACCAACTTGGCGGATCTCCGAATGAACGTCCGTTTCGGGCCAATAAACGTCCCACACACGGGTGTACGAACCTTTACTTTCTCTGCAGGCTTAATGGGCTCTTCAAGAGCCCACGCAGCTGCAGATGAGGTTGGTGTGTTGGTTAAGATTAGCAAAACAAGTACTGGATTGAAAGCATGCAAAAACACAGACACATATGTGCTAATATGTGCTACTATGTATAGATAAGGATGAGGCAAAGTCATATTTTTTTAGTTTACATTACATACAGAAATGATCTCTAGGCAAGTAGTTTGAAAACTTGTGCAGAGGTAGTTGAGTCTTTCCTTTTATAAGCAGAACATAAATTAATCTGTACAGGATAAGACAAATTGTCAACCTTTGTCATTACCTTTAGGATCAATATCTAAAAAGCATTGATGCACACTTCACATTTCCTTCATTTTTATAATAATTTATGTTGCATATAACTGTTGGGATGAAGTCAACAGAATTAGATAAAATCCACAAAACAGATTTGTCAATAAATACAATGAAAGGGAATCTGTGAAATACTAGAATACTGAATAATATTGTGAAAAAAAACATAGGTCAACTGCCATGGTCCTTAGGTAGCCATAAAATAGGGGAACTTGATCACCAACAAAACAAAAGAAAAATAGGCCCCAGACAAAGTAAACAAGTGAATCCTTTACAAATTGTGAGACTGAGCACTAAACAGATAGAAGGTTACAATAAGCTTACTTTAATAAAAAACATCATTTAATATAATTGGGTGTTCTATATATACAGCTTAATGTTATTGTCCACTGTTCTGATGTATTCTCGTAGGACAATCACAATAAAAGCTTTTTTTTAAATACAGTTACTGTAACCTTTTACATGTTTATGTCGCTATAAAACTTTTTGCTTCAGGATTTATTAAAAAGCATTAAAAAAATTCTGGGAAATCATTTTTATTCTAGGGTCTTTCTCTATTTACCTGGTTTAAACAGATTAGTATTGAGCCATTTAGAGTATTTTGTAGAAAAACATCAAGATCACCCCTTTGAAGTGAAACTGCGGTCTCCATACCTGGATAATAATATATATATATATATATATATAAAAAGATAATCAATGCACATTCCTAGGCCCCATACATATCATATTATGCCACACTGGCATACTTTATAAACAAAGGGGTTTTAGTATACATTACTGTGATCACATGAATGAAAAGCCTTATATATATATATATACCCTGATGACAGCCCATTAGCCTCGGGCTAAACGCATCATGTATCTGACCATGTTGTTTAATAAACCTTGCTGTTAAGTCCTTGGAGTGCCCGTTCTCTTCTTATTGCATTTACTTACTTTAACTGTGGCACCCAGGCAGCTGAGAGTGGACCGGAGTGCATCGCAGAAACCTTTGTCACTTATATATATATATAAATAGAACTGTTTTCTATCTCTTAAATGAGCACCTTGTCGCTTTCTTAATTCTAAGCAAGCAGTCAATAAAAGGTTGGGTTAAACAGGTAATGCAGCATTGTGAGACTTTACCTGTTCTTTTAGCACTGCCCCTCTCCTTTTACAGTGTAAGGGTTTGTGGTTTGGGGTCACTTTTCATCTTGACACTGAATTTACGAGGGATAAATGGAAACAAATGTTAATAATTTCTTCAATCTGACTTTTGTGTTCTTTAAGGGAAAAAAAATTAACAAGAAAGTAATATTTCTAAAGAAACAGTGTACATGGGTCTCTGTTAGATAAAATTAATTTTGGCCTTTGCCTCTCCTTTTAGCTGTCTTTTAGCAAAGGGCTCTGAAGAATGTGACATTTAAATGATAAATAAAAGGGTCTAGCTGGATATTCTAGATTTTTTAAAACTTCTCTTTAGAAATTGGCCTAAACAAGTGCAAATAATATTTTTTTCCCCTCAAGCAAACCTTTGATATAACTAAGATTTTTAGGCCGTAACCTAATAAACTCCTAAACAGCTGATTGTGTTTTTATCAAATAAAATTGCCTTGACTCTACTAGGAATTCTTCTATATCGCAAACATCTTTTCCCATATTAGGTTAGTTTATCTGAAATGAGCACGGAGGTCTGACAGTGTAGCAAGTATTTTAATTCAGTGTATTATGTTTTGTCTTTTTTATTATGATTAAATAGCATGTCATAATATTTGTTGAATGTGGATTAATAATGTTAGCTACTTTATTGCAGAGACAAAATTGATTTCATACATAAACATAAGGTAAGGATTACCATTTATCTAGTGCTTGATTATTAAACATTCAGAGAAAGGTTTAATGTGAATTTATTATATTGGATATAATATAACTTGCAACACCCAAATAGGTTAACACTGGGACATAATCAGTGAGGAGTGTGATTATGCAGGTGCAATTCATAGGGTATTTTTAGGGCTTTCAACTAAGTTTAAGTTATTTTTTTGTAAATTTTTTGTGTGTGTGATTTTAAGTTCTGGTAAACTGATAAGCAAATCATTACTGATGGAGGGATCCTAGTCATGTAGGATTTTAGAATGGGTATTGTAGATATTTTGCTTAAATGGTTATTTCCATATTTAAAATATACATATATTATTGCACCCATCTAGCTAGTATATGGCATTTTGTATCTTGACTAAAAAAAATCTTTGTGCTGCCATAGCAACAGATTTGATTTTGAGCTTCACCTTTTGCAGAAACTAGTCATAGGTTCAATCCACCCTTGGCTACATTTCCATGTACGTTGTAATTTTTCCCTCATGGTACTGTGGCTTCCCCCATATTTATGACAACACATTTATTAGTTGTGAAGGTTACAGAAGGTACATAGGGGGTCATTCATCGAGAGGAGTATCTTGGATATTGGTGGAAAGCCGTGAAAAACTATTTTGCAGCAAATAGTGCTGAATTGCATTTTATTTTCAATAGTGCACTGTTTTTCTGCATCACGCAAAAGAAATCTATTCAATATCTTTCATTTTGTGATAAGGACTCTCAGTGAACGACCCCCAATAAATGTAAGCTCTGTGCATAACATTAGATATATAATTCTAATGTACACAATTTCGAACACAAAGCATTAATACAATTTTATTATACACAGAACACCTTTATCAGCACAATAGATGCCCCTGTGAAGGTGATCTGTGTAGTACCAAAACATTGATAAGCTGAGTGCTAGGAAATCATGCACATTGGAATATGATAGCAGGATGAGGTCCCTGTAAACCTTAAAGCACCTGAGAAATGAGGAACAGATAAATACAGAATGAAAAACAGAATTGAGGATAAACAAATTGTAAAGCTAAGATTTAAAGGACATGTCCACCCCCAAAACTATAATCCCCCCACTACTGGCCCCATCATGTAGTAATAAAATCCTTACCTTACATCCCAGCCCCAAATGGTTCTCCTGTAATCCCCCCTTAAAGTCCCAAAAACTGGCCACCATGAGGATAGCAGAGTCCATATAGGATTCTGCCTCCTGTCTATCCTCCGATAGAAGTTTGGCATGCGTACTGTAGCAGTCCATGTACCCCCAGTCCCAACCGCAATAATTATATTTACAGAAAGTCCCCCCAATCATTACTTACCTTACCTCTCTCCTTTGCCGTTCTGAGCAGCCGGCAGCCATGTCCGTGATTGGCTGCCTCTTAGCCAATCACAGACGAGGCTGCCGGTCCCGCCCCCTACTTGCAGTTCCGTGCAAGTAGAGGGCCGGGGCATTGCGGCGAAGGAGAGAGGTAAGGTGAGTAATGAACGGGTTATTCTTTCTGAGAATATAATTATAGTGGTTGGGGCTGGGGGAACATGGACTATAATATACTAAAAGTTTCTATAAAGGGTGGACATGCCCTTTAATGTTCTCTATTATTTAATACTTCTTTTATGCTTATTATAAACTTCTTCCCTAGAGGAACTGTATAAATAAAAGTACATTTTCTAAATGAATAACTTAGTAGGGCTGCATGAGTTTCATTCAACAACAACAACCAAAAAAAATAAAATAGATTTATGTTTTTTTGTAGTCCACAGTCATTGTAGCCATTCCTTTTAGGAGTCAGAAAGCATTCCACATTTTTTTTAGCACTGGTGAGATTCCAATAATAATACATAATTTGAAAAATGTTTTATTAATTCAATTGAAATATTAATTGTTCTCAAAGTCACATACAGCTGCTGCGCTGCTATTAATACACAGCTAAACAGGTGGTATAGGGATAAAGTTCCCTGTTATGATTAGAGTTACCCATATTCATTTATCTACATTCCACATCAATTTTCCTTTGCCTCTAGTCATTTTGACTAGATTTCTATGTGCATATTCTATGTCTAATAGGATCTATGGTCAATTTCCCCCATTTCTGTTAAAATCGAGGTAGTTCCAGCTAGTTGTTTGTTAAAGAATGATTTTTTTAATGAAAAAAAAAGATAATTGTGTAACTATGGGCATATCTATAATGGGTTATTATGTTTGTGTTAGTGTAGGATTTGCATATTACACTTAAGGAGATAGTTTAGTGGGAAAAACTGTTTTAAAATTAAATATTCATATTGTGCATACCTAGATATTCTACATATTTATAGATATGAATATGAATGAATACAGTTGCTTTTTGTAACCTTTCAAATGGATGTTTCCATTCCTCTTGTGCTAGAAGTACTAGTAATAAAACACCACTGATGATGTAGTGAGACCATTAAAACATAGCATATTTACAGGTCTAGTTATATCACTGGTATAATGATTTATGCATAAATGTTTAGCATTAACCCTTTTCTTGTAGGAGACCACACTGATAGGCCATGAAATGGGAAATTTGTTCAGGTAACAATGTTTTAAAACTTATGGACACATGGCACTTTTATTTACCCAGATAAAAAGACTTTGAGTGAACTGCTAACAAAATCTCCTAAGGATTCTAACAGGGAGATTCAGGGCTAAAGTCCAGAGTTCGATTCCACCCTTGGGCACATCTGTATGTTCTCCCCTTGCTTGTGTGGGTTTCCTCTGGTCTCTCTGGTTTCCCCCACAATCATAAAGACATACTGATAGGTTGTATGTGTCAAATAAATGTGCTTAGATTGTAAGCTCTTCAGGGAAGGGCCTGGTGTTAATGTATCCATGTAATTAGAAAGTGCTACAGAAGATGTTGGTGCCATATAAATCCACAATAATTATTATTATTGTGGATTTATATAGCGCCATCATCTTCCGTAGCGCTTGGATACATGGATTCATTCACATCAAGCCCTGCCCCAAAAAGCTTACAATCTAAGCAATAACAATAATGATCTCTATGTAAGAACCCCCTGGGATTGTATGGAACACAGAGCCAGGGGCAGGTGATTGGTTGAGTGGAGGGATGTGGTTTGAGCTCACTGGTGATGTAATTTCCTGTAATTAGATGCTTTTAAGTATAACCAATTATATGTGTAATCACTTATACATTGCACACTTAAAAATGGTTCTTGGTTCATTAAATAAAGTGCATGGGTCATTAAATAAAGCAGCCTTAACAGCAGAATCTATACAAGTGATTACTTTTTACCTGTCATCTTATCTATTACCATTTGCCATGCCTATCAGTGGAAGGCCCATTGGTAGAAGCTAGAGACCGAACTGGAAAGCAGATACTGAAACTGATTATTTTATATATATATATATGTTCCAAATATTATATTCATTTTTGAAAAATCAATTGCTTTTAAATCGCTGCTATGATCAGTAATGAACTATCATTTTAGGCTGTTCTTCGCAGGATGCTCCTTGGAATGTTTTCACCTTATTGATTGTTGGATGGGTCAAATATGTTCAGATCTTTACAGAGCAACTGAATTGCCCCAGAGGCGAAAAGTACCAAGGTGAAGATCATAACGGGCATTATTTGGGGTCCTACATATCAGAAGTCAGAACTTTAGAAGCATTTATGTATGGAAAAATAACTTTATGGGCAGATTAAGGTTAGTGGAATGAGAAAATATTCCTTTAATAAATGCAATTAAATGCCTCTTGCCCATTTGTACAACACTACACCCTAAAGACTGCAGTAATTTATGAATCTTGCCTATTTTCTATCATTTAAACCATATTGACCCATTGGGAATGTTCATAAGTCACTCTTTTACAATGGGTTAGTATTGTTAGGTTACTTAGAATTTTTACATATTATTCTGTGATAACCAAGCTACATTCACATGCACTTATATGTGGATTATCATGGTTTACATCACAGACTTTATGACTAGTATGGATATGGAAAACTGAACATTAATTGTCTTTATATAAACATGATATAAAGGTGTTTTCTAAATTCAAACATTAACATGCAAATCTACTTTTGGAGTCAATTTGCCAAACTTCTTAAAATTTCTTTGAAGTAAGTACTAAAAGTAGCGAATCATCACAACTATTGCAATATCTCTGAATTACTGTTTGTATCCTATCCCAATATACTTACAACTTTGTTATGTAATACCAGAAAGGGGGAAAAAATCAATATTTAATACAATGCAGGTTACTTGTGTTAAAAGTGTATTTGAAAATTGCGTCATTTATAAGCCTTCCACCACATATTGCTGTTTGTTGCTTTTAAAGTAACCATTACCTTTTATTGGTGTATTCATTTATTTTTCTAATGTATCTTATAATAAAGGAATACTGTTGAATTTTGTGCAGACTGATTTCTTTCTTTCTCTTTCTTTCTTTCTTTCTTTCTTTCTTTCTTTCTTTCTTTCTTTCTTTCTTTCTTTCTTAAGTTACATTTCATTTGCCCACAGTTTATCAGAAAGTTTCTCTCGCTTAAGGTTGTTTGGTTTTATATGTCAAGTTACCAATATGAATCGGTAGATGAATTTAGTTTGTAATCATTTACAAAGAACAGTTAAATTTTAATTTTTAACTAGAGATGGCACGAAACTGTCAAGTTTGTTCTGTTTTCGGAATACGGATCTCGGGAAAATCCAGAAAATCAGAAAACGGAACATACTTTCGGGACTAATTATTGTGTTTCCAGCCTATATTTCGAGGATTATGAAGGTTCAAGCTTTTTTTTTTTTGATAAAGTCGAATGTTTGGTATAGTATTATAGAAATAGGCTCCGTAGTCCCGAAATCATTTAACAACTTTGTTGGAGTGCCATTGCTATCTGTGTTAAGCACCCCAGATACATGCATGGCATAAACATAATTGTTGCTGGTATTTTTATATATATTAGTAGCAAAATGTACATGTACTTCACTGTCTTTCTAATTGTATTTTATTAGTGGTACAAATGCCAAGTGTTTCGGTTCGTCTGCTTTCCGTCTTGGACCTTCTCTCAAGCATTGTGCATGTGAGCTTTGAGTTATCAGAACAGTTCTTGAGTTCACAGGCTATTGAAGACTATGTGGTAATTTTTCACACTAAGGTAAGCTGGTACACACAGTAATGATAAAGCCCCGCCTACCCCTTTAATTCTTATTGTGTGTACGTTCATTTTCCAAATGAGCGCGCGGGCCGCCGAACGATCGGGTCCAGCCCGAATGCTCGTTGGAAAAACGAACAGACGAATCGAAATTTCCATCAGCCGCGCTTAGAATTCCTATAGAGGAGTCTTAGCGCAGTCGATGGAAACACACAGTCCCGAGCTTCTCATGATATCTTGCAGATCTGTCTGTCTCTTTCACTGATCTGTACTGTGTGTACCCAGCTTAAGTACAGTGAGGGCAACTCTTGCCAATATTTTGGTGGTGCAACCAACCGCAAGGCCTTTGTTTTTTTTTTTTTTATTGTCATGCAGTACATTTTGTGTATGAGAGTAGTGACTCAAAAGCAATTATTAGTTGGGATATTATTAATATAAAAAGCATTGCAGAATAAAGCTTAAAATTAGATATAGCCTTAAACATTATATATACAGGAGAAAGAAAAAAAGAGAACAAAATAAGAAAGAGAGGAGAGTGAGAGAAAAGAAAGACCCCGACAAAAATAGAAAAGAGAAGAGGAGTGAGAGAGAACCCAGAGGCGAAAAGTACCAAGGTGAAGATCATAACGGGCATTATTTGGGGTCCTACATATCAGAAGTCAGAACTTTAGAAGCATTTATGTATGGAAAAATAACTTTATGGGCAGATTAAGGTTAGTGGAATGAGAAAATATTCCTTTAATAAATGCAATGAAATGCCTCTTGCCCATTTGTACAACACTACACCCTAAAGACTGCAGTAATTTATGAATCTTGCCTATTTTCTATCATTTAAACCATATTGACCCATTGGGAATGTTCATAAGTCACTCTTTTACAATGGGTTAGTATTGTTAGGTTACTTAGAATTTTTACATATTATTCTGTGATAACCAAGCTACATTCACATGCACTTATATGTGGATTATCATGGTTTACATCACAGACTTTATGACTAGTATGGATATGGAAAACTGAACATTAATTGTCTTTATATAAACATGATATAAAGGTGTTTTCTAAATTCAAACATTAACATGCAAATCTACTTTTGGAGTCAATTTGCCAAACTTCTTAAAATTTCTTTGAAGTAAGTACTTTAAAAGTAGCGAATCATCACAACTATTGCAATATCTCTGAATTACTGTTTGTATCCTATCCCAATATACTTACAACTTTGTTATGTAATACCAGAAAGGGGGAAAAATCAATATTTAATACAATGCAGGTTACTTGTGTTAAAAGTGTATTTGAAAATTGCGTCATTTATAAGCCTTCCACCACATATTGCTGTTTGTTGCTTTTAAAGTAACCATTACCTTTTATTGGTGTATTCATTTATTTTTCTAATGTATCTTATAATAAAGGAATACTGTTGAATTTTGTGCAGACTGATTTCTTTCTTTCTCTTTCTTTCTTTCTTTCTTTCTTTCTTTCTTTCTTTCTTTCTTTCTTTCTTTCTTTCTTTTTTTTTTTTTTTTCTCTTTCTTTCTTTCTCTCTGTATATATAAATGTTTTAAGGCTATATCATAATTTATAAGCTTTATTCTGCAATGCCTTTTTATATTAATAATATATCCCAACTAATAATTGCTTTTGAGTCACTTACTCTCATACACAAAATGTACTGCATGACAATAAAAAAAAAAAACAGGCCTTGCGGTTGGTTGCACCAAAATATTGGCAAGAGTTGCCCTCCTGTACTTAAGCTGGGTACACACAGTACAGATCAGTGAAAGATGACAGACAGGATCTGCAAGATCATCATAGGGAGAATGCTCGGGACTGTGTGTTTCCATCGACTGCGCTAGACTCCTCTATAGGAAGTCTAGCGCGGCTGATGGAAATTTTCGGTCTTTCCAGACCGAGCATTCGGGCTGACCCGATCGTTCGGCGGCCGCGCGCTCATTTGGAAAATGAAGGTACACACAATAAGAATTAAAGCGGGTATCGGGGCTTTATCATTACTGTGTGTACCCAGCTTTACACTTAGTTGAAAAAATTACCACATAGTCTTCAATAGGCCTTGTGAACTCAAGAACTGTTCTGATAACAGCTCACTGCACAGCTTGAGAAAGGTCCAAGACCAAGGACCGAAACATTGGCATTTGTACCACTAATAAAATACAATTAGAAAGACAGTGAAGTACATGTACATTTTGCTACTATATATATATATGAAAATACCAGCAATCACTGTTTACCATGCATGTATCTGGGTGCTCCATAAAAGTGTGCACTCCAACAAAGTTTATTAAACGGATTTCGGGACTTCGGAGCCTATTTTCTATAATTACCAAACATTCGACGATTATCAAAAAAAGCCTTGAACCTTCGATAATCCTCGAAAATAGGCCTGGAAACACATAATTAGTCCCGAAAGTATGTTCCGTTTTCTGATTTTCTGGATTTTCCCGAGATCCGTAATTCCGAAAACAGAACAAAACTTGACAGTTTCGGCCATCTCTAGTTAAAATTAAAATTTACTGTTCTTTGTAAATGATTACAAACTAAATTCAATCTACCGATTCATATTGGTATCTTGACATAAAAACAAAACCTTAAGAGGAAACTTTCTGATAAACTTGGGCAACATGAAATGTAACTTTTTCCTTACAAAGCATATGCAAGCATTCTGAATTAAGCATCTCACTTTACTACATTTGATCTTAAATAGATCTAAAAACACTTACAGAAGTGAACAATCTAGAATACAAATCGAGTATGGTATGTCTGGATTGGGTTTAAGAGAGTGCTATGTTTACAAAAAAGCCTAAAAATAAGTTAAAAGGCAGAATCAAAATATCAAGTTACATAGGTATTTTCCTCTTTATGTACATTGTTATTTTATGATGATCTTTGAGATCAAAGCACTGGTTCAGCTCTAATTAATAAAACCTTATGCAGACAGGAGACCTTCTGGCACTGAGCGCAGCTTCGAAAGATACAGCTGAATGTTGTGAAGATTTAAATAATTAATATGACACCTTCAGCTCTGGGCAAGGATTGATACTGAAAAAACGAGTGCCTCGTGTTGAAGTTTTTTTTTAACAATAACATAGTCAAGTTCCATGTTATTTGTCTAAATGAAAATGAGATAAGTAGACTGACTGGACATTATTGTGCAATACACACCACCAGTTCTGTGTTCTTCAAATCCCCCCTCCTACCTTTTTGTCATGCTAAGGGAGTCTTTTGTATGGTACTTTGTTACTCCTGAGTCTGCCCACAGAAAAGCAAGTTTGCACAAAAAAAAGGCAAATCTGCTTGAGGGAGGTAGAGGTTAGTCATTTAATGGTTTATAATCCCCTTAATCCAAGTGAGAACGGAGATATCTGAATAAAAATTCTGTCCCATAAGCCCTCATGACTAAAATTACTGATTGCATAGAATCCTTACTGCAGATCAAGAAATTATAAAGGATAAACAATTTATTCCTACACTGATTTCATTTTAGCCACTATATATTTCAAAATATGTTGTCCAACGATAATTCGTTTTAAGAAACTAGATGAAACAGAATAAAATATTGTTAATGTAAAATAATTATTTTGCTGAATTACACATTTTCCTATTGTCTCAGATGTATGCTAATTTCCCTGTATTATGTGATGCCCTGTGCAAAGTCCAAACTGTTTTCCACTAAGTAACTAATCCCCTATTGAGTTTGGATATAGATTAATTCTAAAGTCTTGACATAATCATATTTAATCCTTTCTGCCTAGTTCATTATTACTTAATAAATGAAGGATCTCTCCTACTGAAAAATCAATGGATCCAGCTTGACAGCTCTGCAAAGAATCACAGTAAGATAATTTACAAAGCGAGATAAATTAAACTCTTGCTTGCAATATGGATATCTCAGAATGTTCAGTCAAAAGTAAAGGTGCTACAAACAGTTAGTCAAACTGTGTTGTTTTATATATAAAAGCCTAATGCAACAAGGCATCTCTATGACATGTACACAACTAATATTTATTTTTATAGCCATCAGATATTTCCAGATAAAAAAAATAGAATTGTCACTCTCAGAATACTATAATTAAAGTTGTAGTTCATTAAAAACCCATCAGTCTATGCCTTATCAAAAATGCAAATATCCAAAAACATTTGTGTAATATTTATTGTTGCATGAGTTTAAAAGAAACATCCTAATAGAAATGTCTTGTCTTATAATAATAATTGCAGTCAATTCTTAATAAATATATTATATTAATATAAATATTAATTATATAATAATAAAATAACAATACCATGTTTTTGGGTTACCAAATCTACTTTTAAGGGTTACTGAATATATGAGGCTACTTTTGAAGGTTACCGAATCTACTTTGGAGGGTTACTGAATATATGAGGGTTACTGAAAGTAGCATTGTAAATATGCAGAGACTCAAAAATAGATCACATTGTTTTGGTGGTTAGTATGTGTTCCCCTGACCATTTCTCAGGTCCCTGTGTCATTTAGGCTAACTTATTATTGCTATTTCTACCTTAAATTCGATTAGAACTTTCTGGTTTTATCCTCCTATTGACTTCTATGGTCCGTTTTCGGATCAGTTAATGTTGCTGTCTTGGGAGGTAGTTTATATGGACAATTCTATTAGTAATTGTTTTTCATCTGGTGACATTTAAGTTTAAGTAAGGGGTTTATTATTTATTAAGATGCATGTCCTAAGTATTAATAACTTCATGGTAAATAGATAAAGGGAGCGATTACATCATTTTTAGATTAGACATCAGGCCACTCATTTGCAAATTTTATCTACAGACTAATATTTCTAAAATGAATGAACCATTATCAATAAAAATCACCATGTCCAAAGGGAAGGATGATGAATTCTCGCCCATGGGGATGTGGGCTGCTAGTATATTTATTTTGTATTGTCATCCCCCCACCCCCTTTTTCTGCCTAGTTATACTCTCCAGATCGGGATTGGCTGGCTGCCACAGGGAATAGGAGGGACTTTGTGTGACACACATATACCTGGCACCAACAACAAGTGTGGAAAACTCCCACCGTACCCAAAATAAAAACAAATAAACAAAAGAAATACAGTTTATTTACATTTAGTTACAGGAAATATTTGCAATTACATGTTATCCTGTTGTGAAATATTATTTGGCTAATTTGCTGTTTGGTGCAAATATCTTATTATGGAGTTTACATGTTATTATTGTCACAGCTTATTTGAAGTTGGTTTATCAGGGAGCTGGACTTATAGAGTCAGTTTCAGGTTAAGTAAATTAATATTTAGGAGCGGTCCATTTATATGGTTTGGCCTCTGGCGATGTTGTATTAAATGGAAAGTTTTGATATGGTAGTATTGCTAAAAAAGAATGTTGTACTAAATAAGAAGCTTTGGCTGTTCTCCAAACTCTTTTTGGCATGTTTGTCTATTTTATTTATCTTATGGTTATTATTCTAAAAGAAGTTAAATGTATGTGGAGCCCTACATATCCCATGCACCTGGTGTTCCACAGCAGCAACCACAAAAGCAAGCTGCCATTAATTGAAGCTTTTACATCTATCAGGTTTATCCTCGGTGTAAAGGTGTAAAGCTGCAATAGAAAAAACTGTTCATGATAGAAGATAACACTTTAAATACTACTATTCCAGAAATTTCGAAATCTTTATTGAGTGGATTTTCTTCAGTGAGGAGTAGAATTATTTTGATTCCAATAGTCTCTTATGCACATTTAAAGTCACAATATACTAACGGGTTATTCAATAAATTTCTTATCTTTTAAAATGGTGCTAATTTTGCCCCAACCAATCAGATGTTAGCTTTTAAATGTTAAAGGATAAGTGCACTGTAAAATAAAGTTATGTTCATTTGGAAGCTGCAGCTTTAAAAATACTGTTGCCATATTTTTTTTTACCTATGCCCCTCCAGAGCCTAGCTTTGTGCCTTGGAAGTTGCTGACATCTTGTTCCTGGTTTGCTGAATGTTAAGCTCCGCCCCTCTGAGATTTCCTCTGCTTTCTCCTGCTTGAGCCTCAAAGAGTAATGCTTGTGAGTTCCATGCACACGCATGTGCATGGAACTCACAGGCATTATTGTTTGAGGCTCAAGCAGGAGAGTGCACGGAACTCACAGGCATTACTGTTTGAGGCTTAAGCAGGAGAAAGCAGAGGAAATCTCAGAGGGGCGGAGCTTAACATTCAGCAAACCTGTAACAAGATGTCAGCAACTTCCAAGGCACAAAGCTAGGCTCTGGAGGGGCATAGGTAAAAAAAAAATATGGCAACGGTATTTTTAAAGCTGCAGCTTCCAAATTAACATAACTTGATTTTACAGTACACTTATCCTTTAAATAAGTTCTGATTGGTTAGGGCAAAATTAGCACCATTTTAAACGATAAGAACTTTTATTGAATCTCCCTGTAAATGTAAGAACCACAGATGTGTAACCAGGCTAATAAGATTTTATCAAAATGGTGCTAAATGGAAACCAGACCAGATTCATCTCTCTATATATTGTGAACCATCAAATAGCATTTATCCTAAAATAGGTGTTGACTTGTTTGTCTTGAAAGAATAAACACATTTAGATATGAACAGGGAGTGCGTACTTTTTAAGTTAGAATATAATTTTTATAGCGTTTGCCATTTCTTCCAACTCCTTTTAGACCTAATTAAAACATCTTGTTTAATACTGCAACACATTATTACCTTCTGAAATACTTATGAGTAAAGTCCCCCATGTATTTCAAGGTTACAGACTGATGCATTACATAGCTTAGAGTTTTTCAAAGAATTGTCCAGAGAAAAGTTCCTACTGTATGTATCAACATGTTTTACAGTTTAAGGAGTTTGTACTGTACAGTACATTAACTGCGAGGCTTAGTAACTACGTACATTTTTATTGGTCAATACTCAATGTTGCTATTGTCATGTTGTAGTATAAAGCTGTATATTGTTGTATATAATGTGAGTTCAGTGTTTAAGTAATTTAATGATTTTTTTATCATTTTAAAATATAAAACTTTATTTTAAGTTAATCTAGTTTTTAAAGGACATCTCCACCCTCCATAGAAACCTTAATATATTTTGCACGGCATACAACCCCCCCCCCCCCCCGCTATGTTAGAAGTTTAAAAGTAGATTCTAAACTCAACTTACATCTCTTCATTTCAGTATCATTCTGTCTGCCTCCCCTGCCTGCCGGAACTACAAGAAGGGGTCTGGACTGGCAGCCACGGCTGTGATTGGCTGAGAGGCAGCCAATCACAGCCGCGGCTGCCAGCAATTGAGAAGACGCTGAAACGAGGATCTGTAAGTACAGTTTCAAATCTATTTTTAAAATTTAAACATAGTGTTTGGGATTGGAAGGGTATGCTCTGCAATATAGATTAAGGTTTTTAAGATTTGAAGGGAGGGATCAGGAGGAAGGGAGAAGGCAGTTTGGACAGGAAGATAGCCACTACTCTTCAGTTTCCTGGACTTTGGACATGGACTACAGGGGACTATAAGGAGCAGGAATGTAAGGTAAGGATTTTTTTTACTGTGGGGCCAGTAGTAGTTTAAATTTAAGTTTTGGGGGTGGACATGCCCTTTAATTTATTACTTTCATCACATACTTACAAAATGCGGTAAAAGATGTGTTAGGCAGTTAGACAATGGAATCAAGTCTGTCATCATTTAGTGTGTCATTTTTACTGAAATACAATACAGGTATATAGACCTTAAAAAACAATCAAATTGCAGATCCCACTGACTGCAAATCTACATTATCTCGAGCAAAAGACAACCTGCAAAGAAAGAGATGGTTCAAAGAAAGTTTTATCCAAAACAGACTTATTTAATAAAAAGTTAACATTTGCATTAAACATATCTGTTGTATTCAATTAGATCAACTGGACTTGAAGTTTAGTTCTTGAAGACATTTCGCTAATCATCCGACTAGCTTTCTCAATTCAGAATGAGACACAAGAATCTGTGGTAAGTATGTACTCTGGAAAATCCCAATTAGCATATCACAGCCAGGTGTTAAGGGCGTGATTGCATAGTGGCTAAGAGGTGTTATAGGAATGCCCAGGGTAAGGTGTCAAAACAGCATTGTCGAACCCCCCCACCTCTATTTAGGCTTGGTTTCTTTATTTTCACATAAATGGCCTCCTTGACACCTCTCTTGAACCATTCACGTTCCTTTGCTAATATGTTAACATTACAATCTTCAAAGGTATGTCCTTTATCCTTAAGATGCAGGTACATGGCTGAGTCCTGACCTAAGGAATTGGCTCTTCTGTAATGGGTCATACATTGATGCAGTTGCTGTTTGATCTCCCCCACATACAAATCAGAGCATTCTTCACTGCACTGAGTATATGATGTCTTTCGGATGTACCAATTGCTGCCTCAGTGTGTTGTTCGGTTTAAAGCAGACAGGGATACGGTGTTTTTTGAAAATTCTTCTTCATTTCTCGGAGACCCCTGCTACTTATGGGATGACCATGTTCTTTCTCCTGTCTTGCTTTTCCCCTTCACTGTTGGTATACCTGTTCTTTTCTTTCCTTCTACTTCTTTTGACAAAGGCCCAGTCTGGATATCCACAAGTTTTAAGGGCTCCTCTGAGATGTTTCATTTCTTTAGCCTTTGCCTCTGTGCTAGTGGGGATGTTCTCAGCTCTGTGTTGCAGGGTTCTGATGACACCCAGCTTGTGATCTAAAGGGTGGTAGGAGTCAAACATCAGATCAGTTTGTAAAACTACCAAATATAAATATCACAATATATTTTTAACCTTACTTTCCTTTGGTCAATCACCCATATTATCGTTATTTTTATATATATATTTTTTTTTTTTTACAAATTTGGGGGATTATACCTCCATTGTGATGTAAGATGTGTGGATTGCAATAAACATGTTCACCTTAGAGTTTGACAGCCTCTTTTTGTTGATCATGTATATGACCCCCACGGGCCTGTTTGAGTCAGTACCCACTTCAGACCGAGATTGTACCAGTAAACTTCCATTTTTCTGGACTTATGATAGCAAGCTACCAGGCCATCTATGACCTCCACAATACTACTAGCTGCATCTGCAAACCAAAATAGATATAAATGCAAGAATTCTGGAGGGAACCTATCCCCTATGGGCTTTTCTTATACACAAACCTCAATTGAACCTAAAGTAAAATCTGTGCATGGAAACAAAACACTGTTTGATGGGATACAGATTTCCTGGAATCCCCCCTACAAAGCAGCAGCCAATAAGGGTAGCCAGATGATTCTTTCTGACATAAAAGCAATCACCACATTATAATAGCAAATAGTAATGGTCTATTCTGCTATTTCCTCAAATAGCCTACAATCTGAAAGACTTTTGGCTGCCAGGGGCATGAAAATTTCTAATGATTAGTAAAAAAAAAGAAGTACGCTTTTATGGAGATTTGTATTAACTGCAAGGAAATGTTGTACATTATTTTAGTGGTCTTCATATTCCATTTTTCTCCTCCTTTGTTGAAGGCATAGGCATACAAAATCAAATCTACTGTGAAACCCAATGTAACATTTTCAGAAAAGGCTGATAGGCACATGCTGACAACATGGAGAAAATATACTGCATGCCAAAGCTAATGGGATAAGTCAAGCAGACTACATCAGTTGAAGCCCAAATGTAAAAATTGTATTTAGTCTGTCATCAAGAAAAACTCCAGAGAAGCAAAGAATGATGGGAAAACCTGAATAATTTCAAAACCATCAGGTTGTCATCAGGTCATCAGGTGAGTTAATTGTAACTATATATTCTTTTAAATAAAAAAAATATATATTTCAGCCAGCTTTATGGTCATATTTGATACTGAGTATTTTTATATATAATTTAGATATTATTTACATAAAATAATTACATTATTTATGCAAAGTAGGTTTTGTAAAAAAAAAAAAGTATCACACAAATTTGCCCGCATATTTCTAGTACTTTCAGGGAGATTCAATAAAAGTTCTTATCGTTTAAAATGGCGCTAATTTTGCCCCAACCAATCAGATTTTATTTAACATTTGAAAGCTTACATCTGATTGGTTGGGGCAAAATTAGCACTATTTTAAATGATAAGAACTGTTTATTGAATAACCCTGATTATGTGTTAAGGTCAGACAAGGTTCAATTTGTTTAAATCAAACGGCGAGCATGTTGCAGATTATAAGTCTGTAACCTGGGTAGGGAAGAGACTTTTCTACTCAAAAATACTAATCCGTATCATCATTTGATCATTTGGTCGTACAACCATTGTCTACCATTGTCTATTGACATAAAGAACAATTATTAATTAAAACACGTTTTAAATACCTTGGAATTTTAAATATATATTGCAATAATCTGCAGATTTTAAAAATCCTTTTTATAAGGAAAGATCATCTGACCAAGCTCCTGACATATAACCAAGCTGTAACCAAGTAAATAAATAAAATAAATATGGATGACCAAATGGAAGTTTGGTCTAATAAATCTAGGATCATCCCAAATTGCATTTGGTCAACTGTATTTATTTTCTTTTGTGGTAAATTACAATACTGGAGGTGGACAGGGCTACAAATGTTAGAATTACCACACTTGTGTGATTGCATTCTATATACATTATACGTATTTACAACAAATTCAGACTAAAAGAGCCAGATTTTTTCTACTCTGCTCTTATGTTAGTTTTCTATATTGTTATATTTCCCTATGATTAGCAACATCACAATAATAGCAAGAACGGGGCTCTGGAGGCTATATATATTTAGCAAGACAACATGTGTGGACCTTATATGTACACAAATTAGGGATAAAGAGCTCTAAATACAGGAGATTAATATACTATATAAAAAACTACTGTTAAAAAAATTTGCCACCCACTTTAGTCGGTATCAGCTATAATGTCCTTGTCCATGTCACATAACACATACAGTATATTGTATTAGGAAACCAACATTACATGGTGTCTAATTCTACAGATAGTACAGAGAATACATAAAAAAAATTCTCCCCACTGCCAGAGAAGCTCAGAAATTCTCAATACAGGTACAAACACAGTAATAGGTAGCACACACTGGAGTAACACCGAAATCACAGCAAATTATGGACGCTTTCAATTAGATAAAAACTTCTTTACTGGAAGTACAGATGCAACATAGAACTACTCCACCCAACGCGTTTCGGGCCAAGAGGGGCCTTTAATCATAGGCCGTTTTGGGTTACTCCTTTCAGCTGCAAAAAGTTTCAATACCTCACAAAAGGGGTTTGGTTTGGTAGATACTAGGAAGGGTTCATAAGTTAAATATTACATATCTTGGACAGACATACGCTTCAAGTAAGAAATATTGACAAATGCAGTTAGTTTATGAATTATGCAGCTTGGTTTTACTTTTTACTTCCATTAGGGTCCTCTGGATGGTGTAAAGTATAAGGGTAGATTAAAGCAGAAGAACCAAAAAGTAGTGTTGCGGTGGCTCTATTTTGCAGACTGTATTCATGGGCTGCAAAAACATTTGACACTGTTTAAATCAAAAATTTTGTTTTTCTTTTTTTCACCTATACAGTATATAAGTTTTATTGTAGATGTGTCTGATATATCAATAAACTCTAGTAGTCTAGTAAAGGCAAGCACACAAAAAAATAACAAATAAAAACGGATGTTTTTATAAAGTTGTAAAATTTGAAATGTACTTCTCTGTGTTGGAGGATTTCTCTGTCTCTGTCTTCTCTGCTAATTAAAGCTGTTCCTGTGTTTCTTGTTTTATGGAATCTGCTAAATAGTCTACACATTTCTTAATTAATTGGGGTGGAACTATTAAGGAACTATTAGTATAATAACCAGTAGATTAACAAAGCAGAGAACTTGACAAAAAACAGGGTTATTCAATAAAAGGTCTTATTGGTGCTAATTTTGCCCCTACCAATCAGATGCTAGCTTTCAAATGTTAAATAAGATTTGATTGGTTGGGGCAAAATTAGCACAATTTTTAATGATAAGAACTTTTATTGAATCTCCCTAAAAGTATTTAAGAGGTAAACCAGTAACTTTCCATTCTTGAATTTATAAATGGCATGTGTAGCAGACTAAAGGCAAAATATGTAAATTAACTTATTTTATTTTGTTTTTCTAGTCTGGGTACCTAAGTAACAACTTTATTGGCCACAGGATTGACAATATATTCATCCTTGCAATTTTAAATCTTTAAATAAATGTACACTGGAATTTATTTATTCATTTTATTTAAATTGCCCATTACTGGTATATCTGTTGTATTCAATTAGATCAACTGGACTTGAAGTTTAGTTCTTGAAGACGTTTCACTAGTCATCCGACTGGCTTTCTCAATTCAGAATGACTTGTACAAGAATCTGTGGCAATTCGTTCTGAATTGAGAAAGCCAGTCGGATGACTAGTGAAACGTCTTCAAGAACTAAACTTCAAGTCCAGTTGATCTAATTGAATTCAACAGATATACCATGACCTGGATGAATGAGAATCTTCACAAGCATGCCCATTACTGGAAACTATAATTCTTCCAAACTATCACTGCTACTTTTTTTTTGTTGATCTGTCCCCTATTTCCTTATATATCTTTTCATTCTGAATATCCAATCAAAAAACATCTTACATTTCAGCTTTCCAACAAATACCTTAGTATCATAAACTTTTCTGTTATGTATAGTTTTGCTTTAGCTGGAATGGTGACAGTACGTAAACTACATGGTGAGAAATTCCCTCTCCCAATGCTGCCTCATTACTAAGCATGTTTGCCCTCACAGAGAGGACTGAGCTTGAGCAAAGCACGTCCTAGATTGAAGTCATGCTGCAACACAAACACATCAGAGTAAGTGCTGCTTACATGTATTTAATCAAAGATTGAAATTAAGTAATTTATTTTAGTGTACAATTCTATACAGAAACTCTTTAAAAATAGAAAATATTACAATTTAAAACGACAACACTTTATTAGTTATAAAAGCTTGATTATTATTGATTTAATAATAGTATAGAAGAATTTTTTTTTTCTAACTCAACTTTTACCTCATTAATCTGACAGAGGTCATTTCAATCACTTTTAATCTTTTGCATTCTTTGTTATTTTTTGAGGTTGATCAGTTGTCTATTCTTCCAAAAATGTAAGTAATATTACAATTTGCACCAAATTGTTTGCTGGTATTTGCAATATTGGAATGAACAGGACTCATTCAGGACCTCATTCTTTTGTGATGATTAAATCGAATACACAACAATAAAACTTACATAATCGATAACACTGTTTAAAAAAAAAAAAACCCATTCTATTTCTTTTAGGTTTATGATACATGGTGATAAATTGAAAAGAGAACTTTTATATAAAAAGGAGGCGTTACCACAATGAGCCACATTGTGCGGACATACTCAGTGTCCCAACAAAGATTAAACTTATGTTTCTTTTTCAACATGGAATTCAAGGTGAGCAGAAAGTCTTGAAATGCAAAATAGGTTGACAGATGAAGTGTACCTAAATATGAATCAATGTAAAGAACAATCAATTTTAGAGGCAAAACAGGACAATTCTAAACCTCTTTTTGGTTTTTTTTGTTGCAATTTCAGAGAATTTGCTTTTGCAGTTTCTATTTCTATGGTACGAAGTGGTGAAAACCCACTCCACACACAAAAATGTGCCCTAATTAAGTTGTTGCTAAAACAAATATCATGTATTTTTATCAATAATTTTAAAGGGTATTCCCCTTCCGCCCCAAAAAAGGCTGACAGATTTCAGTATCGTGGTGCGCAACAGACCTTCCATACCGCTGTATGAACGTGTGTGTCAATGGATTGCAAGGACTGATTGTTATACCAGCAGTTTTGTTCCAACCTATTACGCCTTTCTGATAGTAGGCAATTTTGGAAAGGTAATGATATTTCAAAAAACAACTGGAATGGTACGGAAAGGAGAAATGTAAATAGACATTTGAATTAAAAGCCCACATTAAGTGGAGGTTTGTTCGAATAGTTTACCAGTTGGGAACCAATGTATAACAAATATGAACAAACACACAGAAATATTTATCTAAATTGTGTTAGGACACTATTTTCCAATGGTAATTCTAAGGTATAGTCACCCATTAATACCACTTTGTCAAGTATGTTCCTTTTAGTGAACCAGAATATCAATCGGCCTTTGGCCACCTAGAAAGTAAAAAATAAACCTAATGAAGTGAATTTCTGTTAGAGGAGGTATGTAGAAAATGAGCATGCCAGATTCATTTGAATTACTTGGTTTTATAAATCAGTATCTGCATCCTAGTATTTTTGCCTTTAGATCTAATTAAGCGCACTAACCGTAGTTTCCTCCCACTCCAAAACCTTTCTTCTAAAACGACCTCCAGCACCAAACGTCTAAGAGTATTTTCTCTGTGAACCTGGATCATATCTCCCTGCTTGATCAACCGATAGGGAAGTTTTAACTTCTATTTTACCCAGTTGCTTTAACTGGTGGTGTATCGCCCTTATTGTGTATAGTAAAGTAACATTTTAAGTTAATGGCTACAGTGAAATAAAATAATTTAAAGCTATTTTAACGTTAAGATGCTTTTTACAGTGTTTTCAGCTCACTGTCCCCATTTTAAAACATGGTAGATCCCCTATAATACTCCATTCTCAATAGTGGAAATAACATTTTTGAAAAAACATTAGCTCATCAATAGTGACATTTCCCAAAGTTGTCATGTCTGGAACTGTCTCAAGATTTCCCCCCCCAAAATATTAATACAATCATTGTTGCAAATAGAACATCTGCTAAAAAATCGAAACTGATGAATATACGCTGTTAGGGACAATACCACAATACAGAGATGGGGAAATACAGAATACCAGTTTCATAAATGCTTTTTGACATTTGTGAGTACCCTAAAAACAATTATTTTGAACTATTATTGACAGTAAAAGCACCCTCCCGTACTAAACCTTGTCAACAAGCAGGGAATCGACCCTAACTAAAACAATTAATTTGCAAAGAACGCTTTTTAGGGCACCGTGAACATACAACCACGATCACAACCGTTTCGAGGGTTACAGTGCCTACTTCACTTCAGGTTAACTGAAGAAGGGTTGGCTGTAACCCTCTAAATTGTTGTTATATGGTGTGTGGTATGTGTCTCAATAGATTCAGCGTTTTTTGGATGTGCAACCTCATAAAACTTTTGCGGGAACTTCTGAGTTTGGTAGACCTTTTTTCCTTTGGTTAGCTAGTTAAGGTATAGTTAAGTCCTTCTCGTAGCATTATACCAGTGCCCTATTAATGTTGCAGTGTATTCTATTGTTACTAGTATTTGTTAATCTATGGAGGCAGATCGTGGACCCACACCATCTAGTTCACCTGTGATTGCGTTGTATGATGGGCCAGTGCCACAACTCCGTACGCCCATGGGCTGGGGCTTTAGGCACCCGTGGAGCTGGGCGGGCTTCAGACACAGCACACCATGTGGGTTCCCATGCCATTCTGGATTTGGGACCAGGCGCGGGCTCTAGGGGGTAGCGAGTTTCCTGAACCCCCGACACTCCAGCGCGCAGATTGACTGACAGGTTCCAGACGCAGGAAGGAGGAAGTGCAGGGGACCTGGTGGATTGCTGTCTGTACCTAACAGATCACTAATACAACACAATTTAAATTATCTTTACAAACTTATTGCCAATTCAATTACAAATACTGAAATACAAGTTGGAAACCACTCTCTGGAGAGTCAATTCATATCTACAGCTTCAACCCTGAAGTCATTTTTGGAAACACAGTGGGCCTATTAACCACTCTATGAATTGCACTCAGGATCAGAAGCCTGGAATTCAGTGAGGTTTGCTGGGAAAAGTCCGGTTAAAACACTGCAAAAGTCTAATTTGAATTCTCCTAACAAAAATATGCACATTAGTAAGCCATAGCGTTTCTCCACCATCGGCGTGCCCAAGTTTGCCTGAAAAATAAAAAAGCAAAAATAAAAGAGAATAAAATCCTGTAATCAAAGACATTCCATATGTAATTAACTGCAGATAGTCCTAATAAAGCATGTGTGGGATAATAGTATCTTATCTAGGCAGGACCCAATGAAGCCTATTTACCTCCTAGGCAATCTCATTCACTCCCCTGTGAGCCTTTGTTAACCTGGAGGATTTCTCGGCTCGGTTGCTTCACTAATTTGTAAACCTTACTTTCCCCAGTTAACTGTCAGTGTTTCTCCCCTCTCATAGCACCAAAGCATGTGATCAAATGATTTCCGATTATACTTCTTTATTCCAACAGGGCATCTGTCTTTTCTAGCCTTTTGGTACTTTGGCTTGTACACCAGCGGTACATAGACCTTCAGACAGATTACTCACATCAGTAAGGCTACCTACCAGAGGATTTTCATCCCGGCCAACAGTTTGCCACAACAGTCAAGTGAGTCATAGTAGACTGCACAATCGGCTTGCTTTTGATTACCTGGCTGTTATACGGGCGTTCGTCTGATCTTAAACGAATTGTGGTGATCCCATTATGTTTGCTCCAATCACGCAAAGTTTTCCGACTGACTTCTACAACGGAAGACTGAAAAATTGCTTTGTGTTTACAAGAGTTTGAAACTGTTGAGCTCGTTACATTTTTCGCATTTCGAAAATCGAGTTTGTAACCTTGTGGGGCAAAACTGTTACTTCGATTTTCCGGTAATTGTCTACTGTCGATTTTTGAAAAATTGGCTATTTTCGAAAATCCTTTACTTTTGATTTCACTTTTGAAATCGTCTACTTCGCTTTCGAAAAACGTCTACTTCGATTTGAAACTTGCTTTCTACTTTCGATTTTCCTCTTTTCCTCCCCTTCTCCTTCCTTGATATACAAACTCAACAAATGTGTTGTTATAAAGATCCGGGTTCCATGAAATTTGAGAGTCCGTAAGTTTCTTCGAGACTTTGAAACCTCAGATTCGATTCGAAAACTCGAGTGTTATAGAAACCACAATTATATCTCGATGGTCCCTTTATCTTATCAACTAAGCCCAATCGGTGTCAGTCGTCTGATGTTTGTTGAATTAAAGTTGGTACTGTCACAATCACCGTCGGCACACAAACTGATCTTATTCATAATACCCTGTGATTAGAGCAACAAGTTCTGCTTGCATCACAGCAAATATACTTTAAGCCTTCATTTTTTTAACATTTTGGTGCTGGACCAAAAAGGTTTGTAAGACTGCAGATTAGAGTTAAGAGAATCATTAAATCGGAAAATGAAATCTAAATGTAAACAAATGTGTCACCTCTCCCCCCTCCCTCTTCCATATATTAGAATCACATAACATCATTCCAAAAAATCAGTGCAAAATCTACTGCCATTAATTTTCACCAAGAATGGTACATTATAGTGCGAAATTACTGTCCACCAATTAATATTGTGCACACATTAAAACTTCGGTCATTTTCCATGCCCTAACACCTCGACCAGTAGCTTTTTCTTGCTATTATGTGATTCAAATCTCTGTGGAAGTTCTGATTTTTACAAGCATAACTGATTACACTAAAGCCATTGGCTTACCTTAAATACATGGAATTTAGATTAAATGTGACGTTATCACAGTATGAAGGCTTTCCACATTAAGTGCAATGGCTCCCAGAGAGAACTCTCATAGAGAAAGCTGTCATTTCCGTAGATAGAAATTTAACCCACACTTCAGAGCTTTCAAATGAACATTTACCAACATCTTGGATTACCACAGAGCCCTTCAAAAAGGCGATCTTGGTTCAGGACAAGTTACACACAGATCTCAGTATTCAAACATCGTATTAGTCCGAATTGATGTGAACACATGCATGTCCAACCCCAGGCAATTAAATTTGTTCAATAACAAAATATGTTTTACTAATTAGTTTGTAATTATAGCTTCTTGGCTGATTTAGCAAACTGGTGAAATTTTGTTTGCAATTTTTCATTGCAGCGAGGCCTATCGAATGCAGTATTTCTCATACCTTTGATTATCCCCTCTGTGAAACCAAGGGTACCAAACCCTATATATAACCCACCCCTATTATGGCCTCATTTTTTACCCAGAGCTGCAAATTGCTCCAGGCAAATATGGCTTCCAATATTTAAACTGGATTGATCCTTGGTCGGTAAAATCCTAAAGGGATTGTACCCCACCCACGGCCACTTTAAGGCCAGGCAGCTCTAGCCTGAGTGTATTGTTTGTTTATCGTATTGTATTGGTCAGTCAGAAATATTGCAGGTGTGGGTGTCTGCTACGATCTTGGTCTCATGTTCTTTGGATCGGATGAACAGGTAGCGGACTGCTGGTAACTTACGTCTGATCTGGCCCAGTTACATAAGGGACTCGCATGATCAGTCAAGACAAACTTGTGGCCGCAGTCACTATGCAGTGACAACATTCATTTGTCCTGGGGATTTCGTGCCTCAGCTAGTATCGAACGTCCGTTTAGACGGACACAAAGTCCCTTTGTGTTATACCAACCTTAGGCTGTGCTACACACCCATGCATTGTTTGGGGCCAATTGTGAAAATATACGCTTCAGGTTTGTATCGATCAGGCAGAAAATATTTCATGGGCTTTTGGCAGACTGCAAATTCGGTTGATATGGACGAGTTTGGAAACACCGAAACTGTCGGCTGTGGCTTACTTCATCCTGTGGACCAGTGGAAGTGCCAACATTGATCCGATCCCCGGAGACCCAGGATCTAACTTTAAAGACAATAAAGTTAAGGGAGTTTTCATTCACCCCAGCGCCTAATTTGTTAGGCAAATTCAAATCTTCCAGAGATATTATCACTCTACCTTTTCCAGCGACCCTTACAATCGCATTCTTCTGATCTCCATTTCCTCCAAAAACAATTTTCCTCTCCATTCCCCAAACTTTATTTTTTTTTTTTCCCAACTTAGAGAGTTGAAGCGACAGGCTCTGATGATTTAGGTTCGTACAAACGTGCGATTGACCGGGTCCGACCCGCGGGTTATGATGTGTATGGACCGTTCTTTCGGGGATAATTGGCAATGGGGTGGCGGTTAAAGGCGACCAAGGACGTTCGGTCTAGGGTAATTTCCCCCCACCCTCTCCCCCCGCCCCCCCCCCCCCCCCCCACGAACGATCAACTTGGCGGGATTTTCCGACATGAACGTCCGTTTCGGGCCAATAATTAACGCTCCCAACACACGGTGTACGAACCTTTACTTTCTCTGCAGGCTTAATGGGCTCTTCAAGAGCACACGTAGCTGTAAGATCCGAGGCCCTTCCCTTTTTTTTTTTTTCCCCCTCCTTTTTGGTGTGTTGGTTAAGATTAGTTCAAAATCTTCACCCCGTTTGACTGGCCCATTGAAAGAATGCAAAAACACAGACACATAGTGCTAATATGTGCACTTATGATAGCTAAGGATGAGGCAAAGTCTATTTTTTTAGTTCTACATTACATACAGAAATGATCTCTAGGCAGTAGTTTGAAACTTTGTGCAGAGGTAGTTGATTCATTTCCGCTTATAACATCGAATCTTACTTTAAATTAATCTGTTACAGGATAAGAAAAACGGTCAACCTTGTCATTATTTTTCCATTTGATCAATAACTAAAAAGCATTGATGAACACTTCACTATTTTCACTTCATTTCTCATAATTTAGTGCATATAACTGGTGGCGATGACGTCAACCCCCCCCTTCTCCCCCCCCAGAATGAGATAAATCATCACAACAACAGATTCTGTCAATAAATACAATGAAAGGGAAGCGTGAAATACTAGATACTGAATAATAGTTGTGAAAAAAAACATAGGTCAACTGCCATGGTCCTTAGGTAGCCATAAAATTTAGGGAATACTTGATCACCACACAAAACAAGAAAAATATTGGCCCAGACAAAATAAACAAGTGGAATCCCTTTAATAATGGTGAGCACTGAGCAATAATACAGATAGAATTGGTTACAATAAGTTACCTTTAATCAACAAATACATCATTAATTAACCTTGGTGTGTTCTATACTATACAGCTTAATGTTATTTGTTGACACTGTTCAGATGTATTCTCGTAGGCCACTCCCCAATAAAAGCTTTTTTAAATACATTAATGTAACCCTTTACCTGTTTATGTCGCTATAAAACCATTTGCTTCAGGATTGTAGTAAAAAGCATAGAAACATTCTGGGAAAATCATTTGTATCTATAGGGTCTTTCTCTATTTACCTGGTTTCAAACGCATGTAGTAATTGAGCACCTATTAGAGGTATGTTTTTGTAGAAACACATCAAGATCAAAGGCACCCATTTGAAGTCGAAACTGACTGCGTCCACCTCTACTGGATCAGGTATAATATATAATATATATATATATATAATACTAATATACTAGGTATATATATAATATTAAGATACTGAAATAAAGAGCTAAGTCAATGCAACATTCCTAGGGCCCCAATACACCTTAATGTTTATCCGATTATCCTGCACCCAAGCTTGCCCATACTTAATATATAATAAAGGGGATTTAGCGTATCCATGTACTTGTGATCACATGAATGAAAAGCCTTCACCCACGTCAAAGGTAAATCCCTCAGTTTGCTTGTATGATGTAAGTATATATATTATCTACTATATATATAAACAATATATTGGGTATATTTCTATGATATTCAATCAGGATGCCAGCGCCTCTAGGGGACTTGTTCCCCAAGTATAATTTATATTAACAACGAGGTAAACAAATCAGACGGGCAGGTATAATCAGCCAGTAGTTTGAAATCAGGCCGTCATCCTGATGACGGCAGCTGTTTCATATGTGCTACGATAAACGTCGGTTGTGAATTGTTACCTCGTGTTAATAAAAACCTACACTTAAAGTCCCCTTAGAGAGCGCGGCATCCTGCTTTTAATACTCTCTATTCTCCAAGCTTTGTTTGCACCGGCATCAGGAACTAGCGGTAAAGTGAGTGGTTAGGAGGGAGGGCCCTCCACGTTGTTGTATATATATACTATTATATGATACCCTGATGACCAGCACATAGCTTGTGAAACTGAAACGCATCAGTGTATCTGACCAGTGTTTAATAAACCCTGTGCTGTTAAGTCCTTGAGTGCCTGTTCTCTTCTTATACTGGCATTTACTTAACTTTACTGTCGGCACCAAACAGGCCACTGAGATGGACCGAGATTGCTCGTCAGAAACCTTGTCACTTATATTATGATATAAATAGAAATGTTAATTTCTATCTCTTAAATGAGCCACCTGGTCGCTTTCTATTCTAGACAGCGTCAAGTAAAGGGTTGGGTTTAAAACAGGTAATAGCGCATTGTGAGCATGGTGTACCTTTTTTTTAAGCACTGCCCCTGCTCCTTTTTAAGTGTTAAGGGTTATGTGGTTGGGGGTTTGGGTCCTTTTCATACTGACACTGATTACTGAGGATAATGGAAACAAATGTTAATAATTTCTTTCAATCTGACTTTTGTGTTTTTAAGGGCAAAAAAATTAACAGAAAGTGACTGATTTCTGAAAGAAACAGGTACATAGGTCCCTCTGTTAGAAAATAATTTTGGGCCTTGCCCTCTCCCTTTTAGCTGTCTTTTAGCAGAAGGGCTCTGAAGAATGTGACGATTTAAATGTATAATGAAAAGAAGGGTCTACGGCTGGATATATGTATGATTTTTTAAACTTTCACTTTAGAGAATTGGGCCTAACAAGTGCAAATATTTTTTTCCCTTCAATCAAACCGTGATATACACTAAGATTTTTAGGACAGTACCTATAGACCTCTAAACAGCTAGATTGTGTTTTATCAAGTAAAAAAATGACCTTAACTCTACTAGGAATTCTATCTATATACGCAACACTCTTTTACCCATAATTGAGGTTGTTTATCCTGAAATGCAGCAACGGAGAAGTTGAACGGTATGTAGCAAGTATTTATTATTCAGTGTAGTTATGTTCTGTCTGTTTTTTATTTATTAGGATTAAACTAGGCATGTCATAATATTTGTTGAAATGTGGATTAATAATGTTAGCTCTTTATTGGCAGAGACAACATTGACTTTCATAAAAACATAACATAAGGCGAATTAACCATTTATTCTAGGTCTTGATAGTTACAACATCAGAGGAAGTTTAATGTGAATTTATTATAGTGGATAGAATAACGTTGGTAAAACCCAAATAGGTTGGAACACATGGGGACCATAACACCCCGTGAGTGTTCATTTGGTCAGTGCTTAGGTAATTTTGAGTGCATTAATGGGATTTCAAGTCTTTCATAATTTAAGGTTTTTTTTGTAATATTTTTGTGTGTGTGATTATTAAGTTGCCGGTAAACTGTAAAGCAATAACATGCGTTACTAGATGGAGGGATCTAGTCATTAGGATTTAGAATGGTATTGGAGATATCTTTGCTTAAATGGTTATTTCTTTATTATTTACAAAATACATAATTATTGCACCCATCTAGCTAGTACTATGGCCATTTTTGTTCTTGTACTAAAAACAATCTTGTGCTGCCATAGAACACGATGATTTGGAGCTTCATCAACTTTTGCTTAGACATACTAGCTAGGTTCAATCCAACCCTGGCGTACCTTTCCTGTACGTGTGTAATTTTTCCCTCAGTGTACTGTGTGCTCTCACCCACATATTTATGACAAAACACTTTATAACGTTTAGTGAAAGGACGAAGGTACATAGCGGGGTTTCATTCATCGGATGTAGTTTCTTGGATTTGGTGGAAAGCCGTGAAAACCTATTTTCGCCAGGAGGCTGGGGCTTTAAATTGTGCAATAGTGCATGTTTGTATTGTCACGGGATCACGTATCAAAGAATTATCGTCTTGCAATACACGCAACTCTATTGCAATTTTGTTGTGAGTAGAAGGACTCTCATGAACGACCCTCCAAATTTTGAAAAGTAAGCTCTGTGCCAAACATTGAGATATATAAAGGTGCTAATGTGTACACAATTTCGTTCAAAAAGCACAAAGATATAATAAATGACAATTTTAGTAGAACACGATGACACCTTTAGTCATGCCCATGATGCCCCTGGAAGTGATCTGGGTAGTACCAAACATTGATAAGCTGAGTGTAGGGAAATCATGCACCTTGGCGAATCATGGATAGCCCGGATAGGCAAGGGGGGTCCCTGTAAACCGATTACAGAATCACCGTAAAAAAATACTAAATAGGAACAGATCCATAATACAGCTAATGAAATACAGATCAGAAAGATAAACATTGTAAATGCCCTAAGATGTTGAAAGGAGCATGTCCACGCCACCGAGACTATAATCCCCACCCTATGCCCCAATCAATGTAGTATATTAAATCCTTACCTTATACTCCCAGCCCCAAATGGTTCCTCCTTAATCCCCTTAAATGTCAACCGCAAAACTGGCCACCGATGAGTTGATAGCAGAGCCCATAGAGTGATCTGCAATCCTGCTATCCTCCGAGAAGAAGTTTGGGCATGCGTACTGTAGCAGTCCATGTACCCCCTCCACCGCAATCATCTAATATTGAACGAAAGTCCCCCCAGATCATTACTTACTTACCTCTCTCCTTTGCCGTTCTGCAGCGAAAAGGCCGGCAGCCATGTCCGTGATTGGCTGCCTGCTTAGCCAATCAACAGACGACGGGTGCCGGTCCCGCCCCCCTGCTTGCAGTTCCGTCAAGTAGAGGGCCGGGGCATTGCGCGAAGGAGAGAGGTATAGGTGTAAATGACGGTTATCTTCTGAGACTATAATTAGTGGTTGTGGGCTGGGGGGTCCCCCCAACCCACACCACCTCCTCCCAATCTCCCCAGGACTATAATATCTAAAAGTTTTCTATAAGGGTGGACCATGCCCTTCCCTAACTGTTCTCTATTATTTAATACTTTGTTATGCTTATTATAAACTTCTTCCTCGAGGAACTAGTATAAATACAAACACATGTTCTAAATGAATAACTTAGTAGGGCTGCAGAGTTTCCATTCAACAAAACAACCACAAAAAAAATAAAGACCGATGTATGTTTTTTTGTAGTCCACAGGTCATTGTAGGCCTTCCTTTTAGGAGTCAACAAGCGATTTCGAAAGCATTGGTTTTTTGATCGACGGGGTGAGATTCCAATATGTAATTCTAACATATTTGAACAAATGTTTAATTAATTCAATTTGAAATATTAATTGTTCTCAAAGTCACATACAGCTGCTTGCGCTGCTTAATACACAGCTAACAACAGGATGGTAAATAGGGAATAAAAGTTCTGTTTGCGATTAGAGTACCCTATCTACAATCTTTACATTCCACATGCAATTTTCCCTTTGTCGTTCTAGTCCATTTTGACTAGATTATCTAGGTAGCATATTCTATGTCTAATAGGATCTATGGGTCAAATAATTCCCCAATTCTGTTAAAATCGAGGTAGTCCAGTAGTTATTGTTATAGACTGAGTTTTTTTAAAGACGATTGTGTAAACTATGGCGCATATCGTATAATGGCCGTTCATTATGTTTGTGTTAGTGGTAGGATGTTGCGATAGTGTACACTCAAAGAGATAGGAGCCTAGTTTAGTGGAAAAACTCGTTTTAAATAAGATTTGTGAATTCATATTGTGATACCTAGATATTCTACATTATTTATTAGTATGTACATATGAATGAATACAGTTAGCGGTTGTTGTAACCTTTCAAAGGGGATGTTTCCATGTCCTCTTGTGCTAGAAGGACTGAGAACCCCCCAATAACATTAAACACTGATGATGTAGTGAGACCATTAAAAAAATAGAATATTTACAGGGTCTAGTTATATCACGTGTATAAAAGGAAGATTTAGTATATGGGTTTGCATAGAGAGGAGAAATGCATAAGTTTGCATTACTTGATATTGTCAGAGAACCACACTGATAGCCATGAAATGGGGAAATTTGTGTTTCAGGTAAACAATGTTTAAACTGACTATATGGAGCACATGGCACGATTTATTTACGGCCAGAAAAACAGGACCTTTGAGTGAGCTGCTAAACACAATCTCCAAGTGATTCTCAACATGGGCGATTCAGCTAACAGTCCAAGTTCAACATTGGATTCCAGGAAGTCCAAACCCTTGGGACGACATCTGTATGTTTCTCCCTGCTGTTGTGGTGTTTCACTGGGTCCTCTCTGGTTTCCCACCAGCAACATAAAGACATACTGGGATAGGGTGTATGTGTCATACAATGTGCTTAGATTGTAAGCTCTTCAGGGAAGGCCGAATAGGTGTAAATGTATCAGTCATATAGAAGTGCTACAGAAGATGTGTGTGCCATATATCCGCAACATAATTATTAATATTGGGATTATATAGCCCATCCATCTTCCGTAGCGCGTGGCATACATGATTCATTACATCAAGCCCTGGCCCCAAAAAACTTACAATTCTAAGCAATAACAATAATGATTCTAGGTAAGAACCCCCTGGGATTGTATGGAATCCAACAGGCCAAGGGGCAGGTGATTAGGTTGAGTGGAGGGATGGTCGTTGAGGACCACTTGGGTTGATGTAATATTCCTTTAATTAGATTGCTTTTTCAAGGAAACAAACAATTATATGTGTATCCACGTATCATGGCACACTTAAAAAATGGTCTTGGTTCATTAAAGCAAGTGCATGGTCATAAAACTAAAGGCAGCCTTAAAGCAGAAGCTACTACAAGTGATTACTTAATTACACGGTCCAATCGATTAATCTATAATTACCAGTTGCCATGCCTATCAGTGGAAGGCCAATTGGTAGAAGCTAGAGAACCGATATTGGAAAGCAGATACTGCAACTGACCATTTTCGTACTATAGATATGTATATGTTCTAAACAAATATATATGTTCATTTTGAAAAAGAAAAATGCAGTTGCTTTTAAATCACGCTGCATGATCCGTAATGAAGCTATCGTTTTAGCTGTTTAAATCTGTATGTATTCAGAGTAAACTAACTGTAATAACAAACGAATACTACCATGACCTGGATGAAGTGAGAACCTGTCACACTGGAAGGGCATAAAAATATATTAGGCTGTTCTATCACAGGATGCTCACTTGGAATAGATATTCTAACAGTGCACCATTTTACCTTATTGGAGTGTATGGAGGGTCAAATATGTTCGAATCTTTACAGAGAACGAAAATTGGCCCCAGAGGCGGAAAATCTACCATTATGGATAATCGAGATAACGGGCATTGTATTTGCTAATATCAGAAGTCGAGGAACGTTTTAGACATTAGTATGGCGGAAAACATAACTAATGGAAGAGTAAGGGTTAGTGATGGAATGATAAAGATCTTTATAAATGCAGATGAACTGCCATCTTGCCCATTTGTCAAACTATCACCCTGAAAGACATGAGTAATTTGTGGATCGATTGACTATTAGTTCATATCATTAAGGACGACCATATTGACATTGGGAATGTTAGATTAGTGCACATCGATTTTACAATGGGTTAGTACAATTGTTAGGTTACTTAAGAATTTTTAACATTATTATTTCTGTGATACCAAGCTACATTCAGCTAGCACTATCTGATATGTGGATTAGTCATGGTTTACATCACAGATTACTTAATATGACTAGTATGAGATATGGAAAAACTGAGTTTTTTCTTTCCCCTTAATTGTCTTTATAAAAAGACATGAATTAAAGGGTGTTTTATAAATGTCAAACATTACAATGCAAATCTACTTTTGATGTTCAATTGCCAAACCTTCTTAAAATTTTCTTTGAAGTCAAGGTACTTTAAAAGTAGCGAATACTACCACAACTATGCAATATCGTCTGGAATGTACTGTTGATATCCTATACCCAATATACTTACAACTTTGTTAGGGAATACAGAAAGGGGGAAAATCAAATATTTAAATACAATAGCAGGTACTGGTGTTAACGTGTAATTTGAAAATTTGCGTCATCTTAAGCGCTTCCACCACATATGACGGTTGTTGCTTTATAAAAAGTAACCATTACCTGTTTATTGGGTGTATTTCATATTGGTTTCTAATATATTATAATAAAGGTACACTGTTGATTGTTGTCAGTACTTGTGCATCTTATTTCTTCGTAATTCTTCTTCTTGTCTTTCTTTCTGTTTGTTCTTGTCTTCTTTCTTTCTTAATTGTATGCTTTCTTTTCTTGGGTTTCTTTCTTTCTTTCTTTCTCTGATCTTTTTTTCTTCTTCTTTCTTTCTGTTCTTCTACTTCCTTCTTGTCTTCTTATCAGTCGCATTTTTTATGTTCGTTCTCGAAACTCGTTTCTTTCTCATCTGTTATATATAAAGTTTTAAGGCTATATCATATTTATAAGCTTTATTCTGCAATGGCCTTTTATATTAATAATATAAGTCCCAACTAATACTGCTGTTTGAGTCACTTACTCTCATACACAAATGTACTGCATGACATAAAAAAAAAAAAAACAGGCTTGCGGTTGGGTTGCACCCAAAATATTGGCAAGAGTTGCCCCCCTGTACTTAAGCTGGGTACCACAGTACATATCAGTGAAAGATGAACAGACAGGATCTGCAAGATCATCATAGGGAGAATGCTCGGGACTGTGGTTTCCATCGACTGCGCTAGACTCCTCTATAAGGGAGTCTAGCGGCGGGCTGATGGAAGTTTGCGGTCTTTCCAGACCGAGCATGTCGGGCTGACCCGATTCGTTCGGTCGGCCGGCGCCTCGTTTGGAAAATGAACGTACACACAATAAGAAATTAAAGCGGTATCGGGGCTTTATCATTACTGTGTGTACCCACTTACACTTATTGAAAAAATTACCAATAGTCTCAATCGGCCTTGTGAACTCAAGAACTGTTCTGATACAGCTCACTGCCAGCTTGAGAAAGTCCAAGACCAAGGACCGAACATTTGGCATTTGTACCACTAAAAAATACAATTAGAAGACAGTGAAGTAATGTTACATTTGCTACAATATATATGAAAATACCAGCAATAACTGTTTACCATGCATGTACTGGGTGCTCCATAAAAGTGTGCACTCCAACAAAGTTTTATTAAATGGATTTCGGGACTTCGGAGCTATTTTCTATAATCCTAAACATTCGAGGTTTATAGAAAAAAGCCTTGAACCTTTGATAATCCTCGAAAATAGTCCTGGAAACACATAATTAGTCCGAAGTATGTTCCGTTTTCCTGATTTTCTGGATTTTCCCGAGATCCTAATTCCAAAAACAGAACAAAACTTGACAGTTTCGGCCATCTCTAGTTAAAATTAAAATTTACTGTGTTCTTTGTAAATGATTACAAACAAATTCAATCTACCGATTCATATTGGTATCTTGACATAAAACAAAACCTAAGAGGGAAACTTTCTGATAATTTGGGCAACATGAAATGTAACTTTTTCCTTACAAGCATATTGCAAGCATATTGTGAATTAGCATCTCACTTTAATACATTTGATCTTAAATAGATCTAAAAACACTTACAGAAGTAACAATCTAGAATACAAATCGAGTATGGTATGAGTCTGGATTGGGTTTAAGAGAGTGCTATGTTTACAAAAAAGCTAAAAATAAGTTAAAGCGAATTCAAATATCAAGTTACATAGTATTTTCTCTTATGTACATTGTTATTTTATGATGATCTTTGAGATCAAAAGACTGGTTCAGCTACTAATTAATAAAAACCTTATGCAGACAGAGACCCTTCCTGCACTGAGCGCAGCTTCGAAAGATCAGCTGAATGTTGTGAGATTAATAATTAATATGACACCTTCAGCCTGGGCAAGGAGTATACTGAAAAAACGAGTTCGCTCGTGTTGAAGTTTTTTTTTAACATAACATAGTCAAGTTCCATGTTTTGTCTAATGAAAATGAGATAAGTAGATGATGGGACTTATTGTGCAATACACACACCAGTTCTGTGTTCTTCAATCCCCCCTCCTACCTTTTTTGTCATGCTAAGGGAGTCTTTGATGGTACTTGTTACTCCTGAGTCTGCCCACAGAAAAGCAAGTTTGCACAAAAAAAAGGCAAATCGCTGAGGGAGGTAGAGGTAGTAATTTAATGGTTTAAATCCCCCTAATCCAAGTGAGAACGGAGATATCTGAATAAAAAATTCTGTCCCATAAGCCCTCCATGACTAAAAATTACTGATTGCAATAGAATCCTTATGCAGATCAAGAAATTTAAAGGATAAACAATTTATTCCTACAATGATTTTAATTTTAGCCACTATATATTTCAAAATATGTTGTCCAACGATAATTCGTTTAAGAAACTAGATGAAACAGAATAAAATATTGTTAATGTAAAAATAATTATTTTGCTGATTACACATTTTCTATGTCTCAGATGTATGCTAATTTCCTGTATTATGTGATGCCCTGTCAAAGTCCAAACTGTTTTCGACATTTTAAGAACTAATCACCCTATTGAGTTGGATATAATTAATTCTAAAGTCCTTGACATAATCCATTTAATCCTTTGCCTAGTTCATTTTTTACTAATAAATGAGGATCTCTCCTACTGAAAAATCAATGGATCCAGCTTGACAGCTCTGCAAAGAATCACAGTAAGATTACAAAGCGAGATAAATTAAACTCTTGCTTGCAATATGGATATCTCAGAAGTTCATCAAAAGTAAAAGGTGCTACAAACAGTTAGTCAAACTTGTGTTGTTTTATAAAAAAGCTCAATGCAACAAGGCATCTCTATGACATGTACACAACTAATATTATTTTTATAGCCATCAGATATTTCAGATAAAAAAAAATAGAATGTTCACTCTCAGAATACTATAATTAAGTTGTAGTTCATTAAAAACCCATCAGTCTATGCCTTATCAAAAATGCAAAATTCCAAAAACATTTGTGTAATTTATTGTTGCATGAGTTAAAGAAACATCTAATAGAAATGTCTTGTCTTATAAAATAATTGCAGTCAATCTTAATAAATATATATATTAATATAAATATTAATTTATATAATAAAATAACACACCATGTTTTGGGTTACCAAATCTACTTTTAAGGGTACTGAATATATGAGGCACTTTTGAAGGTACCGAATCTACTTGGAGGGTCTGAATATATGAGGGTTACTGAAAGTAGCATTGTAAATATGCAGAGACTCAAAAAATGATCACATTGTTTTGGTGGGTAGTATGTGTCCCCTGACCATTTCTCAGGTCCCGTGTCATTTAGGCTAACTTATTATTGCTATTTCTACCTTAAATTCGTATTAGAACTTTCTGGTTTTATCCTCCTATTGACTTCTATGGTCCGTTTTCGGATCAGTTATGTTGCGTCTTGGGAGGTAGTTTTATGGACAATTCTATTAGTACATTTTTTTCATCTGGTGACATTTAAGTTTAAGTAAGGGTTATTATTATTAAGATGCATGTCCTAAGTATTTAATAACTTCATGGTAAATAGATAAAGGGAGCGATTACATCATTTTTAGATTAGACATCAGGCCACTCATTTGAAATTTTATCTACAGACTAATATTTCTAAAGAATGAACCCATTATCAAAAAAAATCAACATCCAAAGGGAAGGATGATGAATTCTCGCCCATGGGGATGTGGGCTGCTGTATATTTATTTTGTATTGTCATCCCACCCCCTTTTTTCTGCCTAGTTATACTCTCCAGATCGGGATGGCTGGCTGCCACAGGGAATAGGAGGGATTGTGTGGACACAACCATACCTGCACCAAACAACAAGTGTGGAAAACTCCCACCGTACCCAAATAAAAACAAATAAACAAAAGAAATACAGTTTATTTACCTTTGTTACAGGAAATATTGCAATTACATGTTCCGTTGTGAAATATTATTTGGCTAATTTGCTGTTTGGTGCAAATATCTTATTATGGAGGTTACATGTTATTATTGTCACAGCTTATTTGAAGTTGGTTTATCAGGGAGCTGGACTTATAGAGTCAGTTTCAGGTTAAGTAAATATATTAGGAGCGGTCCATTTATATGGGTTGGCCTCTGGCGATGTTGTATTAAATGGAAAGTTTTGATATGGTAGTATTGCTAAAAAAGAATGTTGTACTAAATAAGAAGCTTTGGCTGTTCTCCAAACTCTTTTTGGCATGTTGTCTATTTTATTTATCTTATGGTTATTATTCTAAAAGAAGTTAAATGTATGTGGAAGCCCTACATATCCCATGCACCTGGTGTTCCACAGCAGCACACAAAAGCAAGCTGCCATTAATTGAAGCTTTACATCTATCAGGTTTATCCTCCGGTGTAAAGGTGTAAAGCTGCAATAGAAAAACTGTTCATGAATAGAAGATAACACTTTAAATACTACTATTCCAGAAATTTCGAAATCTTTATTGAGTGGATTTTCTTCAGTGAGGAGTAGGATTATTTTGATTCCAATAGTTTCTTATGCACATTTAAAGGCACAATATACTAAAGGGTTATTCCAATAAATTTTCTATCTTTTAAATGGTGCTAATTTTGCCCCAACAATCAGATGTTAGCTTTTAAATGTTAAAGGATAAGTGCACTGTAAAATAAATAGTTATGTTCATTTGGAAGCTGCAGCTTTAAAATACTGTTGCCATATTTTTTTTACCTATGCCCTCCAGAGCCTAGCTTTGTGCCTGGAAGTTGCTGACATCTCTTCCTGGTTTGCTGAATGTTAAGCTCCGCCCCTCTGAGATTCCTCTGCTTTCTCTGCTTGAGCCTCAAAGAGTAATGCTTGTGGTTCCATGCACACGCATGTGCATGGAAATCACAGGCATTATTGTTTGAGGCTCAAGCAGGAGAGTGCACGGAACTCACAGGCATTACTGTTTGAGGCTTAAGCAGGAGAAAGCAGAGGAAATCTCGAGGGGCGGAGCTTAACATTCAGCAAACCTGACAAGATTTCAGCAACTTCCAAGGCACAAAGCTAGGCTCTGGAGGGGCATAGGTAAAAAAAAAATATGGCAACGGTATTTTTAAAGCTGCAGCTTCAATATTACATAACTTGATTTTACAGTACATTATCCTTTAAAAAGTTCTGATTGGTTAGGGCAAAATTAGCACCATTTTAAACGATAAGAACTTTTATTGAATCCCTGTAAATGTAAGAACCACAGATGTGTAACCAGGCTAATAAGATTTTATCAAAAATGGTGCTAAATGGAAACCAGACCGATTCATCCTCTATATATTGTGAACCATCAAATAGCATTTATCTAAAATAGGTGTTGACTTGGTGTCTTGAAAGAATAAACACATTTAGATATGAACAGGTGAGTGCGTACTTTTTAAGTTAGAATAAATTTTTTAGCGTTTGCCATTTCTTCCAACTCCTTTTAGACCTAATTAAACATCTTGTTAATACTGCAACACATTATTACCTTACTGAAATACTTATGAGTAAAGTCCCCCATGTATTTCAAGGTTACAGACTGATGCATCATAGCTTAGATTTTTCAAAGAATTGTCCAGAGAAAAGTTCCTCTGTATTGTATCAACATGTTTTACAGTTTAAGGAGTTTGTACTGTACAGTCATTAACTGCGAGGCTTAGTAATACGTACATTGATTGGGAATACATCAATGTTGCTATTGTCATGTTGTAGGATAAAGCGTATATTGTTGTATATAATGTGAGTTCAGTGTTTAAGTTAATTTAATGATTTTTTATCCTTTTAAAATAAAAAACTTTATTTTAAGTTAATCAGTTTTTAAGGACATCTCCACCCTCCATAGAAACCTTAATATATTTTGCACGCATACAACCCCCCCCCCCCGCTATGTTAGAAGTTTAAAAGTAGATTCTAACTCAACTTACATCTCTTCATTTCAGTATCATTCTGTCTGCCTCCCCTGCCTGCCGGAAAACAAGAAGGGGTGGACTGGCAGCCACGGCTGTGATTGCTGAGAGGCAAGCCAATCACAGCCGCGGCTGCCAGCAATTGAGAAGACGCTGAAACGAGGATCTGTAAGTACAGTTTCAAATCATTTTAAAATTTAAACATAGTGTTTGGGATTGGAGGGTATGCTTGCAATATAGATTAAGGTTTAAGAATTTGAAGGGAGGGATCAGGAGGAAGGGAGAAGGCAGTTTGGGACAGGAAGATAGCCATACTCTTCAGTTTCTGGACTTTGGACATGGACTACAGGGGACTATAAGGAGCAGGAATGTAAGGTAAGGATTTTTTTACTGTGGGGCCAGTAGTAGTTTAAATTTAGTTTTGGGGGTGGACATGCCTTTAATTTATTACTTTCATCACATACTTACAAAATGCGGTAAAAGATGTGGTTAGGCAGTTAGACAATGGAATCAAGTCTGTATCATTTAGTGTGTCATTTTACTGAAATACAATACAGGTATATAGACCTTAAAAAAATCAAATGCAGATCCCACTGATGCAAATCTACATTATCTCGAGCAAAAGACAACCTGCAAAGAAAGAGATGGTTCAAGAAAGTTTTATCCAAAACAGACTTAAAAGTTAAAAAGTTAAAATTTGCATTAACATATCTGTTGTATTCAATTAGATCAACTGGACTTGAATTTATGTTCTTGAAGACATTTCGTAATCATCCGACTAGCTTTCTCAATTCAGAATGAGACACAAGAATCTGTTGGTAATATGTACTCTGGAAAATCCAATTAGCATATCCCAGCCAGTGTGTAAGGGCGTGATTGCATAGTGGCTAAGAGGTGTATAGGATGCCCAGGGTAAGGTGTCAAAACAGCATTGTCGAACCCCCACCTCTATTTAGGCTTGGTTTCTTTATTACATAAATGGCCTCCTTGACACCTCTCTTGAACCATTCACGTTCCTTTGCTAATATGTAACATTACAATCTTCAAAGGTATGTCCTTATCCTTAAGATGCAGGTACATGGCTGAGTCTGACCTAAGGATTGGCTCTTCTGTAATGGGTCATACATTGATGCAGTTGCGTTTGGTCTCCCCCATACAAATCAGAGCATTCTTCACTGCACGAGTATATGATGTCTTTCGGATGGACCAATTGCGCCTCAGTGTGTTGTTCGGTTTAAAGCCGACAGGGATACGGTGTTTTTTGAAAATTCTTCTCATTTCGGAGACCCCTTACATGGGATGACCATGTTCTTTCTTGTCTTGCTTTTCCCCCTTCACTGTTGGTATACCTGTTCTTTTCTTTTCCTTCTACTTCTTTTGACAAAGGCCCAGTCTGGATATCCACAAGTTTTAAGGGCTCCTCTGAGATGTTTCATTTCTTTAGCCTTGCCTCTGTGCTAGTGGGGATGTTCTCAGCTTGTGTTGCAGGGTTTGATGACACAGCTTGTGATCTAAAGGGTGGTAGGAGTCAAACATCAGATCAGTTTGTAAAACTACCAAATTAAAATCACAATATATTTTAACCTTACTTCCTTGGTCAATCACCCAATTATCGTTATTTTATATATATATAGATATATTTTTTTTACAATTTGGGGGATTATACCTCCATTGTGATGTAAGATGTGTGGATTGCAATAAACATGTTCACCTTGGAGTTTGACTGCCTCTTTTTTGTTGATCATGTATATGACCCCCACGGGCCTGTTTGAGTCAGTACCCACTTCAGACCGAGATTGTACCAGTAAACTTCCATTTTCTGGACTTAATAGCAAGCTACCAGGCCATCTATGACCTCACAATACTACTAGCTGCATCTGCAAACCAAAATGATATAAATGCAAGAATTCTGGAGGGAACCTATCCCCTATGGGCTTTCTTATACACAAACCTCAATTGAACTAAAGTAAAATCTGTGCATGGAAACAAAACACTGTTTGATGGGATACAGATTTCCTGGAATCACCTACAAAGCAGCAGCCAATAAGGGTAGCCAGATGATTCTTTCTGACATAAAAAGCAACACACATTATATAGCAAAATAATGGTCTATTCGCATTTCCTCAAATAGCCTACAATCTGAAAGACTTTTGGCTGCCAGGGCATGAATTTCTAGATAGTAAAAAAAAAGAAGTACGCCTTTTATGGAGATTTGTATTAACTGCAAGGAAATGTTGTACATTATTTAGGGTCTCATATTCCATTTTTCTCCTCTGTTGAAGGCATAGGCATACAAAATCAAATCTACTGTGAAACCCAATGTAACATTTTCAGAAAAGGCTGATAGGCACATGTGACAAACATGGAGAAAATATACTGCATGCCAAAGCTAATGGGATAAGTCAAGCAGACTACATCAGTTGAAGCCCAAATGTAAAAATTGTGATTTAGTCTGTCATCAAGAAAAACTCCAGAGAAGCAAAGAATGATGGGGAAAACCTGAATAATTTCAAAACCATCGGTTGTCATCAGGCATCAGGTGAGTTAATGTAACTATATATTCTTTTAAAAAAAAAAATATATTTCAGCCAGCTTTATGGTCATATTTGATACTGAGTATTTATATATAATTTAGATATTATTACATAAATAATTACATTATTTATGCAAAGTAGGTTTTGTAAAAAAAAAAAGTATCACACAAATTTGCCCGCTATTTCTAGTACTTTCAGGGAGATTCAATAAAAGTTCTTATCGTTAAAATGGCGCATTTTGCCCCAACCAATCAGATTTTATTTAACATTTGAAAGCTTACATCTTGATTGGTTGGGGCAAAATAGCACTATTTAAATGATAAGAACTGTTATGAATAACCCTGATTATGTGTTAAGGTAGACAAGGTTCAATGTTGTAAATCAAACGGCGAGCATGTTGCAGATTAAGTCTGTAACCTGGGTAGGGAAGAGACTTTTCTACTCAAAAATACTAACCGTACATCATTTGATCATTTGGTTCGTACAACCATTGTCTACCATTGTCTATTGACTAAAGAACAATTATTAATTAAAACACGTTTTAAATACCTTGGAATTTTAAATATATAGCAATAATCTGCAGATTTTAAAATCTTTTATAAGGAAAGATCACTGACCAAGCTCCTGACAATAACCAAGCTGTACCAAGTAAATAAATAAAATAAAATGGATGACCAATGGAAGTTTGGTCTAATAAATCTAGGATCATCCCAAATTGCATTTGGTCAACTGTATTTATTTTCTTTGTGGTAAATTACAATACTGGAGGTGGACAGGGCTACAAATGTTAGAATACCACACTTGTGTGATTGCATTCTATATACATTATACGTATTTACAACAAATTCAGACAAAAGAGCCAGATTTTTTCTACTCTGCTCTTAGTTAGTTTTCTATATTGTTATATTCCCTATGATTAGCAACATCACAATAATAGCAAGAACGGGCTCTGGAGGCTATATATATTAGCAAGACAACTGTGTGGACCTTATATGTACACAAATTAGGGATAAAGAGCTCTAAATACAGGAGAGAATATACTATATAAAAAAACTACTGTTAAAAAAATTTGCCACCCACTTTAGTTGGTATCAGCTATAATGTCCTTGTCCAGTCACATAACACATACAGTATATTGTATTAGGAACCAACTTACATGGTGTCTAATTCTACAGATAGTACAGAGATACAATAAAAAAAATTCTCCCCACTGCCAGAGAAGCTCAGAAATTCTAATACAGGTACAACACAGTAATAGGTAGCACCCAAGGAGTAACACCGACACAGCAAATTAGGACGCTTTCAATTGATAAAAACTTCTTTAATGGAAGTACAGATGCAACATAGAACTACTCCACCCAACGCGTTTCGGGCCAAGAGGGGCCTTTAATCATAGGCCGTTTGGGTACTCCTTTCAGCTGCAAAAAGTTTCAATACCTCACAAAAGGGGTTTGGTTTGGTAGATACTAGGAAGGGTTCATAAGTTAAATATACATATCTTGACAGACAACGCTAAGTAAGAAATATGACAAATGCAGTTAGTTTATGAATTATGCAGCTTGGTTTTACTTTTTACTTCCATTAGGGTCCTCTGGATGGTGTAAAGTATAAGGGTAGATTAAAGCAGAAGAACCAAAAAGTAGTGTTGCGGTGGCTCTATTTTGCAGACTGTATTCATGGGCTGCAAAAACATTTGACACTGTTTAAATCAAAAATTTTGTTTTTCTTTTTTCACCTATACAGTTATAAGTTTATTGTAGATGTGTCTGATATATCAATAAACTTAGTAGTCTAGTAAAGGCAAGCACACAAAAAAATAACAAATAAAAACGGATGTTTTTATAAAGTTGTAAAATTTGAAATGTATTCTCTGTTTGGAGGATTTCTCTGTCTCTGTCTTCTCTGCTAATAAAGCTGTTCCTGTGTTTCTTGTTTATGGAATCTGCTAAATAGTCTACACATTTCTTAATTAATTGGGGTGGAACTATTAAGGAACTATTAGTATAATAACCAGTAGTAACAAAGAGAGAACTTGACAAAAAACAGGGTTATTCAATAAAGGTCTTATTGGTGCTAATTTTGCCCTACCAATCAGATGGTAGCTTTCAAATGTTAAATAAGATTGATTGGTTGGGGCAAAATTAGCACAATTTTAATGATAAGAACTTTTATTGAATCTCCCTAAAAGTATTTAAGAGGTAAACCAGTAACTTTCCATTCTTGAATTTATAAATGGCATGTGTAGCAGACTAAAGGCAAAATATGTAAATTAACTTATTTTATTTTGTTTTTCTAGTCTGGGTACCTAAGTAACAACTTTATTGGCCACAGGATTGACAATATATTCCTGCAATTTTAAATCTTTAAATAAATGTACACTGGAATTTATTTATTCATTTTATTTAAATTGCCCATTACTGGTATATCTGTTGATTCAATTAGATCAACTGGACTTGAAGTTTAGTTTGAAGACTTCACTAGTCATCCGACTGGCTTTCTCAATTCAGAATGACTTGTACAAGATCTGTGGCAATTCGTTCTGAATTGAGAAAGCCGTCGGATGACTAGTGAAACGTCTTCAAGAACTAAACTTCAAGTCCAGTTGATCTAATTGAATCACAGATATACCATGAACTGGATGATGAGAATCTTCACAAGCATGCCCATACTGGAAACTATAATTCTTCCAAACTATCACTGCTACTTTTTTTTGTTGATCTGTCCCCTATTTCCTTATATTCTTTTATTCTGAATATCCAATCAAAAAACATCTTACATTCAGCTTTCCAACAAATACCTTAGTATCATAAACTTTTCTGTTAGTATAGTTTTGCTTTAGCTGAATGGTGACAGTAGTAAACTACATGGTGAGAAATTCCCTCTCCCAATGCTGCCTCATTACTAAGCATGTTTGCCCTCACAGAGAGGACTGAGCTGAGCAAAGCACGTCCTAGATTGAAGTCATGCTGCAACACAAAACACATCAGAGTAAGTGCTGCTTACAGTATTTAATCAAAGATTGAAATTAAGTAATTTATTTTAGTGTACAATTTATACAGAAACTCTTTAAAAATAGAAAATATTACAGTTTAAACGACAACACTTTATTAGTTATAAAAGCTTGATTATTATTGATTTAATAATAGTATAGAAGAATTTTTTTTTCTAACTCAACTTTTACCTCATAATCTGACAGAGGTCATTTCAATCACTTTTAATCTTTTGCATTCTTTGTTATTTTTTGAGGTTGATCAGTTGTCTATTCTTCCAAAAATGTAAGGCTGGGCATACACATGCTAATAGTAGGCAAATCTTGTCCAATTTTCAGGTGTGAGCAAGCTCAGAAGTTGTTCAAATGAAGTGTTTTCATTATATGTAATCCAGTGCATGATTGTATATGTTGTGTGAATGGCCACCTTAACCTTATTACAGAATATACTTCCTAATACATTTATTATACATATATTAAATCATAATAGATAATACAGTACACCCTACTATGATGTAGAACTGTAGACCAAAAACAGAAATAGGAGTGGTTTTCCCAAGGAGATTTTTTTCACTCCTTGTAATAATTTTCAATCTTTTGCATGATGGGTTGTTCAGTTTCTCAGTAGAGATCTGAGCATCTTTGACCCATCCAACAGCCAATCAGTAGAAATTACTGTTAGGAACATTCCAAGGAAGTGGTGCTTCTGGGAAGAAGAAGGACCGTTAGAACCTGAAAGTCAGCTCACTAAATGTCAACAGTAGGGAACAGAAAAGGGTATGAATCACTGAATTTTCAAAATGGAAGAGAATATGTAGAATAACTAAGTATGCATTACAACAAACTAACAATTTAACCAATATTGATAATTTCCACTGAACTGTCCCTTTAAAAGTACCCCAGTGGTTTATGTCCTCACCTAGATATTAACAGTAGATTGCTACGCTGTTTTCCTTTTTCTTTTTTTCAGATTTAAGAATAAATCTTCTTCTGGAAGTGCTGATGGGACTGTTTAACAGATGTCTCTTAACCAAATTGGGAGACCCACGATATTCCCTCTAAACAGGTTTACATATCGATAACTTAATTATAGTGCTAGAACTTTTACTTCATTAATCTGACAGTGGCCATCAATCACTTTTAATCTTTTGCATTCTTTTTTTTTTTTTTCGGGTTGATCAGTTGTCTATTCTTCCAAAAATGTAAGGCTGGGCATACACATGCTAATAGTAGGCAAATCTTGTCCAATTTTCAGGTGTGAGCAAGCTCAGAAGTTGTTCAAATGAATGTGTTTCCATTATAATGTAATCCAGTGCATGATTGTAAATGTTGTGTGAATGGCCACTTAACCTTATTACAGAAATATACAGCATAATACATTATTATTATACATTATATTAAATCATAAATAGATAATACAGTACATCAATAATAAAGTGCAATAATAAAGATTTAGGACAATAACTGTTTCACAAGCAAATGAAATCTATGGTGAATCAGGCCAAACCAATGCCTTTCTTTACAAAGTTTTGCCCCATTATAGTTTTAAAGATTGCTGATGGTTTGGTTTCCCTAAAGTTATAACCTACTATGATGTAGAACTGTAGACAAAAACAGAAATAGGAGTGGTTTTCCCAAGGAGATTTTTTTCACTCCTTGTAATAATTTTAAATCTTTTGCATGATTTGCAGATATTATCATTAGATGGGGATATATTAACTGAAAGTGACAGGTATTTTTTAAACATCCAATGCATTTTTGGCAAGGCTTCTTTTAATTGCTTCCAAATGAGTATGGGAAAAATGAAAGTGACAGCTGAATAAGACTTATGTCAATGCCACTCACTATACTATGATACACAATTTTAAAAAAGAACATTTTTTTTTACTGTTTTTTTACTGTTTAATGGAAAGACAATAAATAGTTCAGCTAAAGCACAATTATAAACTGAATATTGATGTTAAATGATTAAGATTAAAATGTTTATGATTAAAATGACTAAAAAATACATGATACTAAATTGACCAATTTATAGAGCTGTGTAGGATAACTTTTGGTTCATTGCTTTGTGTATATAATATTGAAACTTACGTTATTCATAATCAGTTTAGTACCACTTAAAATGATAAAAACATGACCAAAATGCCCACCTGTTCTTTAAATACTTGCAATGTTTAAAGGAAAAATGCAGTTTTTTTTATTAATGTCAGAAGAAATGTAATCTGAAAATCCAAAGCTGTTGTATACAAAAGTTAAAGGAGAACTATACCCCCCCAAAAATGTTCAGTGCAAATACATGTACTTTTCAGAAAAAAAGAGTAGTATTTTTTCATCCCAATGACCTTAATCTGCCCTTAATCAGCATTGTGCCTGTGTATAAATAAATGCAACCGAAATACTGACTTCCTGTTTGCAGGACCCCTAATAGATGGTCTGGTAGTTATGGTCTTGCCCTTGACCAAGCCCTGGGTTGATTCAGTTGCTCAGTAGAGGTCTGAGCATCTTTGACCCATCCAACAGCCAATCAGTAGAAATTACTGTTAGGAATATTCCAAGGAAGTGGTGCATTCTGGGAAGAAGAAAGACCGTTAGAACCTGAAATGTAAGCTCACTAATGTCAACAGTAGGGAACAGAAAAGGGTATGAAATCAACTGATTTTTCAAAATGGAAGAGAATATTTAGAATACCTAAGTATGCATAATACAAACTAACAATTTAACAAATATTGATAATTTCCACTGAACTGTCCCTTTAAAAGTACCCCAGTGGTTTATGCCCTCACCATAGATACTAACAGTAGATTGCTACGCTGTTTTCCTTTTTCTTTTTTTCAGATTTTAGAATAAATCTACCTCTGGAAGTGCTGATTGGACTGTTTAACAGATGTCATATACCTAATTGGGAGACCCACGATATTCCCTCTCAACAGGTTTACATATCAATAACTTAATTAAAGTGCTAGGCACAATATTTTGGCCCAACCAATCTTTATGCATTTTCAAATTTGCAGAACTGCCTATGATTTACCAGCAGGTCTAATCATCCAAAACAATCATTTTTTTTAGGTCTATGAATTTTAAATAATGGGTAAAGTGATGTTTTTTTTACAGGGCCACTCCATTCACTCTGGACCATATTAATTTAATTGAATTTAAACAGCTGCAATTTTTATTACCATGATTATGATTGTGGTCATAAAATTACAATAGCGATTATAATTGTGTGATCGCCTATACAATATCATTGCTGTACTGTCTACTGCTGTACTGTATTGTCTACTACTGCATGGTATTTTACAGCCGAATGTTTAGAATTTTTTGACACGTTTAAGGAACACTGTTTGCACTTTATGATTATGTCTGAAGAAGGGGCCATTTTGGTTACTGAAACATCACGTGTGTGAATAAACACCATATATTGTAAGTCTGGTTTGTGCTGATGATTTGCTTGCATGTGGATCTTATACCGTGAGCTTAGGTATGTCAGCAGGCACCCAGCAGGAAGGACTACTGAAGTGGATGTGAGTAGTGTGTGGAGCAACCCCTTGGATCTGTCAATTTTTTGACTGCGGACAAACTTTCACAACAACTCACGGTATCAAATGTTTTAAAGGTTAATATTAGGCCAATAAACATGCCCCTCTCTATGATAAGGAAAGGAGATCATTAAGAGAGTTTTTTGGCCATCAATCACAAAAAAGAAAATAATGGCTGCCTGACCAAAGAAGATCAGTTCAAAGCCAATAAATCGTAAAAAGTATAATACTGACAAATTTATAATTTATCACTGCCAGTAAATATGTAACTGCAATTCCTTCCTGAGGGCTTGGTCCCACTTGCACGCACAGCATGGCATGCAGCATTTTTGAAGTGGGTTGCATGCAAGATTTGTTTTGTATGCTGTGCAAATCAGAAATGTGATCGGGAAGAAAATTGCATAAGTGAAATGCAGCCCTAACCCAAAATGACAATTGGCCACTGTTAGTCTAATAATAGAAAGTCAACTAGTTATTTACAAAGGTTGAGGAAGGAATATTAACAGGGATTTACAGGGATTCTCCCGCCCTGAGCCCAAAAAGAGAGCTCAGAGCTAAAGCAACACTGGTGTTAAATAACATGTGTGCACAATGTTTCGGGGAGTGTCCCTTTCCGCAGGTGCATAATTACAACACACTTAGTGCAACCTTATATACATGTGTCCCCACCATTATACCCTGGGCTTTATGCTTGTAGATTTGCACTGGGGAAGCACTGAGAATCATGGGAGTTTCTAGAAAACTAATGATTGCTGGATTAAATCTTACTGTTCTCAATGTTATAAACTGCAGAACAAAGGTGCAATGCTGTTGTATGATCTTACCATGAATATAACGTGCCTGAAAAACATGCATTTCTTGGCAAATGCGTTGTAATTGTAATCACCTAGAAACAGAGCACTCAAAGGAAGCGAGAACTGGATATAATCAGTGAAAGAAACATTATCGATTGAACAGATATACTTGTACATGCTTAAAAGAAACAGATATAGGGAAGTGTTGATTTTATTATTGTTTCACAAGTTACAATGACAACTTAAGAGAAATGTACCACATATCAACAGAAGTCACACATTTATTTTCTTAGCTGGAAATAGTAAATGGACAAATCCCAGATCATTTTCTTTAACTTAGTCTATAACACTTCAAAGTGGTGGATCAATCAGAAACATTTCTGCATACCTCTGGTAAAAAGGTATGAGACTGGCAGGATATCGTCTGAGGCAACAGAAAGTAGAGAAGAAAAAGATTAATAATGTTTCATTAGCTTATCTCCCTGCCATTGTGCCTATATACAATACACAGTTTGCTGAAAATGCACCCAACAGGACTGGAGATCTGATCCGTTGCATCAAAGAACATTATCTCTCTTTTGCATCTACTGATTAAGTTCTAGATGAAGGAATTCAAATAAAATATTCTGATTGTACACATGATTGACCTCGATGAGCACTTAGGAAATGGAAATGAAGCATTTTGACTAGTAGATTCCCCTGCGCATTTTCTTAAAAGTCTCTACAGTAATTATTATGTATTGGAACTGATAAATACTGTATGTTTGTACACAGATTTGGTAGTGTGTGTTTGGTGACAGATAAAAGTTTATAACACAGCACTAGGCTTTAGAAGGGAAAGGAAGAGAGTCTCACATTGCTCATAGATATCAAAAACAACTGGAACCTTTTTCTCCAATTTGTTTGCTTTCTAGTATTTTATTTTACATAATGATTGCATTGGTGTTATCAATACCCCATGTATGTGTGTTATATAGTGTCATGTGTTACAGTGGTTTAGTTATTTTTAGGATTACCCATTACTATTACTGTTCAAGTGAAAGCAATCCCTCATTTGTTGCATTTTTTTTACCATCAGTTTTGTGTCTGTTTTTTATCTCCTGTTGCAGATCTTTTCCCCTTGATTACAAGACTGACAGGTGGGTCATAAAATACATAACTATCACACCCATCTGTCTTTCTTGCAGACAATATCTATTCTTTTTTGCATTTATAACATGAAATCTCTTGTGCACACAGATCCTGAAATGGCCAAGCATACAGTTTAATGAATGTAATTTATATATGGAGAAAGAAAGAAAGAAAGAAAGAAAGAAAGAAAGAAAGAAAGAAAGAAAGAAAGAAAGAAAGAAAGAAAGAAAGAAAGGAGATAGTTCTAAGAAAAAAGGAGATGGACTAGAATCTCTGAATTTAAAACACAGATGATTTATTTCCACACAAGCCTGTCTAACCTCTGGTAACCCTGACATTCTTTTGAGTAAAATGTCTAATATTATAGCAGATCACTTTCATGCCTACATAAGTAATATCATATGCTTCACATCAGCTCATGCTCAGTATTGCAGAATTCCCACTGTAATATTGCCTGCGAATGAGGACAGAATGCATACTAACAAGCTTCTATCTCAATGGTGCTGCCTTTCAACTTTTCAAAATAGCAACATTCAGATTTTATGGTAAAGGGCTAGGGCACTAGACACTGAAAGGATTGAAGCATTTTTTTTATACATAGAATTGCCTGCTGCTGTATGTTTTAAATGTATGTTGAATTTGAAGTGATCTGTAGATACAATTTTGTAATTTAAAAAATTGTTAGGAATCGACTGTCTAATATGTTTTCTGCAGCTGCGATATGAGATAGAGGGGCTTTTAAAACTGAAGATGTTAGGTCACAAGTGGGACACAGAATTCCCATAGGTGTTTCAGTGTTTTAGAGAAGCAAACCTTACCTATCAGTTTATCTGTAAAGGATGAATCTAAAGGGCAGTAAATAAGTATTTGGTGGTGGTTCTTTCACTTTTAGCTTTGGTTTACAATACTAAAGAATTTAATGACCATGTTTCTACATAATGTTATATGGAAAGATATGGAAAAATTACACCAACTGGCTTTCTCAGTTGCACTTGCAGGTTTGCGATATCAGTACATTTTAATGCTGAAATTTCAAAATTGAATTATGTATTACTGATGAAATTTTGATATCGAAATTGTGTTGCTGAAACCATAATTCATCCTTGTCAAAACTTATGTTTTATCACCAAGATTTTGTAATACAATTTTTATTTATTAGGATAAGATTACTGACATCTCTAGTAGGAACATTCCTTAGCATTTAAATATAGGAATATGCTAACAGCACAAAATGACATAACTGAAGATGTAAAGTTCAAACTAACACAATCCATTTATTATTATGATCATTGATCTTTAAAGGGCAACTCCACCCTCATAAGAACATCTTTTAGAAAGAATGGTCTCTTTAAAATATGTTGATAAATCATAGTTTGTTCTATGAATTCATTACTGTATGTCTGCTATGCTTCTGGATGCCTCATGGAAACTGAGCAAATTAGAAACCTGTACTGAGCTTGGGCATGCTCAGAAGAGGTAGACAGGGGATTAGCATTTAATTATTAGCTGTGATGTCAACTGTCAAATTCAAAACTGACAGTTGCTAACTGGAAGAACCAGGAAGCAGAAACAGGGGAAACAGGACATTGTGCAGGATTTCAGGTTAGACTTATATATTTCAGATTAAAAACTATTACTGTTTAGGGTTTTGGGGGGTGATTTACCTGTATGTAAGTTTTCATTTTAGGGCTGGACTTTAAACCTTCTGTTAAACGGACACTATACCCCAAAATTCCACTTTTTTATTGAAAAGTATTATTCAAGATAGTCATGCTTGCGGACCAGGGTAGGGAGAATTGGAGAGCATGAGGGAGATGACAGGAGAGACAAAACAGAACTGCAGGGTTGCGGTTTTGTAAGTAATGTGATCTCAGCTTAGGGGGCAATTTGGGAGAGAGGAGCTCAATTTGTAATTCCCTCATAAATGGTACTTTTTTTACCTATCCACATGGAGGGAATAATACATTTTTTTAAACAATATGTATTGTGTAATACCAAAAATCTTATTTATATGCTGAAATGTAAAAGGTTCCAGAAACACTAGAGTACCACCAGGGTGTCATATAAAAGAATGTGAGATGGCAAAGTACTTCAGAGGGAAGCATACTGGATTAACACTTTACAATGTCTGATTCCTAAGAACCTCAATACCAATTTATCATTAATATGCTTCTTAATATGTCCTTTTTATCGTTCAGCTTTTATACTATATTCTATGAGTCAATATATTTCTAGCAATGTATATGTGTCTTTATTAAACTAATTTATGCTATACTCAGGTGATAGCCCTTTTAGTGTGGGAGTTTAGGGTGTGGTGATGGGTTTATAAAGGATTTACTCCATTATTGTTTGTAAATGTCCCGAAGATGGTGTTACACACAATTATTGAAATACATTTTCAAAGACTGGAATGCAATGGTAATGTATGTTTCTTTTGAATACATACAGGGTTATTCAATAAAAGTTCTTATCATTAAAAATGGTGCTAATTTTGCCCCAACCAATCAGATGTTAGCTTTCAAATGTTAAATAAGGTTTGATTGGTTGGGGCAAAATTAGCACCATCTTAAACGATAAGAACTTTTATTGAATCTCCCTGATAATGTTCTGTCAATTCCGATTCTTTCTGATACTAATAATCATCAAATCTATTCACCATTATGCACAGAACATGTAGATAACCTATGTGTACAAGACTGTGCCTTATGCAATAAGAGGTGCAATAGTTTACCTTTACTATAAATCTACCACAACCAGTCAGATGTTATAGAACTGAAATAAACATGAGATCACAGGTTTAAATCCCCTTGCTTACTTGAAACAATACAAAATAGTCAACTGACTGACTTTACTGCTTTTTTTTGTTTGTTTCCATTATTGTTCTAGGAAAATAAAAGTATATATGTACAGATGATTTTATATAGCAGCTCTGTTGGTAGAAAGCTTTGCAACCTCATGTACTCTACATGAGGTTGCGGGTTCAACTCCCCAGACATACTTTTATTTTTAACTAAAATGTTAATATTACGTTTATTACATCCATGCTAGCTAAGAAATACAAAAAAGCAAAGGAATTTATCATTGTTAGGGAAATGAAAATTAAAATATGTTTACACAAAAACTGCACTAAAATCTCTGTTCTGTGTCAGAGAGAGGGTTGATCTCTGAGCGAACTGTAACATGATTGGCTGTCTGTTTTTAGGAAGCAAGTCTGCAGCTTCCAGTGTAGTGTACTGCATACATTTAAGCTGGGTGTGCCCAGCAAAAGTGGATTATGGGAGCTGACCCCTAGACCCCCAGTGCCCACAGGTTAATTTCATAAAGCCGCATCTCTGTCTATTGAGGCAATGTTGTCTGGAGATTTTAGTTACCATTTAACATCTCAAATACATAAATGCTGGTGGTGAGATGTAAAAATATATATGAAGCAGTTTTGAAGCATCAGAATCAAGTTAAATCCTACTGTATATGAAATCATTCAAGGAGCCTGGTTACAATCTCAATGTATTGTAGGAATACGTATTACTTTGCATTTAGTATATGCTCATTATATTTCTATATCAAGATGTTTGTATTATTATAACATTTTTTTCTTAAAAAAGAAAAGAAATTCCAGTAAATATCTACAAGGAATAAATCATTCACAATGAGAAAAGGTTATTGGTTATCCAAACCAATACAACACTTTTCGTTTAAATGCTGTCCCTTTTTCCGGTGTCAATCATTTTGCCTCAGGTAAGAAAAAAAAGAATTTATCATTCACTTTGATGGTATCAGAAAGAGTCTTGGGTGAAAGCTCCTAAGGCTGTTTATAAAGCAGCAGATGAAAGTTTTCCTCAGAACTGTTTAGCACTTTTTGAAATGACATAATCCCTTTATTTCTATAGGACAGAATCAAAGGTGAAGAATCATTTTTTATAATCCCTTTTACTGACCACCTAGTAGGGTGAATAAAGTTATATGGTCATGTAGGTCGTTATATTTAGATTTCCATAGTATTCCATAGTATTCTAAATATTATAAGACAGTTAAGGGTGGAAAGTTAAAAAATGCTCTAAAAAACAATAACATTCACACAACTGCCTTTATAATAAATAACAATAACAGGGTAATTCAATAAAAGTTATTACAGTTAGAAATGGTGCTAATTTTGCCCCAACCAATCAGATGTTAGCATTCAAATTTAAATAAGATCTGCTTGGTTAGGGCAAAATTAGCACCATTTTATTGAATTTTATTGAATTTTATTGAATCTCCCTGTAATTTTTTATTATCCATTCCAAATGATTTTTGGAAATAGAGAAAAGAAAACTATTTTTTTCTAATATTAATGAATAGAGGGTGACCACTATTCATTTTTGAACTTTCGAACTATATGGAAAGTTCGAAAGTTCGAAAACGGACCCATTAAAGTCAATGGGAGTCAAATAGTTCGAAAATTTCTAATGAAATACAATTAGAATATCAATGGTAACGTAATGTAAATGGCTCTGTAACCTGGGAAATGGTCTGGGGAACACTTTTGAATATATTTGAATATAAATCGGTTTTATTCTCACGCGCTGTACTTTCGAGCTCCCACGTTCGAACATTCAATAATTATCCCATAAACTATACGAACATTAGATAATTATCCCCTAAACAATTTGAAGATCGTTCAATTTTCGAATTCGATAATTATTGAAAGTCCGAGAAATCCGGATCCAGGATAGTTCGAGAAGTCCAAGTCTGTGCGAACTCGATAAGTTTGGCTCGAACTCGGGTTTGAGTTCGAGTTGTAGTCCATTTCTAGTGACCACTAACTATAGCTAAATGTGTGTACCTCCTAATTGCATTCAACCCTAAAAATAAGATTATCAAGTAAACCAGCCCTGGAAATGAAGAGAGACCGGGCAGATACGTAAGAAATTGCAACATAGACTTAATAAAACTGATCGAAAAAAATATTTTAACAAGCAAAATGAGAGATGCTTCTGCAATTTCCTACCACACAGAGGTATAAATTGCTTTATTTATACTTTTATAATTGGTGCCTTCCTATAGCATTATGGGATATATAAAGACAAACAGATACCAGGCAATTCCAACAATTCCCAGGCATTTCCAACAATTTGCTGGAGAGCTGTAGCATTAAGGCAGTCATACGTTGGTAAATTCTCGAAACCTCTCTGAAAAACCAGAAGTAATAGAAACAAAACATATATCAATAAGCACAATTAGAATAAAAAATATAACAATTACATCACTTGCCAGCAGGATAAAATGTGTTAAAGGGGAACTGTGGTCTCCAAACAAGTTGAGTTTAAATGAAAGGCCAGTTTCCTACCTTTAAAACGAGCCATCAACCACCTCTCTACCTGCTCCACAGCCCAAGATATAAAGAAATTACTGACCAGAAAGTTAATGGGTGGGAGGCTGACATGCGACATTCCTAAGGCTGCTCCTCCACCTCGCCGTCAGCGAGCACAGCCTCAGACTCCCTCAGTATGTGAGGGAGACAGGAAGTCCCTCCCTCTCCCTGCTGTGTGAAGGACCTGCAGCTGCAGAGAAGGTAAGGGAATCTACAGCCCTTCTCTTTCACTATGTGAAAACAGCCTTTTCAGGCACAGTTCTTACTCTGCCTGAAAAGGCAGTTTTCACACCGTTTTCTGTAGGGGGGAGGGTCTGAGTGGCCCACAGCACCCGCAAGTTGGTGGGGCCATGGCACACACGAGTGGACGGGGCCAAGACACCCGTGATTGGGCAAAGCTTAGACACCCGCGAGTGGGCGGGGCTAAATCAGCTGCAAGTGGGCAGGGCTAAATCATCCATGGGTGGGCGGGGCCACATGAGGCTGTAAGGGAAGGGGCCAAGGGGGGCCTGCAAATGGAGGGGCCATGACTGGGAGGGGCCAGGAGGGGCTTGCAAGAGGAGGAGGAGACGCAGGGCAGATTGACTGTCATCCACTGACATGGTTTCAGAACAGGAAGCAGGAAGTGCAGGGCACCTGGTGATGCTGCTGCCATATCACACAAAAAAATTTAAATATCTTCAAAACAATGCAAAATAAACAATTACAATAAATTGCTAAAATTCTCAGGAGAGAAATTCCAATCAATTTATCTTAAGTCATTTTTGGACCACAGTTCCCCTTTAAAAACTGTATACACAATGAGAGAGGAGTGTGGGATGTATCTCTACTACCGGCTATACAGGTGAGCATCCATAAAGGGTGCTGATTAGAGATATACCGGAACTCGAACCTAGTTCCGAATCGGATTTCACGAATCCAATGGACCAAGTCACATCAGTTCTTTAGAGAGCCACAGTGGCAATTTGTCAATACCACCACTACCATGTTCTTAAAACCTTAAACCTAATTTTGGTAATGTTTACTGCCCTTAATGGTACTAGGATTTAGCATCTGAATATTCACACATACGAATACATCATTTAAATGTGTACCTGGCTTTAAGGTGGCTAGATTGTGACATAATAGAGAGAGGATTTTTTTCATGTCAATAAAAAAGGTGGCCTGCAAAACATTCCAGCTTTTTGTGTAAGGGGTCAGCCAGTCAGGTTGGTGACAGCCGGTGACTTTGAGGAATAAAGGGGGGCAGTAATCGCTGTATCTAGGGGACAGTTAATCTTAGTTCTCTCTACAATGGAGTAGCATTGGCGTGCGTTTCACATGCATTACTGTCTGTTTGTGCTGCGATATTGTGTAATCGTACCGCATGTGAAATTTGGCCATCCACATTGACATGCACTGTTCCGCGTTACCCATGCACTAACTGGATTTTGGATCTTGATTATTACTCCCTGTTCTATCCCACTGTGTAATGGTGGCCAGACTCTATAATCAAGGCCATTAGATTTGCATATTGTACAATCCTATTGGGCAATAGAAAATAAAAAGCACGTGAGAATGGATGTAAACATGAGTGGCCACATTGCATGCACTGCACTGCCGTCCATGCACTCCCATTACTTAAAATTGTGCAGATCAAACAACACTCTGACAAAACGGTGCCCGAATGCTGACTTTTATACCCAGGCTGGCACTGCTGTGGTTGGTGATTTTAGGTCATGAGGCTGGATCATTTTCGATAATTTGAAAATTTTCGACTTTTGAATTACTTTTGATTTTTTATATTTCAGAATTTTATGAAATGATCAAAAATCCCAAAATTCTGACTGTTCTGAAAGTTCTGTTGGACCTTCAGAGCTGCCAGATCCGGTTCGAAAACGGGTTCGATCGGATCCAAACTTAATCTCTAGTTATCATTATAATTTATTTTATGTCATTTAAATAAAATATATTTTTAGAAACAGCTCCAATCAACTGTTTTATATTACAAGTGTACTAAAAAAAAAGGGGGGGGGGGTATTGAAGGTTTGATTGTGATGTCTTTGGCTGTTGGCTGTCTAAGCATTCTATATCAGAGAAGATTGGATTCCATGAATAAAGCTTTAGGAAACTGAAGATCTCTCACAGAACTGGTAATAGCACATGGCATGTGCTGTCATGAACATAACTTTTTAACTGAGCCTTGAGATCATCATGAATGAGACATGAGACAGAGGAAAACAAATGGCAGCTTAATAGCCAATGAAAGATAACATCATCAAACAAAATATGTCTTCCATGGGTTTGGGGTTGCCTGACATTTTCGTAATTCTTCAAGATGATATGTACTGTGTGTGTGTGTATGTACTGTGTGTGTGTATATATATATATATATATATATACAGAATAACATTTATATACATCTATAGTGCTTTTCTTTTCTGTGGGACACACAAACACACATACACACAGTGTGTTTGTGTATTCATTGTATTTTAGGACAAAATCAACAATGATCAACCCTAAGATGCCGTCAGGAATTCCTCTTCCAGCATCTATCTAGGTAGTGCTCCTACAATATTTAAAGCAGAAGATAGGAAACGTATAAGACGTGTGGTTAGGACCTGCATACAAAGCAGATTTTACATGCGGCACTGGGCTTTTTAGTAAAACGGTGGGCATTGACTGTCACATAAAAGGAATGAAGTAAAAAGGAACATAATATAGAAAGGGGGGGAGAAAATATCATTAAAAAAAATTAAAACGATAATGTCTGCAAATAACTTAGTTTTAGTATAAATCAGACAATCTACCCTTTTAACTTCACTGTTATAGGAGCAGTTATATATTAGAATTATAGTTAAATATTCTAACGGTCTGTGTTACAGTAATTTCACTATTTTAGAAGTAATATGTTTTCTGAAACTACAGCAAATAATATGAGTCTGGACCTTTAAATTAACAGCGTGAATTCATGTAACTGTAAAAAACATCCACTCCAACGCATTATCGATAATGATATTTATGCAGCCTTTTCTCTTGTTTCCCATTATATGGTATCTCTTGCTGCTGTCTCCCACTCTGCAGCCCAGTGCCCAGCTATTTGCTGGCAATAAGGAGCCTTTGTATATCTCCTTTGTACATTGCTTTCGGCAGTTGCACGACAGTCCATTTGCATCCCGCCACAACTGTCTTAAAAAAACTCTTAAAGGGGAACTGTGGTCCAAAAATGACTTTCGGTAAATTGAGGTATATTGATAGGAACTGCTCCCCTGAGAATTTTTGCAATTTATTTCCATTGTTTATTTTGCATAGTTTTGAAGATATTTATATTTTTTTGTGTGTGATATGGCAGCAGCATCACCAGGTCCCCTGCACTTCCTGCTCTGAAACTGTCAGTCAATCTGTCCTGTGTCTCCTCCTCCCCTTTGCAGCCCCCCTGGTCCCTCCCACTTATGGACCCCATGGTCCCTACAGTTACAGGCCCCCATGGCCCATTATCTTACAGTCCCATGTGGTCCCGCCCACTTGCAGATGCCTAAGCCCACCCTACTCACGGGTGCCTAAGCCCCGCCCACTCACAGGTGCCTAAGCCCCACCCACTTGCAGTTGCCTTAGCCCCACTCACTCACGGGTGCCTAGGCCCCGCCTACTCACGGGTGCCATGGGTTCTCAGACACCCCCCCCCTACAGAAAACTCTGTGGAATCTGTTTTCACACAGTGATAGAGAAGGGCTGTAGATTCCCTTACCTTCTCTGTCAGGACTTCACACAGCAGAGAAGAGGAGGGACTTCCTGTCTCCCTCACACACTGAGGGAGTCTGAGGCTGTGCTCGCCTGCGGCACTTTGCGGGAGAAGCCTTAGGAATGTCACATGTCAGCTTCCCACCCATTAACTTTCTGGTCAGTCATTTCTGTATATCTTGGGCTGTGGAGCACATAGAGAGGTGGTTGATGGCTCATTTTAAAGGTAGGAAACCTTTGGCCTTTCATTTAAACTCCACTTGTTTGGAGACCACAGTTCCCCTTTAAAGAAGAACTAACCCTCTGAATTTCACCACAAAAGGGTTAACACAACTTTAAGATTATATTAAAGGACCTGTAAACTCCCCTTAAGCCCCCAAAATAAGTATGTCCCATTCGTTTCTATTATTCACAGGGAGGTGAGAACGCTTATTCTCACCTCCCTGTGAATAATAGGACGCTCGGGGGACCTGGAACTTACCTTACACGCCGCTCCACTCGCAGCCGCTCCTGCACTGACAGCCGCTCTGTCCCGACCACGCGCCCTATCTTATGCGCATGCGTGCCAATTCAAAAGGTAGGGCGCACGATCGGGACAGAACAGCTGTTCTGTGCAGGAGCGGCTGCGAGTGGAGCGGCGGGTAAGGTAAGTTCCCGGTCCCCCGAGTGTCCTATTATTCACAGGGAGGGGACAATAAGAGGACCAACACCCATATGAAGAAAAGAAACGAATGGGACATACTTAATTTTGGGGGTTTAGTGTTCCTTTAAGCAGCTCTCTGTAGACTGCCCCCTTTGTGACTGGCAACTTCATCTACATTTAGGTACAAAGCAAAATAAAATCTGGTGGGCCATAATTAACTGAAAAACTGAACAGGACCTGTACGTTATATAAGAATTTGATTTTTAGAAGAATAAACCTATATAGTCATCCTTTTATAAGTTATCTGTTGAGCTATTTATGTATATACTATGAACCTGTAATTAATGGAAGTCCACATATTTTATTTTGTAATACATGTCATAAAATGACAACTAAAGCCACAGAACAACACTGAACCAGAAGGCAGAACACCTTGATACAAAACCAGTGATCTGTGTCTTACCTCTCATTTCTGGGAAATTTACCTAAATAACATATGGTTTGTGCTTTACTTCACAGCATTCTAGTATCACACAGTTTGGTCAACGACCATTATGTTCTGCACATGCTCAGTCCTTAGCTATGGCAGAAACTTGTTACAGTTGGTCACACCTATTAATAATCTCTAGCCAATCCTTTTACAGGACAGATAAAGCAAGGAAACATGTGACTGAGGACAGAAGGTGTGGTCTGACACTGCACACAGATACTTCATCCAGTTCTTAACAGGCTTACTTTACTTTAATACAATTTGCTGAAGTGGTATGTTATAGCTTATTGGTGTTTTTAGGGGGGTTGTTTTCAGATTCTGGAGTATAAAAAATTGAGTTTAGTTTTACTTTAATTATTTGGTTTGCACAGTAATACCTTTTTTGGGTCCTAATTTTAAGTATTTGCATTCCTCCCTTTGGAGTGGTGCAGGTCAACGAATCAATTTTAATTTTAAAGGGGAAGTTCTGTGGGATATATGTTGGGTACCTCCTAGGTGCACAGTCTCTTCTGACCTCCTCTCCACCATACAACAATATAGCTAAAACAAAAAATAGAGATGTCCAGTCGTTAGGTAAGTAGCAGGAGTAATCCCAATGTTTCTTCTTGAGATAAAGGCTTTCAGGCCGAAACATGGTGTGTATCTGTGTTTGGCACTTAATAAATGGGATTACCCCTGATATCTACCTATTTTTTGCTTTTGCTATACTGGGAACAGATATGATTATTATTTTACTTTATATGTATTAATATTTAATTTCACACATACCTAGGTATTCTGCATATTGTCTTTATTTTGTGAATAAGCAATTGATTTCATAGCCTTAGATATGTTTTGCTGTGGTCAATGGTGAGATGCCATTTCAGTTTCAATAAACAGCCTTTCTTCAAAATGTTCCTAACAGTAATTTCTTCTGATTGGCAGTTGAATGGGTCAAATTTGCACTGCTTTAACTTTCTTTCTTTACTTACGCTATACAAACATCTCTTCTTCATTATGAATATCCCCAAATTATCTAGTTGGTGTTTACAGTCAACATGTTCATCATCCTACTCATAGTTGCCCTTCTCTGAACCCTCTTCAGGTCTATGAGGTCCTTTGTATTATAAAATATATAAATATATAAATTATACCTTACTAGTGCTGGGAAGAAGAAAGAAAATATTTCTCCCCTGAATATATACCCCACGTTATAGGAAAGAATGTTTTGCTAGTGCTGGCTGTTACCACCTGCTAATATTTGTTGGAATGACTAGGTCCTTTTACAACAGAGATGCACCGATCCATTCATTATATATACAGGACAAGGATTTTTGAACCCAAGTACATCACCTTACCGTTATTATTATAGAATCCAATCTGCCATTTTGCTGAAATGTCTTATTATTGTTATGCATGTATCTCAACACCTGGGGGCATATTTATAAAGGTTCGTTAAACTTTTCTCCTTTTTTAACGCTGACTTTTTTGCAAATTTGGACTTTTCGCTATTTATAAAGCAGTGATAACCAGTGGTGAAAGGTCATTAATGCTACTTTTTGCCATACATCGCTGCAGTTACTGCTCAAGTATATTTATAAAATGGCGAAAAGTGTATTTTTGCTTTTTTTCCCCACCAGCCTTTACCACAATTTTAAAAGTTTCAACCTTTCTTTTTATCAGTTATTAAAAAGGCGAATTTTCATCAAAAGCGAAAATTACATAGCAAAAAGTAGCACTAATAATGCTGAATAAGCTCAGTACATATGATGGTAAATAGGTAATACTCCCTGGTGGTTTTTCAAAGTAGTATTAAATTGGTTAATACACACTGAACACCTATCTTTGCTATTTAAAAATAGCCTAACATGTTTTTTTCAGCCAAAAAAATTATAGTGTAAATTAATAGTGTTATTAATAGGATATGATAAATAGTGTAAAACTCAAAAGGCGAATTTTCTCTATTTATTAATAGGATGACAGTGTAAAACTCAAAAGGCAAATTTTCTCTATTTTCTTAATAGGACAAATTTTCAGTCCCATTAATATGGGAACATACCATAGTGCTGTGTAAGAAATAGTCATGTTAATGGAACATTCCAGTAAGTAATTATGTTTGGCAAACATTCTGGTAAAACTGCAAAAAATGCAACAAAAGGGAGAAAAGGTGAAATTGTACCATTTATAAATGGCTTTAAATAAAAGAATGACAAAAATAGCTCTGAAATTACACTAGAGAGCAATCTCTTTTTGCAGTGATACCACACTTAACGCAATAAATAATTCAAAAACTACCGCCACACATCGCCGCATCGATACGTTCACGCAAAGGCGAAAACGAGCATTTTTATAAATAAGGCGACAATCACGCTATTTGTCATTGCGATGTCCTGCAATAGTGAAATGGCAAAAATAGCGATCGTTTATAAATATGCCCCCTTGTTACTCTAGATGTATGTTTGTAAAATACACATATTTGGGCATCATGGTAGCATAGTTGTTAGTTGATATGAATCCCAGTTTTGAGACAAACTTGGTTTCAATTTGGATCTGCTGATCTGGTGGAATTTCAAAAATCATAAATTGAAATCAGGGCTGAAAATTGAGAAACTCACAGTCGAGAATTCGAAAAATAATTGGCTGCATGCAAGATTCCTCCCCAGACTTTTTTTCCATAAAAAAAATAAAAGAAGAAAATAAAACATACAAACAATATATCAAAAGCGTAAAAACTGTTTACTGACACATGGAAATCTGTAAAAACACTCACCACCACACCTGATTGAAATAAGTTGAAAATAGTTTTATTAATAATTGTAATAAAAAAAAAAGGTATAGATGTACCAAACCATACATCCAGATCTGTAAAGTATGTAGTGCACAATGCTTGGGAAAAACCTGCCATGTGAGTACCTTTATGAACTGCAGGCAAGTATACCTAATGAAATGAAAATTGCTCAAAAACCAAGGGTTGTTCACATCAAATATTGATATATGGGTTTTTTTCAGTTTACCACAATTTCTAAAAAAGGACTAAAAAGTGCTATTACAATATAGAACAGTAAAGCACATATATAGCCATATAAATAAGACCAGTGGAATGATGTAGGGCAGTGGTGCACGTAGAAGAAAAAAATCATATGCATAAAAATCAAAGTAAAGGTCCTAAGTTCTAAAAGAATACACGACACAACTACATTTGGTCATATAAATTACGTTTATAACGTATCTAAAATGCTACACACCTTGCACTATGAGGAACATTAAGTGCAGATCATACATAAAAATCATTCAATAATACAGAGTTGGGGGATCCCCAAACTATGAAAAAACCCCACAAGGAGTGTCTGTACATCAAGGGCCGTGAGATCTCATGTGACTGAAGTGGGCAAGAGGGGCCCATCTTATGTACAGTATCCAGATGTTAAACTTTAAAGGCTAAATAAGTTTCCCAACTAATCTTTTCACAAGAAGAAGATGATGATTCAAAATAACCTTATTGACTTTTTTATAACCCAGGTCCTTAGGTGCATTATATCTTTAAAGATTTGGTATTTACAGGGAGATGCAATATCAGGAAGCCAAGTGACTTACCTGGCCAAAATCCTGTGATGTGGTAATCACTTTGCAAGATTGAATTAATTGTGGGATCACGATCAGGTAAGTTGTGTCAGCTTACACCTCCATTCATAAGACATAGAAGCATAAAACTTAACGTTTTGCATATTGCATCAGGTGCCTGGCATAGTAAATAGAAACAGCTCAGGCCCCAATACTATCAGTTAATGTAGGTTTTACACTTATTTGGCTGTTAATGGCCTTTATTGCATTTTACTCTTTGTATCTAATAAAAGGGACTTTGTAATAAACCTAGATAGAATTGATTTATATGACAATTATATATTCTGGAGCAATGAAAGCATTCAAACTACAGGGCATTTTCCATGTTTAATGAACAGTTACATTCAGCCTTATATATTGATCCCTTCTATTAAGAAAGAATTATATTAAAATGTAAGCAGAACTTCTAGGCAAAAATACAATTCTATAATGGATTTACAAGTTGGTGCTGTATTGAGGTGTTTGAACTGTTGGAGCTATCAGACATTCAGAAATGCTCTGTAGGTTTAAGTTCCCCACTAGGGCCACAAGTATACATAGACTGTTGGGGGCTCAGCATACATTTCAGATAGATGGTTTCATGCGTGTAACTTTGCCGGTTCATAGAGCTGTCACAAATTGATCTTATAATCTTAAAAATTTTGTTTATACGTAGTCTAACAGGACAAATGACGAGCCATTTCCCAAGTAGTCTGCCATTCAACTGTTGTCAATTCCTCTCCTAAGTCCTCTATCCATTGTATTATGTCTGGGTATTTGGGGAAAGATTCTCCATGCATATATATTAAAGGGAAAGTTCAGTGGAAAATATTAATATTTGTTAAATTGTTAGTTTGTGTAATTCATATTAGTTATTCTACATATTCTCTCCCATTTTGAAAAATCAGTTGATTTCATACCCTTTGCTGTTCCCTGCTGTTGACATTAGTGAGCTGACATTTCAGGTTCTAACAGTCCTTCTTCCAGGATGCACCACTTCCTTGGAATGTTCCTAACAGTAATTTCTACTGATTGGCTGTTGGATGGATCAAACATGCTCAGATCTCTACTGAGCAACTGAATCAACCCAGGCGCTGGGTCAAGGGTAAGACCATAACGGTCTCTACTACGGGTCCTGCAAACAGGAAGTCAGTATTTCGGTTGCAGTTATTTATACATAGACAAAATGCTGAATGGGCAGGTTAAGATCATTAGGATTGAAAATGACTGCTCTTTTTTCTTAAAAGCATGTTAATTAGCCTAATGGACCCTAATGTCTATTATATTATCTCACAAAAAATGAAAACTGTATCATTTTGCCTATTTTTAACATCATATCTGGAGACTTTTTTTCTCTCTTTGAACTATTTATTTTATATGGACTTTTCACCTAAATCCTTTATCCTGCCATATTAAATAATGGGTTTTGCCAGCTGTGGGACAATTCACATTGCCATTGAACTTAGAAGGCTGTTAAAATGTGTTATCTGTAATAAAATGAGTTTAATAAAATTGTTAATGGATTTGCTTCAAAAATCAGACAGAGAAATATGGTAACGATTAAAGACAGTAGAAATAAATTCACAGTGAAAGGTCTACAATTGAATGTACCAACAACAGCTTGGAATTAGCGTGTGTTTAAAGGGGAAGTTCAGTGCAAATACATATACTTTTAAGAAAAAAGAGCAGTATTTTTCTATCCTAATTGACTTAAAGGGAAAGTTCAGTGGAAAATATCATTATTTTTAATTATACATACCTAGTTATTCTACATATTAGCTTCCATTTTGAAAATCCATTGAATTTATACCCCTTGCTATTCCCTGCTGTTGACATTAGTGAGCTGACATTTCAGGTTCTGTAACGGTCCTTCTTTTTTCCAGAATGCACCCTACCTTGGAATGGTCCTAACAGTAATTTCTACTGATTGGCTGTTGGATAGGTCAAACATGCTCAGATCTCCACTAAGCAACTGAATCAACCCAGGCGCTGGGTCAAGGGCAAGACCATAATGGTCTCTACTAGGGGTCCTGCAAACAGGAAGTCAGTATTTCAGAAGTATTTATTTATACACAGACAAAGTTCTGAATGGGCAAATTAAGGTCATTAGGATGGAAAAATGCTGCTCTTTTTTCTTAAAAGTATATGTATTTACACTGAGCTTCCCCTTTAACCTGCCCATTCAGCATTTTGTCTGTGTATAAATAAATGCTTCCAGAAAGCTTACTTTCTGTTTGCAGGATCCCTAATAGAGACCGTTATGGTCTTGCCTTTGACCCAGCGTCTGGGTTGATTCAGTTGCTCAGTAGAGATCTGATCATGTTTGACCCATCCAACAGCCAATCAGTAGAAATTACTGTTAGGAATATTCCAAGGTAGTGTGCATTCTGGGAAGAAAAAGGATTGCTACAGAACCTGAAATGTCAGCTCACTGATGTCAACAGCAGGGAATAGCAAGGGCTAGAAATTTAATGGATTTTCAAAATGGAAAACAATATGTAGAATAACTAGGATTGGATAATTAAACTAAGAATTTTAAAAATAATGATTTTTCCCACTTAATAGTGGGTTTTGCAGTACACAAGGCAGTGTTGTAAACTTGTGAATTAAGATGCAAACTGCATTAGTTTTGTGGTTTAATTTGTCTTAATCTCACAACAACTTGTGATTAATCTGGAATGAAAGATGTAGCAATGCACCGTTACTGTATAACAATATTTAGGGCAGTTGAGAACAAGAGATGGAGAGATCATTTTTTTAAAATCCAGAATACTAAGGTCCCCATTTGGAGTTACCGTACTCAAATACACTGTTTATGTTTGCTTTTTTTGTTGTTGTTTTTTTTTAACCTTTAAATATTATTGTCCTTTTTTGAAGTATTGGAAATTAGGATAAATATAACCATTGCCCTTTTTTAATATTGAGAATTAAGATAAATATACCCTAATCTCTCCATGTTTCACTTTTATTACTATTATATAATGAAAAATGGACACACACAGAGACTAGATGGGATGCGCATGACATCACTATGGATAGATAAATACATTTGGCTAAACAGCAATATAAACCTATCAGGGTTATTCAATAAATGTTCTTATTGTTAAAAATGGTGCTAATTGTGCCCCAACCAATCAGATGTTAGCTTTCACATGTTAAATAATATCTGATTGGTTGGGGCAAAAGTAGCAGCTTTTTTAATGATAAGAGCTTTTATTGAATCTCCCTGTATGTGTTTACTGACCAGCATATTATCAACACAGGGACATCACTTCTCACATTATGACTAGTGTGCTATTATGGAATAATTTACCCCCTTGGGTCAAATATATTGTTTTATATGAAGCCCCTTTTGTTATGTATTGCACCTGCTGTCTAGATTAGATAGTGAGATAGTAATGCTCTATTATTAATGTTGTTATTCAGATGTGTGACAGTGTATCATCAGGAAATTAAACTTTTTTGAATATATTGATTGTTTTGATTGTATTTATCAATTAACAATCAATTACCTTGGTTTAATTTAATTAAGGGTAAAACCTAATTATTTAATACACACATTAGACTTATGGGTTTGGTTTAAATAATAAGCGAGTGTCAAAAAAAACCTATTCCATAAAAGCTGTGGTTACCACTGGGATCTTTCACTGAATTGTTGAAGTCCCTTTGGAATATGAAAGAGCTATCTAATGATGCTATACATATTAATGTGCAAAGGATTTTTCTATTGTCTATACATTTCACACTAAGTCTGACTGACAGCCTTATCTATACTATCAGAGCCAAAGAGGATCTGATTTATAGACAGCAATTTATGCGTTTTTCTTCCTTCATATTTATTTAATAGTTGGAGTATGCTTTTGACATTTTCAATCATATAATCACATCAATATGTAAATATGTTTCTTGGGTAAAACATGGAATAGTGAATGATTGTTAATTTTATACAATACAAGTGATTCAAAACTTTAAAGATTTAACTTTTGTCACAAAGAAATGTATTTGTATAACTGTAATAAACATTTTTTTTACCACTTAAAGATAATCATGGTTCTGTATGAAGCTTTCATTGCTTAAAAATCTAGCATTCAACTAAAATGTTTTTCCATCACTGGAGAACATTGACATTGGCCCTTTTAACAAATGAAATAAAAGTTAGCTAACTGAACATTTTAGAAAGTTGAAACATCACAAACAAATTTACACACAAATAAACAGAGAGGATGGAATCATAAAAATGTTGAAGTAGCTCTAGTTTTTTGTAATGTTTCAATGCTTATATTGCCGTGTCTTATAACGGGAAACTTTCTTGCATTAAAATGTTCTGTGGGACAAGATAGCACTAAAGTTAAAAATAACCTCCCATAAACAATTCTGCTAATTCCCTTGCCTTTAGATGGGAAGTTTTCCCAGCAATAATGTCTATGAGGTCAGGTGTCTATGTGAAGTTGGTGTTTTAGGAGGGCCACCATTTATCCAAAATTTGGCACAAAGCAACTCTTCTTGATTTCATGAAAGCCACACTCTATTATGTGTGCAAATATTGGTAGAGCAGTGTGGGTGGTGGGATGCATGAAGCTAAGCAGTAGAGTTGCACAAACCAACCAAGTTTCATTATGGTTTGTGGGTTCATCGAAAAAAAAAGAAGTTTCGACATTTCATTTTTGAGGGTCACAACCAAAATTGTGCATTCAAACTACTACATTTGCAGGTAGTTTAGAAGATCAACATTTTTGGGTCAAAAGTGGTTTTCACCAATTGTTTTGGTGACATTTTACTGATTGATTTTACTGATACTGATTTTTTTTTTTTTTTTACTTTAACTCAAACTACAGGAAAACACAAAATTTTCCACCTAAAATAATCTTTTTTAATTTTGTGATTTACCAGTTTTTACAGAAATAGAATATACAATAAGAAAAAAATAAATCGATCAGGGAGTGCAGAGTATTTATGTTTTAGTATAGCGCAAGCGAGTAATGCACTGGGGTATAAGCAGAGAAAAGCAGACAGATGCTTCCTGTAGGTAATAATATAACCACGTTACTTCTGTATACAATATGCTTCTAAACATAGTAATATTAAACAATCATGTCTACACCTGCTCTGTTCTTCCTGGGTTGAATATAAGTACGGAAGAAATAAAACATTTTTTTTAAAAGGGAAAACATTATTTTAAGGGGGGAAAGTTTATTTTACATGTATTCCTTCCTCAGGTCAGCCCATAAAAAAAGAGCTGCAGAACAACTGTCACATTGTGTTACAGTTACAAAATGTACTAGAATTGATGGATCTTTCTACCTAATGTTGTTAGAGGAAACCTGGTTTGTTTTTTTAATGAACAGTGTCACAGTTTATTTGTCTCCTTTTTGACGTTTGAAACAGTGGCAGCTGCTGGTGGCAGATTTCCTGAAAGTGAGGGCACCAAATTAACAAACATGATTTGCATGATGTTCAAAAAAAGAAAAGAAAAGAGAAAAAAAAACTCTCTCTTTGGAGAATATGTATTTTTTTTACACTTCCAAGCACAGATGTCCTGTGTATTTTTGTATTGTGAGTGAAACCAACCCAGCTAGCCTAATCCTGACAGAGAGAACATTTTTGTAGAGATCTGTGATTTGCAGTTCATTTTTGATTCACAAAGGAAAAGCTCTGTTCCATTTTGAGGCACAAAACTTATGTAAATGACAAAAGAGCCTTCAAACTCTAGAGCAGAAAGCAGAATGTCCTTTCATATAAAGTCTATTTCATGAATGAGAATGGAAAGCTGTACTGCTATAAAATGTTAGTTAACACAAAGATTCATAGGGAAACTGCATTTACTGTAAACAAAATCAACTTCTATAAAAGAAAATAACTTCTAAAATGTATTCATCTTCATTTGCATTATTTTGACTATCTGTAAATAACATACTAACATAGCAGTTTAAGCATAGTAATGTGTTCATCAGAATTAACTCTTTTACCGTACCAACAATCCCTGGGTAGGGATCTGGTTGATTCAAAGGAAAAATTTAAAAAAAAATTGAAAGCTGATGTAAATTGAGCCAGAGGGGGGAAAAATCTATTCTCACTGAAAACAGCAATCAACATTATTCTTTTAAACCCACTATGTAGTGTTAAAAAATCCTTCCATTCCTTTCAGCTCCATATGGTTGTACTGCCTTCCTGTGTGTAATCCATATCTGCCCCTTCCCTGTAATTCTGGAAGACTCTGGCATGCGCTGTGGAGCTCTCTCCCCCTCTCTCCTTTCAGATCCATCGGTGCTGCTGTAAAATGCTTAAATAAAATAACCCTTTCTGTAGTGTAGGAACCCCCCTTCCAACCTAGCCGCCATGTTTAAATATTAAAAAAGTGCCCAGAAACTTATTTAACAAGCTTTGTTCCTTTGGCAAACTCAATAGCCCTCAGCCGCATTTGTGATTGGCTGACTCTCAGCCAATCAAAGACGCAGCTGCCGGTAAACATGGTGGTTAGGGTTGGGAGGGGGGCCCTACACCACAGGAAAAAGTTAATTTTGGGGCGGAGATACCCTTTAAGTACCAATTATTATTTTTTCCTGATAACTACATTCCTATTGTAAAGAATCCCTCAACTCCAGAATTCTGAAATCCCCCCCAATCCCATTCTTAGAAGAAATATTTCTCAAAAGTTTTCTTTATATCAGTACCTGCCTTTTATGAGATGAAAGTCCCTGCTGCTCTTTCGCTTGCTTTCTTGGGACTAACTCTCCAGCTCTAAGTACTACAACACATGACTCTGCTGCATAAGAGCAGCGGGGACTTTCATCTCATAAAAGGCAGACTTATCCTGCGCCACTAAGGAAGTTTGCACACAAGGACGAAACACATCTGGCATGTCTGTTGTATTCAATTAGATCAACTGGACTTGAAGTTTAATTCTTGAAGACGTTTCGCTAGTCATCCGACTAGCTTTCTCAATTCAGAATGACTTGTACAAGAATCTGTGGCAATTATGTACCCTGGAAAATCCCAATTTGCATATCACAGCCAGGTGTTAAGGGCGTGATTGGATAGTGGCTAAGAGGTGTTATAGGAACGCCCAGGGTAAGGTCTCAAAACAGCATTGTACATGGCAGACAGTTGGTTTCGAACCCCCCCACCTCTATTTAGGCTTGGTTTCTTTATTTTCACATAAATGGCCTCCTTGACACCTCTCTTGAACCAGTCACGTTCCTTTTCCAATATGTTAACATTACAATCTTCAAAGGTATGTCCTTTATCCTTAAGATACAGGTACACGGCTGAGTCCTGACCTGACGAATTGGCTCCTCTGTGCTGGGCCATACGTTGATGCAGTTGCTGTTTGGGCTCCCCCACAAATCAGAGCACTCTTCACTGCACTGCACTGCGTATATGATGTCGCTTTTCTTGTGTTTCGGTATTGGGTCTTTTGGGTGTACCAATTGCTGCCTCAGTGTGTTGTTTGGTTTAAAGCAGACAGGGATACGGTGTTTTTTGAAAATTCTTCTTAATTTCTCGGAAACCCCTGCTACATATGGGATGACCATGTTCTTTCTCCTGTCTTGCTTTTCCCCTTCACTGTTGGTATACGTGCTCTTTTCTTTCCTTCTACTTCTTTTGACAAAGGCCCAGTCTGGATATCCACAAGTTTTAAGGGCTCCTCTTAGATGTTTCATTTCTTTAGCCTTTGCCTCTGTGCTAGTGGGGATGTTCTAAGCTCTGTGTTGCAGGGTTCTGATTCACCAATGTATTTGCTATAGGGGTTGATCCACTGCTATGACTCAGAATATATTAAGGTCACAATATACCGGTATATTGTATATGGAGGTAGGGATTGATCATAGGGGGATGTTTATAACAAGTATTTTTGAGATGTGGGCATGATGATATTATGTATTAATGTGCTTAATAAAATTCATAGTTTTATATACATGTTATTTTGGCATCAGTGCACCCAGTTGTGTCCATACTTTGCTCTTTTTGTGTATGTTACCTGAGCATTAAGCCACACAAGTGGACTCAGCACCTTTATAAATATGGCCCTAGGTTTTTAAAATAACCCCCTCCCCCCATCACTGATTGGAATGGTGTGTGGTTTATTGAATAAATACCCTGCACACTAGATGGTATATGGTTTTGAACCTCACCATATAAACCAGCTTTGCAGAGCGAGTGGGCAATATACTATGGGGGCATCTATTTTAAGGGCATCAGTGTAAAGACATTAAAGTGTTAAAAACAAAAGGCATTTAAAACAAGAAAGGGTCTCTCCACCAACAAAATACATTTTTGCTGTAGTGTATTGCACCCCCTACCCCCAACTGCCAGGTGTATATGTTAAAAAAAGCCCCAGAAATCAACTAACCATCCTTCATTCCATTGGCTCTCTGCCTCTATTGCTACTCTGTTCCTGAAAGTAGCTATAGGGGCTGGACCAGCAGCCACGTCTGTGATTGGCTAAGAGCCTATGGAGAGAGACGAGGGAATGAAGGTTGGTAAGTCTATTTCTTAACTTTTTAAAGTTATTTATACTAAATTATAAACCCAGCAGCTAGGATTGGGGGATCTGGAGGGAGAGAGGGAGGGAGTGCTTCCCTGTGCATGCCAGAGTCATCCAGGAGGACAAGGAAGTAGCAGACACCGGATGACACACAGACTTTTTGGGACTTTGAACAGACACTGCAGGAGAACAATAAGAAGCTGAGGAGTAAGGTATAGATTTTTAAACACTACCCTGTGGGGCCAGCACTGGGGGAAATGTTAGTTTTGGGGGTGGACATGCCCTTTAAAACAAGATTTATGTTTGTGTACTGGTGTTTGGATGGACAGTTTTGTAGGTGCCATGCAATGAGCATCCTGGCTCATGTATGGGATCTTGGAGCAGCTTATCCAGTGTATCTATGTTTTTGTCAGGTGTAAGTGGGTTGCATACCTGGAATCTGAAATGCAGAATCTACTGGGGAAACTTTAAAAAGCATTAAAGGACTTGGCAAAACTTTACAGAGTACAGGTACTGGCATCCTACAAATGGAGGGTGGAAATAGTAGTTTTATAAGGGGATGGAAAAGTAGGGTTGCTTCTTTCCAGGGTGTAAATTAGATAATGAGGGGAGGAGAGGGGTAGCATGGAGGAGATGGAGATATGTACATCAAAATGTGCAAATAAATTCAATGATAATAACATAAAATGTATATTTAAATGCAAAAAGCTTATCTGGAAATATTGGAGAATTAGAACCAATAGCTTAAATAATGATGTCATAGTAGAAACATGTCTGGGCAATAAATCTAAAAGGCTACTCCTTGTGTGGACATCATAGTGTAAATAAAAAGGGGGGATATTTATTTAAGTTAAATAAGGGTTTAAAAAAGTTAAATATCTGCTGGTTCAAAATTAAAAAAAAAAAATTAGGTTAAATGGATGGAGCTGTGCACGGAAAACAAGAAGGTGGGTAAATAAATTGTAGGTGTCTGTTACAAGCCACCAAATGCTAGTAAAGAGGAGAATTGAAGTAGGGGAACTGTCAACACCTCAAGTTCCTAAATTTGCTATATGAGCATATTCTGTCACATTGTAGAAGTTTCGAACAAGAAATTATGCTTTGTTGGACCTGGTAATATCTGATAACCCTGAGTTCATTATGAAAGAGTTGAAAGTAATTGTAAATATGTTTTGTCTTTATGTCCTCAGTGCCGCTGGTTTGGTTTCCTGTGTCAATGGCCCCACCATGTAGTGTAATAAAATCCTTACCTCACATCCCAGCTCCGTGTGGTTCTCCTGTAGTCCCCCCCCAAAGTCCCAAAAACTGCCCACCAGGAGGATAGCAGAGTCCATATAGGACTCTGCCTCCTGTCTCGCAGGAGGCAGGTTCCATGTATTAGGCTTCTGGGGAGCGGGCTAGATGGTAATCAGCAGAAAGATGCTCCCATTCATTATAACCAATCCCTATCTCTCTTTCTGATGACAAAAATCCACGCAACCAAGACAAAACTCATTGGACACATGCTAGGGAATTAAAGGACAACTCCACCCCCATAAGAACATCATTTAGAAAGAATGGCCTCTTTAAAATATGTTGATATATCATAGTTTGTCCTATGAATTCATTACTGTATGCCTGCTATGCTTCTGGATGCCTCATGGAAATCGAGCAATTTAGAAACCTGTACTGAGCCTGTACTGAGTCTGGGCATGCTCAGAAGAGGCAGACAGGGGATTAACATTCAGTCATTGGCTGTGATGTCAACTGTCAAATCCATAACTGACAGTTACTAACTGGAAGAACCAGGAAGCAGAAACAGGGGAAACAGGACATTATGCAGGATTTCAGGTTAAACTTATATATTTCAGATTTCAAACTATTACCGTTTAGGGTTTTGGGGGGTGATTTACCTGTATGTAAGTTTTCATTTTGGGACTGGACTTGCCCTTTAAAGCTATTCTTTTGAATTAACTTGATTGTTGGTTTTGGACCACAGTTACCCTTTTAAGATAGTGCTGGATAAGCATCTAAAATTTAAAAATATAAAAAATTTCCCCCACCCCTCTTGCAGCTGGGATTTTTGCCATCCTCTGGATCAACTGTTCGGTAGTGCTTCTGAGTAGGCTAAAATGTTGGACTAGATGTATGTATGTCTTTATTCAGCCTCCAATACTATGTTTCTATGCTGCTATGTAGGGTGTCAATGACACATTACCCTATCCACTTTTTTAATAATGGAGTCCCCTACCACCACCACCTACTTAAACTTCCTATTTCTTGGTCCCTACTACTATTAGAATGCAAGTATCCTGCATAAGTTTGCTCCATATATCTACTTCTACTTCTACTACTTCTGATCTGCCCTCCTTCACTTATTTGGCAAATCTATTGGGCTGGACTAGCTTTTTAGAAGCACCCATACTCCTCTCTCCTGCACATCCTCTGGTAACCCTTACAAATCTACTTTCCTTCTTCCCTGTATCTACTACCTTCCACCTTTAAATCCTCACCTTTAGATTCAAAATGGGCAATCCACTCAAACGTAGGTCCCCTGGATCAGGTCCCATACATGTGCCAGTTCTTTTTATTTTGTTTTAAGGACATCCCTTATATGTTTTATAAGAGATAATGCACCCATTACAAAATAATGGTCTTCCCATTTAAACCATTAAATCCTTAATTTAAGAAACAACTGGTCCCAGCTTTAAAGGTGATTATACTACTTTTAACCATCTACTAAAGACACAAAGATGCAAGTTACATAAAATACTGGTCCAGCACACTTATTACAAAAGGTGCCACACGTATTTATTGCACAGATGGGAGAAATTAAGAAGAGGGAAAGTGAATGTGAAACAGTATTTCCTAGTTTTGGTAAATTAAATACAGCAGGACAAAATTGCAGCCTGTAGATTCGAGGTATAAGATAAAAGCAAAAATAAAGTTTGTTTTTATGAACATATGGTAAAATAAATGTCTTTCATTTATTCTTTTTTTTTTGTTTAATCTTCACAGCTCAGAGTCTCGCTAAAATGACAGTAACAAATGTTATTAAAATTATTCAAATAAATATTAAACAATAACTAGAACGGGAAAGTTTAAGTATAAACTTGTTGGTTCGAAAGGCTACATTTTGAAAAGGAATGTGTTTGTCTTTGCTGCAGGTTTTAAAACTCAATAATCTTGCTATAGCAATGAAAGAGGACACTGGTATTTTTTTTTAAAACTATAGTTAAGTTTAGTTAATTATGGCGACCACAGGAATGAAAGGGTTGGCCAATAGGTGTGTGTCAGTTTGGGGGGGGGTATGTTTTGCGTTTATGACCATAAAACTAACTTTTATTGATGATAGATTAAAATTATTTGTTGACTATAGTTCTGCTCCTCTCATCCACTCTAATCACCATTTCCCAAGCCCGTACAGGACTTTTCTCGCGCTGCCCCTCTGCTCTGGAACTCTTTTCCTCGCTTTATACGTAGCTCACCATCACTTCATATCTTCAAACGTAAACCTCAAAACTCACCAAGGTTACAATCTGGATTTGGACAGTCCTACCCCTCTTACTGACCCATCACAGACATAGTTATACTCCAATGACAACTTAGTTACAGCTACTGATCTGCTTCACCATATGTTTCATCCCCATCTCCTCTAGACTGTAAGCTCTCTTGGACAGGGCCCTCCTTCTTATTGTACCACAGTAATGCTGTAACTTACCACACTGAATGCTGCTGGACCAGCACTTAAATTATTTGCACTTTGTATTACTTGCACTACCCTTGTACGTAACATGTATGTTTTCCTCATGTATATTAATGCAACTGTAAAGTGCCATGGAAGATGTTGGCACTATTTAAATCCACTATAATAATAATAATAATAATAATAATAATAATAAAATAGTTATCCTTTCAGTATGGCTGCAACAAGAATGGATGGGTAGGTCAGAAGGTGTGTGAACCTGTGTCAGGTTGGGGGGTAAAATACTAACTTTTTGATGATTGGTTAAAATTAGTTTTTTGACTATAGTTACCCTATAAATATGGCTGCCACGGGAAAGGGTGGGTCAATAGGTGTGTACCTGTGTCAGGTTGGGGGGGTAAAAAAACTAACTTTTTTGATGATTGATTAAAATTAGTTTTTTGCTTTAAGCATGGCTGCCACGGGAATGGGAGAATAGGTCAGCAGGTGTGTGTACCCGTGTCAGGTTGGGAGGTATGTGTTTTTGCATATAAGACCATAAAACTAACTTTTATTGATGATAGATTAAAATTATTTTTTGACCATGAGACCATAGTTACCCTTTCAGTATAGCTGCAACAAGAATGGATGTGTAGGTCAGAATGTGTGTGAACCTGTGTCAGGTTGGGGGGGTAAAAATAACTTTTTGATGATTGGTCAAAATTAGTTTTTTCTTACCCTTTAAGTATGGCTACCGCCTGAATGGAAGGGTAGGTCAGTAGGTGTGTGTACCTAGGGTATATGTTTTGCATGGGGTATATGCTTTTTTTGATTGGTCAAAATCAGCTTTTTGGCTATAGCTACCCTTTAAGTATGGCTGCCACAGAAATGAACAGGTAGGTCAGAAGGTTTGTGTACCTATGTCAGGTTTGGGATAAAATATTCAAATATTTTTTGATAAATGGTCAATATATAAGGAGAGGTTTGTCTACCCTCAGCTAATTATTCATTGTTACATTTTTTATTTTTGCCACTTTAAAAAGTAATGTGAGTTTGCAGGGAAGGTAGAAACCCTTCATTCCCAGGGTTGCTGCTTTTTCATGTAGCAGCAGGGCCAAGCTTTAGTTCAAAAGTGGAGATGGGAGTGTCCACCCCCCCAAACTAAAATTTAACCCATTACTGGCCCCACTGTACAATTTTAAAAAATCCTTACCTTACTGTATATCCCTGCTCCTTATGGTTTTCCTGCAGTGCCTGTTCAAAGTCCAGAAAACTGAAGGGTAGGAACTGTCTTCCTGTCCAAACGGTTTCTGCCTCTGTTCTGTCCTCTCAGTTGTGCAGGGAAGCCTTTTCCCCCCTTCTTCCTAGATCCCGACTTGGTTATCCTTCATGTAGCGTTACAGCTTTCATATTGAAAGTGTAAAAATAGGGGGTGGGAGGGGAAGCCCTGCAATATATCAAAAATAATTATTGAGGGTGAAGATGCCCTCATATATATATATATATATAATATACACAAAAAAAGTTTAAATTTATACTACAAATAAACATTAGGAAACTAGTGTAAGGAAAGTTTAAATGGTGATTATTTGCAATGAAAAAATCACAGATGACAAACAAAATCTAAAAAAATTCTTTTTTATTTCTTCTTTTTCTTCTTCCGTTTTCTTCTTCTGCTTTTTTGGACCGTATCTCCTCCCACAGTTTTTGAGCTAGAGACATGAAACTCAGTACAGATGTGTGGGGCATATAGGAGAAGTGTGCTATCTTCTAGCTAAGGAATCCACAGAAGCGTTACGGCGTTATCAGCGAATTTCAGGACATTTTTTCCCATAGACTATAATGGTAACAATCCTCAAATGTGGATATTTCAAAACTGTTTTTTTCATGGTCATAAATACAAATGGTGATACCCCCAACTCCACACACAGACCCAGGTACACCCACCTACTGACCTACCATTCCATTCCCATGCAAGCCATATTTAAAGGGTAACTAAAGTCAAAAAAACTGATTTAGATTTATCCTCAATAAAAGATAGTTTTATGATTATAAACACAAAAAAGACATACCCCCTCAACCAGACCCAGGTACACACACCTACTAATCTACTTATTCATTACTGTGGCAGCCATACTTAAAGGGTAACTAAAGTAAAAAAAAAAATCATTTAGATTTATTCTCAATAAAAGATAGTTTTATGGTTGTAAACACAAAAAAGACATAACCCCTCAACCAGACCCAGATACACACACCTACTGATCTACTTATCCATTACGGTGGCAGCCATATTTAAAGGGTAACTAAAGTCAAAAAAACAAATTTAGATTTATCCTCAATAAAAGATAGTTTTATGGTTGTAAACACAAAAAAGACATACCCCCTCAACCAGACCCAGGTACACACACCTACTAATCTACTAATTCATTATGGTGGTAGCCATACTTAAAGGGTAACTAAAGTCAAAAAAACTAATTTAGATTTATCCTCAATAAAATATAGTTTTATGATTGTAAACACAAAAAAGACATACCCCCTCAACCAGACCCAGATACACACACCTACCGATTTACTTATCCATTACTGTGGCAGCCATACTTAAAGGGTAACTAAAGTCAAAAAATTTAATTTTGATTAATAATAAAAAAGGTTTGTTTTTTTAACCCCCATGTGGCACAGTTACATACACCTACTGGTCTACTTATCCATTACTGTGGCAGCCATACCTAAAGGGTAACTAAAGTAAAAAAAAACATTTTGACCAATCATCAAAAAAGTTTTTTTTTTAACCCCCAACCCGACACAGGTACACACACCTACTGATCTACTTATCCATTAGTGTGGCAGCCATACTTAAAGGGTAACTAAAGTTAAAAAAAACAAATTTTGACCAATCATCAAAAAGATGCAGAGAGATTCAATAAAAGTTCTTATCATTGAAAATGGTGCTAATTTTGCCCTAACCAATCAGATGTTAGCTTTCTGATTGATTGGATCAAAATTAGCACCACTTTAGGCTGGGTACACACAAAAGTTTTTTTGTCCCAAACAAGCGTTCACTACAAACTCATCATTCGCATTATTGACTTTTAAAATCTGCAGCAAACACACATATTTCCTTCCAAAATGCAGCCCTTCAAGCCAAATTCAAAATTTATACTTAAACTTTCTAGTGTTTTTCTGAAATGCATTTGCTAATGTTATACACATAGAACATTACAAGTTACATATACTTTCATAACATCTAGCATGCCACAACCCCCAAAATGTCTTTTTAAAGAAATTCTCTGTAACGTCTAATATCCTTATAATTGTCAGCAGGGGATACACTAGCTACTATTTACTACTTAAATGGTTAGTACAGTGTAATATCCCATATAATTGTCAGCAGGGGATACACTATCTACTATATACTAAACAAATGATTATTACAGTATACTGTCCTTATAATTGTCAGCAGGGTATACACTATCTACTATATACCACACAAATGATTAGTATGGTGGAATATCTTTACAATTGTCAACAGGGGATACACTTGTTATATAGACTGTTATATAGATTTGTTACATAGATTGTTATATAGATTGGTATATAGATTGTTACATAGATTGTTACATTGTTAAGTGAGCTGTGAGTGAGAAGTGGCATTTGTATGTTTCAAAAATGTATCGTCTGCCCTGTGATTGACAGCAGTATAGAGATCTGTCAATATTAACCCTACAGCTGCCTGAGGTGATTGCTGAGACTGGGTTTATATACAGTACTTACTATACCTACTGCACTGTGATGGACCTTAGAGAGCAGGGATAGGGACATTAGGAAATCCTGGAGGTGGATGTATAGCTGATTGTCAACATTGCATTATAATATATAATTATATACAAACACTGGAGTGATTGTTCCATATATTCTTTATATACATGGTCCAATGTTATCGGCGTCTACTGCAAATTCTGTCAGATTCCCCGTCCGTGTCACAGCTCTGACTTTAAAAGACGCTAATGGTAATGTAGTGCAAATCTGGATTTATCAGTAAAACAGAACGTTAGGCTGGACACACAGGGACGAATTTTCCATCTTGACCTTTCGCCGCTAAATACTGGTCGGCCACAGCAAATGTCTCCCATGGACCACAGCATTCACTGCCACTGTCAAAATCACCTCAGATTTTTTGGTCAATACATGGAAATATCTGTTGGTTTGTTTGTACCCAGCCATAGTAAGTATATCATTTATACCAAAAAAGGGAATATGTGTATTGCCAACTGTGATGATAATCATGGCAATTAGGGAATATATATATATATTATTACATGATCCATATAAAACAGAACACATAAATGTATTCGGTCGTGAACCTCCTTCTGGGCTTGTTCAGTGGTAACCCATTTAGGAATCCCCCCCCTTGAAAATCCTGCGCTTGCCACTGACACTATGTACTATACACTACGCAAACGGTTAGTACAGTGTAGCACAGTATATTGTAACTAGAAAGAAAAAGTATACATTTTTAATTTGGCTTGATAGGATACATTTTTGAAGGGAATGTGTGTGTGTGTGTGTGTCTGTGCTCTGCAGGTTTTAAAACTTTTATAGGGAGATTCAATAAAAGTTCTTATCTAATTTGGGCTAATTTTGCCCCAACCAATCAGATCTTATTTAACATTTGAAAGCTAACATCTGATTGGTTGGGGCAAAATTAGCACCATTTTAAACGATAAGAACTTTTATTGAATAACCCTGTTAATATTCTTGCTATAACAATGAAAGAGGACACTGGTGTTTTTTTATTTTTATAATAGTTATCCTTTAAGTATGGGTGACACAGGAATAAAAGGGTAGGTCAATAGTTGTTTGTACCTGTGTCAGGTTGGGGGGTATAAAACTTTTTTGATGATTGCTCAAAATTTTTTTCTGACTATAGTTACCCTTTAACTATGTCTGCCACATTAATGAAATGGTAAGTTAGTAGGTGTGTTTAGCTGTGTCAGGTTGAGAGGAAAAAAACTTTTTTTATGATTGGTCAATGAGTCGTGTGCGCGTGATGTCATCGCGCTGCGCGCGCTGTTACAAGCTGTTACAAGATGACATCACTCGCGCACGACTCATTGGTCAAAATTTTTTTTTGACCAATCCTAAAAAAAGTTGCGCGCATCATGACGTCTCTCGCTTGCACGGCAGGTGACGCGCGTGAGCACGGAGGGAACTGCTAAAGACCCAAGCCAGGAGCGAAGTCCAGCAAGTCTCGGGGGGGGGGTGGAGCTTACCTGACTGCAGACATGAACCAAGATGGCCGGCACTTTACTGGGGCACAGGTAGGCTCCAAAGGCACCTAGAAAAAAAGGGAAAAGGTTAGTTAGGGATTCAGCTTCCATTTAAACTTCATTTGTTTTTGTGTACTTATCCTTTAAACAGAACCCCCGAGTATCAAATGTGGCATTGAATCCACACTATAGGTAGGTTGAGTGATCACATGAATTTTTTTTTGCATTTTGTTTCTTATAACTAATAATCAGAATAGAATAGACCCTAAGAGGGTCTGGAACATGGCCGATGAGCCAATGGAATTCAGGAGAGGAGTTAGACAGTTAGGGAAGGAAGGGGGGGTATCCTAATTTGCCAGAAGTAAAATGGGGGGAGCTTAGATATCAAATAGGGAGGTTACTATCCCCTTTCCATCCATTTAGGTAGCAGGTGGCAGGGAAAAAAAAGTGGCCCTTTCATAATGGTATCCCCTGACATTAACACTCTTTTAGACAGGGTAAGAAGCCTAATAGAATGAGATGGAGGGCAACTGCTGCAAACTCTTTTGGCTTCTATGCCTGTGGATTCATCTATGTATGATAACCTTAGCCCCCTTAATAAAGAGTCATGTACCCAAAACATGTTGTGTGAGAAAAAATAAAACAAGCCAACTTTGCAGCATATTTTGCCTTGCCTGGCTCCTTCCTCTTTCTTTTGCAGTTTTAACCTTAGCCCCCTGCCTGGTCCATCACAGCCTCAGCCTAATATCAATTCCCAGGACCCTTCTTCTGCTAGGAGAACAAGGCCATCCCGATTAAGCCCTAACCCTATTAGAAGAGGGAGAACAATTCCACTCACCTTGGATGATTCTGATGCCATTCCAACTGAGAGGCCTAATCGCCCCCACACGGGGGAATCGAGGTAGGGGAAGGTCCAGGGCAGCTTGTCCTAGGAGCCCAGAAGTAGCTCAGCCACTATCGCTGTTACTTTCCAGCCCAGGAGTTGCAGCCGATGTTGTGTCACGTGACGTCATCACACACACCAGGGCACATGACGTCATCGCGCACGGTGGAATATTGTGTGACATCATCATTCATGCACCCGGAAGTTCGAATACCTCTCCTCTGGCTACAATGTCTTCCCGTTATTGTGATGGGAACATATTCACTAGTGCCTAACATTACAGCCCCTGCAGCTCCATGGATCGCTTCATCCTCTGGGATAACTGCATCTGTTACCTGGCAAACAGCACAAACACAAACCAGGATGCCTACATCTTCTTAGAATTCGCTACACAGGTCATCCCTATGGACCGAATATTTTGCCGATGCCTGTCTTTGACCACTAAAAAATTACTAGCCCCACACCACTTCATTTGCCTCTCCACAAGCATAATGGATGACTTATATGCTTGGCAGCGCTTTTTGATGGCTTTAAATGGCCGATCATGTTGGCAACAGCAGGATCAGACTAATGAGGATCTCCAATCCAATTTGGATGCTGCTGTTAGCATGGGCATGGGGGTATTTTTTCAAGGGGAATGGTTTGCTGCACAATGGCCCTCGGCTTGGTAGAGCAGTCCATTGCTAAAAAACATTTTCAATAGTAGCAGCAATTCAGGTTTGGAGTTATTGTCTAGCAAATCGTAGACTTGTTTTCTGGTGTGATAACATGGGGGTCGTTCAGGCAATTAACAGCCAGACTTCTTCATCCCCCCTGTTATTATTGTATTGCTTTGTTAACTTATATTAGGCCTTTTAGGCTTAAACATCTGGCACAAAGCTAAACACGTACCTGGAACCTCCATTGTTATTGTTGATTCATTGTCTCGATTTCAGCTCAACAAATTCCACAGATTGGTCCTTGGAGCAGCTACAGAGAGCTTGGAGATCCCACAGCACTTATGGAACCTCGCTTTTGGCCCCTTGTAAGAGTGCTTGGTAACTGCCTAGCACTCTCCGCCCTGAATTCATATATATGGACGTCGCAGATTTGGCTGTCCTTTGCTGCCAATGGGTTTGTCACCACGCTTTCTACCTCATATTCTTACAAGAGTCAGGCACCTCAGGCAGTAAGTGGTTGGAAAAGAGATACAGCTGCCCCAGATACTAGTAGACCCATTTCATTTCCCATTCTACATAGCATGGTGTCCCAGTGTAACCAAATGTACTTTGAAGCCCTGTTAATTAAGACCACCTTTACGCTTGTATTCTTTCAGGCATTCTGTGTGAGCAAGCTCCACTCAGGTGCCCGGGGGCTTAGGTGTAAATTATATCATTTCCACTACTGACTCTGTTTTGCTGCTAATCCACAAATAAAAAATGGACCAGGCAGGTAAGGGTCGTCAAGTCCCCCAAGTCCTGCTTGCCCAGCCCTACATGCCTTCCTTTCTGTACGTCCTTCTTACTCAGGCCCCCTTCTAGTTCACCAAGTGGGGAAGTTTTTGTCCTGATATCAGTTTCAAACCCTCATTAGGAATTGCTTTCATAGTTAGGGTCTTCCATTTTCTGCTTTCTCCTCCCACTCCATTCGCATTGGCGCAGCTACAGAGGCTCATATTTCAGGTATGTCAGAAGGGTTGGTGAGGAGAATCGAGAGTTGGAGGTCAAACCACTTTCAGTCTTATGTTCAACCTCACTTATTGTTTTGATCTTTCCTAGGGGGACATCCAGCTACTCCCTGGATCTTAAGTCACTCTAATGTTTATTGGGCGGAGATGAGGGTGGAGCATAGACCTTACAGACACAACCTTAATTTGGACCAAGATCAGCTCAGGATCCGGTGTAGAGGTATGAGAGGGCTTACTTGGTCCCAATTCCTACCGGAGATCCCCCAGCAGAAGGAAATAATTCCAGGCCCAAAAATACTACTGGCTCACTTTGGGGGAAATGACCTTGGTTTTTATAGGAATGTAGACCTAATCTATAACATTAAGCAGGATCTCTCTCACTGTCCCATGCTAGTTGAGATATTTCTTGTTTGGTCTGAAATCATACCTAGTGTATTTTGGCATGGGGCAAGGGATCACAAGGCAATTGAGCTCTGCCACCATAAGCTAACACATCAGTGTCCGCTTTTGTGAGACTCTTGGGGGATATTGTAGTTCACCACAGGAAGTTAGAAGGTAACAACTCTTGCCTGTTTTGTAATGATGGAGTCCATTTAAACCCTATTGGTTTGGAAATTTTTAATTTTAATGTGCAAACAGCCCTGGAGCAGGTTTTGTCTGTGCTTGTTGGATGGGCTCCCATCTGTGGGTAGCTGTTTGTCAGGTGATGGGATTGCAATTCAAGCATAGTGCCTTATATATAGGATGGGGAGTTATGCGACAGAGGCCAGTGGCTAATGGCGCTGGACTAGTCCGCTGAGACTCCTGAAATGTTGGTTCTGATCTTTTGCGCTGGCTGGTTTTTAACAGGGCCAGCTACAGGTGTTAATTGTATTATAGTTTTTTCTGCTCTGAATGGTTGGAATTAAAGCTCCGGCCATTTTATACTCCACAAGAGTTGTTGTGTCAGTGATTTATAATGGGGCCTGTTTTGATTTAAGATTAATTAGGTTAATTTGTCTATTGGGGAACTATTGGCCATCAGCGGACAAATGTTATCCAGCACCAGAACCCTAAGAGGTGCTGGAACATGGCCGATGGGCCAATGGAATCCAGGAGAGGAGCTAGACAGGTGGGGAGGGAAAGGCGGGTAATTATGTATCAAGTAGGGAGGTTACTACCCCCTTTCCATCCATTTTAGGTAGCAGGTGGCAGGGAAAAGAAGTGTCCCATCCTCCTTTTCAATTAGCAAAAAAAACCCCATCAATATGTCTTTCTGGGTGTTTGTGGTATTTTACAGGCGTAGTATGTGCTGTTATTCAATCTGTTACAGTTAAAAAAAAATAAATAAATAAAAATAATAATATGTTTCATTCATCTTTATATGCTGACTTTGTTATTCCCTTCTTCCTTTTTGTCTTGCCATGTTTCATGTTGCTGCTGTTCCTGAGCACGGCTTTTGGCATTTTCATCCCAATTGTCGCAGCTTCCACCATGCTGTAGGCTGTGTCTTTTTTATGAATCATTATTAGATACATACTCTAATGGGTTTTGGGTTATTGGATAAAATTGAAATCCAATATTGAGTAGCCTTGTAAGCAAGGTATAGAGTAGAGGAGCACACTACTTCAGGTGATGAATTTGTTTATTAGTGCACAAAAACAAACATACAATGTTTCGAGACTCAAGGTCCCTTCCGCAGATATACCTGAGGATTGTATAGCCCTAGAAGTGGGGGGGCTGAGAGGATTTGCACCTACAAACCTACAAACGCAGTTGGCTAACTAGCCAACTGCGGTGTGCTGGAGTGCATCTGGAACTTTCTTGCTATTTACTGAGTAGCATTGTAATATTCAGAATATGCATGTGCACAGGGGTGTAATGTGTAAATCTGCCACAATAAAACAAAAAAACAGGCCCCATTTCAAATAAGAGGACCAGATACATGATTCAAAAAAGAAATAGGTTCTCACTTAATAATAGAATATTGAATACTTAACTTTACCCCCTTGCTGCTCTAAGTCAGTATTGAGCTGTGGGTCCCAAGATTATTGGGTGGATTAGATCCAATTAGGTGGATTAGATGCTCTAGGCTGCCTATTTGGGTGAGGGCCCTGTAAGCAGCTATTACCTATTGACAACTTACAAGATTCTAGGGCATTAAGGTAAGTGATAATATTTGTAGAGTAAATAAAAAAAATTATATTAAATCAACTCTAAATGAACCTTGCATTATTTAAAATTTGGATATTTACTGTAACAAATTTCCAGGGAATACAGTAACTAAGATTGTTTAAAATATTTGCGAAACAAGTGTAGCTATCAGTGGTAAAGGTGGCGTGACCACTTTGTCCCATATCCAGGGGGAAACGACTTTATACACCCTCCTACAGCAGCCACTGTAAATGTCACAGGAATGAAGGCCCCATTATTTCTAGTTATACTCCTGATGAGTATGAATGGACTCTCTTTGTCATGGAGCTATACTGGCTACATTGGTAGAGTAGCATTCACTACTCATAACTGAGTAGTGGAGAAGAAGATTATTTAATATCTTGCGTATATAACGGATATGCACATTACATGCCCCATATAAATGGAGCCACTGCCGGTCTGGCCCCTTCTACTTGCTTCTGTGCACAGAAAACGCATGGAAGCAAGCAGAAGGTAGCCGAGGGAACGGCCTTGTGACCTTGTGAGGTCTGGGTTTTGTTTGGTGGGGTGGGGTGGACATACCGTTTAACAATGATGTTTCCTAAACTGCAGTTGAAATTGCACATATTCAGTGACATTTACTTACTGTCTGTATTTGGCAATGCTGTGGAATGATCTTTGCTTATCATATTGCTGTTTGATCTGAACCTGGTTTAGGGTCAGAGCTCCCGATTCTGCTTTCAAATTCCACTGGTTAAAACTACCAGCAGAATTTCAGTGCAAAACAACCAGGATATCAACTGTGCAAACCTGGTTTTGGCACAGAAATTTCATAGTTTCAATGTTGAACTTTGGTTTAGATAGAAGTCACAGTCTGTGGACTTGACGGTAAAATGAACCTTAGCAGGTTTGTTCTTCCTTGTATGTTCTCCCCTTGCTTGCGTGGGTTTTCTTTGGGCCCTCCTGTTTTCCCCCAAATTATAATGACATACTAATAGGTTGTGTAAAGTGATTGATTGTAAGCTCTTTGGGGCAGAGCCTCATGTGAATGGATTAAATGATTGTAAAGTGCTTCAGAATATGTAGGGCTATATAAGAAATATAATAATAATGCAAAATACATCACTGTAGCTACATTATTTCTTTCTGCTTAGAAATCCCCAGTAAATAATTCATTCTTATAGGTTACAGGTCTTATGGAGAATTAGCTTCCTCTCCCTAACATTCATTTTGCAATACCATGTTTTTCCCCCATCTTTAGGTTCATTTATTTCCCTATAAAGACACCTTCTCTTAAAGATTCTTTGCTCCTCCCCAAATTCAAAACCGTATGAATATCTCATTGCTCATCTGGAAGTCAGCTGCAGGTTCTTCTACTTGAATTTCCCTTCCCTCTTTCTTGTGTAGTTTTGATCACTCTGCCTAATTCTCTGCTCTCTCAAATCTTGTTATTTAAATCTATTAATTTTAGTTTTAAGTTAATTTAAAATTACAGTTTGTCGGAGGTATAAACAGTATTTCCACAGCCTATTTAACTAAAACTTAAAGTGTATCTTTCTTGGACCCTGATACAGCTATACCAGTGCTCAGTCTTGTGATCCGTGAAGGGCAACACATCTGTCATAGGAGCAAGTGCTGATGGATGATGCTAAAGTCTTTCAAAAGTCTAACACCCAATCTCAATGCACCAGAAGATGCTATCAGAATATTACAATGCAATTTTCACCATATTCACCATGCATATTCACCATGTAGATATTACAATTGTAAAAAGATATGATCACTTTGCACCAATATATAAATAAGACTTACATAAAAATCTCTATGGAACAATCTTAGAGGACACATTAATAAAGAGTTTGCAGCTTCAGCAAGGAAAGGATTATTTAGAGCAAGTTTAGTAAAACCGTGGGCCTTCAGATATCATTGTAATGGCAGATCAATTGGTTAGTTTCAATAGAGGACTGGATACCTGCTTAGAATACATGTAAACTCAACATAAAGTTCCAAGTTGATCCTGTTGATTGCAATTTATTTGCTGTATTTTATTCATATTGGAATGCTGTGCTTACTGATAGAATACAGTGCCAAATAATGGATGGTATTTTATATCCAGTATCATTTATAATTTGCAAATCTTGCTTTTATGATTTTATACTAGAAAAAATGGTGCAATTTTTCTGAAATGTACATCCTTGCATTCAACAGTGCTCAATCAAATAGGTTAAATAGAACACCACTTTTTCTGAAAAATTCCTCTCTGAAAACATACAGTATCTATCTATCTATCTATCTATCTATCTATCTATCTATCTATCTATCTATCTATCTATCTATCTATCTATCTGTCTGTCTGTCTGTCTGTCTGTCTACCTGTCTATCTATCTATCTATCTATCTATCTAATACCGTATATATACATATATAATTCAAACAATGTTGATCTGTTGTCTTTCTTTGCCACTGGGATGTTTAATAAGGCAATGCTGGATATCTGTAGAATCTAATCAAGCAAAATCTAGAAAGTAATTATATTCATTTCTGTTTAGTGTAGGGAGTTTGTAGCAAGTAAGACAGAAGCCAAAGTTCATACATTGGGAAAACAAAATAAAATCATTGGATAGATTACATGACAGTGAAGTTCTCTGAACTCTTTGGTAAAAGGCCCAGATATGAGTATGTCTGGCAATTAAAAATAATTGGGAAGCAGGTTTGCCACTAACTCTTCCAAGAATGCCAGTTATGATATAATGATGTTTCATTAAGTATGCTGAAAGCTGTGAAGCTCCTTATGGCAGTGGCAATTAGGAAGGATCATAAAGAAAAAAGAAAGAAAAAAAGAGAATAAAAAGTAACATAAAAAATCAGCCTAAGATTAGCATTATATTTAATGGCCACTTCATTAGCTAATTGATATCTTATTAGTTACAAGGAAGAGTCTGGTTTGGGGCTTTACACAGCTAATTAACAGCATTTACACAATTAGTTTCTTACTTTCCGCAACCAGTCTTGGAATCAGCAGTGGCTCGGGTGCTCTGGGCCATACGATTAATTGAATTTTTTTATGCTAATATTGGTTTAACCTTCAACTGAAAAAAGATCCCTCAGGGCAACCACATATTTTACAGCAACATTCCATGCACACATAAAGAACCTCTGTCATTATGTTTCACAAAATATTGGCTTCTTTTGAGCTATTTAGTTGCAGAAATGAGGACACCACATTTCTTGTATATGCAAACATTTTGTACATGTGACAGCCTTTTCTACTTTGCTTTTCTCAAAGAAGATTATGGTAAGTATGCACAGAGCTGTATTGATGAATGGCACTGTATTTTGGATTTATTGGACATATGCATCCTCTACCACAAATTGACACTTTCATTATATCATAGGAAATTATAGCAAGATCGTATTTTTTATGAACTACTGCTCTTTATTGAACCTGCCAATATATGTGCATATTTTAAACAATTTAGAGCATTTTATATTCTCTCAATAAATATTGCTTCTAGTATTTGCACATATTATATATGATTTCAACCTTTTTGTGCAAATTTATGATCCTCCACAAATAATGCAAGGTATATTTATTTTTCATGATTCTTATTTTGATCGTTTTTGCATTTTGGCTATCACAATCTAATCTTTTAGGCATATATTAGTAAATTCAGACAGTGAAATATTTTTTTTTTATAAATAATGTCTTTTTTTTTAAACACAATTTTTCACGTGATATTATCTGCATTACCTCAGCCCCCCTAGTTCTCAGCAGCTTTGAAAGTCAAGGATCTTCTGTCCAATTTTTGCTCAGAAGTGTATCTCTTGTGTATATTCTTCTGCACTCTCATTTTATCTGCAAAAAAATAAATAAATCCCAAAATGTTTACTGCAACCATCACCATTATTTAGTCAACAAAAATGCATCAAATTAGTAAAACTTATTTCTCTTTTACATTCTGTATGTACTATTCAAAGTATTCTAATATTATACAAAGAGGCAATAGAATGGGTAAAATTCAGACCAAGAAGCCCTTGCGCATAGAACATAATAGGGGAAATTCAATAAAAGTTCTTATTGTTAAAAATCGTGCTAATTTTGCCCCAACCAATCAGGGTAGCACGGTGGCTCAGTGGTTAGCACTGATCTTGCAGTGCTGAGGTCCTGAGTTCGATTCCTCCCTTGGACACATCTGCAAGTTCGTATGTTCTCCCTGTGCTTGCGTGTGTTTCCTCCGGGCACTCCAGTTTCCCCCACAATCATAAAGACATACTGATAGGTTGTATGTGTACATAAAGTGATTAGATTGTGAGCTCTTCAGGGGAGGGCCTGATGTGAATTGAGTAAATAATTGTAAAGCGCTGCGGAATATGTAGTGCTATATAAGAAAATACAATACAATACAGTATTTAGCATATGAAAGCTAACATCTCATTGGTAGGGACAAAATTAACACCTTTTTTAACCAAAAACTTTTTTTGAATAACCCTGTATATAATGCAACTCATAACTCCCTACTCTTTTAGATTATTCACAATGAATGATTATTGCAAACAATGAATTTTGCAGGTTACTGGTATTGATACATAAAGTAGAGTTGATCCGGGGAAATTTCCGATTGCCACTTGGAGTCAGGAAGGAATTTATTTCCCCTTTTGGTCTTTTTTTTTTTTGCCTCCTCTAAATCAAAAGTTAGGCAGGAAATAAGGATATTGCTAGATGGGTTGGACTGGATGGATGTATGCCTTTATTCAACCTCAAATACTATACTATAAAGGTTGAACTAGATGGACGTATGTCTTTATACAACCTCCAATACTATTAGGCAAACATTATAGATATGGTATAAAGGTTGGTCAACCTCAAATACTGTCAGGCTTATTTATCCAGAGTCGCTACCGCTCTAGGTAAATGCTCCTTTCGTTATTCAATATCATGTTTGCAAATCTGGGTAAATCCCGGTAGGGGATTTACCCACTGCAGGATTTTAACGCCAGCTATTTGCTAATATGGATTTAAAGTCACGCTAACCAGTAGCGAACTGGTTAGCACGATAAATCGGCCCCTATATTACTATGTTACATTTTTACAATATAATTCCAATGTTGTTAGTAATTGACTTAATGTACCTTTAAATAAAAGTGTAAGTTGCAATGAATAATGCTTTGTGAATAAGAACTAGGGGTTAAAATAATATAGTTTTGAATGGCTTTGTGTGTTTTTGAATAGTTGTATGAGTTACTATGCATTACAATAAAAGAGGGAGTGTAATGTGTGAGGCCCTAAATATTTATCTTTTATCTGCTCTGGCACTACTTATGCAACATGTACCTAATATTGCTATGTTTTTACCCTATGCACTTGCATGGATGCTATGAGACTATGTAGTACAATGGATTGTGCTCCTTCACTTCTGTTTATGTAAGGACTTAGTGGTTTAGGTTCTCACCCTGGGTACTTGTAAGAGGGAGGAGTTATTCTCAAGAGTATAATTGTCCTTTAAGTTTGTGATATTTGAACTTGCGTTATTGTGCCATGTCTGACGAACGGAAAGCTTGCATTAAAATATTTAGTTAGCCAACTATTGGTATTACCTGCACTTTCATTGGTTTGTTAGCTTTTTCTTGTGTAATATTTAAAGGGCAACTATAGTGAAAAAAAAACTTTGTCTGTATACAATGTATAGATCACTTAGTATAAGCTGCCTTACTTTCATGTTTCTGTGTGGCTTCGTTTCTTCACACTGGCAGATGTTTGTACCAAGCTGTGTAGTCCCCCTCCCCTTTCTGTCTACTCCCCCTCAAGCAGTGACGGGCTGTATACAGAGTCCGAGCATTGTCAGTTGAAAGGACTTTAAATGAAGTGCTGACATCCTGTTGACCCCTCCCTTCCAGAGCTAGACTGCAAGCAATCAAAGTGTGGAATAAAGTAGCAATATGCTGAAGGGAGGGGCAGAGGGGGAGAGAGGAGGACAAGTGGTGCTGAGATTCTTTACAAGTAAGTTACTGAACTCTGCCTGTTCTCTAACTTTGCTAATTGTTATTTACTTTTTACCTAAAGTTCATATCTCTCCCCCTGCTTAGCTGAGATCATAATCACTGAAGAGAGAGTCAGTGTAACAGCAGCTTGTAGTGAGACCTTCACAAACACAGTGACACTGCTTGTTGTCCTGTTGCATTTGAGTTGCTTTAGTCTATATATTTCATAGATTGCACTGTGTGTCTTGTTTGGTATATAGTCTGTATTACTGTATTATATATACTGTATTAGTGTTCCATTTGAGTCACTGGTTTTGTATGTATATAAGATTTTTTTTGGGGGGAGGGGCTGTTTTATAGTGTGTTATGCTCATATTGCTGGGTTAATGGTTTATTGATTGTGTTTAGCACTACAGCATTTGACTATATATTGCACATGGTACATATAGTGTGGGGAGAGAGTGTGTGACAGTACTGCAGGGGAGCTTTGGATTGTGTGGGTGTGTGCCTTTGAGTGACAGATGAGGTGTAGCAGCTCCTACAAATCACAGCATATTCAAAGGCTTATATCTCGGGGACTATGTAGAATTTAAAGAAACTAAAGGTACCCTGGTGGATGGGATGACTTATAGGATACATTAGAAGAAATTAAAAAAAAACTATTTTCTCACTATAATTGCCCTTTAAGAACAATTATACTGTATGTTGTCCCCCCCTAAAAATCCACCAATTATAGTACCCAAGGGAAGGATCCAAACAGCTTGGTCCTCACCCCAGAGTTTGTACTAATTACCTTAATCAAAAATCCCCTGCCACTTCTAGCCATGGTCCCATCTCCTCTCACATCCCAGACTTCTTTCATGGCATGACACCCTACAAAAGAAGCATGTCTTGCTATTGGCCAACTTCTCGGACTGAGAGAAGGGTAGGGTTGAGACTTGCAGTAGCAGGGAGACTTTTACGGCTTCAATGGGGGCCAATAGTATAAATCCATGGATGAAGACCTAGCAGTGTAGGTCCTCCCTTGGGTACTATTAATGTTGGGGGCAATTTAATGATATAATATATAATAATCCTTCAATGAATATATTTTGTATAGATTGTTTTGGACAGTAACAATGGGCATTGCAAATATGGGGGAAAAAATGTAAAAAAAATGCTTAAAGTAAGTTTAGGTTATTTAACCATCTAATGCTTTATTCTTCCAGATCCCAATCGCTGCTTGTAACACATTCCACCTATCCACGCTAACCTAAGTTATTATATATGTATATTTCTCCTTTATCCACTCTTTTTGTTTGTTGTGAGTTTGATATGAGAAAGAACAAAAGGCAATACAATGTACAATAAACTTAACAGAAAGGACTTCAGTAACATCTAAATCTATATTTTTATTGTTTCATCACTTGTGGTTGGAAAAATCAATAATCACACATTGTACAAATCTTTCTAATTCAGAATAATTCATGGTCCAAATACAAATGTAAATCAACACAGATTAACAATCATGTATCTGCTGCAATAAGAAGCCTTTGTGGATTTTTATTACATGAACTTTCTTCTAGGCATACTGCACCATGGTTCATCTTTCCATAATACTTGTTTGTTTCCTCATGATGCAGTTTAAGAAACATGTTTATGATTCATTCAGTTACAACCTTTATGGTTATATATGTAATGTCCACAAAATATCACAGCTCTGCATCAAACTTTTTGGATCTGCCCCACCTTAAAGGGGAATGAACAAGATGATTCTAGGTTTGCTTTAATGCAATTGCTGTAAAAGGGGCATCCTATGTAGGACTGTAGAGATTTAAACTGTATAATTTAAGGTTAGATTTTGCATTGTATCTTAAACTAGACCAGATTACTTTAAAATCAGGGGACGCATATTTAAAACACATGCAGCAAGGCTGGTTCAGAACTGATGCAAATTTAATGTAACCAGTGCAGCTTTGCTAGTTGCATTTTATAAGACTGTACTCCGGTTATCACAGGTAGGCTACTAGCAACTACACATTAGATATTATACAATAGAGGAATTCTAGCCTGCATAGGTAGCATTAGGGAACTATAATATATATATATTTAATCGTAACATTTTGCACCTCTTTTTGAATTATTCCCCTAAGTTTTTTTCATAAGATCATTTATTACAACTATTATTTGTTTGTAAATCTAATTCCCACAGTTTTATGCAGTGCTGCAAATTCTTTAAAAAAACAATGATAACAATAATACACATGGACTCTGAGGGAAATCATTAAGAAATAGTAAATAGTGAATCCATCACTTTCAACCCATAACTCATTTCAATGGGAAAATATGTAGCCCTGATTTCCAAATACAATAATGGATCTGCTAACCATAGACTAATATTATGAATGCAATAAACATGAATACATAGCATAGGTCATACCAGGAGGAAATATACTTTTGTTTCAAAAGGTTTAAAACCATCAATGTGATAAAAGCTTAGGCACTTTTAAACAAAGAAATATGTTTGGTCCAGAGGTAACACTACCTGCAGTATACAGTTGTTATTTACAAACGAAAGAGTGTTGTTTGATTCAGTGCCATACTGGTAGCATTTTAATTACACTTACAGGGAGATTCAATAAAAGTTCTTATTTTGTCCCAACCAATCAGATCTTAACATTTGAAAGCTAACATCTTATTGGTTGGGGCAAAATTTGCACCCTTTTAAACGATAAGAACTTTTATTGAATCTCTCTGTTTTTTTATGGGTTACTCCTTTGCATGTGTTTATTAATCAATCAGGGTTATTCAATATAAGTTCTTATCGTTTAAAATGTTGTTAATTTTGCCCCAACCAATCAGATGTTAGCTTTCAAATGTTAAATAAGATCTGATTGGTTGGGGCAAAATTAGCACCATTTTAAACGATAAGAACTTTTATTGAATCTCCCTGCATGTTTTTATCCTGTTTGCAGTTTGGCTGGTGAACAGAAAACACAAGCTACGAGGGTATAAGATAAGGCAAAATATTTTGTAAGAAATATAAAGCAACTAACATGTTCTTCTATATCTGCACAATTTGGGATCCATTGCAACACGATCTCTCTGGGGTAAAATGCTGTCTGCACCACATGGATCATGGTTAAATCTCTAACAGCAATGTAGCAGTATGTTCAGGCAGCAGTTAATAAATAGGAAATAGTAGTTAGAGAGAGCCTTAGATTTCTGTATTAAATGAATGGAGATGTTTTGGACAATGTGTTTTAAGTAATGAAGTCTTCCTAAATTGCACCTGGGTTATTATTTTGTAAAACAAACCTAGTAAGAAAACAGTTAGCTAGATCATTTAAACAAGGGGCACAAAAGTATTGCCCTTTTGTTCAGTGTATGTAATTTTATTCTCTGCACGTGACTATCAGTATACTACACTTCTTCATTAAATGCAACTAATGTGACCTTTAACAACAAATTAAAGAGCAAATATGCATCAATCAAAATTAATGATTTTTTACCCTTTATTTGTAATCCCTATTAACCATTTAAGTGAATTCCAAATCATACAATGACTATAGATTAAGCAGATGGCAAGGACCCTTTAGAGAAGTTTTTTGATGGGTAATTTAAGGCACAGTCTCCAAATGATTTGCTAGTATATACTATATACTGTATGCACAAATATAGGAGGATTTACCCCTATTTGCAAGTATTTGCCACTTAAGATGTTTGAAAACTACAACTCCTTTCCAACTTTTAAAACTCTGCCACCTTTCCTGTTATAGTAAAACTACAAATAAAAGTAGCAGTGTGGTGTAGAGTTCAAAGAAAGCAGCTAAGGAAATGTGTAGTTTTCCATTGTGGGGGTGCAAAAGAAAGCAGCTAAGGAAATGTGTAGTTTTCCATTGTGGGGGTGCAGGGGGTGCTGGCAGCCATGAAATGTATATGTGCAGCACAAGGTAATAAATCACATTTTACTTAAGACAATAAGAGCTGCAAATGGGATGGCACTGCCATACTGGAATACAATTGCACCAAAGAGGTACACACTCTTTTCACTCATCTTTTTTTTCCACGTGTCATTGTTTTTGCAAGCATAAATTTTATGTGAGTGTGACATCTGAATTGTGTTTTTTGGGAGACATTGTGTGTCAATAATTCAATTGGATCGATTGCAGTACTTTTAAATGTAGCGGTTATTGTTGTGCAGCATGGTCACTATTAAAGGCTATGTCCACCCCCCAATTTATTTTTATATTCTATTAGTAATAAGCCACTGACCTGAAACGCTGATGTAAAAATGAAAAATCTGATTTAGTTCTTAAGATTTTCAATCCGATATGCAGCAGGCTGCTGTAAGCCTGCATTGTCACTTGTAGCTGCAGGTATAAGCTTCATTCAGTGACCCTGCTCATCGTTACACTGGATGTGTGTGTTTCGTACGTGTGCGTGTGTGTCCGTCTGTCCATCCCACAGCACTTTGTATGATACTTACCTAAACAGAATTTACTAATTCTGAATTGATCAGTTGCCATACCAAGGGCAGAATTTAAAGAGTAAGTTCACTTCCTGTACAGGCGCTATCAACAGGTATCCAACTTTCACGGGAACGGAAAATGCACGAATTTCGGGCGACCTACCCGAGCTCACAGACGCTTCATTCCTCCTGCTTACATCAAAGAGCCTATGAAAGTGATAAATATCTCCAAAACGGCTAAGCGGATTTCAACGCAGTAAGACACATTTTAAAGCTTGGAAACTGGCTAACATCATATTGAAAACTATGTTGGGGGTGATCATTCCCTTTAAATGGATATTGCAAAACCAAATGCAATATCCAAATTTTTATTTACACTAAAAAATAAATTAATGTGAGATGTACCCCATTATTAATGTGATACACTTTAAAGTTAAAGGGGAAATTCATGTGATACCCTTTAAAAGGGAAGTTGATGCGAAATGCATTAAAGGGGAAGTTGATGTGATACGCGTTAAAGGGGAAGTTGATGCGATACGCATTAAAGGGGAAGTTGGTGCGATACGTGTTAAAGGGGAAGTTGATGTGATACGCAGTTGATGTTATAAAGTATAACTTTAAAGCACATCCTATCAACTTCCCCTTTAAAGGGCATCTATACCAAAAAAAGGGGTTATTTAAATTGACCATAACTGGAAACCATAATTCTTCCCAACCACCACTGTATCATTTTTTTGTTGATCTTCCCCCTATTTCTTTAGATATCCAATCTGAAACTTCTTATATTTCAGCTGTCAATCAAGTTCCTTGCTCTTAAAAACTATTCTTCTGTGAGTAGTTTTACTATAACAGGAAAGGTGGCAGAGTTTTAAAAGTTGGAATGCTGTATGCAGGCTTGACAGTTGGTTTGTGGGAAAAACGTCATGTCTGATGGAAGTGGGAGTGGTTAAAAGATTGAGGGGGGATACTGCTCCTAAACAACAAATGTGTGCTGGATTGAAGGCATGCAGCAACACACACAAATCAGAGAAAGTGCTACTTATATGTATTCCATTATAGATTAAGATGTGGCAAAGTCATTTTTTTAGTATCCCTTTAACAATGGGGTTCAACATCTTCTCACCAAAACATAATTTCCCCCATAATGTGGACATTTTACATTATCCTCTTAATAGTGACTATGTTGCACAACAGTAACCCCTACATTTAAAAGTACTGCAATCAACCAAAATGAATTATTGACTTGCAATGTCCTCCAGAAAACACAATTAAGATGCTACACTCACATAAAATTTACAAACAAAAAAAACACTTTATTTGAAGTGTTCAAGAAGCTCACAGGGACATTTCAAAAGATTAAAGGGACAGTTCAGTTGAAATTATCAATATTTGTTAAATTGTTAGTTTGTGTTTTTGAAAAATCAGTTGATTTCATACCCTTTGCTGTTCCCTGCGGTTGACATTAGTGAGCTGACATTTCAGGTTCTAACAGTCCTTCTTCTCAGGAATGTTCCTAACAGTAATTTCTACTGATTGGCTGTTGGATGGGTCAAATATGCTCAGATCTCTACAGAGCAACTGAATCAACCCAGGCACTGGGTCAAGGGCAAAACCATAACGGTCTCTACTAGGGGTCCTGCAAACAGCAAGTCAGCATTTCTGTTTCAGTTATTTATACACAGACAAAATGCTGAATTGGCAGATTAAGGTCATTGGGATGAAAAAATACTGCTTTTTTTTCTGAAAAGCATATGTATTTGCTTCCCCTTTAACCATATATATAGTCACACATTGATAGATGACTGCAGCTCAATGCCCCAAATATGGATTTGCTACAGTGTTAGCCCTTTAAACATCATTGCATTATATACAGAAACTCTACTTATCCAGTCCTCTTTGCAGGAGTAGTAGATTGAAGATTTCAGTGGAGCAGGAAGAGCCAGCAAGTAAAGAGGGAAAGGTACGTTTTGCCAATGGCTTAGAAAAATAAGAGTAACATAGTGTGTGATTTTAAAGGTACAGCTCTGCAATGGACTGAACTTTGATTTACACCATACATTCCCTTTAAGAGCATGTGTGTGTGCTAAGTTCATTATCCAGTGTTGTCAGTTCTTCAGTTCATTAGCCAGTGTTGCCAGCTCTCCAGTTTATTACCCAGTGTAGTCAGCCCTCCGGTTGATTAGCCAGTGTAAGTCAGCCCTCCAGTTCATTATTCAGTGTTGTCAGCTCCTCCAGTTCATTACCCAGTGGAGTCAGGCTTTCAGTTATTTATCAGCCCTCCAGTTGATTATCCAGTGTTGTCAGCCCTCCAGTTTATTAGTCTGTTACTGTAACTTTAAAAGATAGGTAAAGGACCAGGAGGTAAGGGAGCTAAGTCTAACTTCCTATTCGTCAATTAATGTAACAGGAGCCAGTGGTGGATCGCACTCGCGGGTAAGTTTTCTATCTTTGTTCCTGGCTCCTGTTACATATATTGAAGAACAGAAGGTAAGAGCATAGCTGTTCTTCAATTAATGCAAAATTGGAATAGTTCACTTACTGAGTGAACTAATCCTTTAACCACAGAGATTACGATTTATATCATTTTGTAAGAAAAGAAAAGTAGAGCTGTGATACCTTTTACTGACTAATTAGATAAAAAAAATAAGCAAGGTTTCGGGAGTCCTAAGCCCCCTTCATCAGGCTGGATGTTACAAAAGAAACTGAGAAATCACAAACATATATACACATTGGTATACACTTTGGGACAGTAAACATTTTCTTCTCTTACTTATGACTAACACGGTACAAACCACAACTATCATTTTGTATAAGTGTAAGTGCTTCTTTACCATGTTTATTTTCCCAGTTGCATATGATTTAATACAATATGATGTTTTGTTATTATCTATACAGTGGTTGGTGTTTGATATAGGGGAATATGTATCATAAAATATTTGTAGGTTGTGGCTTGTGATGTCATGTCCTGTTGGGGGTGGATATAATTTATATTTTCTGGTACCTGAGGAAGGTGATCATCAGCCGCAAAACGTCCTACACTGCATATGTGTATATATATATATATATATATATATATATTTTTTTTTTTTTTTTTACATACATACACACATATAACATTTCTAAAATAACATTAGAACTCCATGGGACATTTTAAAGTGCTTTATTCAACATTGTGCAAAATAGCTAAGAAATGAGCAATATTTTTGGGTAGAATGCTAGTTAGGCGAATAATTTCTAAAAAGATGAAAGTATTTATTTGTGGAATTTCCTGTGACGCCTGTGTTATATACCCTGCCCCAGACACACAAAAACCCATCCACCCAGGTCGGCCTATTGTTTTGGGCATTGGTTCCATCTTTAGCCAACTGGCCACCGTGCTGGACACGGTTCTTGTGCCCTTTGTGCATGGTACCAGGTCTTATGTTTTCGTGATACAACAGATTTCCTTTTTAAATTAATAAGTGTACAAATAACAGACTAGAGTGAGATCAAATTAGTTACCCATGATGTGTCTTCGTTATATATTTCCATACCCCATCAGGATGGAAACCATGGCAGAGCGATGTTGGACCACTTATGCGGTTTCAGAAGGAACTAGAAAAGATACAAGATAAAGATTTAAGTTATACACTGGAGTGGAGTGATAATAAAAACACTTTCTGGATGTAAAGTTAAAGAAAGATGTAGGGGACCTGACCACAGAATTATATTAAAAATCAACCGATCGCAATCAGTTGCTTTTGTATCAAAACTTCCACCTAGCACAGATCATGAAATCTTTACCCTATAGCCAGTTATTCATAGAAAATAAGAAGGGATCCATAGTGCCATGTAATGTTGGCTATGTTTGTCCTAGCTTTGCTAGGACTAAGGGGGAAGCACCCCTGCTACACCAATCATTTTATAAAACAGGATAGTGTCAGTTGTTCTTTAACCTGAGCAGGGATAAGGTATCCAACTATCTTAACAACTGGGCTTCTCTCCTCAGTAGGGCCCAGTTATGGTCTATACCCTCCTGGCTAGGCTCGCTATCAATGGCCATCCACCTGAAACTAGCTAACTAATGGCCTGCTCCTTTATAGTGCCTAGCCAACAATGCCTCACCATATTTATTAATTTTATCACTCCCAGCCTGGGATTGCCGTAGGGCCTGGCGATGATTGGCCATTCTGTCTCGTCAACTCTTTGGGGGCTGCCAGGCTACAGTATATGTTTACACAGAAACATAATTTAATCAATTAGATTAGATTGGTGAGAGTACAATCTGTTGCTATGATTTTTTTGGTATTACAGAGTTAATTGTGAGAATTTATGTAATGTAATCTTTGTGCTAATGGAGAACTTATCATGACATTCAATCAACAGATATTTTTCATTTCTAGGGCATAAATTATTCTTATTATCATTATTGATGAGGTTTAATTAATTATTGGGTTAAAATATTAATATTATATATATATATATATATATATATATATATAATATTTAATATTAATATTAATTAGTGTTTGGGTTATTTATGGTATGTATTCATTCATATTATCAAATTATGTGGTATTATTTGTTGCTACAATAAGTGATGCCATTATATGTATTAATTATTGTAGAATTATTAATTTATTCAATTATTGCTGATACATTATTTTATTTATTATCAATCTTTATTTATTTACCATTGCTATTTAATTTGATTCATGATTAGTGTATAATTTTAAATCAACAATAATTTATATAACAAGTTTTATTATTAAAAGTCCTAATTTGTTATATCCGTTCCCACTGTCAAGACCCTCCATTCTCTTTTTTAATTTAGTTGCCCTTCTCTGAAATCTTTCCATTTCCAACATGCCTCTTTTATATACAGGATTCCAAAACTGTGCCGCACATTCCAAATGAGGCCTTACCAGTGCTTTGTAAAGGGGGAGAATAATATTTTTACAATCAAGCCTCAATCTTTTTCAAACAGAGATTCATTTAGCACAGAGCCATTCAAAGTGTAGGCAGCACAAAGAATTGTAAACCCCATGCAACATTTGAAATTTACAATCTGGGCGGGTTCTAGCCAATTTGGTGCTCCAAATAAGTCTTACCTGGTGCGACGCACGATATGTACGAACGTTGGTTTCGGCCGATAATTGGCCAGTGTATGTGCCCTGTATCGGCCAAAACGGCCGGTCGGTCAGGCAACAATCCCCAAACAAACGGCCGCTTCAGCCGATTATCGACTGAAACGAACGTTCGTAAACCTCGTGCATCGCAGGTTGGGACCCGCAATCGCATGTGTGTATGAACTTTTATTCTTTGCACAGATTGGAAAACTCATCCAAAATGATTATATTATTTGCAGAAAGAGAGGCAATAGGAAACTAGATTGGTAACATCTTATTGCTCTATGGCTGTTGAGGATCACTGTCTTATAAAGGAATAGTTCACTACCAAAGTGAACTATTCCTTTAATGCATTGATTGAAGACCAGGAGGATAAGGAGCTATGCCTTACCTCCTGTTCTTCAATCAATGCAAGTGGAGCCAGGAAAGAGCTTTGAGCAACCTTACCGCAGGAGCACTGAAATTCCCGACCACTTTCGGGTTCTGTTTAACTATAGCACGCATTATTGTGCATGCGCGCTATAGCTGTACAGAACCCAGAAGCGGTCAGAACGTGTCAGTGCTACTGCAGAGGATCGCATAACAAACTGTTCCTTTAAATTAAAAAAACTATGCTTTGAAACAGCCCTGATATTTCTTCAATACTTAGTTGAGCCTCCATTTGTAAATGTACAAACTACCTTAGAATAGCCATAATGCAGCACTCAGATATTAGACAATGTATACAAATCCTTTATTATAACAATAGGGATATCAACATTAAAAACATTTAAAAACATGGAAAATCACAGGAATACGCTGCAGCACCATGGTGAGTTATAAAAAAATTCAAAACTTTATTTCAAAAATACTTTAAAAATCTATGCAGATGGTTCCAGCAAACCACAGATAGAAGAGCTCAGGACACCCTGACCGTTTGACTTATACAAAGTCCTTAATCATAGGTAATGTTACATTGTATCTTCCCCCTTTTTAAAAAGACGTGCACCAATTAAAACCAAGTATGTGTATATGTGTATATATAAGTAGATTGTATCTTTATAAACTGACTTAGATAGTTACTTTGTATAATACAACAGTTTGAACAGTGTCTTGTAACTACAAATGGTTAAATAGTTGATAATAAAGGAAGGGGTTAACAGAGGAACTTGGGAGTGGTGAAACACTTGGTTTTAATTGGTGCACGTCTTTTTAAAAAGGGGAAAGATACAATGTAACATTACATATCTGTTGTATTCAATTAGATCAACTGGACTTGAAATGTCTAATTGAATACAACAGATATACCATGACCTGGATGAATGAGAACCTTCACAAGCAATGTAACATTACCTATGATTAAGGATTTTGTATAAGTCCGAAACGTGTCAGGGTAGTCCTGAGCTCTTCCATATCTGTGGTTTGCTGGATCACCATCTGCATAAGATTTTTAAAGTATTTTTGAAATAAAGTTTTGAAATTTATTTTTATACTCACCATGGTGCTGCAGCGTATTCCTGTGATTTTGGATGAGGAGCATCTTACATGCTGTGGAGCACATGGAGTGAGCCTGGTTACACTGGCTGAGGTAGGGAAGCTGCGCCACCATCTTTTATTTTTGATTAAAAAACATTGCCTATCCTTCATATGTCTCAAGATATATAATAATCATCCATATATTCAGTCTATAAGTCTATGGTCTACAGTCCACCCGCCAGTCATATATCCAGTCCACATAAAGTAAGTATAGAGGTCCAGCAATGAAGGTGGTAATGAGCTAGGTATACCAAGTGAAGGAAAAGGAGGGCAGCCGGGTAGAATGCGTTTCGCTCCTTGCAGCATACATGGAGCTTTCTCAACAACATTTGTAAATGTAAATGTAACAGCCCCTAGATGCCTCCTATAGCCTTTTGAATGATAAGTGCGTGGATTCTAGATAGAGGTACCATTCTTCCATAAAAATGCCTGCTTCAATCCATTCCAAAGATTGATACTTAAGTTGGGAGACAGTAACAATCTTTCCAAAACAGTGTACTTCTCCCTGTGCAGAAACGCATTTGAAGATTTCGAACTGTGTTTGTGGTCATTGTCCTGTTAGAATATCTAACTCTTGAATAACTTTGACTCTGTGACTGACACTTGAAAATTTCCCTAAAGAATTTTTTAATATTGTGTCAAATTCATCCGATCCTCAACTTTAACATGGGCCTCAGTTCCTGAACTAGCCAAACTACCCCACAGCATGATGGAACCTCCACCAAATTTGACACTAGATAGCAGGTATTTTTTTTTTTAATTTAGTGTTGTTCTACTATGCAAAGTGCTTTTTGCTATGACCAAGTAACTCAATTTGTGTCTCAGCAGCCCAAAGCACCTTGTTCCAAAATTAATCTGGCTTGTCTAAATGAGCTTTTTGCATATTGCCTCTGTTTGTGGAGTGGGTACTTCTTTCTCATCACCCTGCCACACAGCCTTTTTTGTGCAAATTGCGCTGAATTGAAGAACTGTATTGAATTGAAGGAAGCAGCGCTGGTGCGAGATTTGTTGTTAATGTTAAGTTCTGTCTGTACAGAACGTAATGTAAGACAAAGCTCCTTTTCCTCCCATTCTTCAATTAAAGGAAAAAAAGTGAAGTGATTTTTATCGGTAGAGATTACCTTTAAGCCTCTAAGGCTGAGGCCTACTCGACCAGACAGTAATGTGCATGCGCTCCGAAAACTGAACGCGGCACGTGCAATGTGGCCACTCACATTGACAAGCACTGACATACATTTCTCAAAGGTGCAACCGTACATTGCTTGGGAACGCGTTAGTGTGGCATAAAACTAAGCTTTATGTAGCCTTCCCCAAAACCATGATACTGAACATTCTTTGTTTTCAGATCTTTTGACTGTGGCTTTGAGGATCCCATTCTGTCACTCTTCAGAAGAGAGTCAAAAAGAAACCCAACTTGCAACAGGCCACCTAAAATACATTTTCTCATGATTGCATACACCTGTCAAAGTTCAAGGCTTAAAAGTTTATCCAACCAATTTGGTTATATATAAATGTAGTGATGTGCATCTTCCCCAAATAATTATTTAAGGTGTGGCTATGCATAAATAATGTGGTGCTTCCTAGGATTAAAAAGAGAATATTTACCAGCAAACAACCATGCATGAGAGCCCTATACAAAAGAATCCCTTGATGGAAGGGAACTGCCATATACACCAATATGTTAAAAATGATCAAACTTTATTGTAACCTATTACAAAATACTAAAACACCATTATAATAAATCTACTAAAATCATATTATACTAAAATCTGCCAATAATCTAGGAGTAAAGCGTCCCCCAGTAATCCCAGGTATGTAATGTGGATAGATCCATATAGACATTCCGTAAAGACTTTAAGACTGAAGGCCATTCCTCCTCAGAAGAAATTACAAGGGGAGATAGAGAGCACATGGATGTGGTCGCAAAGGTCTGTAATGGGCATGTCCCCCCCTCCTCCTTATTCATAATTAAGTAAATTACCCCCTCAAGAGCCAGAGGGAAGTGTAATGATTTCCAGGTTCAAGAGCACTTGCTTGAATAAAGCAAGAATACAGTTGCTAATTTTTATAAGAGCCCAGATATGAAACTCTGTACTATGCAATGTACAGAGAGAACCACAAACAGGAACTTGCTTGAGTAATGCAGGCCATACACTCTACACTATATAGATATTTTATTGATTTAGTGCAGTACCATCCTGATTTTATCTGATGATCCTGCAAGGCTAAAAATCACAAATGTCCTGCTCATTTGTGATTTTTGAAAATCGATTGCAATATGGTGTTTGCCGGGATGCTGGTTGAAAATTGCTTTAAGATCTTGAGCCAAAAGCTACTATATGGCCAGCTTTAGGCCATCACCAAATCTATTAAAAGTCAGACTGACCTTTCTGGCAGTTTTACCTCCTGATAATCCTGCAAGGCTCCCCGCCCTGCTCATTTGTGTTCGGAAATCAATCGCAATGAGGTGGATGCCAGGATGCTGTTGCACATTGTGGGAACCTCAGCAGGCAAAAAGGCTAGTGTATGGCTCAGATATTATTTTCTCTGATTCCAATGTAACAGTTAAAATGACACAAGAGACTCAATAAGTGGATATTTAATGCCAAATTCAAACTTTTATGCCATGAGTGTGTGTAATAGGATACATAGATCTTCGGGGCTAGGCCTAAATAGATGAACTAACTGTAAAGCACTGCAGAATATGTTTGGGGCTACCTATACAAGGACACATGGTTAGTCAAGGATAAGGTTGTTGATTTGCATGAGGGCCCAGATAGGCAACTCTCTACTGTTAACAATCCTATTATCAAAAAGCAGGCGTGGGCCTATTTTGTTTATTTCCAAGTTTGTATTAGTGGGGATTATACATGTTTCTTCTTTTTATATGTTGCTGGGTCACTGATGCTGTAAGATCTTTAAGTCTTTTTAGTAAAATTTCAAAATAAAAAGAATAAACACATCAATTCTATACTACTCTTACTATGTTTTTGATGGAATAATCTATAATTCTTTCAACATTTTGCAGTACTTAGTGTAGCTAAAAGGTTTACAGCTGCTTTGAGTCATGACATATAGGACATTTCTAATGACAGCAACGTTTGCATGTGGAGAAAGGCAATCTTCCCCATTTGCTCAGGGTGGCAAAATAACCATTGTTCAGCCCAGGAAAGTTGCTACTATTTCAGGTTACAAATAGCACTTTTACTGTTATAACTACATCCTTAAAGTAAATTGCCTAAATTGCCGCGGTAACCAATGTTAACTCAACTTTAACTCCTGCTTTGCGGCAGCTGCGTGGTTAACAGTTACATACGTATTTACATAGTAATTGAGGTTGAATAAAGACATACGTCCAACCTTTATTGCCTACTCATTAACAGTTGGGAAGTCAAAAAAAATAAAAACAGCTGAAAAGGGGAAAAAATCCTTCCAGACTCCAAATTGCAATTGGAAACAATCCTTGGATCAACCAGAACTATTTGAATAAAATTTATTTTCAATATTGTGGAGTTTTAGAAGCTTATCTATCCCACTCTTACCTAACATAAAAATTAAAATTATTTTCCTATTGGTGAACACTGAATCAGAGAGTTTATTATATGATGCATATCTCCAGTGTAAACAGCCCTAACTTTTCTAATCTGTCTGCATAGTAAGCCCCCCCATTTCCTTTATTAATTTAGTTGTCTTCTCCCTTCTCTGTTTCCCATATGTCCCTTTTATATATTCCAAAACAGCACTGTATATTCCAAATGAGGCCTTGCCAGTGCTTTTTAAAAGGTGGAATAATGTTTTTCTTCCTTGAATTTATTCTCCTCTTGATACAAGACAATATCTTACTAGAGATGTCCGAACTTCGCAAAATCCGGTCCGCTCGAGGATCCGTGAATTTTCGAAAAAATTCGAAAATTCGAAAATCCGCGAGCAGACCCATTAAAATGAAAAATACCCTCGAAATTCCGAGATTTTTCGTACTTTCGAAAATTTTCTAAATTACGGGGTTTCGCGTATTTTCCAAAATTTTTGAGAATTTTGGAAAATTTGTATTTTCGAAAATACGAGTATTCCTCGTAATTTCGAAAATTTTCGAAAATACATATTTAGGGAAATTAGAGAAATCCTTGTATTTTCAAAACTTTTCGAAAATACTAAAAATCCGCGAATCGGAAGTTCGGAAGGCGGAAAATCCGGAAAAATCCGCCATTCGTGAATGGGATAAAGCCGCGGCGGATCCGGGTTCGGATCCGCGAACCGGCCATCCCTATATCTTACTAGCTGTAGCCATTGCTGTGTGCCACTGCTTGCCACAGCTTATTCTGTTATCTACTACAACAACCAAACTTTTCCCAACAGAGATTCACAGAGACATTTATATTGTAGGTGGCACAAGGATTGTTAAATCCCAAATGCATTGCCTAACATTTATCAAGACAATCTCCCCTAGTTGGCAGATCTGCCTCATCTAATCTAGTTCCCCAGTATTTCGAACTAGACTTATAGCATATGTAAACATACATTTTATATTAACATTTAATTTATTTCTACACTTTGACCTACATGCCTCTATCTAAAGAGCTTCTAGCTCTCAGAAAAGTCTGCCCAGTTCTCTAAAACCCCTCCTCCTGATACCAGCCTCTTAGCCACACATTAATACTCCTAAGCTTATGTTGCCTCCCTAATGTAACATGTGGCATGTGGCTGAAATACTACTCCGGAGGTCCTTACTTTTAACTTGGCCCCTCTCAAAAGACATTTTTTAAGGAGGTTCCATGTGAAAAATACTAAACAATGTTCAAGGAATGTTAATGGGAAAATCTTATTGAGGACATCCAAGTTAAAATTATATTTGGGTACAGAAAAATGCTGATATTATAAACCAGATCACAATCTGACTGGAATAAAAGCAGCAAGGCTGATACTTCGATGCAACCATTCACGTAGCCCTTTTTGTGTTCAAACTAAAATTTCCATTTTCCTTATTATAAAGGGTATGTCCAGTGACAAAATTTAAAAAAATTTTTTTGATTATAAGGCAGTACCCATCCCAACAAGCACTTCCCTGCCTTTAAAAAAAAATCCACTCCTTACCTTTGCAGCAGCCTCCAGAATTTCCACATGTTTTGGGGGGCATGCCCTTGCCAGTGCTGTTGAGGAAGTGAGTCTAGGCCCCACCCACTGCTATCAGGATTAATGAAAGCACTGAACGTTCTGCACATGCGTGGGCGGGAACACGCATTGGATTTTCAGCTATTGGGCTGAGCAGACTACAGGAGACTGCCACTGATAATTGCACTTGCGGGATCTCTATCAGGGAAACAAGGACACAATCAGCATTTCTACATAAGGTATAAGTAAATTACATGAACTTTCATTTAAGACAATGTTTCTTCAGTGACTGGACATACCCTTTAAACAGAATACAACCAATGCGTTTTTACCTTTATGCCAAGAACCTTTAATGTTTGCAGGCAACTACTTTAATTTACCACCACTTACATACAGGGTTAAAGAGGAACTAAAGTCACCTGATAACATTGTCCCAATAGACAGAGCACATGGAAACGGAAGGATGTGGTAGATGTTGGGGCGTATCAGTAGGTGTGTATACCTGGGTCTGTGTGGTGTTAAAGGACAATTATAACCTCTACCTTGTTCCATCGGATTCAGCAGTCAGTAGTATTCAGGGTGAATACTTCCAGATCTTCACCGATGGGTTAGTTTTCTATGATTTGGTATACTTACTCGAAGTTTGCTTCACAGCTCCGACCCCACTTCCACCTTTGCGATCCCGGTCAATGATAAAACACTCATTAAAGAAGTATTTCTACTCATTGGCTGGCATTGTGAAGGAGTTGAATTCTGAATGGAGGATGAAGCCACAAAGCAAATTTTAAGTATGTATTTTAGAAGACAGAAGACAAACCCAGCAGTGAGGACAGGGCAGTTTAGGTCCTCATCCTGGGTACTAACCATCAGTGAACAGTGGGAAAGGTGAGCACAGTTTTCTTTTAAGAGTTATGTTTACCATTGAGACCAAACAGTAGGTGTGCATATCTTTTTTTGTTTTTGTATTTGTGACTATAAATTAAAGATGTGTTTCTTGGAGCCTTGCAGATGTTTGAAAAGTACAACTCTCACGATTATATATATAAAATTATAAACATAAAAATTATACATATACAGCAGCAGATGGCTGTTGTATATGTTGCAGTTTAGAAACAACTGGAGGATTATTAGAAGTATATCCCTGCTATAAAACTAAAAACTTCATTCTAAATACATAAAGTATAAATTTTGTTTTACATTTATTTATGATGCTTTTTATTTAGCAATTTTAGGACTATTTGGGGCATGTTTGGCAGTGGCAAAAAGTCATTAATGCCGCACATTTCTCTAAATAGCCCTACATTGCTGCAATACCAATCAATAGGATTTATAAAACAGTAAAAAGTATGAGGTGGTGAAAATGAAATATATCTAGCATGGAAATATGTCCCAGAAGGTGTATAAACTTTGAATTTGGCTTAAAAGACCGCAGTTTGGAAAGGAATGTGTGTGTTTGTGCTGCAGATTTTAAAACTCAATAATGCTAATGATGAGGACATTGTTGTTTTTTACTTACCCTTTAAATATGGCTGTCACATGAATTAAAGGCAGTTGGTGTGTGTACTCATGTCAGGTTGGGGGATAAAAGACTAACTTTTTTGATGATTGGTCAAAATGTGTTGTTTTTTTACTATACTTACCCTTTAAATATGATGGGATGGGTATGAATGAATGGGTAGCTCAGTTGGTGTATATACCTGTGTCAGGTTGGAATTTAAAAAAACAAACTGTTCTGATTATTGATCAAAATTTATTTTTGACTATAGTTACCCTTTAAATATGGCTGCCATGAAAATGGAAGGGTAGGTTAGTAGGCGTGTGTACCTGGATCAGGGTGGAATTTAAAAAACAAACGTTTTTGATGATTGGTCAAAATTTGTTTTTTGATCTTAGTTACCCTTTAAGTATGGCTGCAACATTAATGGAGGGGTAGGTCAGTAGGTGTGTGTACCTATGCCCCGTGGGGGTTAAAAAGACCAACATTTTTGATTATTGATCAAAATTAGTTTTTTTGACTTTAGTTACCCTTTAAGTATGGCTGCAATAGTAATGGATAAGTAGATCAGTAAGTATGTGTACCTGTGTCGGGTTAGGGGTTAAAAAAACAAACTTTTTTGATGATTGGTCAAAATTTCTTTTTTTGACTTTAGTTACCCTTTAGGTATGGCTGCAACAGTAATGAAGGGGTAGGTCAGTAGGTGTATGTACCTGTGCCACGTGGGGGTTAAAAAAAACAAACTTTTTTGATAATTGATCAAAATAATTTTTTTTTATCTTAGTTACCTTTTAAGTATGGCTGCCACAGTAATGGATAATTAAATCAGTAGGCGTGTGTACCTGGGTCTGGTTGAGGGGTATGTCTTTTTTGTGTTTACAACCATAAAACTTTTTATCTTTTATTGAGGATATATCAAAATTAGTTTTTTTTTAACTTTATTTACCCTTTAAGTATGGCTGCCACAGGAATGGAAGGGTAGGTCAGTAGGTGTGTGTACCCATATGAGGTTGGGGGTATGTGTTTTTGCATGTATGACTATATAACTAACTTTCATCGATGATTGATCAAAATTAGTTTTTTGACTATAGTTACCCTTCAAGTATGGCTTCCATGGGAATGGAAAAGTAGGTCAGTAGGTGGGTGTACCTGTGACTGTATGTGGGGTTGGGGGTATCACCGTTTGCATTTATGACCATGAAACAAACTGTTTTGAAATATCCACATTTGAAGATTGTTACCATTATAGTCTATGGGGAATTCGCCGATAATGCCGTAACGCTTACGCAGATTCCTTAGCTAGAAGATAGCACACTTCTCCTATATGCCCTGCATGTCTGTACCGAATCTCATGTCTCTAGTTCAAAAACTGTGGAAGGAGATACAGTCCAAAAAAGCGGAAGAGTAAAACAGAAGAAGAAATAGAAAGAACAGGAATTTGGCTTTTTCAAGCCAAATTAATAATGATGATACCACAGCTGCGATTTATAATGTTTTTTTTATAAATATGGCATAATTAAGAGCACTGGTAAAATACACACCCACAAACCCCCCATATTGGTACTATTCTGGAGAGGAGCTGCCCTGCTACCAGTTTTGGAAGCTGCACAGGCCTTTGTCTATGCAAATTTGATGGAATCCAGGTGGAGATCCTTGCAGAATATCACCTGTAGTGCATGCTGTGGATCTGGAGCCTGGTTCTTTGTATATCAGTAATGTGACTTTGGATTTGTATCAGGAGCAGGCTACTAGTTCAAAGTGATCACTCATCAATCTGTGCACCCTTTGCAAAGGAAACCCATTTGTAATATGCAAAATTCGCTCCTTCATAAACTACCCTGTCTATATTGCCTTGCAGTGAGACATCCAAAGGAGATTATTTCTACCACTGTAGGGAACCTTACTATACTTCAAGTTAAAACCCTGCACAGACTGCAGGATTGTTTTATAAGTTTGCCTGCAACAGTTATCCACAGTTTATTTGGAATACAAAAGTGACAGATTAATTTTTATTATTTTATCAAAACTGGGCTCTCAATTTAACTGTTATTGTTAATCCTCACAGGTTTAAGAACAATAAATCTGGACCCTTTGGTTTGCTAATCTGTGTGCTGGTGTCTATTAACTGGGATCATAGAGGTGTCACTACAGACAACGCAGTATACCTGCATTTAATATCCTTGAGCCACACCTAAGGGAGGGGTACTTTTACAGTCACGGAATGGTGCCATATCATAAGCCATATCCTTGCACAATGACTGGCATTGCTTCTTTCTACAGAGGATGTAATTAATTTATCAGTTAGTGGATGAAGTGATCCCAAGGGCCGCTGTTTTAGAACAGAAAAATGATGTGACAGCTACCCTCAACTTCTATAGTTGCCGGAGATTCTTACCGCTTTAGGCAGCCCACAGGAGAAGATGACTGTGAATCCTGGATTGAACAGGCAATGTAAGCTTTGGATGAGTGGGACATTCCCAAATCCCATAAAAAGCAAAGGCTATCTTAGAGTATGAGGGGAGCCGCAGCAGATATAGCAATTTAAAGTTAAACGATATTGCTCTGTGTAGGACTACCTAGAAGCCTTGCAAGATGTGTTTGGTACAACTGGTAATGCCATACCTACCAGGAATCTGGAGAAAAACTGATTACATATAATGCTTAGATACTCCACCAGATATTATTATAAAAAAGGTTTGGATCCCAAAATGGTGGACAAAGTAAGTGTTAAACAGATTCTGCAGGGAGCTCAGCCCCTTGATCCTATTATGCTAAAGCTTTGAATAAAAGGGATTATGTACTCCCAATAAAAGAAGTCAGAGAAGAGAAGGCTAGATTAAAAGCAAGAGGTGCTACTGGAAGTACCATCTTCGGTCATACAGTCAGAGTTGGTGCTGTATATCTAAAGGAACCCAGCCACGAGGGAGCAGGTGGAAATGTTAACAGAGTTAGTGAAACAAATGTCTCACACCCAGTTGTCTACTTTAGAGGAAACTAGATCTGTTTTTAATTCAACTGCTACAAACAGAATAAACACTGAGAGAGTAATTGAAAAATTACCCAAATTACTGAATGCAGAGAAAAAAAAAGGCGAAGGGAAAATCCATAGGGCCCCAGTGAAAGACCTCCAAAGAGCCCCATAGGGGTTCTAAAAATCATCTGGGCACAGTCGAAAGCAGAGAGGATGACTCCTCATCACAAGTTAAAACCAATTACCCTCAGTTTTTACCTATATAAAGAGGTACACACTGGAGCTCAGAAGTCATCGCAGTAGACTGATGCTGGCCGCAGTGAGCCTGCCTGGCATCAGCGACTTCAGCAGGGCCGGATTTCCCACTAGGCCACCTAGGCCGTGGCCTAGGGCGGCACAGCTACCAGGGGCGGCAAAAAGAAAGAAAGAAAGAAAAGGGTAATGCAGCATTGCATCCCCATTTTAAATTTACATAATGCACGTTAATTGGCACACAGCAAAGCTTTACCAGTTTCTGTTAAATCAGAAATGGGCAGCGATTGCCGATTTGCTAGGAGGGCAGGTCCCTCTCCCACTTACAAAGCTCTGCTTCAGCCAATAAATGACTGCGTACAGGGTGTACAGGCAGTACAAGTTAGCTAGCCTAGGGGAGAAAAAAGTATAAATCTGGCCCTGGACTTCAGTGGTGTTGGTGTCGCTAGCCCGAAGACGTTGCATTGGATCAAGACGCCGGTAACATTGGCCTTGTTGAGGCCACCGGCGCCTGAGGTACACCTGGTTGCAGCAGGGGTACTTCTCGGGGTTAACATACTGCAGTCCCGCCCTGCTCAAGTCTAAAACCCCACGACGTCCTGGTGCTACACACGCCTCACTGATAGTCCGTCTGTCCAGCTGTTGAACAATGGCAGATAAGAAGGGGAAAACCCCTGTGATATGAGGCAGGCAACTGGACTTGGAATGGGTAAGTAAAAAAAAAATGACCCATGGACACACTCAGATAACTCCGCCCTACGCGTTTCGTGGAACCAATCCACTTCCTATGGGGCTCTAGAGGGCGTATCCAGCATCAGAGTTTAAATAGGCAGTCCAGTTGATCTAATTGAATACAACAGATATACCATGACCTGGATGAATGAGAACCTTCACAAACATATTTACACTGTAATATTTCGGAAAGTTTATTCGAACTTTCCGAACTATTTACCCCTATTGACTTTAATGTCCATTTTTGGACTTTCAAACTTTTTTAGAAGTTCGAAAGTTCGAAAACGGACTGAACTTTATGAAGTTTGGCCATCTCTAGTCACAATGAGTTTGTTGGTAAATAAACTGCAGAGTAACAAGCAGCTTTCAAAGTCTTATCCATATTGGCGTGGAGACATCTGTATGACATTTTCTATTAATTATTTTTTTCCTAGCAAAAGATAAAGCTTCTAAATGTACCTGGATCCCCAAATTAACTTTTTTTTGTTTCCATTATGTTCTATGTGTACTAGTGTTCCACATAGAATCTCCATTAGGCTAGCGTTCTGCTTTTAGAAAGACCGAATTTAAGAAGCTGCAGGTTCAATTCCCCAAACTTACTTTACATTTTTACTGAAATTTTTACTGTTTCTTACATCCATGAAAGCTATGAAATTCCCTGTAAAGTTTTTTTTTGTATGATAATTAAAGTATTATATCATTGTAGGAGCATTGAATGTTTTGTTAAAACAAAAGAAAACTTTTGTGTCAGAGAGAGGGAGGATCTCTGTGCTGTTTTATGAATGACTGTCAGCTTCTAGGAAGCAAGGCTGCAACTCCCATGTTTTGGGAACAAAATATGCATATACAACAACACTTAGCTGGGGGTTTATCCAGCTAAGGTGGATTATAGGAGCTCACCCCTAGCACCTACAGGTTACTTTCATAAATCACCCAGCAGCCACAGCAAAGGGAGAGGCGAGACTGAGCTAGTTGTATGTGTGTGAATTGGCTCTGTCTATTGCTATAATGTTGTCTGAAGAATTTAGTTCTACTTTAAACGCTACCTTGAAAAATGAACAAACTTTTATTGAACCATCAACATAGTACACTAAAAGTTTGCTCAATTTTCCATGGGTGTGCAATTCTTCACAAGCTGCTCATTATATTAGATATTATTAACCCTTTAGGGGTAAGGGTTGGAAGAATTTACACCCCTGCTCTTGGATGTGCATAGGGCATATTTTATCAGCACTTGTACCCTCCTCCACATGCCACTCCTCTTTACATGGCACTGTGCTTTAAATGCCACAAGATATAGGTAAATCTTTTTAAAAATTGCCAAGGGGGCCAAAAAGTCTAGAAATGCCCCTCCATATCTTTAGATTAAATCAGTCTGGCTACACATTTTCCAATAATGTCCATCATTTGAAGAGCAGACAGTATCATCCTAGAATGCAGTGCAGAATCTAGTTGAAGGAGACAGGAAAAAAGATAACAAAGGAAAATAAGGCTTTGAAAGTAGGAAAGAGGTATTAAGTTGAGTGAAAAAAATTATGTCTGTATGTCTGGTAAAGGCGGGCTGATTTTGGCCTGATCTTTACACAGTTTACAGAGTGAGATTTTGATGTATTGATTAGTCTGACAGTACTAATAAAAGTAACTGCTGGAATTTTGGCCCTACTGACTGATCTGCCCATATAAATAGGCAGAAATGGAACTTTACAATTGCTATAAAAGGGTGAAGCACTCATTTAACAATATTGATCGTTTATAAGTGCCATCCTTTAATCCCACAATAGCCACCTTGTCATGAAACATTTGCCCTTCAAAAACATATGTTAAATAGTTATGGAAAATGTTAAATTAATAGCGCTTGAATGAATTAAAGTTAAAACTCTGGACCCTGGAGTCCACAGTCAATTATGGTTTTGTTTGCATTTTAAAATGATTTCTAAACATAAAATTTTAAACTTTAGCTAGTAGGTGATATCAGAAGATATTGTATCCACCCATGGGACCTGATAAACATAGATATGGGATGGTTTCCCCCCTGTCATTGATTGATCCATAAACATTGTAAGCGCCGGAAAGAGAACTTGACCCGACTTTATCCGGTTGTACGGTAGTTTTTCCCAAACCTGGTTGAAACTACCAACAATTTTAAGTGCAGAGCTGGGCTTTAATGCAAAGTTTACAAAACAGCTCTCCTGATTATAGCTAAAGCCAAGCATCCCAAAAACACTGTCAAACAGGAAACTCATCTTTAATTAAAGGGGATGTTAAGTGCAAATACATATGCTTTTCAGAAAAAAGAGCAGTATTTTTTCATCCCAATGACCATGGTCTTGCCCTTGGCCCAGTCCCTGGGTTGATTCAGTTGCTCAGTAGGGATCTGAGCATCTTTGACCCATCCAACAGCCAACCAGTAAAAATTACTGTTAGGAACATTCCAAGGATGTGGTGCATCCTGGGAAGAAGAAGGATCGTTAGAACCTGAAATGTCAGCTGACTAATGTCGACAGCAGGTAACAGAAAAGGGTATGAAATCAACTGATTTTTCAAAATGGGAGAGATTATGTAGAATAACAAAGAAGGCATTACACAAACTAACAATTTATAAATATTGACAATTTCCACTGAACTGTCCCTTTAAGCCACAATAATCTTTGAATATTCAATTCTTCATGTGCAACCTCTTCCTCATGTTTACTGTTGAAAAGACCACCTTTCGATACAGATTAGGAAATGACAAAACATTTGCTCTCCCCCCCCCCCCCCCCAAAAAAATGTATTGATTAAAGCAGAAAACATGTAAGTAATGACAGGCTAGAACTCGCATTTTCTAAAATTAAAACTTTAAAACTGTCTAAAGTAGGCAAGAGAAGCAATAGTCTTGATAGGATTTCTCCATGCCATGGTGTCCCAAAATTATCAATTGATTAATTAAAATGTAACTGAGACATTTGAGTGCTGGACTTGTCGTCCATTCTTAATAGTACAATTTGCATAGTATAGTACTAGTTTACAGATTTACAGGGAGATTCAATAAAAGTTCTTATTGTTTAAAATGGTGCTAATTTTGCACCAACCAATCAGAACTTATGTAACATTTGAAAGATAACATCAGATTGGTTGAGGCAAAAATAGCACCATTTTAAACGATAAGAACTTTTATTGAATAACCCCATTAGTGTACAATATGTGGGTGTTCTGCCCCAGGCCAGTAAATTGATATGGGAAAAGTAGTCCCAGAATGCAGTGCAAGAAGTATGTATGTGGCACCCCTATAAACAATGGCAATATCAAAAAGTATTATTTTTCTACCTCATTCATATACCCCCTTCAACATAAAAATAGTGATTCAAAGTAAAACGAAAATATGCCTACAGGTTGTGTATTCCAACCAATGATTTATGAATTTTAATTTTATTATACAGTACATGTGTTTTTAAACCACTGAATGTGAAAATGAAAAATGAGCAATGACAATAATAATACATTCCATGTGATGTTACATATATTTTCATAATTTAATTCAGAAACATGAGAGAACAGTGTACATGTATTTGAAACTCAATATATGCTTGGAGCTTAGTAGCTAATCAACAATTTCTTATGTCTGTATTGTAGATCTTTTCAAAACTCTTTCAGAGTAATGTTCTTCTGTAATTATTTGATAGCAACACTGAGCTCAAAAGCTTACAACGGAAATTACAATCACTGTAAGATATCTTGTAAGATAAGTTAGGAATGTAAGGCCCAATTTAATATTTTCCATTATGTTATTGCAAGATGGCAAAAATCCAGTCATTTGTTTCTAAAATGGCAGAATCAAGTATATCTTCACCAGAACTTCATCAGTATTATGTTGAGCTGTAGAAAGATGACTAAAAATATCTTACTCTTTTATATCTGTTTAACTATGTCATGCAATTACACGGCATAGGATTACTTTATACAAATATAATAATGGGCTATATAATAAACTCTCTGGTGCATTGTTCATCAATAGGTCATATCATAGAACATCCTTTAAGGTTGGGAAAGGTTTGTTTAGTGTGAGAATGGTGGAGGCAATTATGTAATGGCTAGTTCAATAAATATCTTTATAGTATTAAAGAGCATGTCCACCCCAAAACTAAAATTTAACCCACTACTGGCCCTACTGTGTAGTTTTAAAAAAAACCTTACCTCACACCTCTGCTCCATATGGTTCTCCTGCAGTGCTTGTCCAAAATCCAGGAAACTGATCAGTAGGAGGTGTCTTCCCGTGGGAAAGGTTTCTGCCACCTCTCTTGCCTATCGGAGGTAGTGTGACATGCGCAGGGGAGCCCTTTCTCACCCTCCCTCCCACCTTCCGGATCCCTCCATGTCTGTCCTTCACCTAGCATTAAAAGTTTTTAATATATTGAAGGGCACCCCTTCCCACCCCCAACCACCATGTTAGATTACTAAAATAACCAGCAGAAACATACTTACAGCCCTTCGCTCCTGCGGCGCTCTGCATTTCCAGCAGCCACATTTGTGATTGAGCTCATGAGTAGGAAAAGTTGGACTGAATAGACATGTCTTTATTCAACCTCCATTACTATGTAACTATGTAAATATTTAAAATATAAATGTGTTTTGATGCAAATTTAGGGGCATATAATTTTTTAGATTATTTTAACTTTTCTACTGCGGACATTGCAGCACATTTTATACATTTTTCGCATTATTTATATATTCAATATATCACGACAATAGGCAGGGATGTCCCTAGGGTTTTTGGCACCTGAAACATTTTGGATGCCGCCTATAGGCACGAATGCAGATGCAGGAAAGTGGGTGTGGCTTTCTGTGTGGCTCTCTGTGTGGGTGTGGCAAAACCTGATTGTTTTATATTTGAATACACATTTATAAAGTTCTCCATTGTTATAACACATAAAAACATGGTGCTAGTAGTACAATAAATCCCTATCATAATTTATGTAGAATAAAACATGTTGGCCAAATCATTTGTAAGCCTGCCACCACCTCAAGATTAAATATCCAAAGCGCCGGTGTGGTGCAAACATTACCATTGATAAGGACAGGAGGTGTCAGAACCTTAACCGTAGCATTTCAGCCACGCTCCAAGCTGGCGTCATGGTTCTCTTTTAATCTGCTACTTTACAGTGTCAGACACTCCCAACACAGGGCAACCCTGTAAGAGTGATACATCACCAGAATAAACAGTGGTAAATGCTGCTTTATGAATGGCAATGGGGATCTTACCTTGAAAAATAAAATGGAAGAGCAAATGCAACACAGACCAAAAAACAGCTGGTATTGTTTATTATACAACTTATGTAATATCTCTTAGTACTGAATAAGATAACAATCAATGGCAAGGACATGCAACCTGTGCCTTTCCAGATGCCTTTCCAGCCCTCTTTGGTGCTGCAGAGAGTATGATGGGGAATGCTGGGAATTGTAATAACTAATACACGGACTAATACACAGTTTATCTACCTATTAAAAAAAACAAAAATGACATCGAAAAAAAATTGCATTTCAGACGCAGCACTCATTACAGAAACATGCTATGTACAATGCTGTTTTGACACCTTACCCTGGGCAGTTCCTATAACACCTTGTTACAATACAATCACGCCTTACATTCAGAAGGTCCCTAACACCTGGCTGTCATATGCTAAATGGGACTTTCCTGGGCACATAATTGCCAACAGATTCTTGTACAAGTCATTCTGAACTGAGAAAGCCAGTCGGATGACTAGCGAAATGTCTTCAAGAACTAAACTTTATGTCCTTGTGAAGGTTCTCATTCATCCAGGTCATGGTATATCTGTTGTATTCAATTAGATCAACTGGACACATTTCATGAACTACATTTCATGTCCAGTTGATCTAATTGAATACAACAGATAAACTTTATGTCCATTTGAACTAACTGAATACAACAGATATACCATGACCTGGGTGAATGAATATTACAGATATACCATGACCTGGGTTAATGAATATTACAGATATACCATGACCTGGATGGATGAATATTACATATATACCATGACCTGGATGAATGAATATTACAGATACACCATGACCTGGATGAATTAATATTACAGATATATCATGAATTGGATGAATGAGAACCTTCACAAGCATATTACATAAACACATTTCTCTGCAACTTTGACCACTGATTATTAATTCAGACTGTAACTGGTAAAATCCCCCAAATTATCCAATTAAAATAACCCTATCCCTGCACACAAGCTGGCCCCCGCACCAGCTGACCCTTGCACACATGGAGAGCCCCTGCACACATGGATGGCCCTGCTGACGGTGGCCCCTGCTCACAAGGAGGCCCCTGCACACAGGAAGGGCCCCTGTCCACAAGGTGGCCCCTGCACACAAGGAGGCCCTTGCACACATGGGGGGCCTCTTCACACAAGGAGGTCCTCTGAAAACACAAAGGACCCCTGCTTACAAGGAGGGCCCCTGCCCACAAGGTGGCCTCTGTACACAAGAAGGGCCCTGCACATATGGAGGGCCCCTGCACACAAGAAGGGCCCCTGTCCACAAGGTGGCCCCTGCACACTAGGAGGCCCTTGCACACATGGCCCCCTACACACACACAAGGAGGACCCTGCACTCTACCACCAACCCCGCACCCACCCACCCCACACCCCAGAAAGCAGATTCATTTGGTACCTTGATAGGCTGAGAGCTGCCATTCCCATCATACTGCTTAGCACTGGCACAGGGCATGCGGCCAAATCCTTAGTCACTCAGATCACTCTCAAAGTCTCTGCAACGACCGGACAGAGATATACTGCCTTTGGAATCGGCCACCAGGTAGAGCGCTGCACAGCGCATGCGGGGAAGAAAGAAAAATATTCTGACAGCCTCCCGCCTGACCAAGTTCACCAGGGGCATGCGCCATGAACATGTTTTCAGGTCGCATCATGGTAGGAGCGGCACTGAAAATAGGTAGTATAAAGTTTGGTATACATCAGTCAAAAAAAGGAAAGACTTACAAACAAAGCAACAGCATATAAAACAAGGTATGCCACTGTAAAGAAGCTATGGCCACACCCATTTACAGTATTAACTATTTAACAATTAATAATAAAATGACACAGTTTATTCAATAAATATTTCCAGGAGCAAAAATTTTCCAATAATGTATTTACTGCATCTGTAATATAAGTTACATTAGAAACACATCGTTAAACAAATAAATTGCAGCAGAAAACTTTGCGTAGACACATTAATAAAATTCCCAATATTTGAATTATTTAAAGGAAAACTTAAATTGTTTTTTTTAACCGTTAATGTGAAAGGTTTCTTCCCCGGAACACCTATGCTTTCAAAGATACTATTATAATAAGTTACATTTACTTACATGTAAGAAATGTATTCTGGAACTAAAAAGGCTCCTGTGTTGTTTCTACTACATGTCCATGCAGTCTTTAATCAACATTGGGAGCATATGCCACATCCCCTGACACCCATATTCAGTATTGGCTACAGCAAAGGAAAAGGTAAAACACAGCTTGTTGTATGTTTGTGAATATGCTCTGTCTATTGGGATAATGTTATCTGGTGACTTTAGTTCCCTTAAGATTATTTTGAACTGCATAATGTAGACTGAAATGTCAATTTTTAATTAATTACTTAATTAATTGATAAATTAAAAAAGAAACATACAAATAAATTATGGTGACACATATGTATCCGTATTTTTAAAATCTGGATAAACAAAAATTGGGAGCAAAATGAGATTTATTGGTCCCTATGAATCATAGTTTCTCATCTAAGGGAGCTACTGTTTTAGCAGGGTTATCCATTATTATTGGTATACATTGTGCAGGGTTTATTTGATATGTTGTTTTAGCACTTTAGTATTCTGCTGCCATGTTTTGGCAGTTTTATGTCTTTTTACTTTTTGGACTTATTGATATTGGGATCCGGGTCCGACTCAGATCTGGATCCGTCATGGAACCCCTCAGTTCCAAAATGAACATTCGTCAACCTTCAAAAATACGATCCAAAAGTATGACCCTACCCATTTTTCTAGGGAAGATGGGAGAGGAAATGTGTGTTTATATGTTACATTATTAGGACAATGCTATTATAATAACATAAGGCTGTGAGGTACCTTATGTTATAACAACTGGAAAGGAACAAACTGTGCAGGCCAGTCTTACACATAAAAGGTGTTTATTCATGTCTGATGAAGTTGCATACAGCACCGAATTGTTATGTGGTGTTGGACTGATGTCTGAATAAACACCTTTTATGTGTAAGACTGGTGTGCACAGTTTGTTCCTTTCCAGTACTTTCAGTTTGAGGATGCACTGGAGCACCCAGTAAGGATTCCTCCATAGGAGCATTTGTGAGTGTGTAGGATCTTTTTCTGATTATATGTTATGTTTCTGTTATAAGAAGGCTCTGTTAGAGTCATTTTAGACTCTGTGGGGAGCTTTTAGCTCCTTTAACCCCACCTCATCTTACTTATAAAGATAATCAGTATCCTATGCTCCCAAGTCCTAACCTCATAATAAACTGTAAATCTGGAATTGGCTGAGGTAAATACTAATAGATGAATGGATGACAATCTGGCCAAACGTTCAGGGGTCCCGCAGCTCAAAAGTTCGGGGTCGGTGGCCTCAGCACAGCTGGTGTCTCCGGATGGAAGACAGAAGATGCTGCCCAAGGACTCTTTTAAGAGCCGATGGGAGTCACAGCTCAAACCGGGAGTCCTGGTTCGAGCTGTGGCACCCCCAAAAAAGGCACTTATCAGTGCCGCAAGGGCCTTTACTAGTGCCAGGGAGGGGGGTCCCGCATCTCGAAACGGGACCCAAAGGGCCTATCCAAGGGCCGCAAAGGCACGTATAAGTGCCGCAAGGGACCTGATAGGGCTGGGGAGGGGGCGTCCCGGTTCGAGCTGCAGGACCCCTTAAGCCCCAAAGGGCCCTTGTTAGGGCCACAGGGGCACTTATAAGTGCCGGGGAGGGGGTCCCGGTTCGAGCTGCGGGACCCCTTAAGACCCAAAGGGCCCTTGTTATGGTCACAAGGGCATTTATAAGTGCTGGGGAGGGGGTCCCGGTTTCGAGCTGCAGGACCCCCGAACCTACGGCCCTGGGATTGTGGGCCGTTCGGCAGAAAACCGTCCATTTTCTGGAATCTCCGGCTGGTCAGGGTTTTCCAAAAGCGGCCGTTCGAGGCCTGCCGAACATTCGAAAATCCTCGTACAATCAAGAATTCTCGAATGTTCAAGGATTTTCAAAAATAGTTCCGCGAGTCCGGAAACTCGAATCGTTCAAGTTCGTCCAAACTCATAAAGTTCGGCTCAAACTCAGGTTCGAGTACCACACCAACTGACCTTTTAACGCATACCACACCAACTTCCCCTGTAACACGTACCACACCTACTTCTTTCCCAATAATTTTCCCTATAATGCCTACCACTCCAACTTACCCTTAAACGTGTACCACCCCAACTTACCCTGTAACACGTACCACACCTACTTCTTTCCCTATAATTTTCCCTATAATGCCTACCACTCCAACTTACCCTTAAATGTGTACCACACCAACTTACCCTTTAACGCTTACCACACCAACTTCCCCTGTAACGTGTTCCACACAAACTTCCCCTTTAACACGGACCACACCAACTTCCCCTGTAACGCGTGCCATGCCAACTTCCACTTCCGAATATCAAACCAAATAATGCGTATCGCATCAATGTACCCTTTAACACTGCAATATTCGTTTTAATAGTGACTGTGCTGCAGAACAATAAGCGCTACATTTAAAAGTACTGCAATGGATCAGATTGAATTATTGACACACAATGCCACCCGGAAAACACAATGCATATGCTACACTCACATAAAATCTATGCTTACAAAAACAATGACACATGGAAAAGAAAGCTGAGTTAAAACAGTGTGCAATGAAATACTACACAATTCCTTAGCTGTTTATTTGACCTCTACACCAAACTGCTGCAAACTGTGATCTCCATGAGTAGCTCCATGAGAGCTGTCATGATTGACAGCTCTATCCTCCTATCACAGCAACAACAGAACAAAATGAAGCAAAGCATTGTACTGCCCTGAACAATCTGTGACATTTGGAGATGTGATTAGAGGACTCACCACTAGATGGCAGCACACAGGTTAATTAATTAAAAATATGTTGATAAAAGGGGGTACGGAGGCATTTTTAAAAGTTGTAAAGTAGCCTATGGTTTTTTCCAGGTCCTTATACATAAGTTCTGTTTGGAAGTTTTTCTGGAGCATACATGCAAACATACATACATACATACATATATATTATATTATATTATTATTATTAGATATTATGATTTGACACAAACAACCTATCAGTATGTCTTTATGATTGTGGGGGAAACCGGAGTACCCGGAGGAAACCCACGCAAGCACGGGGAGAACATACAAACACCTTGCATATGTGTCCAAGGGTGGAATCGAACTCAAGGCTTCAGCGCTGCAAGGCATCAATGCTAACCAGTGAGCCACCCATTTCCCAAACTAAAAAGCAGGTGTTAGCCTTTCTTGGGACTGCAGGATACTATCATAAATGTGTTCCTAATTTCAGTGCTATGGCGAAACCATTGACAGACCTGACGAAAAAGAACCTTCCACGCCATGTGAATTGTGAATGTTGTGCTGATTTTCATCCCTCAAGGCTGCTCTCACCAGTGCCCCTATACTTGCAGCCCCAGATTACCAAAAACGCTTTATCGTGCACACGGATGCCTCTACCTATGGACTAGGAGCTGTTTTAAGCCAAATCAATGACCAGGGAGAGGAACATCCAGTTGCTTTCCTTAGCCATAAATTAGAAAAAAAATTGGAAAAAGACTGCCTGGCAGTGGTCTAGGCACTGAAAAAACTGCAACCCTATCTATATGGCCGTGAGTTTACAGTTGTCACGGACCATAATCCCCTCACCTGGCTCAATGGAGTAGCTGGGGAAAACAGACGCTTGTTAAGATGGACCTTATCCCTACATCCTTACAATTTTACTATCCAGTACCGCAGAGGCAGCCAACACCAAAATGCGGATGGACTCTCACGACAGAAGGACCAGTAGAGATTATTTTGTCAGTGAGGCTGCAAATAGCCTGTGTAGGCCACATGGCAGGCTCACTATTTTGGGAGGGGGAAGTGTTGTGATGGAGCACCAGGGTTCTTTATTACTTTTATATATGCATTCTATGTAAGGGAGAGAGTGGTGTCCAGTTCTTAAAAAATAATACATTGTTTTATCCAGGCACCACCTCTCCCAGTGTTATACCGAATGTAAGCAATATATGTAAACTGTATCAAGCACACTGTTGGGAATACACAGTTAGTACTTTGTCCACAAGATGGCTCAATGGGTAAAACTTCTGGGATTGCCTGTTGTAAATTAATTAGTTTGGTGACAAAGTCTGGGTAGATGGATTGAGATAAGTAATTGCTGATTGGTCTGCTGCTCAACAAGCCTGATGATTGGCTGCTGGTTGAAGGTTGGCATTTGCACTTCAGGGGGAATGTGGGAATAAAAATAACAAATTTAGTCCACATGGGGGAAGCACATAGACAAAGGAAGAGCTAGGATACATGTGGAGGCAGTATCCTGTAGCTAGGATCTGATTAACTCTATCCTGACCCTTAGCTTGAGAGCAAGGGATACAGGAGGCTAGCCTACAAGACTAGGGCTTGGCAGAAGGGAAAGCTAAGCAAGGGAAAACAGAGCTAGGACACATGCTTAGTCAGTGCCTAGCAGCTCAGAGCTGTAAACCCATTAGTAAGGGTCCCAGGAGCCAGGAAGACAGAGCAGACTAATAGATACCAGCTGCAGCCCAGCAGTTTGGAGCCAAAGCCGTGGAGTCCAGAGAGTGGAGCCCAGAGATCCCAGGGACGGGATCCCAAGGACAGTGCTTGGTAGCATAAGGTTGTGCTTGGTACTGGTGCGTATTAATAAAGCTCCTTCAATTGTAAAATAGCTTGTGTGGCCTGGTTTGCCTTATTTCCCACAACCTCACACAGGGCACAACCTTATCCTACCAAGCAAGCACTATCCTTGGGATCCAGTCCCTGGGACCTTTGGGCTCCACTCTCTGGGCTCCATGGCCTTGGCTCAAAACTGCTGGGCTGCTGCTGGTTTCTCTTGGTCCGCTCTACCTTCCTGACTCCTGGGCCCCTTGCACTCTGTATATACTGTATATATTGTATCCCCTTTTATGGGAGGTCCTATGCCTTTAATATAAAGCACTGGATAGATGGCCTCTTCCCTCATTTTAAAAAGCCAAAGGGCTGGGGGGAAGTGAGAAAGCCTGTTATATGAATCCAGTGTGCAACTATGAGAAATGCAAAAGTTTGCTAATGGTAATTGAAGTAAAAAGTTTAGAAGTTAGGACCTTCCAGACTGGGGTTACCTTGACGTGGTTGGAAGGCTTTTCATTCATGTGATCACAGTAATGTATACTAAAACCCCTTTGTTTATAAAGTATGCCAGTGTGCAGATAATATGGTATTGTATGGGGCCTAGGAATGTGCATTGATTATCTTTTCTATGTTTATATATTGTATATATATATTGTTCTTATTCTTATCTTTCTTTATAGGACCAACTATCACTGATATGTGTGCTAGCATGCATCTAATAGTTAGAAGTTAAAGCTATTTAACTGCAACATTAAATGTAAAGAACATAGCACAATTTATGATAACGAGTGCTTTATTTCCTTGTATTTTCCCATACAGAATGATAGGAATTAGCCTATTGTGGTTTAAATCCTTTTTAAAACTTTTAGGGCTTAATTATTTTTTAAATTCACAGCGGATTATTGTGGTGGCTATTAAGGATGAAAAACAGCCATGGTTCGTTCTGCTGGAAGTTCAGCTAAATTTTAGCCATTGAAACCAAACTTCCATATTAATTTCAACCAGCTTTTGTTGACTGAAATATTGATAGTTCTTTTGATTTTTATCATATTTATATTGTGTAGATTTAATTCTGCTAAGAAAAAGGCAATGGGAAGTGAGACACAGAAGGTAATCAATGAACACTTTACTTAATAACACTAAGACAATATCCAAACATTTATAATCTGAGCATTTGCATCTGGCTTTTATATTGAGGAGGTTTCTGCAGTTATCCTTTGCATGGTGTTATGGTAAGTTGATCCTCTAAGGACTTGGCATGGCCTGAATTTCTGGTCTAGCATGCACTTTTAGCAGTTATTATTGGCCATAACAATATCTCTTGGCACCATGGAAATCTTCTGGACTTAACAGCACGAAATAGAGTAAAATAACAAATCAGAAGAGGCTAACAAACTGAAAAATTTTGGTCAGGAATTAGGGTTATGTCAAAACTGGAAAACCAGAAACTGATATAGGCAATTTCAACATGGACTAAGAAACATTAATTAATAAAAAGTAGCACCAGACATGAAAGACTTCTGAAGGACTAGAATAAGACTAGAGCAGTAAACTGGAATCACATTTCCAATAAAAAATGTAGAAGGTCTAAATTTGCAAGACTAACATAAGAAAGTATATTGTAGCCTAGTCAGCATTCAAAGCTGCAGCAAGATGAATTATAATAAGCAACATCTAGTGCCAAATGATCTACTATTCTATATCATATTGAGCCATTAACCTGCAGCATTGTTTTGTCTTAAACATATGTATGGAGTGGCTGATTCTACAGTATGTCCACAGAGTGGGGATTTAGTTTGTAGCTCAACCTAGCTAGTGTCAAAAACTGCTGGCGGACATTCCAAAATAGGAGTGGCAGGTCTCTACGCCAATCCTACTTTCGCTTAGCCCTCTTCTTTATCCTTTTTGTTCTTTGGCTTTTTGGGCTGTACAGTTTTTGGGCTAGAGCTTTGGTACGGACTTGTGGGAAACATAGGAGAAGTGTGCCATTATCTAGCTAAGGAGTCTGTGAAAGCAATTATGCGTTATCTGAGATTTTTAGGAAATTTTTTCACATTGACTTTCTCAAACATGAACATTCTGGGATTTCAGGGTCATTTGATCAAATTAATTCCCAACTGTCACTTTCTCTATGAAGTGCACCTGGTCTTTGGCTACACAAACTACACACCGTGCCTCTCTGACACAAACACACACTAAACAAAAACACACAATTTCAAACTAAAAGTCCTAAAATGCATACAATAAAAGCACAAAAATAAATATATGTAAAGCACAGTGTATGGCTTATGTATTTAGAATCAAGTATGACATTTAGTCCTTCAGGTGTTTTCAAATTATAACTCCCAGCATTCCCTGCTGCCACTTGCTGTTGGTGAATGCAGAAAGTTGTAGTTTTCATACATCTGCAGGGCTACAGGAAAGACAACTCTCTTTTATGGCCATAAACACATATCCATCACACAGACCCAGGCACACACTGTTTGCAGTATGGAAACCATGGATAACAGAGATGCAGATAACTGTTTAAACACTTACCTCTTGTTTTTCCTCTATACTATCAAGGGTGTTTCCCTTTCCTTTTCTCTTCTCTTTCCCTTTTCAACCCTCTTTCATTCCACTCTCTTTACTTCACTCTCTCCTTTATTTTTATTAAGAGACAAAAATCTAGTTATAGCCCCTACCTGAGTGAATGGATTTTCTCTTGGGGAACCTGTATGGTGGATCTGAGCCGGCGTCTGTGGGGAAGCCTTCCAGCTGATGATGATGACCTCATCAGGTGGAGGATCTATCAAGGAGGTGAGAGGGGTGTGTGTGTTTCCAGTTTTAGTTAGTTATTTATTCACCTGTTTTTGTGTTCACTGTCTTGAGAACGTCCTTTGTACAGCCAAAAACGCGTCAACTTGATATCTGTCTAATAAAATTTAGTTCACAAGTCCCAGATGTGCTCCTCCTGCTCTTTGGTTATACATACATACATACATATATATATATTTTTATATAAATATATATATACAAATGCACACTGTCATACAGTGACCGAAATGCATTGAGTTCCCACACGTGGTAATGTTTGTGAAGTCCCGTGAGTGCCCTGCATGGTGGAATAGTTACTATATATATATATATATTCATTTTAAAAAATCAATATAAATGTATTGATGACTAAAAGTCTCTATTAAGTCACTGACCAAAAACCATAGTGTAGTTGCTAATTTAGACATTTGCAGATATAAAATTAAAAAGAGACAGGACCTTTGATAAGTGTCATGTTTAAAAACTAGTAGGAGAAAGTAACCAGCCATATTCCAGAAAACGTAAAAAATATAAAGGACAAATCCAGACCTCAAATGAAATCTTATATACAGGTAAATCACCCCCAAACCCCTGAAATCCTGCACAATGTCCTGTCCCTGTTTCTGCTTCCTGGTCCTTCCAGTTAGCAACTGTCACTTATAGATTTGAAAGTTGACATCACAGCCAATAACTGAATGTTTATCCCCTATCTGCCTCTTCTGAGCATGCCCAGGCTCAGTACCAGGTCACTAAATTGCTCAATTTCCATGAGGCTTCCAGAAGCATAGCAGGCATACTTACAGTCCTTCGTTCCCGTGGCTGTCTTTGCCTGACCCTCTGTTTGCTGAAAGTTGCAAACAGGGGCCGGACCGGCAGCCACATCTGTGATTGGCTGAGAGGCAGCCAATCACAGACATGGCTGTTGCCTATGAAGACAGTCTTTGGGAACAAAGGCTCATAAGTATGTTTCTGATGCTTTTTATACTAATCTAACTTGGGGGTAGGCAGGGGTGGCAAATAGTGGATCAGAGATGTAAGGTAAGGATTTTTTTAAATTACACAGTGGGGACATTAGTGGGTTAAATTTTAGTTTTGTGGGTGGATATGCTCTTCAGATTCTGATATATATATATTTTTGCTTGAAAAGTCACTGCACGTATCAAAGGGATGTTTTGACTCATCTACAAATTTTAAAATCTATTTTACAACTTTAAAAACATTATTTTAAAATTCTCTGACAATTTATTATAAAACACGATTTTTTTAATCATCCCATCAGTGTCTCATCGAGGATTTATAGAAGCTATATATTCTTGCCTACTTTTTATTGCATGAACAGCACATACTTTATATATGGAGTTTAAAATTAAGTCCATGCAAATATACACCCTACTCCATTGCCTGCAATATTGCTGTTTTTGTTTAAAAATTGGCTTTCACAGATTCAATTCAGTTCCTCTGGGTATGACTGAGCAGCTGTGGAAAGCTGCAGGGCTTGCCAACAAATTTTCCAGCCCCCACAGATGTCAATTAGTTTCTCTTGGGCTTGTTTTGGAATGGTTCGGGTGCTTGGACTTCCATGTGCTGACTTATTTGCAAAGTATGAGTTATTCACTAACTCCATTATATTAATTAGAAGATTATCAGCTCTCAGTGGTTAGTGCGTCTGCTGTAGGGAAATTCTTATGAGATTCCTATTCAAAAAATCCAATAGTGGATGCCTACTGTGATTATATTTCACTACATTTCCCATTAACTTGCAAGCTGTAGGCATGCTGTATAAATTTAAGATGTTAAACCACCTTCCAGACTTAAGGTAGGCTAGATTTGAACTAGATGCAGCTGGAAAAGTGGATAACAGCTAGACAAGCATTTATCAAGTCAGAGGTCTGCTGCACTTATGTTCACAACTAATTTTATGTGTTAAATTGTGCAAAATAATCAATTGTTTGGCAAACAGCAAATGCATATTTTTTAAATAAATTATGTAGAAATATAGTAATGGGTAAGTGACCTAATACACTGTAAAGCGACTAACACATCTTGCTAGGGACATTCAAGGAATGTATATATTTCTTGAATTTTTCTACAGTTAATGGTTATTTACAGAAATTGCAGGAAAAGCGCATTACAAACATTGTTACAGATAATGTAGACCCTCATAATGTAAGAGCCCTACTGTGAAAAATGGGAAATAGCAAAGCACACAAAAGAAAACATTTTGTCTAAATTACATTTTACCTGACTTATAGCCCAGAAACTGTTGATTAAAATTAATGTTTCTTTTTATCATTCTATGTAATTTCTTCAAAAGACATGAAAATCGTTCACTAAAGACCAAACACCTGTTTTCTTCCTCCTCCCCTTAACAAAGAGGGATGTAAAGTGGCTGATATGAGAGTGGAAAGCACACAGAGCATGCTCAATCCATAAAACAGGGGAGGGAGTAGACATAAGGGACTTTGACTGGGATAAACATTTTACTATTGTATTAATGTTGTTTCTGGGATGTAAGTAAAAACATATTTTCACCAAAATATTCTCGTTACAGGCAAAATAAGGAATCAAGGGGTCTTATTTAGTATTGTACAGGCTTAAAATATGTTACATGTTGTTACTGTATGTGAATTTGTTACATGTAGAATAATAGCTTTTGTTGTCAATCTTTCCTTTCATACAATTGTCTAATATTTTGCCATAATAGATCTATTAAATGTAGATAAATGTTTTACTGGCTTAAAAACAACACCTAGCTTGCGAGTAGATTATTTCTATCTGGGGCCAATCCAAAGTTAATATGCTATCAACTACTGAAAAACAAACATGGCAGTGCATATTGTATGTAACAGAGTGCAAAACAATCACAAATAACTTTTAGGAATAGAGATTAACAAAACCACTCAGGTTCGTTTTGCCAGCTATTACGTGATATTAGGCTAAACTGTCATTTCATTTGCCAAACTCTTTTAAGTCAATGGGAGGGGACATTGAACATATCTTAGGAGTTATCTTAAGGCTAGACATCTATCACAAAGTTAATAGTTGTAGGCAGACCTGGCCAATGTCATGCACTATACTTCTAGAGCCAAGGAAAGTGCCTGACACTGTAAGACGAGAACCAAACTAGAAATGTAGCAACTATAAAAGATGTAAACAGACCCACGTCTACCATGAGGCACAGTGAGACTCTCAGACGGTACCCCTGCCGTCAAGAATTTTTTTTTTTTTCCCTTGTAACAGATATGATGTTGTTAAAATCCTTTTATATGGTTAGGTTAGCTTTAGTTAGTTTGTTAGGCTAGGTTAGATTAGTTATGCTAGTTAGGCCCTGCTGAAAGAGTCTACCTTGACACGGTGGCAGGCTTACAAATATTTTGGCTTAAATCTTTTATACTACAGAAAGTATGGCATTTCAAATTTACTGTAACAGTTGTACCAACATGTATAGCACAGGCTATAAAATAAGTTATTTTGATTTGAGCAATATGGTAGTGGCAACACAAGCTGTTTGAGAAAGGGGTGTTATATCTGTTTCTAGTAATTTACATTATTGCTAATTGACTTTCTGAGGAACTGTTTAAATACCTATATGTGATGGGAAGATCAAAATGGTAAAACTTTAGCCATGCCCATACACAAAGCCACACTCATTTTACCGTGGCAGGGGGGCGGCGCGAGAAAGGGCGGAAATAAAAAGTTTGGCTCAGGCAGCAAAAACCCTAGAAGTGCCCCTAAATGTAAATGTAAAAGAGAGAATAATACAAGACACATGCACAAACTTTCTATCAAGAGTCTAATTTGCAGAGTGAGAATTTTGATATTAAATTGATTTTAGAAATGCTGGAAAAGACTCGTCAAAGTGTTTTTTCCATCTCAGCTCTAGGAACTGCATTTTGATTGTTTAAGATTTCCTTGGCTGGATGTATAAGCCTTGACCTTTGCAGAATGTATTCGCAACTTGGTTCCCTGTTCAACTTAGTTGGTGCTTTTTGGGTTATCTTCCTAGTTCCTGCTGCTTTATCATACAGACACATTTTTGGTTATACAGTTGTTCCGAAGCGCCTTACTATCAATGAGGCTCAACCGAACGTCCATACATGAAATAATTTTTCGGCCTTAATGGACGCTCATTGGGTAGTCATGCGTTGGGAGTCATGCCTGCAATTGCCCTAAACTGCTGAAACTGCTGAAACTTTCCCTGGTCTCCTTCGATACCAAAATAATAGTTGTTTTGTATTTCTAAATGCAAAGATGTTTTTACTTAAATATATCAATAACACACAAAAAATAGCTGGGTTTAATAAACTCATGTGATTCTTTTAGTTTGTTACATCTTATTATTTGTATTAAATGAAAGTTTATTTTAATAGATTTCAGATGGAGTTTAGAATGTTTAAGAAATAGCTGGAAACTATCATTTTCAGAATGGTATCACCTGGATTCATTCATAAGTGCAATTATTTCCAAGTCCAATGTCACATTCACATTACAATGCCTTTAAAAATGCAGCATAATATTTCCTTTTACCTTTAAAATCTTATGGAGTGCTCACAGAGTGCAGTCTATACTTCCAAATCCAAACACACTCACAAGGTGCCCGATACAAAACCATAATATACCTGCTGAAAGATTATGTTAGTAGGAATATTTGTCGATAGCTGTAGTAGTCAGTATATTGCAGGAAAATAGTTGAGCCACAATGAAGCACAGGAAACAGTGAACCCGTAAGCTTATTATTGCAAAGAAGAGTTGAGGGTCGCACTCCAAAATTAATAATTCTTTATTTGGTGACCAACATCAAAAACACAACGTTTTGGGGGGTATTAGGCACCTAATACCCCCCAAAACATTGTGTCTTTCAACATCAAAAACACAAAGTTTCTGGGGGTATTAGGCACCTAATACCCCCCGAAACGTAGTGTTCTTGATGTTGGTCACCAAATAAAGAATTATTGATTTTGGATTGCGACCCTCAACACTTCTTTGCAATTTTTGGACTATTATCCATGGAGGTTGGATATCAGAGGAGTGAGCACCCACAGGTTGGATAAAGTGCATTGGGCCTTGTTTGCTATTTGAATCCTTAAGCTTACCTAGCGGATCACAGCACAATGATAATGTGATTTGCTTTAATCTTGCCAGATTGTGAATAAGCACTTTACACCACTTCCCCAACTTTCTCTGACACAAATAAAATTACCGTAGGTTAAAAGTTTTAATTTTTTAAAATTACAAGTTTTAAGAAGTGTTACAAGTCCATTAAACATTACCTTTATTTACTAGTAACACATTTAAATAATGTAGATAGAAATAATTTGTTCTCCTGTTGCATTGTTCAACATTCTAATATGAACTGCATTTGTGCTGCATTCATTTCTAAACATCGAAATTTCACACTATTTCACACTATTTCTAGTAGTTAAGTAGTAATAAGCTACAAGGGACACAAGAAAAAAAGCTTTAGAAAACAAAGAAAAAACAACAAACTAGTAAGTAGACACTCTATCATTCCTGCATTATTAATCAGATCTTATATTGATGATTGTTGAGAATGGAAATTTGTTCTTTGATAATTGATGTTTCTTGTTTTTAATTTTAAAGCAGGGCAATACATGTTTTTTCTTTAGTTTTTTTCCACTAGAGGTTTTTTTTTTTTTTTAAGTATACCCATATGTGCATCAGATGGATTTAGGATGTAATATTGTGTATTACACCCATATGTGTGTCAGATGATCTTGTTCTACTATGTGTCTAAAGTCAAGGGTTGTGTTAAGTGTTTAAATGTGCAGAATCCTGCAAAGCAAAATTTTAAATCAAGGAACATGTTTAACAATTGTACATAGTCATGTCATGTAGGAATGGAAAGCTTTCTAATGGTTTTACATACAAAAAAAAATATGACAGCACAATAAAACCAGTTGATCCATCTCAATTTCTGTTTCTAAGTACATTAGGTATTCTGTCATTTGTTTTGAGTGAAATATCTGCAATTTTCTGATAAATTGTTTAATACTATTCATTTACTGTACAATAAGTATCTGGTATTTTTTAACAAACAAATATCATCGATATTCCAACACAAACCATTTGCTAAATATCCAGTTGGGTGTTGTCTAATGTTCCACAACATGAAAAATTTACTCCGATAAGCTTCAAACCGATAAGTTGCTTTGTCAACTGAAACTTTGTGTTGCTTTGTCATAACAAATGATAAGAATTCTTATAAAAGTTGTGAGTCTCTGGACTCTGTTTCAACTTTTTTTGGTGTTTTTAGTAAACACATGTTTGCATAATAGATCTTTTTCACATATTTTCCTTTCCTTTTCTTTAAAGCAACATTATCTCTCTTAATTAGAAATTGCCGAACATCCTAAAGTTCGTTTTGTTTCCGAACTTTAGAAATTTACTAAAAGTTTTAAAGTTCTATAGTTCATAAAAAAAAACCAGGAAATGGCAAATTCAAGGGTTATCGCAGAAACGCTACATTCAAGGGATATCGCTGAAACACATTCGAGGGTTAATGCCGAAACAGTATATTTGAGGGTTTTTGACTTTTTGATAATTATCGAAAATAAGTCCGTTAAGTTCATAAAACCAGAACCATAAACTTTTGGGAAGTTCTAAAGAGTCTGAGTTCGTCCAAACTATTAAAGTTCGGATCGAACTTTGGTTCGAGTTTTGGCCCTTTTCTACTTTTAACATTACATGATCTGCTAATATTTACTTTTGCAAAATTGAGAAGATAAAAGAACAAATAAATAAAAGACTATTAGACTAAATGGTAAATTCTTTAATGTTTGTCTTTTAAAGGGTATCTCCACTCCTAAACTACATTTTTGCTATTCAGTTTTATTGAAGAATGTGAGGTAAAGGAGCTGTGTCTTACCTCCTGTTCTTCAATAAAACCTGCAGGATCAAGGAGAAAAGGTAAGGTACTTACTCAATCTCTTGCTCCTCCACAATGTACTCTGATAGGTCCTGACAGACTATGTGGCGGAGGAGAGTGCGATCGGGTAAGTACCTTACCTTCTTACCTCATCTTACCTCATCTTACCTCAAAAACACAATTAGAAACTCGAAAGTAGAAAATTCGCCCCGAAGTCCCAAAAGTATGTTCTGTTTTAATCTTTCGGATCTTCGGGATTTTCCTGAGATCTGTAAATCCTAAAATGGAACGGATTAAACCATTTTCACCATCTCCACTTGTAAGCATGACTTTGGTTTTAGATGTTGTTTTTATTGAAAAAATTATTGAGGTAAAGCCCATTTTTCTTCCTGATCGTATAATATGGAGGGACCCTAGTATTTGTTGTGAACCCTATTAAATATTAAAGCTTCTTTGTTAAACTCTCAGAGGCTTCTAAAATGTCCTTTTCTGAATTAACACTGCACTTTTATTTTCTTTATCTTGTGCTCATTATTTAGGGAAAAGGGCTTGTTTAGGGATTCATTTGTAGCACAGTATTTCAGCAAATGTTTCAAGGAACAATTTCCTTATAATGACTGTGCTAATAGAATGTTTTTCTGCTGGTATTCCAGCATACTGCCTTACAGCACTTGGCCTTTATTATGCTCTTCAGCATCCTCCCATATTTCTTATGCAGATACAAATTAAGTCAGAATAAATCAACATATTTCTACCCTCTGGAATTTTCAAGCTTCCTTTTCATTTCTTATATTTTTGATAATATTGTTATTGCAGAGGTGGGCAAGAACACACTGGACATCTGTGAGACTCCTGGTATAGACTCTGTTTGAGAAATTGGCTATTCTAGAGCTTAGGACATGGTATCTCTGAGACTACACAATGTAGGACATCCTACCTGTAGAGCCAATATTGTTATCATTGTAATTACCTGCCCACAAATATGCACTAAACTCCATTATTGACTTTAAAAATGAAAGTGCCATGCAAAATCAACTATTTATTCATGACTAACCTTTGGTGTTCCTTCATTTTGCAGGGAAAAAAGATTATTTTCTGAAAAAACAAACAAACAAAAAATAAACCCCAGAATCATCATACATCAAAATAGACTATAAAATATCAGCTTTTCAAATGACAATATTACTGCACTGCTTGTAAATAATCAGTCCATTTATAGTATTTATCTTTATAGTAATGGTATAACTAGGAAACTGAAAACAACCTTTTAAAGATTTTTCAATTACGGTCATTAAACTAATCCAGCTTGAATAATATTTTTTTTTAATTAAGGTGGCAGATGTATTATGCTTCATACACTATAACACAAAGCAAACATTGTAAATTATAAACATACAGCTAGTTACAAATCAGGGCTGAAATCATAAGAAATTATTGAGAAAAGTGTACTTTTTTTTTAGCACAATTGGGATTTTTTGGTTCTATAATGAATGCATTGAGAGTGCTTGTAAACTATAAACTGAAAGCTCTGGATTCATTTAGACAAAGCTCTTAATTTTAATAGATCATTTGATGATGATGACAGTACAAAACCAAATGGATTGCCTCATTCCTTCTTCCTGTCTCAAGTGTAAAAATAAGTGCTTCCAATTCATTGTATTAGAAAGTAATAAGTACATTATCCATCAATTATGTATCAGATACACTGATACTGGTTTGCAAAAGCAAGACAACTTATGTTTTCCAAGGATATCCATGACTGCTATGCTGTCAAGACAATAAATCATATTAGGCTTTGTGGCTGTAATTTACCCTTATTACTTCTTTTCTATGGTTTTGGGATGTTTTGATCTCCCTGAAGTCTTCTGGGGAAATGTGTATAGGCAGAGAGAGCTGGGTAATGCATCCATTTTTAAATGTGGTGATATTTATATATTAATGTGTAATAAAGCCTTAAGAGAGACCATTAGACATTTAACATAGAAATGCTTTAGAGCATTGCTTATTTGAACTTTAATGAATCTCATTAAAAATACTTCCTTTAAACACTAGTGGCAAACTTAGAAGTTCTGTTTATATGAGGTATCATCAATAATCTATGATCCTCTTTGAGGAATTAAATGAACTCAGTATTGTGTATTGACGTTTAATACCCAACATCCATAACTATGTCTTTCTGGTTTCAAATAAAATGAATCTGTTTCTGTTTGCTTCAATTTCATTATTTCTTTTTTTTATTATGTTTCATGTCATGTCGAAATTTTGCTTCTAAAATGAGCTGAGCTTCAGTTTCCAATTATATCCAGCCTCTGTGCACCAGACACCAAGGGAAAACATTACTGGGCCCAACTTAAAAGTTCAGTTTGTAGCTTAGTGCCGTCTTTGTTGGTAGAACAAATTCTGCGCAGAATGGCTATTATGACTCTTGAAATCCTGCACTAAGCTACGGTATGTAATAATGCTTCCCAAAATGTCTATGAGTAGATGGGAAGTGAGCTTGTGCATTTAACAAGCAAGTTTACTTCTGTAGTAAAGTACATGCACCGATTCAGTTCAATGCTGCTTAGTAAAAGAAGAACTTTACTTGTACCTGCCTTTGGTAGAGATGGCCAAACTTTCGAAAGTTCGGTCCGTTTTCAAACTTTCAAACTATATGGAAAGTTCCAAAGTTCGAAAACGGACCCATTAAAGTCAATGGGAACCAAATAGTTCGAAAAGTTTTAATGAAATACAATCAAAATATCAATGGTAACTTAATGTAAATAGCTGTGGGACCTGGGAAATGGTCTGGGGAACATGTTCGAATATCCAGGACTTTCGAAAAATCGATTTTACTCTCACTCGCGCTATTTTCGAGCTCGTTCGCGCCTAGGTAGCATGTACATTTTACTCGCGGATTTGATGCTCGTGTATAGGTTTTAATGGACACTTTACTCGCGGATTCGATGTTCGCGCCTAGATACCATGGACATTTTACTCGCGGATTCGATGCTCGCGTATAGGTTTTAATGGACCCATTACTCGCGGATTCGATGCTCGCGTATAGGTATAATAGGCATTTTATTCGCACATTCAAACGGTCGAACATTTGATATTTATCGAAAGTCTGAATATAATGAAAATCCGGGTCCGGGATAGTTCGAGAAGTCCGAATTTGTTCGAATTTTTTTTGGCTCGAACTTGGGTTCGAGTTCTATTCCATCTCTATCCTTTGGCTTAGTAAAGAGTACCTTCCCTCTCTCCTCCGCCGCACTGAACTCCCGGCAGTCGCGTCCGTGATTGGCTGCCGCTCAGCCAATCACAGACGCGACTGCCGGTCCCGCCCCTCTGCTTGCATTTTCTCGCAAGCAGAGGGCCTGGCAGCGCGGCAGAGGAAAGAGGGAAGGTAAGTAAAGTTTGGGGCACTTTTTAAAATAACAAATATAGCGGTTGGGGCTGGGGGGACTGGGGGAATGATATATTAAAAAAAAAATTTTAAGGGTGGACATACCCTTTAAAGGTCTGTAACTAGCTTCAAAAAAGATCAGTTTTTTTTGAGGGGGGGCTTCTCATACAGCACATCATATGACTGTTACAGACTCAGACAGTCACGACAGACAAAGAAGTGTAACTTTACAAGCCTATAAATTAAGACACATAGAAGCTAGATAATCATCCTAGGCTGTTCTAAATAAGTGACACTTGTATGGAGACTATAGTTACCATTTAAAGTTCAGACTTTGTTTCTGTCGCTGCTTCCACAAAAAGTTTTTTTCTATGTTTTGAGGTATTTATTGCAAGCAATACATCTGAACCCATTACTAAAATTTAATATGTTTTAACAAATCCTAAATGTAAAGTTTTTATGGCCTTCCTGAATGTGGGACTGTGATAGGCAAAAAGGTTTCCATAGACGAGATCCAAAGGGAAAGCAATCATTTTACCTTGATGCGATCCCGCGATATACGTTACACTTTGTGAGATTCAATACATTGCAGGGATCGTGGTCAAATAAGCTGTGCAGCGATTGGACCCCCATGTAATACTACCAGGTAGTGCAAAAAAGAAAGTTACATCAGGAGCACAGTACAATGCCTACACTGGGTAGCACTGGGTAGCATTGGGTTTACACTGACTTTTAAAATTGGAAGTAATATTGCAACCCCCCAAGAAGTGTTGGAAGACTGGTGAATTCTAAATATGATTATTTTAATTACATTCCTTTATAATGCAGATACTTCACTCCTTGGACATTCAGAATGAGTGGCATCCTGGTTTCTATCCTATCTTTCTAACTGAACTTTCTCTGTATCTTGTGGTAATAACACCACTTGATGTATGTGTTCCGCAGGGGTATGTTCTTGGACCCTGATTGTTCTCCCTCTACACTATTTCCTTGGGAGATGTCATTAACTCTTTTGGCTTCAAGTATCACTTATATGCAGATGATACTCAAATCTACTTGTCCACCCCTGTGCTAACTCCTGACATCCAGGTTGTAGTTTCCAAACATCTGGAGTTGTAGTTTCCAAACATCTGGAGTGCCCAGGGATTGGGGGTTACTATATGGGATTACTGTCCATTTAAAGAGCAACTAATGCCTTAAAACAATACAGAATCAGTATGATAGCTATTGTTAAAAAGATTGCCTTCTGATTCTGTATTGTTTTGGAGCATTAGTCACCCTTTAAATGGACAGTAGAATTTCCATACAGTAATCCCATACAGTAATAGCCATACTGGATTTGGCTATTACTGTATGGGACTACTGTATGGGAATTCTGCTGTCCATTTAAAGGACAACTAAAGCCTCAAAATAATACAGAATCAGAAGCCAGTAGTGGTCATAATTTCTTCACTCGAGTCAATCAGTTTTTATTCATTTTTCAGATAAAAAGAGGTAACTTGGCTTATACTTGGATCGACTTATACTGGGAAACCCCCCCAGTAAATCAGGAATATTATAAATAGTTTTTTTCAGCATAAAGTGTACTTTAAAAAGGGTAACTGTGGTCCAAAAAGGACTTTAGGTAAATTAACAGGAATTGCTTTCCTGGGGATTTTTGCAATTAACACAGTAACATAATTTTTTAACTTTTCTGGAGATTTTACTTGATTTATGTGTAAAATATTTTTTTTTAAAAATGTAAAATTTCCACATTTTCATGTTTTTTCCCCATTTTTATTTATAGTTATCTTACTGTTTCTAAAAGCACTGATACTCCTGAGTACAATGATACCAGATATATGTAGGTACCCCACTTTTCCTGTACGGGACACCCCACCAAACTAAAACAGCACCGTCAAGAATATTACACCAAACTGACTATGTTCTGACGGTTAACATAGAATATCTACCAAATGAACTAAAATATCCCCACAAGTGAGATATTTTTAGAAACTACATACCCGCAAGATTTTATGAGTGAGGTAAGTTTTGATCAAAATTCAGCTCTTCATCCAATTGTAAGTAATTTTCTCATATTTTCCTTTTCCCCTCAACTGTAAATTTAGAGACAAAATCAAATGTGAATTTCAGCTAAAAACTGCAGAGCAAAGTTCAAAAGCATCTCAAATATGAAAGCCTAACCCCTCACATTCATGGGTGTACTCTGAGACATAACCACCAACTAACCCAAAGGGGGTCCAGTGTCAAATGGCAGTAACAGCACAAAAAAAAGGATTACCCAGCTCTGTATTAGAACCGTCTGCAATTTTTCCCACCAAACAACCCTCTAACTCAGAAATACCCCCACAAACTATATATTCAGCTACATAATGCTGTAGTTTGTTTATTCATACCATCAATGTTGTGGGCGCAATTCTTCATAGAAGTTTGTACTTTTAGCAGATTTTCTGAAAAAATTAACATAAAACAATTTCAAAGGTAGAAATCATGCCAAAACCCAATGTAATGTAAAAAAAAAGTTACCCAATATCAATCTTCTAAATGTCCTGAATCAAACAGTATGCCATATGCATGGTTACACACGCGAACGTGGAAGTGACTAGCCACAAAGTGAGACAATGCATGATAGCTCAGAAACAGCAACAATATTCAGCCAACTCCGAATTTGAACAGTGTGCAGTTTTCCCAAAAAACACCCCCCTAACTCAGAAATATCCCCAAAGATCTAATCTATACACCTTCAGTTATGTAATGCTGTAGTTCATTCATTCATACCATCAATGTTGTTGACGCAGTTCTTTGTAGAAATTTGCACTTTCTCAAAAAAAGCACTTTCAAAAGTAGAAATTATGCAAAACCCTATGTAAAAAGAGGTTATCAAATATTAATCTTCCAAATGTCCTGAATCGTATGGTATTCCATTTGCATGGTTACACACACAGGTGTGCAATCGACTAGCCATTAAGTGAGCCAATGCACATTACGTTAAAAGTCATGGCAAATTGCCATGTAATGTAGAAACAAATTTCAAATACCAATCTCCCAAATACCCTGAATCAAACAGTATGCCATATGCATGGGTACACACACCGATGTGGAAGCCACTAGTCAAATTTTTCAATCTAAACACCCCTCTAACTGATAAACACCCCCCAAAACTATATATTCTCAGAATCTACAAACCTTCAGCTAAGCAACGGTGCCATTTTTTCATTCATACCGTCAATGGTGTGGGCGCTGATCTTCATAGAATTTTGCAGATTTTCTAGAAATTAAAGGAAAAACAGTTTTCAAAGTTAAAAATCATGCCCCAAGTAATTAAAAAAAATTTACGAAATACGAAAATTACGACATATCAATGTCCAAAATGTCCTAAATCAAATGGTATGCCATATGAGTAGTTGCACACAGACACATGGCCACCAACTAATTCAAATGGGACACATGCACAAGTGCAATTTCAAGAAAAAAATAAAGTGCTTTGTAATCTGAACAGCCTACAGGTTTTTAAAGGACACAGCCCAGAAACTTGGAAATACACACCTTCAGCTACGTAACGGTGCCATGCTTTCATATATACATGAAGAATTTCAGACGCAGTCCTTCACAGAACATCATGCATTTTAAAGTATTTTGTACTTAATTAAGTTTCATTAAGTGACATTTTACAGTTGGAAACCCCTCAAGAATTAGGGAACATTATATATCATTGTTTATAGATTATCAAAATGGGCAGCAGAATGGCAGGTGAGATTCAGTGTTGATAAATGTAAGGTGATGCATTTGGGGTTTAACAATCCTGGTGTCACCTACACCATGAATAACTCTGTGTTAAGTGAATTTGACTGGAAAAAGATTTGGGGGTTCTGGTTAATGCTTTAGCAAACAATGCCAGGTAGCAACAGCTAGAGCTAGCAAAATATTTTCTTGTATAAAGAAAAAAATATTATTCTCCCTCTTTACAAGGCACTGGTAAGGCCTCATTTGGAATATGCGGTGCAGTTTTGGAATCCCATTTACAAATGGGACATCTTGGAAATGGAAGCAGTTCAAAGAAGGGCAACTAAAATAATAAAGGGAATGGAGGGGCTTGACTATGCAGACAGATTAGACAAGTTAGGGCTGTTTACATTAAAGAAGCCACATTTGCATGGGGATATGATCACTATACAAATATAATAATGAGCCATACAGTAAACTCTCTGATGCATTATTTACTAATCGGAAAATTAACTTTTGCAAATTGCTGCAGACAAAGAAAAGAAAAAGAATTGGCAATAGAGTTCAAGAAAATGGCTTTTTTAGTCTTCTTGTGGATAAAGTACACAGCTTTAAGCAAGAAGAGATGGTGGTTTGTTTAAGATATACAGAAGATCTTGAAATAAAAGAGAGATTCCTCGGGTTTGTAGACTGTTCACAAAATTGTAATGCTGAGGGGATTTATCAGGCCATTAAGGGTTTTTTACAGTCGAGTGGCATTTCCAAACTACCAATTGTATCTCAAAGCTATGATGGGGCAGCAGTAAAGGCTGGTCATGTAAATGGAGTACAAACAAAAATACTTGCAGACCACCCAACAGCAATGTATATTCATTGGATTTCACACAAACTAAATTTGGTTCTAATAGAACAGCATCAACATTTTTTTACACTTTGTACATTTTTTTTTCTCAGCCTGGCACACATCATATCTACTTGGAGTGTCAAAATTCCTTGGTACAAAGCTAGAGTTATCCAGTTTAAGTGATACACGCTGGGCCAGTGGGTGAAAAATGTTTCTGCTGTTAAAAAGTCCATGAAAGCCATTCTTGAAAGTTTGGGTGCGCAATCCAAACCCCCATTTCGGTGGTTCATTGAAGTTTCTGGCCTGTTAAATGCTATACAGAACATAGATTTTTGTGTGTGCTTAGTTGTATTTCATGATATTCTAAGTATGATACACGTGGAACATAAAGCTTTGCGGGCACTTGATGCCACACTTGCTCAGGCCTCTAGTATACTAGAGAAAACTATAAAAACCTTGCAGAGAATGCGATCCAGCACAAAATGGTCTGAGCTCTGGGAGGAGAACCAGAAATGATGTGTAATGCGCAAGATGCAAATAAATCTAGAAAGCGATAGCATTCATGTTAATAAACGTCCTGTCAAAAAAACAGCCTCACTTGCCTGTTCATTCATTACAAGCACTCTTGGCCATAGAGAAAACCCATTATTGCAAAACGAGACCCTCAAAGAAAAATGGGGAAAACAATTGTATTTTAATGTTTTGGACACCTTAATAGGTGAATGCAGAAGCAGATTTTCAATGCAAACAATGAAAATAGCTAAAGGTGTAGATTCTGTGTTAAAATGTATAGTATAGTATAGTATTTGATCCTAATGGCATTGATGGTTTTCTTAGGAAGTATGCTAATATCCTGAATTTTAATCCAGCACTTGCTATCACTGAGATTAAAATTGATATGCCGCTTATAACATTTCAAAGGCTAAAACAGGCTGTTTCAACCAGTTTTTACCCAAATTTTACCAAGCTCTTCAAACTAGCACTTAGCTTGCCTACTGGTACAGCAAAGAAAGATCTTTTTCTGACATGTGGCATATTAGAAACTGGATGCGCTCTACAATGTGTCAAGAGAGGCTTTCTTCTTTGTGTCTACTGCACAATGAAAGTAGAGATGGCCGAAGTTTCAAAAGTTCGGTACATTCTTGAACTTTCGAACTATATGGAAACAGACCCATTTAAATGGACCCATTAAAGTCAATGATTCAATAATTATTGAAAGTCCGGAAAATATTGAAAGTCCGAGAAATCCAGGTCCGGGATAGTTCGAGAAGTCCGGTCCGTTCGAACTCGAATAGTTTGGCTCAAACTCGGGTTCGAGTTCTAGTCCATCCTTAATTGAAAGTGACTTAACCAGAGAGCTAAATTTACTGCAAGTTATCAATTATTATGATGCAAAGTCAAAGCATCGAATTGTGCTTCATTAATGATATCTGTTTATAGGCCTGAACATTCACATTTAGTAAAATATCAAGTTACTTTGTAATGTTCCTATTTTGCAGTTAAAAGGTTACTCCGGCCTCATATTCAAAATTTATATTTAGATTAAAAAAAACAACCCAGTTTTTATTTTATTCTTACCTTGATCAGACGCTCCCATGCTTACACCACCACAATCCTTTGCCGGTCTTATATCTTCTTCCTGGTAATGACTGCCAGTCATGGCCATGATGGTGACATCACAGCCAATGGCTGACAGCCATTACCGAACGAGTGGTTAAGAGCGCACTCTGCTCTTTAGCACACTCGTAACCAGCTCACAACTGGAGTTCTAATAATTCTGCATGAGAGCATTGGATCAAGGTAAGAATAAAACTAAGTTAGAGGGGTATTTTATTTAAATATAAGTCCTGAATATGAGACTGTAGTTTCCCTTTTAAAGCCCAGCAGATAGTCTTTTTTGCAGAATTGTCATTTTTTATATTTATGGATGCCTCAACTATAAAATCCATTTCCTACTTGTGTTGGCTGATTTTAATCTGCAGTATTTAGATAACACAAGAAAATATGTTTAATGGTGGAATTATGTTACATTTTTAGTGCTGTCCTGTTTACATTACATGCCTTTAGTAGAATTCAATGTGTGCCATAAATCAGGTCCCCAAAACCACTATCAGATTATCCTGGCTGTGGATTATCATCATTACTGCCAGTAATAAGCAAAATTTGCTATTTTGCCAAATAAAAATGGTTGGGGAAAGCAACTGTCTTCATCTTGTAGACACCATGCTATAAAGTCAAAGCTTGTTTATACACTGTATTTGTAGAATCTTAAAGGGACACTCCACATGTAGTAAATACTAGTTAAGTATAACTACAGTAAACAGCATGTTCACTGGGATGTGGGTTGTATATTTTATTGGATTAACTGAAGAACAGGAGGTACAGTAGCTAGGACTCTCCTCCCAATCTTCTGGCTGCTACCCAATATCCCAGTGACCTTGCCCTTTAAAAATATAACTTACCAGATTTGTTTTCTGTAGGTGTAAGGGAGGTAAGAAACCTCTTACCTCCTGTTTTTACTTCAGCTGCAGCTCTAAGGATAGACAAAATTGAGCAGACGCAGGTACATGTACACACATAGTAAAGATATAGGAGTGTTCAGCAGTGGGGAGCCTGTGTCTACTCAATAGCTGCTATCCTTAGAGCTGTGACCCAGGTAATAACATACTGCATGAGGTTTCTCTGAGCTCCCACCAAATCTGGTAAGTCATCATATACCCTTTAATAAAGGTTAGTGCCAAATGTATATTAAAGTAGATAGACTGTATTACCAATTTACCATTTGTGCAATAAAGCATTTAAAATGAAATTCTGACTTCTGTATTCTTATAGAATTATAGAAACACTAGCAGGCTCATTTACTCAGAGCCACTATCGCTCTGGGTAAATGTCCCGATCGCGATTCAATCTAGCAATTTTTCAACACTTATTCCATAAGCATTACCTGCTAAAATGTAAAATATAAAGTGGGTGTGGCCTGGGCTTGAAAAGGGTCTTGGCCTAGAAATAGCAAGCTAATAAGATAATGGAGGGAGGAGATGGGATGGGGGGAGCATAGAGAATATGGTGGCATGTACATCCAAGTATGGAAATAAATTGAATGATAATCTAAAATGTATGTTTATGAATGCAATAAGTGTGGATGGAAAAGGAACTAGAACTAATAGCTTTAAAGGAAAGGGTATGAAGTGATCTGTATAGCAGAAACATAGCTAAATGGGTCACATGACTGGGCAGTAAATATTGAAGGATACTCCTTATTTAAACATGGCAGAGTTAATAGGAAAGGAGGAGGAGTATGCATGTATGTTAAACAAGAATTAAAGCCAAATCTAAAAGATGAGAAAGATTGTGGTATAAATGATAAGGCAGAAACAATATGGGTAGAGCTGTGTATAGGAAGTAAGAAGGTGGGTAAATTTGTTGGTGTCTGCTATAAACCGCCAAATGTCAATGAGGATGTGGAAATAAATCTCCATATGCAGTTGGTGAAGGCTGCTGCTATGGGGCATGTTCTGGTTTTGGGGGATTTTTACCCTGACATAGATTGGAGTAAGGGAACTGCCGATACCTTTTAAGTTCTTACATTTTCTATATGAGCATTTTCTTTCACAGATTACCACCACCTATTTAAATTTCATCCTAATTTGTATTATATTCATTTTTGTTGTAAATATCCAATCTCTAATAGAAAAAACAGGTAGTGCGGATAGTGCTAATTCCTGCCAATAAATTAATTTAGGCCCCGAAGGGGCTAGAGTATCTAAAGTCTGGATCCAAAAGGTTTCTCTTTAAAGGGGTAGTTGAGATCTATTTCCTCCTCTTGTAGGGAAAGGCACATTATCAATCGCTCAAAATTTATAATCAAATAGCTGATGTCCATGTTACAGAAAGGGGTTGGCCACAGGTTTGGGAGCTTTTTTTTTATCATGGTAGGCCATATTAATAGTGGATCTGTGTCCATCTATCCTAGTTCTCGGTCAAGTCTATTTTGCCTACATGATAATGTCCACATGGGCATAGAACCATGGGTGGTAGTACATCTGATGGCATATCTAATTTTGATTTCTTGGTCTATATGTGGGTTGGGGAATGTCTCTCTTTTAATCATATATTTATATGATTGGCATTTTGAACATTCATGGCTTCCTGTTTTTTCCATGGAGAGCCATGTATGGAATAAAGCAAATTTGTGGAGTCCAGACAGGTAAGTTGTGTGGTGCACCCCTAATGTCTGTGCCACACCAGGTAAGTATTGATATATATGTTAGAAGGGAGGCACACTCAAAAGTGCTTTTAAACAATAATTAATTCAGTTGCTGAAAATCATATACAATTTTAAGGGATGGAGAGAGAACTGAAGAGGGATAAAGGATCTGAGGATGAAATCAGAATGAAAAAGTGATGAATTGAAAATTATTAATAATAATAAAATCGGCCTAATGTATGGTCACCTTAAGGCTGAGGCCACACTATGAAGGACTGCAACATGTATATCGTCCATTTGAACTGCGATCCGTGCAATAGCGTGATCGTTAGTGCGTTAGAAATCGCAACAGTGGGGCCTAGCCCTAACCTCCTAACCTCTATTCCATGCACACAGATATGGGTTGGCAACTAGGCCCAAAAACCCACAATGAATAAGACTATTAGAGCAAATTCAGCCAGATCTGTATTTAAACAGTTTACACCTCATCTATCTCAGAAATTCCCCTACCTGCAAACCTTCAGCTAGTGTATGTAGCCTTTCTTTCTTTAATACATCTAGAATTTTTTGTTATAGGAGTTTTTGTTTTTGGCAGATTTGCTGAAAAAAGAAAGGAAACAAAATTTTAAGTTAGAAATTTTGCCCAACCCCCCAGGACTCCCAGTTTAAAACCTTGCGTCTCTAAAATATTCTGGATAAATTGGACCTGCCGGCAGAATGAGCCCCAGTGGGTTTGTGCATCATTATTGGTAAGGTGCTTCCAGACAAGCGAATGTCACACTTGACATTGACAATAAAGCATACCCAACTCAGATCATGCTACACAAATGCTAACCATGCCATTTATATTATAATCAATACCTAGAATTTAAAGGGGAACTTATGTCCCAAACAATCCCCACACTCCATTAAACAATATTACCTAACCCTTGAGAGTTCATTAGATTGGGCATAACACTCCTATCCTGAATCCTATGTTAGGTTAGGGAGCCAGGGCATGAACTGCCCATGGGAGGATGAATTCCTTGTAGAGGAGGGGGCATACCAGAATGGACATGGGGGTTGCACCTTGTGTAACTGTTCTAACCCATCTAATGTATTCTCAGCGGTGAGGACCTAGCATTTTTGGTTTTCCCCCAGTTACATCAGGAGGGAGAGGGTTTTGGCACATTATTTTCTAAGCACATGCAAACAAAATTGTGACATTATCCAATGAAAATAACATGACATTGCAGGAGTCGTTCATATTAGCCCATGTCCTCTGACTAGAATATTCTCAGAAAGAGATTGATGAACATTTACTGCCTGTGGGCTTAAGAACAAATTTAACTGCACTGATTTCCTGCCTAAAAGGGGTATGAACTGCTGCAGGGCTGGCCATCTTGTCTTCACCAGGAGAGTTTCTGCTGCAAAGGAAGTTGGGTAGCAGAGGACAAGGCACAACAGTTTTGTCTAGGAGGAAAATAGAATAGTTTAGGCCCCTATCATGTTTAATTTCTTTTCTTTGTTATATAGGTTGATTTCTAATTAAATAACTTGTAAAGTAGTTATTTACCATAGTAAGGTAAGAAAACAAGTATGAAGTATAAAAATTCAAATTTAAGAAATCTGTAAAAAAAGATAGACAGACAGATAGATAGGTAGACATATATAGAGAGAGATAGGTGATAGATAGATAGATAGATAGATAGATAGATAGATAGATAGATAGATAGATGATATTGTAGTCGGGATGTGAGATAATCCATACAGACAGACAGACAGACAGACAGACAGACAAACAGACAGACAGACAGACGGGGCAAGCAGCAGGCAGGCAGTACAGCAACAGATACATAGTGTGAAGATAGATATATAGATAGATAGATAGTAGATAGATAGATAGATGATAGATAGAAAGAAAGAAAGAAAGAAAGAAAGAAAGAAGAAGAAAGAAAGAAAGAAAGAAAAAGGAAAGAAAGAAAGAAAGAAGGAAGGAAAGAAAGGAAAGAAAGAAGAAGAAGAAAGATAGATAGATAGATAGATAGATAGATAGAGGGGAGGGAGGGAGAGAGGTAGAGAGAGAGAGAGAGAGAGAAAGAGAAAGAGAAAGAGAGTCAAACATATCCAACCATAATAAAGTACAGAGCACTCCTTGGTCTTGTGCTGTGAAAACAATTAACATTTTATTCCCTGTGCAAAAAATATACAAATGTTTTGGACACTCTGTCAGACCTTTCTCAAGATAGATAGATAGATAGAGGTGGTAGATGAGATAGATAGATAGATAGATATATATATATATATAATGGCAAGCAGGAGGCAGGAACGAAGACAGACAGACAGCATAGTTGTATATAGATAATATAGATAGATAGATATAGTAGATAAGATAGCTAGAATCATTAGATCAGCATCAGCTAGCTCGATAGATCAGATCGACTCGTATCAGATACTCGTCGATCATAATAAATACCTGACATGAAACCATTGATCAGCATGTGCGTGATGGGTGAAGTATATGATAGTAGATACGAAAGAACGAAGAAGAAAAGCAAGAAAAAAGAAGAATCCGACAAAGAAAAGAAGAAAGAAAAGAAGAAGAAGAGAAGCGCCAGCCCCAGAAAAAACAGAAAGACCCGCAAGCAGCATACCCGGCAGCCCCCACACCGACAGAGACAGATAGATAGATAGATAGATAGAGGGAGGGAGGGGGGAGGAGAGAGAGAGAGAGAGAGAAACATATCCAACCTAATAAAGTACAGAGACACCTTGGTCTTGTCTGTGAAAACAATTAATATTTATTCCTTGTGCAAAATAATACAAATGTTTTGGACTCTCTGTCAAGACCTGTCTCAATAATAGATAGATAGATAGATAGATAGATAGATAGATAGATAGATAGATGCATAGTCTAAAATACAGTATGGGCAGTTAGATAATGAGCACTGCACTATCACTGCAGATCTTTTCCCCAGAAGTAACGTACTGCTCTGTACATGCTGATAATGATGGTAAAGGACTTTTTGATCCACTCATCTGATGTGTGTGTAGTTTTCCTTAGCAATGAACTCCTATGCAGACTATTAGTCCCTTTGTGAAAACAGAACTATCCTTGTTCTGCTGTGAGTAATTGTAAGGTAATAAAACATTTTTTTTTGCTTGCAATAATTGTTTTTAAATCTTCAGACTATTTCTCTTAGTAATGAGCAATGTTCTCTTGAATAGAGTTCATATTTGAGCATGGAAGAATGAGATATAGTTACAGACTTGTTTAAATGTTCATTTTATTCAATCAGACACTGGGAAAAGGTCATTTTATAGTGAACTGTGTCTCTGATCAGTCAGAGACACCAAGAAATCTAAAGTATATTAGATCTAATAAAATCTTTAAATCACATTTCATCTAAGGTGAGATCATGCAGAAATCACATCAGCTAATTGGATCTGGAGTAATAATATCATGTGCTGAGATTTACTGAAAATATTTTATAATAATAATATGAATTATTAAAGACTTCAGTGAAATTGAACTCTTTTTTGCTCTGTCTTTGGAGAAAGACAAGTTTACATTATCATTTCACTGAAGAGTGCAGCTGTAACATGTATTTATAGCAGTATGAGACTATAAGGGGAGAGCACAAGGGGAGAAAGGTCTGTGCTAAACAAAGTTTACAAGCACATGCATATTAGTAAAATAGACTATATAGGCAGTGGAGGGGTGTGGGAAAATTGACAGTTACCCCTCCAATCACAGGCAGCCCTAGGCATGTGCCTTTTGTGCCTTGTGGTAATCTGGGCCTGTACTTAACACTGTTTGGTTGTGATCTGGTAATCTGATGTTCTAACAGGTTTTATGGCAAAATATTTTCGTGCATTCTTTTAAATAAGGAGAAATGTGATATAAAATGTATCAACATTATGATTGTTTTACATTTGGTGTTTTACATTTACCGAGATGGGCTCAGGGCCTAAGCATTGGTGTCTTCCCTTCATATCATTTAGAGGTCATATCATATACTGACAGCTACAAAGTAACCCAAGCCATGGTAATGACATTACAACTCCATCCTCTGCTGGCAAAGCTGAAAACCCCAGTGTGTTTCATAGAAATAATCTACCACAATAAAATGATTGTGAAGATAAATGTTCCATTGATCCCAGCTTAATGTAATGGCATTTCATTATAATACAGTATGTATCAGATGGGAAAATAATATTATTCTTTCAGTAACAGGCAATGAGTATTTATTTGGGGGGTTAAAGACAACCCCAGTTTCTGAAAGGTTTGTAAAAGTTTCCTAAACAAAGTGTTTGATTAAAATTGATTCTGGATATTTCATTGAGGTGTAAAATGAAGGATAAAATCATTTACTTTGTATGTGTCTGAGATTAGTGCCCTATACCAGCCACCCAACCTTTCAGAATGTTTTCTACTTTAGCCTCATTATATCAGCCATATGCAAATACAATTCAGCTGCAGAACACGGCTAGTACTGTCAATGGACTGTGGAGCAACATGCCCAGTCCTGGGCGCCTATGTAAGAAACTCCAGCTAATTAGAATCAGTGCCCCCTCCTGATTCGGATGGCAGTTCTGCTTGAGGTGTTGTAAGGTGGAAGGCTGGATTTTGCCTAGCCATGTCCAAGTTGTTTTTAGCTCTGAGCCTTGCCTGAGGCTAAATAGCTAAGCAGTGGGTTGAATTGGCCAGAATAAGCCCCATCCCTACTCTTCTCCAATCTCCATCACCAAACATCTACTAAGCAGGTTAAAGAACTGAATAAACTGAATAAAAGCAGTTTGTTTTAAAGTTTCTGAAAAGAGAGAGAAGACAGATTGATTTGGGTTTTAATGTTTTTAATGGGAATAGGAAACAAAATTCCAACTTTTCCTTGGATGCTTTTTTTTTATCACCTAGTTTGTAATTTAAAAAAAAAAAATCCCTATTTACCTGTCTCATTTTATTTTGGGCATTGTTATTACCAGTGTCCATGATACAGTTTAACAAACCCCAGGACAGCATTCCAGTTCTAGGAAGTGCCTCTGTGACTGCCCTACAAGAATCCAATTCACTTAGTTTAGTGAAGTTTCCCATTCTCCAGTCCCAGCAGTTTTGCTGTACAAGAGAATAGTAATAAAATCTCTGGCAGGTCACTGGGTCTCTGATGGTGATGTATGACCTGATAAAGGGCCTTTAATAAAAGGAAGGAAATGAGCAAGGGGCTTTTAATGGGGAACACTTACCCGAAATCCCTTTGATTGGCTTATGTACTAATCAAACACTGTTAAACCAAGATCAACCTCTCTCCCCTAAAAAAAAAAAAAGATTTGTTTTAATGACCAATTTAATTAGAATAATTAACAGTTTGTGCTGAAATTCACTTCATCATGTCTATGTAAATGTGAACTGATTTCTTTTCCTTTCCAGTTCCAAACTTAGCTTTTAATAAATAATTTAGAAGATGTCATTATGATGACCAAAATAAATAATGAAAGATATCTTCTATTAAAGTAAAGTAACCCTCCCCTGTAAGTGAATGATCAGCTTGGTGGTAGGATCACTCCCCAAGGTAACAGTTCATTTCTGGGGGTCTTCTGTGTTCCTGACTTGCCTGTTGCTAATTGTGTACAATGTGAAAACGTTGTAATTCTTTAGTACCCAATCCTCCCAGAGATGCACATTCCCTTAGAGATACTGATGGCAACACAAGCTAATGGAACATTATCCCACTGTTCTCTATTTGTTGATAGTGAGTTAAACCAGCTCTGTTTAAATTAAGCTACTAAATGATTCAAATGTGGATCCTAATTAAAACTAATAATTTACACTGTGTCATTTTTTTTCCCGAAGTCCCTAGTTGCCAATTGCCTGAACTACATGTTTTCTATAGATGGAAACTTCTCAAAGGGGAAACAAAAAGTAAAACATTTTTTGTTTTAGCTGAAAGGGAATTTTCACAGATTTTTTTTTAATGTTATAAACAATCTATCCCTTAGTGTTTTTTATATTAAATTGTGTAAAATCCGATTTTAACAGTGTTATAGGTAGGGAATTCTGAATAGAAATTGCTGCTTTCCTATGTCGCATATTTATTGTATTTATCTATTTTTTCAAGACGCTTTGGGAACTTGGAACGCGAGCGTTTAGAATTTAGTTCGTTTGATTATTTTATCCCGGTTCTAAATAACCAAAGACAGGGAGAATAAAACGGATTAAAACGGAAACGTTTTATTGAAAGAATCCGGTCAGATTAGAGGGGAGGATGGGGGGTGAATTTATTTGGATGACGGAAACGTTCAGGACAGATCAATCATTTCCAATTAGGATTAAAACCACCGCATGCGATGAAATCTATTAGAGAGTCATTGCTAGACACGGACTGTGTGCATAAATCAATAGGGATAAAAGGGGGAATGCGGTTGGCAAGGCTGGATCGCTACATTAAGGGGAGAGGAAAAAGAAACGTGTTAAGAACAAGATGTCTGTAAATTCCAAACTGGGAGATCAATACAGATAAATATTTAATAGTACAAAAAATATGGAGAACAAGAACTGAAACACATTAGCACTGCATTACATTGTCTTATTAATAGAAATGAAATAAACACACACACAGTTTAGTTTCTGCTTGTTGAGATTATTCAATTGATTAGGAAAAGAGGGAAGAAGTAATTTCCAGATCCACCAATTCCAGCTGTATCCTGGCCTCAATTAGGGTGTTATTTAGTCTTTTTATTTTACTGGAAAGTTCAGGCAAATATTGACTGCCCTGTGTGGCTTTCACATTACACACAACTGTCCCTCTGCAATTGGGAGACCCAGCAACGTTATTGGAGCGGTTGGGCCGCCAGAAATAAATTTATTTATAAAATTATTTTTTGGCATCGTTTTTTTTTTTGTGATATTTACATGATTGGTGTGAATGTTAAATGTGTGAGTGTGTGTGTGTGTGGCAATTTGTTTTTTTTTTTTTAGACTTTTTCCACATAAAACACTGGTCTTTTCATAGATCTATGACTGGCAGAAATATAGAAATTCTCTTAGTCTATAAGAACTTTGAAAACTCACATATCAATATCTGGGTGTCCTTTAACTAATCTGTTGTTCCACCATCATTGACCAATAGGCTGGATTATATTAATGAGTCTTTGTGGGTCTCTTTGAAAATGATGTTACTGTATTTAACCTAATAGCTGTTCATGAGCTACAATTCCCAGAATCCCAGACACAATTTGTATGTGTCTCTCCATCAACTTGAAAATGATCTTATCCTGTGGGCAAACCTGTTTTAAGGTTCTAAAACATTTGACTCTTTTAAAAGGAAAGTGTTGTTAATTATAAAAGAGTATTATATTCAGATATCAAAATGCCTATGTTCACATAGCCCCCACCCTGCACATGCTTTGCACACACATATATATTGTATACACACAGACATTGCACCAGACTAAATCTGTCCATTATAAATGTGGAGGGCAGCAGTTCATGGTAATCATCCCTAACCTGTGAAATGTAATAAGGTGAGGGTCTTTGCTAGTGATCTCCATTCCTAATTGCGATTAATTCTAATCCCAAGTCATTTCCTGTTTTGTCAGGTCCAAGTGTCATTTTGATGAGTTCTGCTTTATCTAGAGCCATACAAGTTGCTGTGAAATGATCCAAATTTATACTCTGTAAACCCATCTGGACTTACAGTGGATAAACCACCCACACAGAAGGTTATTTTTCAGGAACTGCATTTGGTAAAGTTACATGTATTAAGAGCAGCTAGTTCTGTTGGGGGCTGTTACAGTGGGAGGTCTGCTTAGGATTTTACTGCAATGTATACTGTAGGAAGAAATCTTACATAAAATATTACCCTATTTGTACAGTTCACAGTTGGCCATTTGTAATAAAATAACTCCTACATGTACATTCATTATTTCAATTTCCACTCCTTTATCAAAGGACTGTGGCTACTGCCTTGCAGGCTTGTGCATGGAAATCCCCACGATCACATTGGTAAATCCCTGCACAACAGAACTTAAAGAGATACACTCTCAAAGTCTCATTTCAACAGCTGGGGTGGTGAGTGTTATAGTTCTACAGGAGCTACAATGCACTGCTTGTAGAATAGATACACAAAGCCCCACACTACAACAACAATAACTAATCACAGATTGCTTTTCTAAATTCTCTCTTATTATAATTGAATTATTATTATTGTTGTTTTTATTATTATTATTATCGTTGTTGTTGTTATTATTGCTATTATTATTATTATTATTGTTGTTGTTGTTGTTATTATCACCCCAGTCAACTAACTAATAAACTAACCTTTTATTCCATTTTAACCTTCTCTTTAATATTCTAGAAATATTTATTAGGTGATGGATTATGGTTTATGGGTATTTTATTATTATCATTAATAATAATAATAATAATAATAATAATAATAATAATAATAATAATAATAATAATAATAATAAGTATTATTATTATTAAGTATTATTATTATTATTATTATTTTTATTATCATCCCAGTCAACTAACTAATAAACTAAACTTTTAAACTTTTATTCCATTTTAACATTCTCTTAAATATTCTAGAAATAATAATTAGGTTATGGATTATGGTTTATGGGTAATTTTATTATTATTATTATTATTATTACTGCCTAGTTTGGATGCCACAAATGTTGTTTTTTTTGTGTGTGTGAAAGGATCCAGAACGATTAAAGGAAAAGTAATGTCAAAAATAATGTCTCTTCTCTTTTATTTGAAGCCCATTTTGGATCTGTTCACATCTATATAAATTCCATAAAATGTAAAAAGAGAGAAAAGAAACCCACTGGTAAAATTAGATTTAAATCGAATTGGAACTAGAATGTTGGGTGATTGAAATGTTTTCTTTATTACCAGAACCACAGAATGTTAGAGAATTAACTTTCCTATCATAGTGATAGTTCATGGTTTCTATTTCTCTTCTGTATGCAGTTCAGTTCCATTAATGTTCCAAACACTTTAGAATTAACTAAAAGAACAATTGTTGGATGGAATTATCTAGATATGTTACAGACCAGCAAGTCGCTTGATAAGCCAACAAATCAGCATATTTGTGCTTTATTACAGTATGTGCTACAATTCAGGAGTGGACTATTTCCCCTTTATTTCATGCAGATCTGAGCAATAATCTTCTTAGTAAGATGAGGTTCTAGAGGTACTACTAAACCCCATCCATCTATATACTGGGGTATGAATTGTGTAGGCGCTCCACTTGTTTCTTTATTTGATTAACACAATCACTGGGGATGGAAACCCACTGATAGAGCCCTATAGAGTATATTAGACTCTTAAAGCAATGGCTTTCAATACCTTTAACTCTAGACTAGATAAGTCCCTGCCTTAAAGGGACAGACTAACCATCACAAATGAATGAAACCCATTTGGTTAAATATGCCCTAAAGTACAATTATTGTAAAACTAGCCCTTTAAAAGTAATTTGGTAATATTGGTGACATTTATCACTAATAAAAAAGTGGAAAGTTGCCATTGTGCCTTGTTGTGAAATCTTCCATTCAGGATAAATAACATTTTATAGATCACAAACTCCAATTAACTTCACCCCATCCTGAACCAGACACACAGTAATACAGACAGGGAATAATTAACAGATTATTTACTCTGTAGCTTTGACAAACCCTTTGACTTCACAGCAGAACTATGGGAACTTTGTACATTTCCCGTGCTGTATATTACCATATTATTACCAAGCAAATGTTACAGAAGATTGTACAATAATTGGGTTACAATGCATAATTACATTTGGAGTTTTATGGAGGGTGTACACTAAATAGAGATTAACTACAGCAATTCTTTGTAGCTGTTCAGTTCAATAAGGGGTAGTGTATCAGTGCAGAATGGTTAATGAAACATGGATTGGACTATTTACTAAGCTCTTAAATTATTACATGATTATCGGTCAATGTTATTTACTAAACCTCATCTTCTAGGGTCACTATTTTGTTACTAAAAAGTGCAAAGAAGTTTCACCAAAACGCCCATACATACTAGGTACATGAGGTTTACAACATGTCATTAGAAGTGCAAGGTACATGCCATATTTTCACACACAAGACGACTTATTAGATATGCTTAGAACACTACTATTCAATACTAACCTAGAACACACTTTCATTTACATTTTATTTCAATTCTGATCTTTTGTGTAATTGTTTTGAATAAATTACATATTGTCCAAAATAATACACTTCCTTACCACAATTCAATTAATTACATGTTAATAAGTTTCAGTCATTCAATGTAAATATATACCAGATGTCTTTTAACACAACGTGTCTGTGACCCTAATGTAAGTGTGTGTGTAGTGTGTTCGTAGCATATATATGTATCCTTTCAGCCGTGTGTTAGATACACATTAAGTTAGAGGATTGTGAGTACATGAGATCTTTTCCATTTGCCATGCTGGACAATTATTACTCATTGTCTCTGTTGACAGAAAAATACTTCCAAAGCAATTTACCAGCTTCCCAGGACCCTGATATAGCACTAGGACCCTGAGATATAGCACCAGGGCCCCGAGATATAGTACCAGGGCCCCGAGATATAGCACTAGGACCCTGAGATATAGCATTAGAACCCTGAGCTATAACACCAGGACCCTGATATAACATTAGAACCCTGAGATATGGCACCAGGACCCTGAGATATAGCACTAGGACCCTGAGGTATAGCACTAGGACCCTGATATATAGCACCAGGACCCCGAGATATAGCACTAGGACCCTGAGATATAGCACTAGGACCCTGAGCTATAGCACCAGGACCCTGAGATATAGCATTAGAACCCTGAGATATGGCACCAGGACCCTGAAATATAGCACCAGGACCCTGAGATATAGCACCAGACACCTGAGATATAGCACCAGGACCCCGAGATATAGCACTAGGACCCTGAGATATAGCACTAGGACCCTGAGATATAGAACCTGGACCCTGAGACATAGCATTAGGACCCGGAGATAAAGCACCAGGACCCCATAATATAACACCAAGACCCTGAGATATAGCACCAGGACCCTGAGATATAGCACTAGGACACTGAGATAGAGTACCAGGACCCTGAGATATAGCACTAGGACCCTGAGATATAGCACTAGGACCCTGAGATTAAGCGCTAGGACCCTGAGATATAGCGCTAGGACCCCGATATATAGTACCAGGACCCTGAGATATAGCACTAGGACCCTGAGACTTAGTACCAGGACCCTGAGATATAGTACCAGCGCCCTGAGATATAGCACTAGGACCCTGAGATTAAGCGCTAGGACCCTGAGATATAGTACCAGGACCCTGAAATATAGCACTAGGGCCCTGAGATATAGCACTAGGACCCTGAGATATAGTACCAGGACCCTGAGATATAGTACCAGGACCCTGGGATATAGCCCCAGGACCCCGAGACATAGCACCAGGACCCTGAGATATAGTACCAGGACCCTGAGATATAGTACCAGGACCCTGTGATATAGCACTAGGACCCTGAGACATAGCACTAGGATCCTGAGATATAGCACCAGAACCCTGAGATATAGCACTAGGACCCTGAGACATAGCACTAGGACCCTGAGATATAGCACCAGGACCCTGAGATATAGCACTAGGACCCTGAGACTTAGTACCAGGACCCTGAGATATAGCACCAGGACCCTGAGATATAGCACTAAGACCCTGAGATTAAGTCCTAGGACCCTGAGATATAGCACTAGGTCAAATGTTGAATTAATGATGTGTAGATTATTTTGTTATGATCTAAATTATAGACAGAATGAACAATTAAATCAAATAAAACCAAAACAATGTACACATTCAGTCTATATCATGGCATTGAATGGAATAGTGAATAAAGGAAGACTTTTCTAAACTCACATTTTCTATAGTATTTGGCTAGAAGGAAACAGAAAGCAGGGAGACCACCTTAAATTCAGGCGTAGACCATTCATATAAAGCCCCCGGCAGACAGGTTTCATCTTGTGAAGTGACCCTTTAACATGAACTTCCCCAAGCTTCAGCCTCAGTTGGACTCAACCACTGTTTAAATGAATAGGGGGGAAAGACTGAATAATAGATCAACAAGCAGATTGACAACTCCTTCACCTATTGCCAGTCTGTATCTGTCTTACTAGGCGGAGAACTGTAAAATGACAGAACAGTACAGGTACCCATACAAAGACATAGATCTGCAGCTCTGCATTCCTTCCTTCATTTACTGATTGGCAGTCAGGTCAAAATCCTAGTTTCAATGCAGTTGCAGTGACCGGAGATCTGTATGCCAGCACAACACGAGCATCTGTCTCTCTATATAGTTAATAATCTGTACAAATGAATCCATGTGTTTACAGTAATCTTCCCGAAATCTCTACAGATCTTCATCAGGCAGAATAGTCAACTAATTCCCCCATCTCTCTGAACAAAATTCAATCATTCTTCTGGGCAAACAAAACCTACTAAGTGTTACATTAAATTAATATGAATAACCATTATTCTTATTATTATTATGCTTATTATTATTATTAATAATAATAATAATAAATAATAATAATAATAATAATAAATGTGAAAGGTAAGATTCCCCCTGGCAGACCTGGTACTTGTTGTCAACCAAGTGAGCTGTTCCCTCTGCATGTCCATCGATACACTGCTTATACATTATTTATGCTACCATGGTAGAGGTTACTGGTTAAATAAATCAGTGTCTACTGGTAGTTCCAACGTCTCCCTATGAAGTTGAGGTGTTGGATAATTTCTAAAGTATTACTACTAATAATGATGATGATAATAATAATAATAAGGATGATAATAATAATAATAATGATGATGATAATAGTAATAATAAGGATGATGATAATAATAAGAATGATGATAATAATAATGATGATGATAATAATAATAATAAGAAGAAGAAGAATGATAATAATAATAATGATGATAATAATAATAAGGCTGATGATAATATTAAGAATGATAATAATAATGATGACAATAATAATAATGATAATAATAAGAATTAGGATGATAATAATAAGGATGATTATATTAAGGATGATGATAATAAGAATTAGGATGATAATAATAAGGATGATTATATTAAGGATGATGATAATAATGATGATAACAATAAGGATGGTGATAATAAGGATGCTAATAATAATATGGATAATAATAATTATAATGATGCTAATAATAATAATAATAATGATAAGGATGCTAATAATAATAATAAGGATGATTATAATAAGGATGCTAATAATAATAATAATAAGGATGATTATAATAAGGCTAATAATACACTTTCTGACTACCATACAGATCTCTCCATTATCTAAATTGATGGACTTGGGAAATAATCCGGATCTTTTCTTTTCCTTCTACAGGCGCCTTATTGGGGTTGAATGGGCACAGCATGGGGTGGCCCTAATGATTTGATTTGATTAAATGATGATTATGGCTGTAAATGGAGCCCCACATCACAGAATTTAGTCACCCAGGGATTGCTAGGAGTCAGATCCCAAAACCCCTGAACGAATATATTTAGGATAACAGAGAATTATTAAAACCTTTATAAAGTGAATGGTGGATTAAACATGTTAATTAAAATAACAACAACAGCATGGCATTATATTATAGTCCAATATTTGTTAATTAGTACACATCATTAAATCGAGTTGGAAACAAAGTTTTAATCTAGAATAATAGAACAGTATTATCGACATTGTAATGGGATTATTACAGTTTTACACCATGCACAGCATAATGTTTCCAATTGAAGGAGCATTATAGACACATGTCCCCCTGGTCACACAACAACCAGTCCTAATTCTCCCCAATGCCATAGCACTACACATCCAAGGCAATAAAGTGCACTAAGCCCCGGTCACATTGATAGACAACTGACACAAGACACAGCAATAACATTTATTACTACTCACAGCTTTGCACTGTTCCCCCTTTTTGCCTTGACTATGCCTTTATTAGTCTATTATCCTATCTATAGAGTTATAAAATGCAGATACCTGTTTGGCTTTTCTTGTGTTTTTGCCCCTTTTTTGTAGCTCTTTATTTTTTCTCCCTAAAACCAAACTTGCAATGATGGCACAGAGTGATGAAATGTAGAAGGAAAGCCAATTGCTGCTAGGAATCCGCCTGCAACTGCAGAGCAAGGCAGTAATTGCTGGAGACAGAAGGATCTTGGGGGGGGGGGGGGGGGCTGGGCTGAGGTTCCCATGTATAAATAGTGTGATCTCCAATTGAAAGCCATATAAATAACAGCAGCAGTGATCTAACCCTATGCAGTTCATCCTCGGAGGGGAAGAAAAAAAAAAACAATAAAGAGCTTCCAGGTTGAGTCTGTCACTGTGTAGAGAGCCGAGGGATCTGTGTGCGGGTAGAGAGGGGACTGTTGGGAGGATCACTGGGCAGCTATGGAAGAACTTACCGCTTTTGTATCAAAATCGTTTGACCAAAAGAGCAAAGAAATCAGCGGGGGAGGCGGCGGGAAGAAGGAGTCGATCACCTACAGGGAAGTTCTGGAAACTGGGTTGGCTCGGAGCAGGGAACTGGGGAACAGTGAGTCTGACCTGCAGGACATTACCGACACCGGCAGTCACTGCCCGCTCCATCTGTATAAAGAGCACAGTGCGGACAGTGACAAGGACAAACTGAAGGATTACAGCACCGGCAGAGGGTCAGAAGGTAGGAGACTGGAAACCTATGGATACCCACACACAATCACACACAGTCACACACAGCACAGTCACACACAACCACACACAGTCACACACAGCACAATCACACACCGTCACACACAGTCACGCACAGTACACTAAAACAGTGGTCACTACTACACTTTGTATATGGACATGTCAGTATACGCTATAGGAATTTACTAAACTTACCAAAAACCAAACAACTGTAAACCATCTGTTGTGTAGATACAAAACAAATAGGATGTATGTGCGATCGCCATAAACAGTAATCAACCGACATATCGAGCGATCTACATGTATTCTTGTTTATATCATCTATGTATCTATCAACAATCGATCGATCTTCTGTCTGTCTATCTATCTATCTATCTATCTATCTATCTATCTAATCTATCTATCTATCTATCTATCTATCTATCTATCTATCTATCTATCTATCTATCTATCTATCTATCGTCTGTCTGTCTCTGTCTGTCTAGATATCTAGATATCTGTCTGTCGATGTCGATCTCTCTGTATCTGTCTCTCTCATCTATTGAGTGTTGTGTAAATTAAAATTCCAAGTGGATCCGAAGGGGTAACTGTATTGAGACTATTTCATAAACACACTTCAACCCTGTGTACTTATCACTGTCACTGATTTATTCTCCTTTTATTCTCTTATATTAGAAAAAAAATGTAACATTTTTAAGTGAGACACCATAGACATGGCATTATTATTATTATTATTATTATTATTGTGAAATAATAATAATAATAATAAAAACATTTAATTATGGGATTGTGTTAAGTGGGTTCTTGGGTAGGATTGGATATAAAATGCCATTTAGGTACTAGGAGATCAGTGAGTCTGACCCTGGTTTTCCCTGTGTTCTCCATCCCTTAATCTTTATCAGATCCATCAAAAGGCCATCAAAAGGCCCAGACACATGGGCAGGACTTACAAAGTAGTTTTTGAGCAGGGCAAACAGGTGTCCCTTCTTTTAAATTGCTCCTCTCACTACACAGCTCTCTCTGAAATAAGACATATTGCAAACAGCCTGCTAACATGTGGCTGCAGGAAAGCACAAAATGGTTTCATATGGTCTGACTCAAAGTGAAATTAAACAAAAAGTCACAGTATGTGAAACCTGAATGAGCAAAACACATTACTGTCTGTCTGTCTATCTATCTATCTTTTATATGCACATCTATTTTATATTTATTGTATTGGTATGGTTATTTGTACAATAGATTTATTACATAATTAACTGTTGATCTTTGTGCTAAGCCCATTATCTGGCTTCTTTATTTGTAAATAATGATGATTCCATGTTTAAGTAGGGAATTGCAGCAGTGACTAATTATGCTATAAATAAATCCACTGTTTGATTTGGGAGCCATATGGCTCTAGACCATAGCTACAAATGCATTTTAGTTCTCCAGTTTTTAAGGGCTAATGTCATGTCAGAATTGCCCAGCTGTCTGGGAGCAGATATCTGCAGGTCTATAAAGCCCTCTGCATGCACGGTTTTCAGCCTAACTGAAAATGTAATAAACTTAAGACTAGTGGAAGAACAAAAGGATTATATGATAATTAAAACTCCATACAAGTACTCTATAAACACATGGAAACAATTACTGGTCCACTTGCTTTACTGCCTTTACAAGGTTCATTTTATATAATGGATTAAAACAACTTTAGTGAAACCTCCCTACACCCTGAGTTTTTATCAATGGAAAGTAGCATGTCATTTACTAGGACTGACAATTTCCAAACATGGCTTCATACACTGGCATTTCTCAAAAGGGTAAAACTGTTTTTAAAGAAGGACTTTTTAATCTTTTCTTAAACATATTATAAACATTGTTTACTAAATTATTTGTGTGTGCTTCAACCAGCTGAGGGTTTATATTTTAAGAGAAATGGTAGGCACTGGGCTATCATGTTGCTAATTGAGGATCTATTAAGAATCTCTGGGGTGACTTTTTTAGATGTGTTGATTGAAGAGCCATCAATAAGAGCTGCGGATTGTTCACTGCATACAGTAATACAGTACACTGTGCAGTCTGGGGGTAACTTTATATTAATGATTATTTTCATTTTTGTTATTCATAGTTATAAACAATAATAATATAATAGTAATTGATATGCACATAAAAAGTGCTTACCTTTCATTATTAAAAAAAAACTACAATAATAACGTTTAAGAAATTAGCAATATTGACGTTTTACAATATTTTGCAATCAGGTGTAGAAAAACATAATGACAATATGTATCACAGTGGATTAGCATGTCATTTAGGAACAAGGAATGCTGGGTAAGGAACTTGATGTGATAGGTAAAGTTTAGTAGCTTTATAAGGGAGGAAATCATTACTTTGTATTAATAAAATCCATCATTATTATTAGTTCTTAATAAGATCCAGATAATATTAATATTCATTATGCTGGCAATTGATGGGTTGGCCCTTGGTCCTGCACACTGCTATTGAACTAATAGAAATCGATTTAGGATACATTAGGATGTATGTATTAGAGTGGTTTAGTTCATGAAATACATGGAGGATGAAGAGTCATTATAAAGATTACTGACTGACTTCTAACAAAATCCCCCAGATTACATCGATCATTCTATTTCCCAGTGAGTGGGAGAAGGGAAATATCTGAGAAATGGACCTTGTTAATTGACATTCACATTTGTGGTCATTTATCAAAGGAGAGTGGAAATAATAAAGTCATATGTTCACAAGAGACACAGAGACCCAGTTAGACATAATAAGGCATTCTCATTCCATTCCGGCATTCTGATTCATTCTCATTCCATACTGATTTCTGATTAAATCTCATTCCATTCTGACATTCTGATTCATTCTCATTCCATACTGATTTCTGATTAAATCTCATTCCATTCTGACATTCTGATTCATTTTCATTCCATACTGATTTCTTATTTAAACTCATTTTATTCTTACATTCTGATTCATTCTCATTCCATGCTGATTTATGATTCAGTCTTATCCCATCCTGATTTCTGATTCATTCTCATCCCATTTTGATTTCTGATTCCACTCAGGTGAAGCTTTGCTAATGCCTTTGCTTTCCTCCCTGCCAGGGATCTATGAGTGTAAAGAGAAGAGGGACGATGTGAAATCAGAGGATGAAGATGGACAGACTAAGCTAAAGCAGAGAAGGAGCAGAACTAATTTTACTTTAGAGCAGTTGAATGAGTTGGAAAGGTTGTTTGATGAGACCCATTATCCTGATGCCTTCATGAGAGAGGAGTTAAGCCAGAGGCTGGGACTATCTGAAGCCAGGGTACAGGTAAGGGCACAACCACTGACTTCCTATTGGTCAGTACAGTCTGGAGTTGGAGTTTCATTGTTGATTTAACTTGATGTCTGGGGACTCTCTGATCATGGAACATAGTTATTAATATTTCCCTAAAGCTCCCCCTGGTTTAACATGGGATAGGGGTCATGGTCTACACAGAGGGGCACTTGGAAAGGGGAACCAAGCATTTCTGTAATTATTGGGAAGTGTAATTAAAATTGATAAATAAAAATAAAACACTTAACACCCCATATAGGAAAGCCATTAGAGAATCAGAAGCCTTGTATTCTTCCATTATTCTGGAATATAAACGAACAATCAGCCTATTACTTTATTATAACAGAAACCTGCTGTTCATGTTTTCTTTTTGCCATTTCTATTAGCTGTGTGTGTGATGTGGATCCCCCTCACACAGACACACAGATCCCCTTAGCTCTCAGTTCACTCTCCCACCTTCTGGCATCACCAGCCCCAAATAAACCTTGGCTGCTTTGGGGCTGGATTACCATGAGCCGGGGGGTAGAGGCGCCCCAGCTGACCTACTGACAGCCATATGGATCTATCAACTCCAAGGAGAGACCCATCTGCTCCCTCATTGCTGGAAACACAATCCTCCAAATGATTATTTACATCGCAATATGTATTTACCACCTCCACAGCACGCGCCGTTGTACCCCATCACATTAGCCAGTCATTCCCGGAATAAAACTTCATTCATAGTAACAAAAATAACAATTAGAATAATCATAATAATAAAATGCAAATCGACCAATAACTGGAATTTCGTTTTATAAATATCCAACAGAATCTCCAAAAATAAATATTTTAAAATATGTTGCAAAGAAAATATTGAATAATTAGGCAGTAATTGAAATATTAAAAAAATAAAGGCGGCAATTTCCCCTTTAATCTCCTGCATTATTCTTAGTTTTACGTTTTAGTCTCATTTAGAAAATATTACTTTTAATCTAATCAATCTATTTTTAAATGTAATATAGCGCCTGCTTGGTCTGATATGTTGGTTAGATTTCTTTCTTTCATATTCCATTTTATTACATATTATTTCATTTATTACATATTTTTATATATTTCTACATATATTATTTATATTTCTTATTATTCCATATCATTCCATATATTACATATTTTTTCACATTACTACATATATAACATATTACATATATTATATATTTTTACATATTCCATATGATTCCATATATTACATATTTTTACATACTACTACATATATTACATATATTACATATTATTACATATATTACATATTTTTACACACTACTACATATATTACATATTATTATATATAGTACATATTTTTCACACTACTACATATATTACATATTTTTACAAACTACTACATATATTACATATTATTACATATATTACATATTTTTACACACTACTACATATATTACATATTTTTACAAACTACTACATATATTACATATTATTACATATATTACATATTTTTACACACTACTACATATATTACATATTTTTACAAACTACTACATATATTACATATTTTACACACTACTACATATATTACATATTATTATATATATTACATATTTTTACACACTACTATATATATTACATATTAAATGTGTTGCCATCATTTGTTAAAATAAAAAGCATTAACAGAGAAACTTAAACTGCCCTGCGAATTCCACTTCTAATTGACTAGATGTGTAATATCTTCCAGTTCCTTGATGTTTAGACTTTCTACCCAATAACAAATTATCTGTAATTTCTTTCCTCTTTCTCCCAGTAAGTTATTACAGAGTAGCACCTTAACAGGATGTTCAAAGTTGCAGAAAATTGCCCCTTTAAAATGCTTTCAGATCTTGGGGAATTTTAGAGGGAAAGCCATTCTCTGTATTGATTCAGGTGGAGGAAATCTTGACCTGCAGAAATATTTGTTAGGGCACTGAAAGGAAAGGAAACACATTATCAAACAGAAAACAACTACAAGCTATCATTAAAAATGTACTTTTCCTTTGATAGTTTCTATAGATATATATATATATATATATTGCATAAAAAGTATTGTTAAATAGAAAACACGTTTTATTATAGTTTATTTGATTATAGCAATCTGTAGATTGAATAGATTATGATAAATATAGAAAGTATTATTAAATACATTGTATATTATATATGGAACACATTATGGACCCTTTAATATTCATTCACTGTCCTTGAAAAAAGGATCCAGTTTCCATTTAGAGTTGGACATTCCCTGTAAATAAATGGATGTTCCTATGCAGCCTAGTCCTTATTAACCTTTTTATTTTTAGAGTAGTCCTGGAACCTCATCCCACCCCAGCTGTCAGGGATCTAATTGAAAGTTATGAGACCATAGTGAGGGAGCAGGCAGTAATTCAATTACAAGAAATAGCTCTTGGTTTATAGCGCAGTGTTAAATTAAATGTCATTATTCACTGTCTCTAATGGAAATCAAAAGAAAATCAGATTAAGAGAAGATTTGGGAAAGAAATCAGGGAGTGATGCTTAATGAAGAAATAACTGTCTAAACCAGTGTACTGCTCTTTACTTGAACATATTTCTGCCTGATTGGAATTGATCGCAAAATAGCGCGAAGTCTGATTTATTATCGCCTACCTAGCTAGATAATTCATCACTTTTAGTTCTTATAACTTCATTTTTAATGCATTACTACAGGCTAAAGGGATTTTTATTTATTAGAGTAAAGTGGTTTCTGGACGAGCAAGGGTCCTTGTCCCCTAAGCCAGGGGCGATGTTAGCGCTTATTTTAGCACATTCATTCTCCTTAATCATATTACAAAGGATGCCTCTCTACAGCACCGTGTTCCAGCCCTCACACTGCATTTTATTATTATCCCTACAGGGATCATTGTGCAGATTGCAAATATCAGATGTATAAGGGTCTCACTGGACCCCCCTTTTCTATCTAATACGACTTGCTGTTTGTTAGATTGCAGGAGATCCTGTGATTGCAGGGCTGGTGTAGCGAGGGTCCTACAGGATTTCCTAAATAATCAGAATTAGAACAACTGGACTGAAAGGCTTGGATGAAAACTCAGTGTATCAACTAGTGTAACTGTGATCACATGCCAAACACTGTGCCCCTCCAGGGTCAGGGATGTCTGTTTAACTAAAGATTTAGAAATCCTTCTTTTTGTCTGTGGGGCTACTGGATAGAACATGTAATAACCAGGAATCATTCTCTACCTTACTTGCATGCTGGTCCTTGTATCATGTTCTGACCACCATATAGGACACAGATCAGATCATAGCTAGGAACCAGACTGCCCTGGATGTTACAGTCCTAAAATAAAACACCGTAGCAGATAGAACAGACTGTGTTGCATGGATAACATGTTAATCAGATTCCTAAATCCCACACAGATCTCCTATTTTAATATCAGCAAAATGCACAATCCTCTGTGTTATTCAGATATGAGTATATGAGTAACCTTGACAATATATTATATATTCCAACAATGTGTTACTATAGGAGATATGTAATAAAGGTTTAGGGGGATGATCACGCACAGCAATGAAATATATGAAAAGCCATAAGTCAGTTGATTGCTTATAGACAAGGGCTGGCTTTTCTCCCTGGTCATGTTAAATAGCTGCAGAGAGTTCAAGAAACTTTCTATTAAAAAGTTTATTCAGACAGTTCAAGGGTCAGAGAACCTTTTGGAAAATGATATTATTTAGCAATGAGCAGATCATTTGCCCTGGTTTTAGCAATTGGTTTTGCAGTTTCCTTATGTGTTTACGTTCACGTCCTGCTCTCTGCTTGCAGCTTCTTTACCTAAAAAGGCTACAGGACTGACCATGTTATTAACCACCCAGTTAACCAATTTGCATAAAGTGAGGGTCGGAGCTCAGTATAGACTGTGGGGGCTTTTTATCAGCAAATTGAGATGTAATGATCAGTATCAAGGCACACAAAATGTGCGACAAACGTTGTTGTTATTAAAGGGAAGAGGTGGTGGAATATTTAATCCTATGTGCAGAGCGTGTCAAATGCATTTCCATGAAGGTGAACTGTCCTTGGTTAGTACTGGTGCCTATTTTCCTTTAACCAAAAATAGTGCGCAGATATTTCATTACACAAGAAGTGTTTCGTTTGTAAGGCTTTTCATATCAGGTCACATCATATAATGTGGCTTTAAATATCCCCTCTGCAAAATACTATGAGGTTGATGCAATGAAAGGCGCAGGACTTTGTCTGAGTTATTACCCTGCAGCAATCGTTGTTATCACATATAATCTACCTGCAGTAACCCAGTAAAATGCTAACATCTGATTGGTTGCTGCAAATTTATAGCACAGATCAACCTTTGCGCCCCTTATTTTGTAACCCAATGAATCCTACACCCACCTCCGACTAAAGTAAGTTTCACGCATGTACCATTTTCCTGTATAAAAACGATAACATGCTAAACTACTGCTATTTGTAAACTGTAAGACCAATGATGCCAAATGATTAATGGCCTTTTATATAACGAGTTTACCCCCAGGGATATGGGGGGTTGTCAAAACCACACATGTGTCTGTCATAGCACTAAAGGACAGCAGATCAGCTTTTCTGATATTGTTCTGCAGCATCATGCAATAGGACAACAATACAAACAATTCATACAAATATAAATAGGCAAAATCCTTGTACTGATCAGCTAGAATTTAGCTTGAAAAACTTACCTTGCCTGGTGGAGAAAAAGACACCTAAATTGAAATTCTCATGTGAAAGTTACTGTTCCAGACCCCACTGCAGATTAGGTTGATTTATTAAGTTACAGTATCATCCGATAGATGATGCAGGTAATACAAGGTGCAAATAAGTGGCCAACAGTACTTTTTGTGAACATTCTATAACAGATCTTAAAGCCAAACTAAATGACGTTATTAATTGGCATTGGCTATTATCATAAGCTAATGAGTGTAAGAGGAAGTTACTGTGTGGGTCACAACTGATTATGAAGATACTGTAGAAAACACAGAAAGTAAGGCTGCCAATGCAAAGGTAAATTTTTAAAATAACTTTTCTAAAATTGATTCCCATTTACCCTCCAATCGATAGAGTGAAATCTGATCAGATACAGCTAAATATTTTCAGTATATCCTAGCCACGGTCATAGCACTCTGAGCTTATTTTGATTTAAAATGGTGCAAGGTGGTACTTTGATCGCTACTTCCTGACTGACTTTTGATTGGGAAGTACAATTGTTTGCATCATGTGATTGAGCAGTGTATGGCTAGACTCAGAGTGAAAGCTCCGTTAGAAGTGATTGAACATTGTGCTCTGCATTTTGTTTTTTAGCATGGCCATACATATTATTAATATTATTATTATGATTTATATAGCGCCAACATCATCTGTAGCACTTTACAATACAATACAATTCCATGTATTCATTCACATCATTCTTTAGATTCAATCTGCTGGTACTGATACCTGCAAGATTCTGTTTGGATCCAACAAGATTTGCCAGTTCTCATAGATTTGTATGTCTAGCTTTAGAAAATGGCAACACACAACATTTTCAAATGCAGAATTAGGAGTTCTGGCTTGAAAGCCTGTTTGGGATGGAACTCTGACACATCCCTAATGCACATCTGGCATCCCTCAAAATAGTAATTTTGGAAATTTTAGTTAAAACAGTGGTATAGACAAAATCTTCTTTCCTGCTTAAATATGTGGCGCAGAAACTGCTATTTAAAATAATAAACCTTTATTACATAAGTTAAATGTTTTCATGCAATTGCAGGTAATAAAGTGCAAAATATATCAGCTGGGGTTAGGACTGACAAATTACCAGATTTTTGCTTTAAGGGTGGACATGCCCTTTGCGTAAAATCATTAGCTCTAGTGTTTGTGGCTATTCCCCTCCTCCTCTGAAAGGTATGCAAGAGGTTCACACATGCCTAGAGGAATTGCTGACCCTACAGTCATTGGTCATGATGTCATCTTTCAGCGCTATAAATGACACTACACAAAATAAATAACTTTCTTAATCCACACTTGGGGGACATGTGAGTAATACAGACTTGGGGTTTGTTGGGGTGTTTTTATTACAGTCATAATGGTAGTGGGGACTGGACAGTCCCTTTAAGTCCCTCTCCTCCATTTACTAGCTGAGCTTGCATATGCTCAAAGCATGAATGTCATCAGCAGGCCTCTTCGTATTCCTCTGTGCTAAGGGGCAGTGTGTGTTTGTGTGTGTGTGTTTGTGGGGGGGTCCTAAGAATATTTTTATTCATTCAATTTATAACATTCTACCCAAACATAGTAAACAGAAAGTACTGTAATACAAATTTCAATAAAAAAAATTGGGAACTAAAGATAAGCCACATATGAATGACAAAACTGTGGAACACCTCTGTATAGTACATTAGTCAATGTCATTGAAAACAAAACCGGCAAACTGGATAAAAGTACCTATTAGAAAGTACAAGAGATCTCTATGCTTTATGAGGCAGTTGGTGGCAGGAAAAAGATCAAAGGTCTTGTCAAGTTAGCTAACTATCTTGCTTCTTACTACATAATTGATAGGCTGTTTATTTGCAGTTATTCGCTCGTAACGGAAACACATACAGCCAGTTGTACACGTGTCTAGTTTATGGGCAAGTATCCCATAAAACAGATCAAGTTTTAGGCTGAAACTTATTGATTTAATTTTGATTTGAAAGGAATGTCATTTCTAAAGTGCAGGTTTTCATCATGAGAATTAGTTCACCATGAAATGTATATAGATTTTTCTGTAAAATTTATGACAGAAGTTGCCATCTTGTGATTCACACCAGTAAAATACAATTGCTACAAGTTTTCTCTGACCAGCAGTGACTAATTGAGGGTTCATGTTTGCTGCTCATATAATCTACTATAGATTTTAAGCGGAGCAACCATACCTCTTTAACAGAGTAGCAGTTACATTACGTTACATTGCAATGATCAACGCCACTCTATTGTGGCAATAACGCAGAAGATATTTGAAGACTTTGGGGGGGAATGAAATTATTTTTGTGCCCACTACTTACCTGCCCGGGATCCTGCAATGTACTGAACACTTCGCGAGATTTAATACATCACAGGGTTGAGGTCAGTTAAGCATTATTATTTAGTTAATGTATAATCCATTGGGTTATAAACCCCATGTACAACTTAAATTGCAGGCCCCACAAAGTAAGTGCTAACCCGATAGTCCTTTGGGTAGAATGGGATTAACACTCACTTTTAAATTACCATTTTATATTGCATCTCTAAGACTATAGGCAGTCATGGTAGAACTTATTTAATTTAACTACACAAATTTACTATTCCACATTACGCATTAATTGTTTCTTTCCACCATAATTGCCTAGTGTTAAAATAAAAAAATGAATCCAAATTGAAATTCTTGTTCCAATGATTGTGTATCATCGAAAGAGATGTGTTTGTGTTTTCTTGCAGATTAGGCCTTATTTATTTGGCACTGCTTAGTTTCCTTTTAATTACTCTAACATTAAAATCAACATTTTTACAAAGTCTATCAGTATACGGAATGTATCCACGGTCTAGTTTATGAGGTTTACTGCTATTCGTTTTAGGGTGCAGAATATAGTGTTACTGGTATAGATTGCCAGTCTACCAGTGCTCTTGGCTTGTTTACAGACTCCACACAGAGAGGCTATAACATTATTATGTAGATTTTCACTTAAAATTTTTTGTCAAATAGCACCAAATAAATAGTGAATTACCCTTATTTGTTCATATATGCCTATATGGCAACCAAAAAGGAGTAATAGAGTGATAATAAAATGTCTGCTCTTTAAACAACCTTTTAAATTCATAACACAGGTTTTCAACCTTTAGTAGACTATTTAAAGTTGCAACCTTATGACTTGGTTGATCGTAGTTGTAGGTCCTGAGTTTCATGTATGAAATGGCAAAACTGCTAAAATAACTAAAAGGTGTGCAGAATCATCAATACATATATAGAGAGATTACCCTACTATGCTATCTCTGGTTGTATTCATTGCAATACAATGCAGGGAATCTACAATTTCAACTTAAATTGCAATTAGGGATTGTTGCATAGGAATAATGCCTTTTTATACAAACACAGAATCAGAGAGATTCAATAAAAGTTCTTATCATTTAAAATGGTGCTAATTTTGCCCCAACCACTCAGAAATGTAACATTTGAAAGCAAACATCTGATTGGTTGGGGCAAAATTAGCACCATTTTAAACGATAAGAACTTTTATTGAATAACCCCGATGTCTGTTTCACTCAAAGGACAGTCTGAGAATAGCACCAAGAAAGTTCCTTCTCACTTTGCAGTCTACTCTGTGAAAGCAAAAAACACTGGTAAAACAATCTGCAATGTTTCTGATCTGTAAAAAGTAGATTCTGTGTATGCTCCTGTATTAGGGGAGGAGCTTGCCAGAGCCTTTCTACATACAGAGACTTTCCCCTTATTTGTATCCTGAACCAGATCACACACTTTTTGTTATATTGGTTTTAGGATAAAGGATGGATTCATTTATTTCGTTAATGGCATACTAGAAAAATCTACTGTTATCATCTTTATGTAGTCCCATTGCCCCCCCCACACACACACAATAATTACAGAAATACCATATTCGTATACATATCTAAAGTTCCAAAACTTGACTTTACTAATGTTTAAATTACAGAAATAAAAAAGATCCTTGATGCCTTGGGGGAAGAAACGCAAACCATGTTATTTACATATTAAAGCCACTGAAAGTCTAATCATTATCAATTTTTATTCCAGGTTTGGTTCCAAAATAGGAGAGCGAAATGCAGAAAACAAGAGAACCAGATGCATAAAGGTGGGTACGGTGAGTACATCCCAACTATTTCATTCTTTTATATATATACAGTATATTTGATGTAAAATACTGCTGAAATAATGATCATACTAAAAGTCATTATGGAATTCATGTCTATATAATTTCCTGTACACAGAATGTACCCTTTTTTATTTTTGATTTGGGTACACTGGCTCAAATTTAACTTATCAATATTATTTCCAAAGTTCAGTTCAGATTTCCCTACAGATCACTATAGAAGTTTTTTTCTACCTCAGTATTCTACTTAGTAGTGTACTGTAAATTTCTGTGTTTAAAAAAAACATACAGATATATTTTTTTAATAGAAAGATATGTTACACTAACCCATATAGATCTAGACGGTTTAAAAAAATGTCTGTTTTTCAAACAGAAGAACGATCTGGTCTTACAACAGAGAACCAGTAAGAAACCCCGCAATAGGAACTATTGAGATAAGAACCCTCCAGCCACTTATTCAGGGAGAGCTGAAAAAGACAAAACTCTCTTGTGCCTTTTGTTTGTATACACCTAGAGGGCTTCTTAGTCCTAGCCAAATGCTCAGTGGACTTTCAGGCTTCACTGCTCATCCTAAAGTTCTGTTCTCTGTTCTGTTTTAAGGTTAAACTAATTCTTTTGTGTTAAAAAAATAAAACAATTTATTTATGGACATAAGGGCTAGTGTAATGAATCTGCTTATTTAACAAATGTTCCTTAAAATAATGTTATTGTTTAAACACGTGTAAAATCGCATAAAATATTACAGGATGTTATGGCTGTATTCCAGTGCAGTGAAGTTCTAATACTTGTATTTGGACACATTCAGCCTAGTGAGCTCTCATTCTGACCTCAGTTCAAAGTAAATGGCTGTAGATAAACTTACAGGAACATTTGTTTACCATTTTGCAGGTGTTATTCTGGGAACGGCAAGCCACTTAGAAACTTGTAGAGTCGCTCCATATGTGAACATGGGGGCCCTCAGAATGCCTTTCCAGCAGGTAATACTTTCTTTTAATGTATTCGCTTTACATTTGGCACAGACATTGAAACTGGGAATGTAAAAGACTAAGAATGGATGTTTTCACTAGGAAATGCAGACTGCTTATACTGTCTGTAATATGTGCATTATTACAGTCATCCTATCTATCTATTTTACCACTCTAATATGAATAATACTTTATATTCCTAAGCTAGTTATACATGGGGTGAGGGTTTTCCAATTGTATTTACAATTGGCAGAAACAAGCATATGTCTGATCGGAGGAACCTATCGCAATTCCCCACCTTGCGCCGCCAATCTTCCGTAGAATTCAGCTTCAAAACTACAGAAGATAGGTTATGGTAAATGGGGACGATGGAAAATGTTACGCCTTGCCCAATCACAGTTTTATACGATAGGTCAATCGATATCACCTCTCGTAAACACTGAAAAATCTCTAGGATATTCTGATCAGTTCCATCGAATTGGCCGAAATTGAGTTTCAAAGCTTTTTTCTTTGACATAGCATTGCATTGTAAAGTCTGGCCTTGTACATTAACTGTCCTGAAACTGATTAGAAAATGATTAGAGGAAGAGACTAGTCATTATCTTTCTAATTGTCATTAATGTTAACAATTACTAGATTTTTTTTTTCCCTCTGGCTCTTCCATTAAAACATTTTTAAGCTTAGGTCCTTTTGATTTGCACATTTCTCAATATTATTTTGTTGCTAATCTTTTTTATTATTATCACTTTATACATTTTATGTAAGGTTTGCCACTTTGCCAAATTTTATGACAAGAAACAGTTGGCTAAAATCCTTCTTCCTTGCTTTGCTACAAGTTGGCAGGATAGCCTTAACTGTGTAGACAAATCATTCAGCGGGCCATGAGTTTTGACCAGTAGATTGAGTTTTGCTCTTTAGGAGACATAAATATACCAGGATACAAGGATTTGTCTAGATTAAGTACTGACAACAGCTGCCAGTCCCACAATTCTCATGGCATCTTAGCTAGCATGGATAGTCTAAAATACTGTTTCTATTATTGTATATTATACTTTTGAGCCTACACAAGTGAACCTAAGAAACTGACACTTTATTAAACTCAGATGTACTCTAAGCAATTATATCACAAATCACAGATTCCTTTCTAGTTAGTGATCTTTTTAAAAGTGAAACACAAATAAAAATTTACACTGTGCTCTATGCATAGACATGCTTGCAGCTTGGACTCTTTAACTGGGTATACATAAACATGAATCCTGATGTATCCTGCTGAAAAATGTCTGTTAGGTCGCGTTGTGGTCCCACTAATAACAGTTTAATCCATCATGATCATTGCATTTAGGGGCGTTTAGTAACCGATTAGAACAGAATATGTTTAGGTGGGCGAAAATATGTATTCCCTAATTATATGTATTCCCTAATTATATGTATTCCCTAATTATGCACCAGAGTCCACAAGTGTCTGGTGCAAAATTGGGCATAATGTTATCTGTGTACAGATACTTTTAACAGCACATAAAATAGGGGAGCTTAACAGTCACTTATACAAGGGCCACATATTCTGCACCTTGTCACAGAATCAAACTACCCATCTAACAAAGCTCAGGATTTAACCCAACTCTTCTGGTTCTGTCCCAACTCTGCACTACCCACCTGCTATTTTGTAAACCTCCCAGAACAGAGCAGAAACACAATTAAAAATAAAAAGTACAATTTTCAAATATTACATTTCGTTTACTTAACAAGAAATCCTGTGATATGAATGTATGTTTACTAAAGTCACTCTAAATTTGATAGATCATATATGTAAATGTTAATAGAAATGAAAACACTCACAGTCAAAAAGACTGTCAATTGGTTGTTAATAATCCAGAGTACAAAATATACAAATAGTTGTATTTATTCACCATTGTGTGAAATTGGAATGTCAAGACTTACTATGTTAGTTACAAAATAGAGATAAAGAATGTTGTAATAGTATACCATTTTAATATTAATATTATTGCCTAAAGTCGTGTTTTTAGTGACTAATGTATCTTGTGCTATACATAACAACATTAGATGTACATTAAAGATAGACCAAGGTTTACAAACAAACTCACAGGACATCTGCTGCATTTGACTGTGGTGAACCTTGGCCCATATCACAGAATGGTAGCTTAATAATCAATGAAAAATGTTAAAATGTATCAAGACTGGGCTGGCACCTGGCGCCATCTTTAAGACCACCATATAGAATTGGCAACATTAAAAAGGTACAAACATGTCTAAAAATTGAGCTGGAAAATTCCACGCCCATTCAGATCGCACAGAGCGAATCCTTCTCATATTGGGGGCTGCCCCGAAGCTGTTATGACTTGATAGAGGGTTCAATTGTTCTGCACACTCCACTTAGTTCTGTTGCAGATTTATTAAGTGTTATCCACAAAATATATATAAATCAGCCAAAGCACTAATTGTGGTGTGCGCTTCAAACTTTCTGTTTTTGTGCTTTACATGGGTCCTAGGCAGATTATCAGAGAAGCAGCACCTACAATCATATTTTGCTAGTAGTTACCCATAGTGTGCATAAGACATTCACAAAATGTTAAATTGTTCTGCCCACCGAGAAATCTGATTGTCTTAAGCTGGTTACACACCATGCAATAATTCAGCCTTCTGACCGATATTTCTGTGTTTTGGTTGGTCAGACCTAATTATTGCACTGGTTCCTTGTGGTGGCCACGAGTTACCGTCAACTGTTTGTTTGTCCGAATCAGATGAACACACAATCAGACAGGTTAGAAAACTATGGCCGATCGTGCAGTCCTTTATAGATCGTGGTTACTGTCAGACATGGCTGCTTTTGCCACAAACAACAGTTCTTCCTCCGAAAGTCTCAGACGGTTGGTCAGGAGGAGAGTTGTATCGTGTGTACCAGCCTTTATGGTGTCATGTGAACTGCCAATCAGTTCACAGTCTTTAGGTTTGTACACACTTTCAGCCCAATGATGAGTTTAGTTTAGGTTTGTTAGAAATATTAGACTTGCCAGTCACTGCTGGTTAAAGGACAATCCTTGGGTAATCCTTAATTGGGGGCAGAATCGTCAAGCCAGAATATTGGTGCTACTGCTTTAATTACAGACTACCAATTGGTTTTATCAATTGGTAGATCTGACAGCCAAAATATAGGGATGTAGTCATCCTTTACTACCCATCTTACTACCCAATATGATCCAACCCGCCTTTCACACTCCACTGCCAATCTATTTACAGCCTACTGACTCCTGCACCCTTATGTCTCACCCCATATCCTCTAGACTGTAAGCTCTTTGGGCAGGGTCCTCTCTCCTATTGTATCACGGAATTGCTGTAAGAAACTCATCACGCTGTTTACTCATATTTTGTATTACCTGTGTATGTAATATGTATGACTTTGTATAACATGTATTACCCTGTATGCAATGTATGACTATGTAATTGTAAAGCACCACGGAAGATGTTGGCGCTATATAAATCCATAATAATAATAATAATAATAATAGTAATAATAATCCTGTGTGTAACAGCCTTTAAATCACTCAGGAAATCCTACTAATAGTAAAATAGTGTTAAACATTAATATTAATATTATTATTATTATTAATAATAATAATAACAGAATAATTACTGAGTATTAAATGTTGGGCCTTTTAAATCTACAGATAAATGTTACACAATTTAAAATAAGTTATAGTGTTTTTTTGTTTTGTTCAGCATACAAATTTGGCACATTTGTTAAAAAAGGAAGATAAAAGAACTCAAGCTAAAATATAAGTGAACCTGCATGAATTATTAAATTGCTAACAGTAATCTGTGCATATCAGGTCTGAAAAATCAGTTCTACAGCTTTTCTAGCTTTTCCAGGGAGTATTGAAGATCCAAATATATAGTTGTACATGATCATTAAATTCTTAAAGGGTCTCTCTACCCTTAGCCAGAGCAGGGATTTCCCACTTAAGGTGGCCATACATATGTTCGATATTACTTACCCGACCGAGCACTCACGCGACGTTCGTACAATCCTGCCGAAACCGTCTCTCCCGATCTTATATGCGACCAACATGCGATCGAAAAATCCCATTCATTTTTGGGAGAGACGATTCCGGCAGGAACGTCACATGAGCGCTTGGTCGGGTAAGTAATTTCGAACATATGTATGGCCACCTTTAGTTGGGTCAACTGCAAAGTTAGAGCTGTTTGCAATTTCACTCTTGGTCCATCTGAGACCAGTGAATTGGGATTGAAGGGCACCAGCAAAATATCACTAAGAGTCAATGAAGGTTCTATATCACACGTTGGTGTTAAGGCGTCCCTCCTATTTTTGCTGAAACCGTAGTTTTCTTTTAACTATTAGGTCAAAACTATAATAAGAAACATACATAATATATTAAAAAGATATTATATTATTATATCCTAAAAATGATCAAACTTATCCTTTTAGTACCTTAACCTACTTACCTTCTAACATGTTCTACTTATTTTTGGTCGTTAAGAGAAGTTCATTAAAATGAATTCCTTGTAACATCATAACCCAGCCATTAATTGTCATGGTAAGGCTCAGTGCTAAATGTAGAAAAAGGTCGATGGTCCAGAAGAGGCAATATATTTTGCTAATGTGGCTATTTATCAATTAGAAGCACTTTATCATGGTAACACGGTTGTATGTTTTGCAGTAAAGGAAGAAGATGTATTTACTGGAATTTCCTTAATTTATTTGATGTTGTAAATAAATGACCCCTGCCTTAGGAAATACGGGCGAAAATTGTTGATTATAAATAAGACTTTGAAAAATATTTAATCCTAAATCAAAACTAAAAGTAGTTATTTATTTACATTGCCCTGATTTTACTGGTCATCTGAATGGTTTAAGTGTAGCAATGTGCAATATGTATTTTGAGCCTTAGAATTATGTAAAGTTTCCGAAAATGCAATAGCAGAGAAATACTGAACAAATTATCATAAACATACAGACTCATATGGCTCTGTTCATAGATTCGCTGTCACAGCTAACGGCACAATGCATAAATGTATATGGAATTTACATGAAGGGAATGTTGCATATGAAATGATACACCAAGGAACATTACAGAACCGCAGAATAAAAATAGATTTTTACGCAGATTTAGTAAACAATTTATTTCTATTAACTCATGTTATATTATATTATATTATAGACTGTTTGGGGCAGAGACCTCTTTTAGTATGTCTTAAGGCTTCAGGCATTTTCATTACATATATAACTATATACTTATTTATGCATTTATTACTTATTTATGTATGTAATCTTATTTAGGCCGGAATTTCATACATTGTAATATTGTACAGTGCTGCAGCCCTGAGTGCCTGTATATAAAAAATATACATACCCATTGCACTAATTTAAATACCCACATAAATATATCAAATATAAAGCCTTTAAAAATACTTTAATAAGATTGAAATAGCTTCCTATACAGTCATATTCCCATTTAAAGGGAAATTTCTGGCAGCTGCTAATACATATCTATACAAATATATAGAGAAGCAATGCATGCTAGTGATCTGCTAGCAATCTGGCTATTGGAATTCACACACAATAAGAGCGATAAATAAGTCTCATTACTCCAACTGTCAGTTCTTATTAACACACTCCAAGACACCAACCAATGGTTAACCTTGTTAAGTAAAAGGCATTCTTACAAACAGTTATGCGCCACAGAATATAATTTTATAGGATATCCAGTTATTATATTTGATCATTCAAACTACCTTTAACTGCTGGATTATTTGCTTTAATAATATTTACATCTAATATAACTAACTTTACTTAACCCTACACCTAAAGTAAAGCTGGTCTTAGTTCTGAATGTCATCTTTTGATAAAACGTTCATTGGCAATATCCATTTTATTTGTCCAATTAAAGCTATTAATATATTAATGCTGCAGGCTGTTTACTTCTTCTAGAACTATTTCTGCTTGAACAAGAGTGCAAAGTGCTAAATAGTCCGACATGTGATTTATTGTTCTTTCCTTACTTTGGCTGGGTACACATCAGCAGATATTTGCGGTCGACCGACTGATCCACGGTACTATCGGTCGGTTGGTCGGTCAGCTGGAATTATCTGCTGGTGTGGGGTGGCTGGCCATGACCGAGCTGGACGAACGGGCGATGGGGGTCTGTTGGTAAATCACGGCCGATTGTGACCAACAGTCATTTATCCTGGCTGAGCGCTCGTTTGGGACAAATAATAAGCTGGTGTGTACCCAGCCTTAGAATGCACAGTCAACATTCTAACAGAACATGTACTGGTGTGTCAGATAGAGAGGGGCTAAAACCAACATGCAGGTGATGATGTTTTTGCTCTAAAACCCCTGATATTTTAAGCAATTCAGTAAATTAGTACTGATCGCTCAAAATATAGATTGTGTGTATGCAGATTATCCATTTGACCGCTCAATAATAACGAGCAGTTTATCAGAAAAACGAAGATCAGAAATCCGACTGAAGTAACATCTGCCCCTGTACGGGTAGCTTAAGCTAACACTGCACAGTCTACTCTGGAAAGATACTTGTCACAAGGTTAAAATGCACTATGTTAACCAACTTTTGTTCTGATGTGGTATCTGTGGTGTGAAAGTTAGGCTTCTAATGAGTAACACATCTCTGGTGTTATAACTGAACTTTCTTATGAGTAATATAAAACATTTTTATAATACCAAATATAATTCACTAATATGGATTGCAAAAAACATTCTGAATTTAAATAAAAGCCTTGCATCTTAGGCAAGGACACACACCACAAATATACATGCAATGAACATTTGTAATGTGAATGAATAAAAGTCTTGTTCTGGACACTGGAAAATAATTAGCAGAAATTATAAAAGGAATCTAATCAACCTTTTTTTTTTACTTTTCAGGTTCAAGCTCAGTTACAGTTAGAAGGTGTAGCTCACACACATCCCCACCTACATCCGCACTTGGCTGCCCATGCTCCTTACTTGATGTTTCCTCCTCCACCTTTTGGACTTCCAATTGCGTCATTGGCAGAAACAGCATCTGCTGCAGCTGTGGTAGCAGCAGCTGCTAAAAGCAACAGCAAAAATTCCAGTATTGCTGACTTGCGACTTAAAGCCAGAAAACATGCTGAGGCTTTGGGGCTTTGACACTTACCAGCCATTGATAAAGCAATGTACTGTATTTCATTTTCAACCTCGAAAAAACTCTCCAGGCACCAAATGTGTTGATAAGATGCTTTGCAAATTTATATAAAAAGACACTGATAAGGCTATACTTGTTTCATCATAAGGACATGGACGATTCATTATGTAAATGAGTCCTTTGGCCTAGAAACATAAAATGAAGTTAAACTTACCAAGAAATATTTTTGTTGTACGTTTTCCGACAAAGAATTCAGAAACTGTACCTCATTTCCTATAGACAAACAGAACTTTCTAGAAGATGGCAAGACGTCAAAATAAAAGACAATTTTTTTTGACCTCCGAAGAGATATTTAACTTCAGCAACACAGCATTGGCTGCTTTCAGTTTTAAAATCCTGTGCATGTGTCTAAGAAAATTAGAACCTAATAAAATATATCAGTATATGGTAAATAACAGATATCTGGGGCTGGCCCCCATTCAAATGGCATTACTTTGTTGCCATTCATATTATTTCACTACCACAAGAATCTTCCATCTCAGCTGCAGGAGTGTTTACTCTTTAAAAGTGGGGGGTTCAGATATATCCTGCGTTGTGTGGAATCACTTTATAAAGCAGGCAGCAATAATTTTTTTTCTGGTTACCAACTGTCATATTTTTTTAAGAAAACAAAATTTGGGGTGAGTTGGATATAGAGATAAAAAATATCCATAGTTAATCATTTAAATACAGTGGTCTTTTTACTATCAAGTAACTCCATGTATTGTGCAATTATCTGTAAATGTTATCAAGCCCAGAACTAGGGTTGCCAGATCAGTGAATATTCAGATGACACCAATTCAAAACATATAAAGCACGGCTGAATCAGAATGAATGCAATAGAAATGCGATCAATTTAAAATTAGCCCATAATACACTAATTAACAGTAGATGATTTGGCAACCCTTGCCAAAACACTTTTTAAAAGAATGGCCCTGACTCTGAAGTACACTAGAACGAGAAAGATTTACCTCTGATTTTAGGAAATAATTTTGATATATTAGTGAAATGCAAATATAGTGCAGGAAAGTGCAATACTGTAAATAGTATAGATTTAAGTTCTGAAATGAGAAGTTACAATGCTGACAAATACATTTGCATTCACCAAGATCTAGCCTTTTGTGCTTCACTTGTGTGGTGCAGTTCATTGCCAAATGAGTGTTGGGTAGTTGGTTAAAATTGTATTATATCCTCTATATTGTATGAAAAAAGATGCCATGTTTTTTTAGTACAGTAAACAGTGCCAATTAATTCAAGTCATGCTCAAATGCCTAGCATGGTGGTATATTCGGCCCAACATTTCTATAACTTAAGAAATCATTTTGAGACTTAGCTTTGCATTATTCGATCTTTGAATTCACAGAACAGAGACAGCTTTGCAAATTCAAAAGAAACTTTGTTTAAAACAAATACCAAAGTGGTGTTTTTCATATTCATCATTTTTTAAATTAATTTAAATATGCTCTGATTTGCTTCTAGGTAAAACCAACATTGGTGATGTTCACCTCTAAAGACACAATTACCGTATTTCATCTTATTCAATCCGGCATTTGCTTTAATAACATCCAGGACAGGCAAATCATTCTGTTCCTTTGTAAAGTTGTATGTGGAAATTTTATTTATTATTTTGTTTGAAATTTTATAAATGTGTAATATTTTAATTATGTTGAGTGTAAATTTTACAATGCTTTGCATTTATTTTTATATTTTTAAAAATTTGTTGCTTTTTAAAAAAAAAAAAAAAAAAAAAGAAAGAAAGAAAAGTTTTAGGCTGTTGGCCTTATTTGCAAAATGATTTGTTCCCCCCTTATTTTCTGTCTACACACATGGATAGAGCCCAAATGATTAAACCAAAAGTTATGCCAAGCTTCTGTGCTTCCTTGAAAGCATTCTTGATTTTAGACAGATTAATACAATGCTGCATTAAGGCTATTCATTATGATACAGTAATGTATCTTGGGCTATATCTGCTTAATTACTGTAGAATTAACAGGCATTTCAGGGATGGAAAATATGAACAGCCTGTCAGAATTAGAACAATCTTAACATTTTTGCCCAGTTGTCATATTGCATTCAGTATATATCTTTTTTATTTTCTTCTCAAACTTGCCATACCAGCATGCTTTTTCAAGGGTTCAGAAAACATTACCTTCAGTTTGAGAGTGTATTTTGTTAATTCCCATGTTTTCAATGTACATCTTGTACAACAAGTGGAATAAAATAAAACTATAAATCTTTGCAAAAATGAGTTAGCTAATAGACAGTGGATTTAATAATGAAAGTGTCAACATTTATGTGGCATTATGGACATAACATTTGGTATCTGTCATGTGTTTATGGTAATGTTTGGTATTAATGTATAGTAATGTGTCAGGAAAGCTATGGAAAGTTCAACCCTGGGCCATTTGCCATACCCCACACCAGAAAGGTGTCCCTATAAAGAATAATATGGCCTCTCTCAAGTATTAATCTTGATACAGGACTTTGGTTCCCTGTACTTTCTGTTCCTGGGCTGAACCTTTCCCAATATCCAATTGGAGAGAAAGGAACTGAATCAATAGCGAAGCGTAAAGTTGCTGAATGGAGTAATAGCTTTATACACTTGTGAAGACTAAAAAGTGAATTGAAGAAAAAGGCAGCAAATAAACAGTAATACACGAATAAGGCAAATTGTTTTAAAAATCACATTGGACTTTAAAATCTTTGTTTTCTAAAAATGTTGCCACAAATAAATGAGTGTGGGCATTTTTAATTTATGCTGCAGTGAAAATAAGAAAGATTTATTCAGGAGTCAATTGTATTCCTGCAGGCATTTAAATAAAGGGTTAAACCTTTTTCCTTTGCGTTAGAGAAGGAATGACACTCAAATGGCAATAATCTTTTTCTAATAGAGAAATCTATGGAGTGATATCAGTTATGCAATCTTGCACCTCTGGCTAGGTCCAGCCAATGATAGAACCTGCTTCCTGCAGAGCATTCATTGTCACTGGTTTGCTTGACTGGCAATTAAAGAGACAGCACCTTGACTGGACCGTAGCAGGAGATTGTTAAGCTGATTTCTCCCTACAGATTATTTATTCTGTTAAAAAACCACAAAGCTTCCTGGGTAAAACACAAAAGAGAAAAGCTTGCTTTATCTTTTGGTTCTCTATTAATTTCCTAGTTTCCAGTATTATTTCTCCAAGGTTTCCAAAAAGAAAATAAAGGCATTTTGTGCCTTCAATTGTTCAACAACTGAGTTCTATAAAATATTCATTTTAGTTAAACACGGTACTACTGCTTTTACTTTCAGCTGGTTTGCACAAGATTTTGTAACAATAAAATTCTCTTATATATCCTGCCAGAAGCATAAGGTAATATTAAATTACTGTTACATTTCACTCATTTAATACTCTTAAATGCTCATGTTTGTAACTAGTCTAGCAAAACATGGTGATCATGGTGACATTAAACTATAGATACCATAAAAATAGCTGGAGAGCAAAACAACAAGAAATTCCCTACTGCATAGTCTTCATAAAATGCAAAACATCTGTGTTACATTTACCCTCTGCAGTCCTGAGAAGCAGAAATTCTAGGTCATTCATTAACCTACCAATCCCCTAAGGTACTGCTCTTGGGGCAGGCAAATACATTATTTTATATCCCAAATTCAGCAAGTGTATGTAAGTGTAGGCAATAAATTGACTAACAGACTTGAGCTGTCAATGCTAGAATGCAGTGGGAAGTATACAAATGTGATATTAATGCACAAAATCTGCACAATATTCAATAATATAATGCCTGGGAAAAAGAAAAACAATCTCCAGAGAGAAGGGGGAATTAAAGCCCATTTTAAAAAGGATTTTTTGTGTATTGGGTCACAATTAGTGTCCTTGCTAATTATATTTCAATGTTGATGATCAGGTGGACCATAGATACTTGTAGGGAAATTTCTTCCCCTTGCTTGCATTAATACTAAGCAAGTCCTGGAGTTTGGACCCAAGCCTGGTTCCATGGTCTAAATTTTGTCGTAAGAAGAACTACCGCCATTTAATCTTCAAAGCCAATTTATGACATCCAAATTTCATTGTTTTAAATGCAAAATTTAAGTTTGGACTGTTACCGCAATGAAACCCAGAATTGTTCCTCCGTTGCAATGCCCTGCAGCTTTGTGCGTCCTTAGTTAATGCATTAAATATTTGTGTGTTTATCATCTGATGTTTTAGATTAGTTTTGGAAACATTTTGCACATTTTTACACCCTGCCAAGTACCCAGGCCTTAAGGCTCGTACACACACACAATGTGCGTCCCGACTCGCGACCCCCGGCGCTGACGGCTACACACGATGAACGGCCGTTTCAGCAGAGAATCATATGTGTGTATGCGTTTGGTCGGGGGTCGTTTGTTGATCCACCCGGCAGATCAACGAATGACCCCTAACCAAACGCATACACATGGACAATACTCGGCCCAAACGTGTGTGGCTGACGGAGTCAGGGGTCGTGGGTAGGGACCATATTGAGCATGTGTATGAACCTTTAGGCTGTGTATACAAGAAAAGATATTTCAGACCACAGACAATATTTCAGAATATCAGTCAGCCCAGAAATATTGGTGGTAATAAGTTTTGAAAATTTCTTTTAATGTCCCTTCATCAATAAATTGTGAAACACACGTTGCGTGAAAAAGACCCACAATCATCAATTCAATTATCTGTCGTATTTTTAACAATATTTTTGCAAAAAGTTAACAAATCCATTTCAAGCTAGATCCCTCTTAATATTTATAAGCAAAGACAAAAGCTATGGTTTATGTTTGAATAGTTCAGAAGAACATTTAAATAGCTGTATGAAAAACCAGATGGTTTATTGGTGAAGTGAAGATCATAGCGCTTTCGGGTGAAAGAACGATTATTAGAAGGTTAAAGGTAATGTATGTTTTATTTTTCAAACACACACAAAAAAAAGTGATAGGAATTCCCTACTACAAAAATACAAGTTTTGCTATAGTCCTTTTCATACTGTTGGTCAGATTGTTTTATTAAAATAATTGTTTATAAAGTATTGACATTTTTACATAGTGTTTAATATAATTTGGTGAAAAAAAAAAACAATTCACCAAAGTGAAATAGACATTAAAAATATATAGATTGACCTGCTTATAATGCATTGGGTAGGAAACAAAAGAAATAAAAGTATATTTGTATATTTGGTTCAGTGCAGATAAAAAACAAACAGATGTGCAGATAAAAAACAAACAGAAAACAACTTATTAGCATTAGATTCTCTGAACAGATGACTGTTTAAAGTTTCAAATGTGTGTCACCTTTTTTGAAGAAATGGATCGCATTTAATACTTTGTTAGTTTATTCAAAAACTTCTATTGGGGGGCAATATTCCCCACTATTGTTAAAATTAGTGTAAAACCCACACTACCTGGTGTGATATCAGGCTACCATTACAGGGTTACAGGTAGAGATGGCCTAACTCAATGAAATCTGTTCCACTTGCAGATTTGCAGATTTAAAAAAAAACTAAGTCAATGGGAGTTAAAAAATCCGAACGTTTCGACTAAAATTAAGGTATAAACAGCAATGTTAACTTACTGTAAATGGCTCAGGGATCTGGGAAATGGTCTGAGGAACACATCAATGCCTAAAATCTTTTTAAAAAGCACCCTCTAGTACTGGAAAATTCACATGATTCTTGTTTTGGCATTCCACGTAGTATTTTTGAAATGTTTAGAAATTTCAAATTTACAAAATCGAAAATTTAAAAAATATCAAATATTATACTGTACTATACTATACTATACTATACTATACTATATTATACTATACTATACTATACTGTACTATACTATACTATACTATACTATACTATACTATACTATACTATACTATATTATACTATACTATACTATACTATATTATACTATACTATACTATACTATATTATACTGTACTATACTATACTATATTATACTATACTATACTATACTATATTATACTGTACTATACTATACTATACTATACTATACTATATCATACTATACTATACTATACTAAATTATACTGTACTATACTATACTATACTGTACTATACTATACTATACTATACTATACTATACTAGGAGACATCTTTTAAAGACACCTTTTTGCAAGGAAGTAGAGGGGACGGTCTGTTTCCCAAGCTTTCAGTTTTAGTCACTATATATGGACGATGTAGTCACTCTTTTTAACATTTGATAAAGGGCGCTGGTCACTCTAAACATGTTGTGTGTGCATCTGTTTAAATAAACACTATTTTCATAGCGTAGCCTGTGCTCGATTTGGTTTCCCCACATCTACCATTTAGATCTAATATTGAGAGGGTCTGTGGGAGGGGAGAGAGACTCGTGCTGCCCCCACAATCTATTGTAAATAGTTTGTTAAAAACTAAAATGTTGCTTTACTCTTTATATATAATGGGTATAAAGACATTTTAAGAATGAATTATAATGTAGGTTTGTTGGCTACACATCCATCTATGGTGTTATTTTACCAATAACTAATTCAACTTTTCACCCAGGGTCATCATTACGTAGACTGTGGCACATTTACAATATTAAGGAAATAGACAGGATCACTCCACATAAAGTGCAATGAAGTTTTTCTTAAAGGAAAGGAGAAATGGCTGAATTAGGTGAAAGTTACATTTTTGTGCAATGTTATGGAGATTCGGAAAGCTGTTCCATTGCTCATTTGCTGTAGTAACACTGCAAAATATCTGGTCTGGTATCCTTATTATTGCTATATTGTTCCCACAATGCCCTGCGATGGGCTGTAGGTCCATAAATTACTTAATGCAATCATCCTTTGCAATGCATCACTCTTTCCTCTTTCAGTTCTATGTGCTGTGTGTAAAGAATATGGCCTTGACGCCGAGGTACTCCCAAGTACGCTTTCAGGAGGAGGCTGATAGTCCGGAAAATGCAGGACACAGAGGCTGCTGGGAACAGTAGGCTGGATTCTGGAACAAGGTGCTGCTGGGAACTGTAGGCTGGATTCTGGAAACCAAGATGCTGGAGTAGTAGTACTGGAACAAGCAGGGTAAGTAGGCACAGGAACAGGCTAGGTAAGTGGTCACAGGAACGGGCAAGGTAGGTATTGACTCAGTAACTGGCAAGGTAAATAAGGACTCTGGAATAGGCAAGGTAGGTAGTCTCTGGAACGGGAAAGGTAATTAGCAGGATACGTACAGGAGCCAGGGGTAGCAGAGAGTTCACGCCGGGAGATGCATCGGCGTCGTGATGTCATCACGCTGGCGGTGCTGCCTACCCGGAAGCGCCCGGCTGTGACCAGAGCGGCGCTGGATCGGAGCAGCAGATAAGTTGGTGACAGATTAATGCGTTCAGTAGCCCCATTGGACTGTGGGTGATAAGCAGAAGTAAATTGTAATTTGATTCTCATGGATTTACACAATGCCCTCCAAAATTTAGAAACAAATTTAGTTCCTCTGTCAGAAACTATTTCAGACGGAAGTCCATGGAGGAGAAAAAAGTGTGAAATGTGTAAATAATTGAGCCAATTCCACAGAGGATGGTAATTTAGGAAGAGGGACAATATGAGTCATTTTACTGAAGCGGTCTATAGTTACCCAAATGACAGTATTCCGTTTGGAAGGAGGAAGCTCATCAATGAAATCCATAGACATTGATGGATTCTAGGAGATTTTGACTGGGTACAGCGAGAACAGTCCTTAATATCCCTTCTCATGGTTGGCCACCAGAGAGAGCGTGCTAGAAGTTCAAAAGTTTTGTTCATACCAGGATGTCTGGCCTGTCTAGAGCAATGAGTCTGCCGAAAGATGGTGTTCCGAAGAAAAACAGGTACAAAGATTCTGCCTGTCGGGGTGTCGGGAGGAGCAGACTCCTGAGCTGCTTGAATCTGGGAACAGAGTTGTGGAGTAAGGGAGGCCAGAATCTTGATTGCAGTGACTACAGGACCCTTATCCTGGTCAGAAGAATCAGAAGAAATGAAGGACCTGGAGAGGGCTTTTGTGTTTAGAGAGGACTTTAGTGTTTTTGGAACCTGGTTGGTAGGGGATGATTAGAGATGGCTGGTTCGTGGACCCGAACTCGGATCCGCCGCGGATTTCTCCCGTCCGCGAACGGCGGATTATTCCGGACTTTCCGGACTTCCAAACTGCGGATTTTTTTTTTTTTACGAAAATTTTCGAAAACACGAGTATCTCCGTAATTACGAGGATCTACGATACTTGCGGGATACGGAAAACCCGAAGATCCTCGTAATTACGCGGATTCGCGTAATTACGAGGATTCACGTAATTAAGAGCATTCGTGTAAATTTTCAAGACGGAGCAAGCCACATGATCCAAATTAGCCAATGGCAGCTATCATAGTTACAGAAAGCCTCGTTTCTTTACGGAAATCTTCGTTTTTACGGGAATCCTCGTATTTTCGAAAAATACAGTTTTTTTAAAGTCACGCTAGTGGACTGTACTTTTTAGGTATTGTTGGCATTTATACGTGCTTCTAAGGCCATTACCCAGGTCTCTGAGTGGTTAAGTGTACGTTACCAAGGCTATTTAGACCACTTTTAATGCGGATTTTGCAGAACTTTCATTTTAATACGTTTTAACGGGTCCGCTCGCGGATTTTCGAATTTTCGGATTTTTTCGAAAATCCGCGGATTTTTCCAAGTTTGGACATCTCTAGTGATGATAAAATTGAATCGGGAAAAGAACAAGGACATGCTTGGCGAGGATTTAACCTTTTAAGGTTTTGGATGTATTCAAGGTTTTAATGGTTGGTAAAGATGGTAATGGGCAAAGAAGTGCCTTCTAGCAAATTGTGCTATTCCTCGAAAGCCAACTTGATGGCCAGTAGTTCACGGTTTCCAATATCATCTACATCAATATAGAAAGGGTGGTTGGGATAATATTGGCAGAAGCAAAGGCTTCCTTTAGCTGGCTAAAATGCTTGGATGGCAGCCAGAGACCAGGAGTTGGGTCTACCACCCTTTCTAATGAGGGCCAAAATAGGAGAAATGATGGATGAGAATCCTTTAATAAACTGTCTATAATAGTTTGCAAAGCCGATAAACCTTTGAATGGCATTGGTACCAGTAGGAAGAGGCCAGTCTTGGATGGCAGAAACTTTGACAGGATCCATCAAAAAACCTTGAGCGGATACAATGTAAGCAAGAAAAGATACTTGAGGAAGTTCAAAGAGACAAGTTTGGCATATAAGTTATTTTTCCTTAAACGTGCTAAGACCTGCTGTACATGGAGACGATGTGTAGGTAGATCTTGAGAATAGATTAAATGTCGTCGAGATATACGACCACTGAGTTACCTATAAGATCTAGAAAGATGTCGTTAACAAACTCTTGGAAAACCGCTGGGGCGTTACAAAGGCCAAAGGGCATCACAAGATATTCGTAATGGCAATCACGAGTATTAAAGGTGGTTTTCCACTCGTCCCCTTTGCGAATGCGGATTAGATTATATGCTCCTCGAAGGTCGAGTTTAGTGAATATTTAAGCTCCTTTGATCTGGTCAAATAATTCAGAGATGAGTGGAAGAGGGTAACGGTTCTTTATAGTGATTTTATTTAAACCCCTATAATCAATACAGGGACGTAAACCTCCGTCTTTTTTTTCCACAAAAAAGAAACCGGCCCCGGCTGGAGAGCTGGAAGGTCTAATGAATCCCAGAGCCAAATGTTCCTTAATATAGTCTTTCATGGCTTTGGTCTCAGAGGGGGATAAAGGATATGTGCGTCCCAGAGGAGGCATGGTACCCAGAAGAAGATCAATGGGGCAATCATAGGGGAGGACATTTTTCAGCCTGTTTCTTACCAAAGACATCGATAAATTCATGGTAACATTCAGGAAGAGTTTCCATAGGTTTAATATCACAATTAATGGAAGAACAAAGAATAGGAGAAGAGAGACATTTGGAAAAACAAGAAGAACTCCAAGATACTAACACGGAGCCATGGAAGTCCTAGGATCAGAGGAGCAGAAGGACTGTGGATCACCAAATAGTATAAACGTTTATGATGGAGTATGCCGATATGCAAATAAATTTCGTATGTGGATTTGCAGATGAATTCAAAAGAAAAGGGGTTATTATCAATAGCCAGAACCTGAAGGGGTTGCTGCAGGTGAAGAAGAGGAAGCCCCAATTGTGCTGCGAAGGTAGAGTCAATGAAGTTTCCGGCAGCACCAGAATCGACAAAGTGCTGGGTGGAAAAAGTTTTAGCATTAAAGGAGATAGTCGCAGAGACTTGAAATTACCTAGAATGAGCTCCTCCTTAACTTCTAGGTCATGGAGTTTCCTGACTTCAGGGGACAGTTCCTTGCAAAGTTCACTTGTCTGGCACAATACAGACAAAGTACATTAGTATGTCGACGTGACTTTTCTTCAGGGAACAGATGAGTGCCACCAATTTGCATAAGTTCTTCAACCAAAGATACAGATTGGGGAGAGGTCTGAGCAGGCCAAGGAAAGGTCTTAGAGAAATTGGAATGAGCTGCAGACTTTTCTGCCTGCCGTTCACGATAGCGGGTATCAATTTGGATGCAGAGAGTAATAAAATCTTCCAACGGGACAGGTAATTCTCTAGACACTAATTCATCCTTAAGGCGGTTAGAGATTCCCTGCCAAAAGGCTGCAGTAAGTGCCTCATTATTCCAGGAAGTCTCCGCGGCAAGGGTACGAAATTCAATAGCATATTGTCCTACTGAACAAGACCCTTGGCGAAGCTGCATCAATCGGGACGAGGCAGCCGAGGTTCTTCCTGGTGCATCGAAGACCTTGCAAAACATACCCAGGAAACTGGTAACATTATTGAATAGAGGATCATCTTTCTCCCATAAGGGGAGAAGCCCAGGCCAGAGTGTTGCCCTCAAGCAAGACGATGATGTAACCAACCTTTGCTCGATCAGATGCAAAATGAGATGGTTGAAGTTCAAATTGGATTTGGCACTGACTAATGAAACCACGGCAAGCCTGAGCATTACCATCAAACCGGGAAGGCGGAGGTATGCGGGGTTCTCTACAAAGAGAGGGGTCGCTAGATGCGGACGGTGAAGGAGGCTGTGTAGAACCAGGAGCAGAGGCTGAAGCCGGGGGGAAGTCGGACAGCGAGGGTGTCCATGTATTGGGCCAACTGTCCCTGATGGTGTTTAAAAATGTCCATGCGTTTAGACAAAGTTTGGAGTGTTTTACTCAACTCCACCATAGCCCCCTCAGTCGTTTCCATGGCCTGATTGTACTGTAAAGAATATGGCCCTGAAGGCCGAGGTACTTACGAGTATGCTTTCAGGAGGAGGCTGATAGTCCGGAAAATGCAGGACACAGAGGCTGCTGGGAACAGTAGGCTGGATTCTGGAACAAAGTGCTGCTGGGAACTGTAGGCTGGATTTAGGAACAAGGTGCTGCATGGAACTGTAGGCTGGATTCTGGAACAAGGTGCTGCTGGGAACTGTAGACTGGATTCTGGAAACCAAGGTGATGGAGTAGTAGCACAGAAACAGGCAAGGTAGGTATTGACTCAGGAACTGGCAAGGTAAGGACTCTGGAACAGGCAAGGTAGGTATTGTCTCTGGGACGGGAAAGGTAAGTAGCAGGATACGTACAGGAGCCAGGGGTAGTGGAGCTACAATCAGGCACCGAGAGGAGGACTCCGCCGGCTTTTCAAAGTTCATGTCGGGAGATGCATCGTGACATCATCATGCCAGCGGCGCTGCCTACCCTGAAGCGCCCTGCTGTGACTATTCTTTACTAATAATAATCATCTATTTTTATAGCATGTGATTATAACTTTACTACTAGGGTGAGTAACACTGCAGTCCAGGGTTCCTGTCTTCCATCTCCTGGAAGTGAGATTTTAAACTTGTGGTTTGTAATGTTTATGGAACAATAACAGATTTCTAATCTGATCTCTCTTTATCCCCCATATTGCAAAGCGCTTTTATAAGAAATATTTATTCAAAGATGATTTTGATAACATCTACATAACAAGGAACTTTGAGCAGTTGGGTGTAATGTGTTTGTGGAGAGGAGATTGAACTCTGCTACCTCTTGATTTAAAAGAAACTGAAAGATACATCCGACCGAGTAAGTTCCAATACATTTCCAGAATGTCACTTCTATACGTGAATATCTGCCATTAAGTCAGTATGTTACCTATAATTCACCTGCCAAAGTACCTCCCGCTAACCAACCATCTAGGTATCACAGACATCCTAGTTTTGAAGGGCTTGTGAATTTTTTCACTGACATTATGGGCAAAATGTGACCACAAACTATGATCCAGCTGGTAAAACCGCTACTGGTCCATGGAACCAATGCAATGCTGGGTCAATGTATGGCCACTTTTAGTCAGCCATCCACATAAACTCTCTTTTACTGCCATAGACATCTTTTATTAAATATCATGTTACTTTACAGCTCTCTACTGTGGTGACTGCTTTGACATCTTGGACAATGCCTGCACGATCTGTATGATGCCTATCGCCTTTGATAAAACTGTACAGGAAGAGATGTAAGTCATTCATTTTATACCAAAATGCCAACATATCTGAGTAGACATCCACAGACACTTGAGATATTTTTTTGGAAATATCATATTAACTGTAGTATGCAGTATTCTCTTGGCCAATAATAAACCATTAGTCTGATTCATTTATTTTAATCCTTTTTGTCTCTTTATGTTGTTCATTTGTTACCTAAAAACTTGGGTGCCCAATAAGTGAAAAGGTTTGACTTGATGGACGTATTTATTCAACCTCAATTACTATGTTACTAAGTGACCAGTAAGCAGTAACATGAGTGGAAGCTTTTAGGTGGGTAGATCTTTGCAAATAAAAATAACTTTATAGCAGTTAAAATTAATGTGGCAAGGGTAAAGGAAGATTTGGAATATTAACCTGCCATATTATACATAAATTTTTGTGACCACATACTGTAGAGGACCTTTATAATGCCATATGATGTAATATCTTTATAAAATGTACTGCCATCCTTATTCCTACATTCCTGATTGATTGACATTATGTTCTCTGTTCTAATGTCACATTTTTATTAAATTGCAGGGATAGATTTTTGAATACCAAGGCAGATCTGAAACAAGTGACCCTGAAGAAGATTACTGAACACTAACATAAGGGTTATGTAATGTCACTCTGTCAGAAGATGGTGCAATTTAAAGGGGAACTAAAAGGATAAACAATACTTCTATTTTTACCAGACAGGCGACCTAAATCACAAATACACATCCTACACAGAGATATCAGCTGTACAATCTTACCCTTAGTTCTAGGGTGATGCCCCCCTCACTAGGTCAGCAGTTCTCATTAGCTAAGTAAACGGAGAGGTGAAGAGGAAGATTGTATAGCCAATACCCCCATCTAGGATGTGCATCTAGGAGAATATTAATGAGACTTACATTGTCTGCATACATATGGGTGGGGGTTCTTAAAGGAATAGTTTACTACAAAAGTGAACTATTCTTTAATGCATTAATTGAAGACCGAGAGGCTAAAGAGCCTTACCTCCCATTCTTCAATCAATGCCTGTGGAGCCAGGAACGAAGATAGAAGAAAGATACCTTTGCATGATCCTCCGCTGTCACACTGACAAGTCCCACCCACTTCCTAGTTCTGATTAACTATAGCACACATGTATTGATAATTCACGCTATAGCTAATCAGAACCAGGGAGTGGTCAGGAATTTCAATCAATGCATTAAAGGAATAATTCACTTTTGCTGTGAACTATTCCTTTAACTGAATTAAAGTAACAAGAGGTCTAATTAATAGATTAACATGTAACTATATCAGTTCTGCTGATTTTATATCTATGTATATTTGTACAGTTTGTATGAAAATCTAAATAAACTATTGAAATACTATTGAATTGTGTTCATTTTGATAAGCTAATAATGCTATTTCCATATTTAATAACATGATTTTATTTATTTCTGTAGAATTTCTTCTAGTTTTCTGCTAATATCCCAGGGCATGTTTACTAAATCATGGTATCATGTATAAAAATAGAATTAGCAGGGCTGACCTGATTGTAAATTGACTGTCTACAGACCCACTGCATGTGTTTTTAATATGGGTTCCATAATTCCCAACGTTCCCAATTAAGTAGGGCTTATGGAAAATAGGAGAAAGGTAATATATGGTGTAACCACATAAAAATGGGGCAAAGTGCAATTGAATGAAACAAAACATGTGTGAGTTTCTTTTCTCATGATGGTTTATTTTATATTTGCCATTACATTTAGTAGAAAGTCTCCCAGCATGTAAACATCCCTTTAACCCAGGCACCATTTTGTTTGTTCATCGGAGTGTGTAGTAGCAGAAATTCCACCTCCCCCTGAAGTTCAGGGAGTCTCCCTGATATTAATAGCTGACGCTGACTTCCTTTAATTATATAAAATCTAACAGAAAATTTCTAATTTAAGTACAGAGAGTGCAACAATTCCAGATCTTATTGGAGGAAAGCAAGTGACAGAAACGTAATGGTTATGGGAGTCTGTCACTCTCCCTCTTGCTGTGAACAATACAGTAATGAGAGAGTACAATACAGAGTACTAGAGAGAGTACAAGACAGTGTACTAGAGAAAGTAGTAAAGAGAGAACTAGAGAGTCTGGAACATAGAGCATGCATTTTGATTTATATTTCTAATTGATGTATAAGTAGATGTATAAGAAACTTTGTCCTGATATAGCTGGATTTTTTAGGTTGGGCAGTGACGTTACCTCCCTGAGTTTTTACAGGGCAGGATATTTGTAGTAGGGCAACCTTACAGATTGAGTAAGAAAGAGGTTTGTGTTAATTTGGTGTGAATTTTATTGTATTGGGCTAACCGCACTGAACCATTAACAATGCTCACACATACAGTAAAAAGTATTTTCAGGACTACTTACTGTGAGACCCAAAAGGTTACTATTATAATACACAAAATGATTTTTGGGGACTAACTAGGTTATTATTTTATATAATAATGTCTTTTTAGGACAATTTAAGTCCTTTATGGAGAGAATTGTGAGTCAGCAAGGGATATCATTCAGCTCCAGTAACCACACTTCATAGCTACTGTACGTAAATAATAATAATAATAATGGATTAAAAATCCAATATTTAATAGTAATTATCTGCAAGTTTACTAGGTGTGTTCCTTATGTCTTGCAGAGAAATATAATTTCTTTTACACCCTTAAGTATGTTTCTGATTCATGGACACAAAAGTGTTTGTGGTGCAATACTTTTTGTGGTGCAATTGGTGCAATTGGTGCAATACAGCTGCCTTGCCCTCCGTGTACAATGTTCCCTAAGACAATTCCTAGGTCCCTGTGTAATTTGTACAAACCTAATATTGATATTAGACTATAAAGTAAACTATGTTTATTCTGACATGTCAAAACAAAATTTCCATTTTCTGAAATTTCTAAACATTACATGGAACGAAACTCTCTAGTATCTCTAGTTATATATTATAAATATTTATTTTTTAGGGCGCCCTTACTGTTTGATAAACCTACTTATTTTCCCTACCCAATTCCCTGGCCTCAACCAGCTGTTTGTATGTCTTCCAGTTGTGTATCGAGTCGGACCCACGATTGCACATCTGTATGAAGCTTAAGATGAGTTCAGTTATATTTAGACCATTGTTCATTATCTTCTCAGATTCACTTTTGTCTGGTGATCTGCCTCTGGATTGGAAAAAAAGCTGACATAATACCAATATTCAAAAAGAGTAGTTGCTCCCAGCAGTGTAAATATAGACCTGAAAGTTTATTATAGTCTATATAGGGATCATATTCTGGGCTTTGTCTCCAGAAATGATCTTATAAGTAGTAGTCAGCATGGATTTATGAGCAATAGATCTTGTAAAACTTGCTGTATTTTATATAGATACAGAGCTTTGGTAACTTTAAATGATGTGCAATTGCTGCAAGCAGACCTAGATAGATTATCAAATGAGCAGTAGAGTGGCAGATGAGATTCAATGCTGATAAATGTTTAAGGTTTAACAATCCTTGCACTACCTACACCATTAATGACTCTTTGTTAAGTGAGTCTCTGCTGGAAAAAGATTTGAAGATTCTAGAAATTAACAAACTGAAGTTGGCCCTACACACAATGATCACAGTTGTGCCATCATATTGGCCAACTAAAACATTTTTCAATCTGCCCAATTTGAAAAAAATCTTGAGATCATTCACACATGGGCCAACATTTGTACTATACCCGGTCGTTGTGCTTATAGCCACCATTAGCTGTAGCAAACAGCTAAACTAAAAAAGGTTAGACAAGACAGACGTGTGTTTAGTCAAACTCCAATACTATGTAATTAGGATTGTCAATGGCTCTTAGTATTATTTATTGGGAGCCAGACAACAGTTGGTTGTAGCTTTGTCAGAAATGCAGATTGAATGACCCCCGACAGAACACATACACACGTTATTGACCAATACGGCCGTTCAGCGAGTGTGCATCATGGTTAGGGATCAGTGCCATGATCATACATGTATCCAAGGCTTAAGCCTGGGATCCTGCTTAAGGAAATAGGTATTGCTGGCTGCATGTGCCGATTGTGAGTTCAATTACATGATTGTGAGTTCAATTACAAGATTGTGAGTTCAATTACAAGATTGCGAGTTCAATTATACGACTGCAAGTTCAATTATATGACTGCGAGTTCAATTACACGACTGCGAGTTCAATTACACGACTGCAAGTTCAATTACACGACTGCGAGTCCAATTACACGATTGAGTCCAATTAGACGATTGAGTCCAATTACACGATTGAGTTTAATTACACGATTGTGAATTCAATTACACGATTGTGAGTTCAATTACACAACTGAGTTCAATTACACGATTTTGAGTTCAATTACACGATTGTGAGTTCAATTACATGATTGTGAGTTCAATTACACGACTGAGTTCAATTGCACGATTGTGAGTCCAATTACACAACTGAGTTCAATTACACGATTATGAGTTCAATTACACAACTGAGTTCAATTACACGATTGTGAGTTCAATTACACGACTGAGTTCACACGACTGAGTTCAATTACATGATTGTGAGTTCAATTATGATTGTGAGTTCAATTACACAACTGAGTTCAATTACACGATTGTGAGTTCAGTTACACAACTGAGTTCAATTACACGATTGTGAGTTCAGTTACACAACTGAGTTCAATGACATGATTGTGAGTTCAATTACATGACTGAGTTCAATTACACGAGTGAGTTCAGTTACACGATTGTGAGTTCAAATACACGGCAGATGTTTGTCTGTACTTTGCTTTCTGGCCCATTCAGTTCCCATACATTATCATGATCACTATCACCCCAACCTTTATTTATGTGGGAAGCCACATAGAGCTACTGACAGGAATCACCAGTTGGATAGTTATTTAGGTGCCATACATGGATCAATCCCATTGGGACCTGCCAGGTTTTCTTCGTATGACAAGCTTTATAACACAGATGGCCTAGTGGATTTAACCGTATCAATTGCCATTACTAGTACCAGACACCTCAGACACGACAGTTTATCCCTCCCCTCACAATCCCAGAATGAGCGCGCTAACTACAAAACGCACCGCCCATTCCCCTTAGCCATGACGTAATGACGTACAAGCGTGCAGGATTAATGAAGAGAGCTCGCGGAGCGGTCTAAGAACATAAGGGAGAGGGAGTTGCTCCTTATTACCGCTAGTGGCGCTGTTCGCACTCTTACAGGAATTTATGTGTCTCCTGGCATTTATTGGCTCCTGTTGTAGCGGAATATAACTATTCCTTTGTATATAGTTCTTTCCATTACTTTACATATCTACTGTACTCACCATTGTTTCACACATGGTCCATTATATCCCACTGCTTATATCACCCTTCCTTTTCTCATTGATGTAGCAAATTGTATTGTTACTATTTAGACAACTAGGGCAGGGCCTATCGGAAAGAATGGGGCTTATTCACTAATAGTGCATACACACGTACAATCCTACATCCAATGAACGACCCCCGAGCGTGTTGAGTCAGGCGTCATTCGGCCATGGCAAATAAAAGAACGACGCCGAACGCATACACACGTGTAATTATTGTCCAAAGCGTCCGTTTGTCTCGCGTGTGTGTGCGCTTGGGGGTCGTTCGTCAGCCGAAGAATCTTAGGTGTGTACGAGGCTTAAGAGTCATAATTGCGATAAAGTCCCGCATGGCGATGTTAGTGAACTCCCAGTGAATGACCCCCCTATATTCTACTGCAGACTTTTCTCTCGATTAAATGAAAATCTTTAAATGAATTTTTTCTTTCAACAAATGTTAAATGGCTCTTCTCTGTAGTTTGAAAAAAATCTGGTACAATTAGGATTAATGAGCAGGACGGCGGGGGCCTGGGAAAAAGCTTTCATGTTTATTGGAACCAGCCCCTGAACATGGTTCTATAAGGAGTTACAGGGGGTGCCTGCTATGCAAAAATCCCACAAGTTAAATTACCTAGAAACTTCTAAGTCCTTCCATCTTTTTACAGAAAACCCCCAAATTTAACTATTAACCCTATGGACTGACTTTGTAATAACTACAGCAAAGTTCACATCTCCTGAATTAGGGGTCAGTCTACTGTAAAAACTGGAATTAGGGCCTCTCATTCTGGGATTTAGCAAGTTTCCCTGTTTAGTTATTGTATGTATATGTAATGTATATATAATATATGTATATGTAATATATGTATATGTAATGTATATATAATATATGTATATGTAATATATTTATATATAATATATGTATATGTAATGTATATATAATATATGTATATGTAATATATTTATATGTAATATATGTATATGTAATGTATATATAATATATGTATATGTAATGTATGTATATGTAATACATGTGAATGTAATGTATGTACATGTAATACATGTGAATTACGGAAATCTTCGTTTTTACGGGAATCCTCGTATTTTCGAAAAATACCGTTTTTTTAAAGTCACGCTAGCGGACTGTACTTTTTAGGTATTGTTGGCATTTATACGTGCTTCTAAGGCCATTACCCAGGTCCCTAAGTGTACGTTACCAAGGCTATTTAGACCACTTTTAATGCGGATTTTGCCGAACTTTCATTTTAATACGTTTTAACGGGTCCGCTCGCGGATTTTCGAATTTTCGGATTTTTTCGAAAATCCGCGGATCCTCGCGCGGACCGGATTTTTCGAAGTTCGGACATCTCTAGTATTAATGCATATAGATCTGGTTGATCCAGGGATACTTTCCGATTGCCGTTTGGAGTCAGGAAGGAATTTTTTCCCCCCTTTTTAGCTGGGGTTTTTTGCCTTCCTCTGGATCAACTGTTAGGTAGGGTTAAAAAAAAAAAAAAAAAAAGGGAATAGGTTGGACTTGATGGACGAATGTCTTTATTCAACCTTAATTACTATGTATTACTATTTCTGTATACAATCTACTTGCTGACAAATATTTTTTTTATATGTAGCTTAATAAAAAAAAACTTAAATACAATCATTAAAAACGCAAATGCACACAAACACCCTTAGGTATATTTCTTAATTAATATCACATTTTCAGCATGTCAGCTAGTTGTTTGGAAATTTTCCTGGACCCTTTACCTATCAGGGATGCATTTTATAGCTAAGGCTCCTTTAACTTGAATTACAATAAATATCTTGTATTCTTTTGTTTATCAGAATAAAATAAAATAAAAATTTAAAGAAGGTGGGAAACTTTGATTGGTTCTTCCTATTCCTATTTCGGTTGACACTAACATTTTCTTAATACTGGCCACACACTTCAAAATTTACTGATTTACTGATATTTTTAGATATTAGATAGAGTCAACGATCAAACATTCAAATGTGAAATATGCCCAGCAGAACATCTCTTGATTTTGAATCCTATCTTAACTCTTTTTCTTCAATTTCATTATAATTACACACTCCTTGTATGAGATGATTTCAACAAGATTTCCTCTGTTGTTACCTATTCACTGCTTCCCCCTGCCTTAAACCATTCTTTCTTGCTGCTCCCTATCTTTGGAACCCTCTCTCACTTCGCCAGGTGACATCCTTTAGCTCCCTAAAATCAAAACTGTTATTCTACATTTCTGAAACCAGCACTATTAATGATTGTTCATTTATCTGTATAATTGCTTGCACTTATCCCTGTTTCTATACTCTGTATTTAATAATGTACAGCACTGCGTACCCAAGTGGCGCTATATAAATAAACTTATACATACATACATACATATCACACATTGTAGAGCAGTTTTTCTCAAACTATGTGCCAGTACAGTGAGAATATGAACACATTTGCTAAAGTGTATATACACTAATACACTAAAATGATTACATTAACAAGTTACAAAATATAAAGTAAAGGAAGGTCACCTTCCTGTGTGCTGTGGGTTGGAATAGAACACAGTTTCGAATCGAATCCGAGGGTTTCGAAGTCCCGACGAAACTTTCAGAACTCCCGGAGTTTACAAAACCCAAATTTTCTGAATTTTTGATTTTTATTGAAAATTCGATAATTATCGAAATCGTAAGTAGATGATTATCGAAATCGAAAGTAGATGATTATCGAAATCGAACGTACATGATTATCGAAAGTAGATGATTATCGAAAATGAAAATTAGTAGGAAAAGTTTGTAATATCGGCAACCCTTGAAAGTAGCGTTCCATTTCAGTGACCCTCGAATGTACAAGCCGATTTCTGTAACCCTCGAATTTGTAATATTGGTAACCCTCGAAAGTAGCGTTCGATTTCGGTAACCCTCAAAAATAGAATGCGGATGCTCGAAAACAGCCCGATCAAGAGGAAATGAGTTTTGGTTATATTTACGGGTTCCCCAGACCATTCCCCAGATCCCTGTGTTATTTACAGTAACCTACTATTAATATTTAATCCTTAAAATCGATAGAAACTTTCAAATTTTTTTCTCACATAGAGTTCTATGGGTCTGTTTTCGAATCTTTGAATTTTCGAAAATTCAAAAACGGGACGAAACTTATCAGTTTCGAACATCTCTAATCGAAAAATGGTGCTAATTTTGCCCCAACTAATCAGATCTTTATTAACATATGAAAGCTAACATCTAATTGAAATTCTTATCGTTAAAAATGGTGCTAATTTTGCCCCAACCAATCAGGTGTTGGCTTTCAAATGTCATATAATATCTTATTGGTTGGGGCAAAATTAGCACCATTTTTAACGATAAGAACTTTTATTGAATCTCCCTGAAGAACTTTTATTAAATCTCCCTGTATGTTTTCAATTTGCATTTTTTAGATTTAAATATTTTTTTTTTTTAACATTAACATTTTTTAAATTAACATTTTTTAAATTAAGTTTTTTTTTAACATTAACAGTATTTCAAAGGATATTTTGAAAATACCACTTGACTATTTTCCTTATCAGCTTGTCTTCATCTGTCACACCTTGCATTGCACTGCTTCTGCTGAGAACTGGATTCTCATTGCGATGATAGCTTTGATGTGTTACAATAATGACATGTCGGCTGCCTTGAATTATCAGTTACAACGCACTGAGAAAAACATAAGGATTTAAAAAACAAACCAAAAACAAATGCCGTAAATTTTGCTGACATTGCCGTTTTATATAAATGCAACACAATTGTCATAATTTGTATTTATAGCTCTACAATATAACTTATTTTTCAAACATATATATTAAAATGTAACTGCACGGCATATGCAAGAAAGAATTTCATTTTTAATTAAGAAACTTACATTTTAGTTTCTGTATTTGAGATAAATACATAATTTAAAGGGACAATTTCAGGTCAAAATGGAATTTTTTTTATTTCCACCTCCCTGGATAGTCATTTGCAGGAGTGGTGTGCTACCAGATTTCTGTTTGTATAGTAGTTGACAGCTCACTGCTAATGATGAACCTGAACCGAAGTTTGGGCCGAACTTTATGAGTTTGGATGAACTCGAACTATCTGAGCTTCAAACTAGTTCGGGTTTTCTGAACTCACAGACTTAATTTCGCTACTTATCGAATTCTCTAATCGGTAACCCTCAAATGTAACGCTCAAATTTCGAAACCCTCAAATATATCCTTCGATTTCGGTAAACCTTGAATGACGGCTTTGATTTCGGTATCCCTTGAATGTATTGTTTGATTTCGTTAACCCTCGAATGTATAGTTCGGTAACCCTCGAATGTAGTCTTCGATTTTGGTAACCCTTAAATGTATTGTTCTGTAACAATCGAATGTATTGTTTGGTAACCCTCAAATTGGCCATAACCCTCAAATGTAGCGTGTGGAACCCCGACAATTGCCTAATCATGGGAGAAAGGCTTGTTTATAATCATTTTGGTGACATGTACAGGAATCTCTACACACTGCTCACTTCGGTGTGCAAACTTCTTGTTCATAAAGAAAGAGAGAAAGATGTCCAGAAAAACTCTGCCCATGCTTGCCTTTATATAAAATTATAAAATTCCTTTATTTATATAAAGGGGAAAATATAGTATGATTGACAGTGAGTAAACTTAAAAACAATTAATCAGTCAATTTCATGAACAGGCAGGGTAACTTATATGTTAGGGCCTGATAAACATGGAGTAAACCAGCAAAGCTTCAACAGTTCCAATCAGTGCAAATGGAATATATATCTTCTATAGGAGTATAGACCATTTGGGGGGGGAAATAATAGAAATTTGAGGGAAAAGATTTTTGGTTTGAAATAAAAAGAATATGCCTGGGTACCCCAATCCTATAAGTAAGGATGACCTGGAGCCCATTAATGGTGAAACCAGCATTACAAAAACTATATTTAATTAGTAATAGACAACACAGCTCTCCACTCCTTTAGAACTTTCCTAGCAGGCAAAATAATAGCTCACCAACCCTACTCCTCATACATTGGCCAGATGGAAAGCTGCATTAACAGTTCTCCACTGACCAATCAACAAGAGTTTTTTTTAGGTTTGTTGTTTAATGGAGATTAAACCTCACAACACATTTAAATAAATGAAAAGAACTTGCAGCAAATCCCAGGCTGTTTTATTGAATATTATATTGGAATATTTACTGTATGAAAAAAATTAGGCTATAGGGGATACTGGAATGCTAAATAATTTATGTTTTGAGAAGTTCATGGCAAAAATACCTTGCTCTCCTTTAATATTTAAAGTAGCTTTTGCATGTATTAGGTTAAATTTTTGGCTGGTAAATTATTTAATAAAAAAATAAAACTAGAAGCTAGAAAGATGATTTTATGTCGAAAGCAAATTCTGTTTTTCTTATGTTTTTAAAGGACAACTCCACCCTCATAAGAACATCTTTTAGAAAGAATGGCCTCTTTAAAATATGTTGATATATCATACTTTGTCCTATGAATTCATTACTGTATGCCTGCTATGCTTCTGGATGCCTCATGGAAACTGAGCAATTTAGAAATCTGTACTGACCCTGTACTGAGCCTGGGCATGCTCAGAAGAGGCAGACAGGGGATTAACATTCAGTCATTGGCTGTGATGTCAACTGTCAAATCCATAACTGACAGTTGCTAACTAGAAGAACCAGGAAGCAGAAACAGGGGCACCAGGATATTGTGCAGGATTTCAGGTCAGACTTTTATATTTTAGATTTCAAACTATTACCGTTTAGGGTTTTGGGGGGTGATTTACCTGTATGTAAGTTTTCATTTTGGGGCTGGACTTGCCCTTTAAAGGAAAAGTGCAGTTTAAAATGCAATATCCAATTTTAGACATTTCAGATTATTTCAGGGAATCAAAAGTATTAAAATAAGCCCCCTCCTATATACTATACCCATGGTGAGGACCTAAAATGTTAGCCCAAAGTTTTACTAACATTTGCATGTAATTTCCGACCAGAAATAAACCTTCCAGTCCCTTCTAGCACCTCCTCCCCAAGCCATTGGCTTAGGCATGCTCAGGAGGTAACACAGGAACTCTCATATGATTTACTTTTTATCTCCCCCAGAGAAAGAGATTGGGTCATTTTTTTTCTTTAAAAAGCAGCTATAAGAGAGATTATTGTTTATGAAAAAGCTGTATTTTATAGAGCAATGGTGTAGAGTTGCAATGTAAAATGTAAGCATAATAGAACATTTTAGTACTGCATATTGCAGGTCATTACATAAAAAAGAAGCCTTATATGTTTAACTCTACAGTTGGCCATCATTTTTATTGCAACAAAGGTAATTATTGAAATACGCACACAAATATTGTCAGTGCATTTCCCCCCATATACCAAATGTAACCACTATTATCTTTCCAAATATCTGTGCACTAGTATACATATTAGGAACATTACACAACAGTGCACATAAACATGGAGTTATAAATGACAAAAATGGCACATGGAGAAGGACATTCTGGTATCTAATGACCTGCTAAAAGTGATGATGGCTTGGGGCAAAGCTAAAGGCCCTTGACTGTGGATGTCATTAGTGCACATAAAATTGCCATTTTTGATATCAGCATAAAAAATACCCCATTTTCTGTTTAACATATTCAGATTTTATTTTGGACTTGCATTTTAAGACAAATACTATTAATTTCTAAATCTCAATATGAATATTAAAATGTACAAATTCCTTGTGCTGCTTATACTATAAGTGACTCTGAGTTAAGTGAATCTTATAAGCGCTTGTGTGGGGATATGATTACTGTGTTTAAATACATTACTGAGCCATACTGTAAACTGGGGCATTGTTCGCCAATAGAACATGTCAGAAGACACGAGGACATCCCTTAAGACAGGAACAAAAGAGGTTAAGTCTTCAAGTTCAGAAAGGGTTTTTCACTGTGAGAACAGTAAAGCTATGGAACTGTCGTCCAGTGGATGTGGTGATGGCAGGTTCATTGGATGGATCAAAAAAAGCTGGATGAGTTTCTAAAACCTAAAAAATGTTGCAAGTTATGGTATTGATACATAAAGTTGAAGTTGATCAAGGGTTATTTCTAATTGCTAGTAAATAATTTCCCCCCTTCAAATGTGGGTATTGCTGCTGAGTAGGTTGGACTAGATGAATGTACGTCTTTTTCCAATACTTTTTAAATACTACACTAACCCATAAAATATTATAATTTCAAGCACATATTTTTTCAAAAATAAAAACAGAAATAAAAATAAAAATGTATTTTAGAAATCAAAGCATCAACATGCAATCAGGAAATTAATTTATGTCAACTGTTATATTTTCATCAACCTAGTTAGAGGTAGAGCTAGAGTAAAGAAGCCAATACATGCACCAATCTCATATGATTTCAGCATCATACAATCAGGATTGGTCCGACAAAAAAAATTCTGCTTGTCCAATTGGATTGGATGAAGGGGACATCGTTTTTTTCTTTACATAGTAATTGAGGTTTAATAAAGACATACACCCATCTAGTCCAACCTTTATACTCTTTAACCCTACGTAACATTGATCCAGAGGAACGGAAAAAACTGCTAAAAAGGTGAGGGGGGGAATCCTTCTTGACTCCAAATGGCAATCAGAAAGTATCCCAGGATCAACCAAAACTGCAGTATATGTATTAATACCAGTAATTCTGGATATTTTTTAGTTTTAGAAATGTATCTAGTCACTTTTAAAGCTATTCAATGATCTTGTCATTACCACATCTGCTGGAAGACAGATATCAGTATTTCCAGTGCAAACAGTAAATTATTCCAGTGATCTAACTGTTGGAAAGTGTTTTCCAACTGAGGGGAACAGGAATGGGTATTGACCATCTTTGCATTAATTTTTTTTTATCCAGATGGGTAGCTCAATATGTTTTTGTAATTGAGCCCAATGAGTGCTACTACAGTGATAGTATGCCAATTTTTGCATATTCCAAAAATCTTCACTACACGCAAACACCCAGAACGAGTGATTGCAGTATGACATTATTCCCTTAGGTTTTTTTTTTGCTTAACAAGATTTTTTCCATGATGCACAGTGATTAATGAGATTAATAATATTTTACAAATTAACTTGGGATTTCAATCTGGCTGTTTATATCCAATATATATTTACTATGAAGCTTAAAATAATATTGGCTCCAACTTTTTTAGTGCTTTGAAATGTCTCTGTCTCTATGCTTTAAAGTATTTGTTTAGATATCCTTTTCTTGACAGCTAGCCTTGTATCATTATAAGACATGGCCGAACTTCATATAGTTCGGGCCGTTTTGAACGCTTGAACTTCAGTAAAAGTTGAAAGTTCGTAAACGGACCCATTAAAGTCAATAGGGAGTGATAATTCGAAAAGTTTTGATGATTTACAGATAAAATAGCAATGGTAACTAACTGTAAATGGCTGTGGCACATAGGAATGGTCTGGGGAATATGTCACTATCACCAAAACCTGTTTAAACACTTCTTACTTTATGATTGGGCAATTGTCAGGTTTGCGCAAGCTACATTCGAGGGTTACGGCCAATTTGAGGATTACCAACTATGCTTTCAAGGTTACCGAAAACGTACAATACTTTCGAGGGTTACCAATTTTTTCGATAATTATTGAAAATACAGCCGCGAGTCCGAAAAAACAAACTAGTTTGAATAGTTTGAGTGCGTCCGATCTCATAAAGTTTGGTCCGAACTTGGTTTGAGTTCGGTTTTGTGTCCATCACTAATTATTATTAAATTAATCTCTTTGGACTGCAGTCCTAGTATTTCTCACAGTTGCCATTTCTAAAGAATCTTCTACAGGAAGGGGCATAGGGGAGATGTCCTATTTGATCCAAAAATGTCAGTTTTTATGAGTGATCAATAGCAAGGACCTCACCTTTTCTTTGGAGCAAAGACCCAGATTGGCAATAGGTATAAGCTTACCATAATAGCTGAATATACATTGCATATACTGTACAATGCATTTGGATTTTTACAGTACAGTTTGTCGCTTACATAAAGAATAAACCAAACTATGGTAAATATGTTTTGCCAAATTATATTTTTTGAAGGAACGGGCTAAAGAGAAAGTGACCGATAGGTCTTATTTATGTTGTGTCAAAATATTTAGCTGGATTTAGCTCAAGAATGATCTGTTTAATATGCTATTAATCGATATCAAACCAGCTGTGGCTTACCTACATCTTTATTAAATATATTAACAAACTAGAGATGGGCACAAATCTTAACCTGGTTACAAAGCAAATTTTCGATATTTCTCAAAATTTAAAAAGCAAAATTTTTTAAATTTCTAGAAATCTTGAAAATACTATGTGGAATAGCAAAACAGGAAACGAAAGAAGTTTCCAGTACTGGATGGTGGTTTATATTTAAAGATTTTGGGCATTTATACATGTTCCCCAGACCATTTCCCAGGTCCCTGAGACATTTACACTAAATTACCATTGAGACTTATACCTTAATTTTAGGAGGAAATTTTTAGATTTGTTTTAAATCCCTCTGGCTTCAATGGGTCAGCTTGCGGATGTTCGAATAATGGATTTTTTTGAAAATCCGTAAATCTGCAAGCGAAACGGATTTCAGTGAGTTTAGCAATCTTACGTATGTTTTATTTGCCTGTTGTATGGGTTTAACTTACTCTTTAGGGATTAGCTTTCTCTGAAATCCAATACATATGTTTTCCTATAATTCACGCTTTCATTTTATTTGTGATAAGATGAAATTAAAATGGTAATGATTTAGGTTTAGAAGATGTACATTTGACAAAAATGTAATAAATTGCTCACTTAAACTGAGTGACAGGGAAGACTCATCGCTGAGTAGAGATAGCTATTGATTTATCCACCTGTAATCTGTATATTGGAATTATAGGGTTTATAGGGACCTGTTTATATCATATCTAATTCTATTGTTTTTTTAATTGTCCAGAAATGTAATATACTAGTACTTGCCTAATTCTGTCAACTAGAATGTGTGCAGTGTTTAAAGCCTGTCTATTGTTTGTTATTCTCTTTCTTTCTGCGTGTCTGTTAATTGATTAATAAATTGCACTGTAATTAGATCCTGTGTGTGCTGATGCTTTGTACTGGAATATACTATACATATTAACATGTTATGTCATGTGTACCCACATCCAGGTAACCAGTGAGATGGGATCCGTATCCATCTCTGAGATTTTCCCGAGATCCGTAAATCTGAAAACGGAATGAAATTTGACAGTTTTGGCCATCTCTATTAACCAGAGACCCTTTAAAGTAATTTCTGTGCAGTAATCGGCTTAAAATATTGCTTAATTTATATTTTCCAGAAATATAAAACAATTTTTTTCACCTTATGTCTTCTTAGGTTTCCAGGTGATGTTAAACAATTTCTTGCTGTTTTCCCTTTTAAAATTCGAATTTGACATAACCGAGAACCAGTTGGAGCAGCTGACATCAGTGAACACTTTTAATGCTCATATTCAAAGAACTCTAACAAGGTTTTCAATACAGAGCAAATTCTTTAACTGCAGCGAGACAAAGGGACATCAAGATGATTTCTCTACAAACAAGATGAATAAGGGTCTACTTAGTTGCCTGTATTTTTGGTTAGTGTGGAGCTGAGTCTATTAATGGTTTCCAGCTGCTTTACGAAGTTTCAGTGACTATGTTGAAATAACTTTCTCTTTCCTAAAGGCATGTAAAGCCTTCACATCTTTTCAAACACACATCCCTTTGCATGCTTCCCTTCTAAGAGCATGGAGGAAGATTTTCATTAAACTAGTAAAATGGAAAATATTTTGCCTCTATCTGTTATGCAGCGTGAAAGATCAGTTTAACTGTTCATGCTTTCCAATTTGTACTTTTCTCTAGAAAAACATGACTTGAATTAAAGTTGATCTTTCAGTATTTTTTCTAATCCACTTTCTTTGACTAGAGGGAAAACTCCCATATGTGACTTAAGGGGGAAACATATTCACTTCATCTTTCTGGTTCCTGTCCACAGAAATGTATACAGGTTTTCTCTTTTAATTAGCACTTATTATTTATGCGACAAAGATATCTCTGTTCTAAGTCACACCATATAGTTTTTTTAATACATTACATTTTTAATGTAGATGTGCCATGTTCATTCTTCTTTAGAGATAACTGCATTCAAGGCAGAATAAAAACACTAAATAAAATGTGAATATGATCCTTTTTTATTAAATCGAATGTAAAGTACACTTATTGCTTAAAGATATATATTTAGATAATATTAAATCCTCACATTCGAATGTCTAATTTACCTGCCTGCAGGTTTTAACACTGTCACCTTCAATGGAAAGCTTCATCACTGCACTTCACTGACTGATGCAAACTAACAGCAAGGGCAAACTTTTAGGCTGGATAAACACAAGCATATTTTTTGGCCCAATCGACCAATACTGGGACACAAAGGCACTTATAAGTGGCGGGCAGGGGGGTGCCAGTTTTCAGCTGCAGGACTACTTAAGCCCCAAAAGGCCATTCCAGGGGACTAAGAAGGGCCACAATGGCCCTTCTAAGGACCTGGGAGCCGTTGAGCTGTGGGACACCTGAATGACCATATTCGAGAATCCTTGAACGTTCTCAAACCTTCTCGAATTTGGCCGTTTGAGGATTACCAAAAACGGCCCGCAGAAAACTGGAAGTAGCGTGCGTGTGTGTAACTCCCAGTTTTTTTCTGTTTTTCCCACAGGGACGTGTTCCCCAGACCATTTCCCAGGTCCCAGTGCCATTTACAGTAAGTTACCACTGCTATTTAAACCATTATTTTAGGCAAAAATTTCTGTATTTTCCAAAAATCCATGAATCCTTGAGTGGAACGGATTTTTGGAAGTTCGTCCCTCTCTAGTAACTTTTTGTAATAGTGTTGCTGTAAGAAAATCCTTCAATGCTTAAAGGTGATATTGTGGAGCATTAAAAGGAATGTTATATCAGATTATTTCCATTGACAGAAACATGTGTAAATGCAAAATAAATGAAATATGTAATTTTACCTTTCACTGAACTTTTCACATTGTACAAAAGTCTCCCTATTTGTAGAAGAATGCTAAAATGCATTTTTTTTGTTAGGTGTGAAATCTTCAGGGGATAATATGGAAAAAGTTAATCCTAAAGGTAAATTATAACTATCATTTAATGCTTGGCTTCACATTCGAGGTGTGTAATCCGCACAGATTAATAAAATGGTGTCTCTTCCACCCAACACCCTTTGCAGTTACATTTAGGCTTAAGTATTATGTTTACTGTATATATTTAGACAAAGTCTTATTACAGGCTGAACTTCTCCTCAAACAATAACTTTTCTGCCTGCATCCTCTTTGGGCCTTCTATCCTGACACTCTGTACAATTGACTTTGTAGCTTTTACACATCTGAGAAACATTATTGATTGCAAGATTTCAAAACTGTAGACTATTAAGTATGTGTAAGCAAATGTTATAAACACAACATGATAAAGCCAGTGATGTTAAGCAGAAATAAGAAGAGAACCTTGTCTTGTGGTTTACTTATGATCTGCAGGAAATGAAGGAGAAGATGTTAGAAGCTGATATATTTCTGACTGTACCTTAGGGCCTTAAAAACGTATTTATTCTCTAAATGCAAACAGAGGTTGTTTTCCCTGCATTGTAAAATAATGAAAAAATGATTAAAAACCATAATCCTAAATATTTTATTACATTATCTATTTTTTTTTAGCAACAACAAAAAAAGCACCATAAAGTTGGCCTTTACAATTTTCTAAGCCACACACATTGCAGGGTGCACTATTCCCCTCAGTTATTTTTATATTTCCCTTTATTTTATTGTATGCTCTGTTAGTTATTTCCCCATTACCTTTCGGACATTTCTCTTTGAGGAAAAAAAAAACCACTTAAATATATTTTTTCACCATCTATTCTTTTCTAAATAATAACTGTTTTAAATTATTTGCAACAACAACAATAATTAATAATAATTTGTTCACTGTTTAATTAAAAAAGCTTTATTTCTTTAATTCTAATAATTACACCTTTTTTAATGCTTTAGTACTGTAGACAGATCTACTCTCCAGCTATAAGGTGCATAATGACTGACAACATTACATTGCACCTTACTATTTTGCTTAGGTAAGCTGAGGTTTTCTGAAGATTGGTCTATTGGGACCTCATATCCAGAAAGTTAGCACTACTAGTGATATCTGTTGTTTTCAATTAGATCAACTGGACTTGAAGTTTAGTTCTTGAAGACGTTTCGCTAGTCATCCGACTGGCTTTCTCAATTCAAATCTAGTTTTATGGCTAGTGAAACGTGTTGGGGACTGTATCTGTTGTATTCAATTAGATCAACTGGACTTGAAGTTTAGTTCTTGAAGACGTTTCGCTAGTCATCCGACTGGCTTTCTCAATTCAGAATGACTTGTACAAGAATCTGTTAGCAATTATGTACCCTGGAAAATCCCAATTAGCATATCACAGCCAGGTGTTAAGGGCGTGATTGCATAGTGGCTAAGAGATGTTATAGGAACGCCCAGGGTAAGGTGTCAAAACAGCATTGTACATGGTAGACAGTTAGTGTCGAACCCCCCACCTCTATTTAATTTTGCCATAGATTCTTGTACAAGTCATTCTGAATTGGGAAAGCCAGTCGGATGACTAGCGAAACGTCTTCAAGAACTAAACTTCAAGTCCAGTTGATCTAATTGAATACAACAGATATACCATGACCTGGATGAATGAGAACCTTCACAAGCACTACTAGAGATTAATGAAATTGGCGAGTTTCGTTCCAACAGCAGCGCTGCTGAACCTATTGAAGTTCTGAAAATCCAATTCAAACTCAAATAAATCAAAAACTTTGAATTTTTTGAATAGGAAATTTTGATGTTTTAAACACAATTTTTTTAATCATAATTTCCAAACTTTTGATTTTCGAATATTCGATTTTTGGATTGTGTGTTCATATAAGTTCAGATTTTGGGGGGAAATTCCATTGATCTGAATTTTTTTAAAACCATCAGTTCCGAATCAAAACCAGGCTTTTATGAAGACGGGGACTCATCATGAAGCATCACATGTGTTTGAAAAGCAGAAGAAAAATGTTTACAATGTTTGCTAATATATACTGCCAAGCTTTTCTATTCACAAGCAACGTATATCTATCTATACCCATTCCTGGCAATCTACCCTCACCCATCTCTGTCCAAATAATTTCCATATATGCCCAAGTCCAAGACAAAGCAGGCAGATATGAGACAGAGAGGCAGGCATTTACAATGTTGACCCCCAGGAAATCGGAGCAGATGGAAGTTATGCCAAAATCATTTTAATATTTAAATTGGGGGAAATTGTGCACATTTAAAATTGGAATATTGCTCATAAAGTTCTGAGTAACAGTGAGGAAACATTTCTTATATTTAATATAGACATATAAATAAGGATAATAGGTGTAATACATATATAGAATATAGATTTTTTTTTTTTTGCAATGTAGTTGTAAATAACTTAAAAGATTCCAACTTAAAAGAACACATGCTATATAATCTCAGTGCATGCAGCATGTGTTGCTATAGATTTTACCCTTTTTCCATTATCCTTTTGCTATTAGCTTCCACCTTGTAGGCTTATAGCTTTAAAAAAAGTCATCAAAAGTCAATGTTAGTGCAAACTTGATATTAAAAATAAACATGCTTATACCAGGGAAAACATGGTTCCCTTTTGGTTTCAAAGGCAAAGTTTTTGCGGACATATTTTTCTAATAAAAATTCATTACATTTTGGTTATGAAGGGATGAAGCAGAGTAAAGAAAGCACATAATCAACCATCTACCTTTGAACTTTGATTTTTTTCCCCAAAGCAAACAATTCGGTTTGTGTGTAACACATTACATTTTAAAGCAAACCACTGCATCAGCTATCCCAGTGAGAAAATATTAGACATTAAAATCCATCTGAAATGACACTTAAAAGCAGAACACAAGTATAAACAATTGTGGGACCCTGTGCATTTTCATTGTTTTTAATCCCCCAGTGGGAGACACTAATGTAAAATTTAAAGCAAAAGACTCCTACATTTTCAGAAACAAAGAAAAGGGAAAATGTTTTTTTTTTGTTTTAGATTTAAGCTGGTTACACACATCAAAGATATTTCAAAGATGACAGACAGATTTGCAGATTCTGTCTGTCATTTTTTAAATATCCCCCTATGCACTTTTCCTGACTACCTATATTTTAAGTGCAGAGACGACCATGGCTGAGGTGAACGTTTGTTGGTCTAGTGATCATTTGGAAATGCGCTACACACAGTAACAATAAAGGGCTGATACCGTTGGACCCGACAGTATCGCCCCTTTACCGTGTACAGACCATTAGAGCTGTTTTTGTCCACTTTGTGGCTCCACTAATAGTGATATTTCTTTCAACCTAGTCAAGTTATTGTAGAGATGTCATGGACAAGTGATGATTTCAAACTGTAAAACAGAATGGATAATTAAAATATTATTTATTTTGTAAGAAGCAAAAGATAGAGGGTAAAATGCATTACTGCATATTTTTCTGCTAATTGAACTGTCATCTTTTATACTAACTAAAATTTGAGCTAATCTTTCATATGCCCTCTGGCTGGAAGTCTCACTTTAACAAAACACATTTACCTATGACTGCCCTAGTTTTAAGATTACCAACAGATTTGATTTTCTTTGCACTGTTAATATATTTAGCAAAGGTTGTGGATATAAATAGAGAAAACAAGAATAAGAAGAGGTGCAAAAAATTTGCCTGAGCTGTTAATTTGCTTCAAACAATCAGATGTTTCCTCTTTCCTGGTTTGAACCGAGCATTCAATTACAATTGCAAAACACCAAGGGGGCAAAGCAATAAAGGCCACTAACCAGCCAAATCAGTGTAAAACCCATGCTACCAAATGTATTGTCAGATTAACATGTATTTTACACTGACTTAGTGTTGCCTAAACTGTGTGATTTACTAAACTTTTGGGTCTTCTGACCCTGTCACCCTTATTGGAAGACACTTTACGGCTTGTCCAATGAAGGGTGTCTCTGACCTGAGTGTTAAAGTCATAGAAAAAATATTATTACCACTCCGGGGTGCGGGTGACTGGTCCAGAACAATGGACACCTGGGAGATCTTTTGGATTTACAATCTAAATACAAGATTTCCCATGGGGCTTAATGCTAGATGGGTTGTCTATTTTATAAAATGTGCATGTTAGAGATGGCTGAACTTCCAAAAATTTCGGATTTTTGAAATTTTTAAAAAGTTTGAAAATTCGAAATCAGACCCATTAAAGTCAATGGGGAAAAACAGTTTGAAAAGTTTGGATAAAATAAGGTTAAAATAGCAATGGTAATTTACTGCACATGGCTCAGGGACCTGGTTAATGGTTTGGGGAACACATACAAACACAAACTTGAAATAAAGTAACTTCCTTCACATGCGCGCAACTTTCGAGCTTCTGCATTCATTATTCAATAGTTATCCTGGAAATTCGAGAATTTTCACATTTTCAAAAAATTCAATATTTCTAAAACCTGTCTCTAAATCTCTTAAAAAGGGTTGGTCATTATTACACAAGAGGAATCATGCCCAGCATGCAGTGGCAACGCTTCTTTGTTGCATAAATCAACAAAAAGGGTTGCCCTTGACCCAGCACCTGGGTTGATTCAGTTGTGTTTAGTGTGCATTCTGGGAAGAAGAGAGACCATTACAGTACCTGAAATGGCAGCTCACTAATGTTAACAGCAGGAAATAGCAAGGGGTATAAATTCAACTGATTCTTTAAAAAACAATTTACTCAGACACTTTGCTAAAATCCTTTCCCCTGCTCTTGCTCACATCTTTAATTGAAAATTAACAAAAAAAAATCTGTCTTTAAAGGGATAGCTCCATAGAAAATATTATTTTTTAAATTCTTAGTTTACATTATCCATACCTAATTATTCTATATATTCTCTATCATTTTAAAAAATCATTTGAATTTATACCCTTTGGTATTTCCTGCTGTGACATTAGTGAGCTGACATTTCAGGTTCTGTAACGATCCCAGAATACACACTACCTTGGAATGTTCTTAACAGGATTTGTTTGTGAAGGTTCTCATTCATCCAGGTCATGGTATATCTGTTGTATTCAATTAGATCAACAGGACTTTAGTTTAGTTCTTGAAGACGTTTCGCTAGTCATCCGACTGGCTTTCTCAATTCTGTTCTTTACAGTAATTTCTACTGATTGGCTCTTGTCTCTATTAGGGGTCCTGCCAACAGGAAGTCAGTATTTCGGAAACATTTATTTATACACAAACATAATGCTGAATAGGCAGGTTAAGGTTCTTAGAATAAAAAATATAGTTTTTTATCTAAAAGCAAATGTATTTGCACTTAACGTTCCCTTTAATCTTTATTTTTGTAATTTGCATTAAATTTGCATCATATAGAGGTAAAGGGGGTGAAAGGGTAATGCTAAGACACTATTGTTTTTAGACCAGAATGTGTGGAACGTCACTTTCTTTCTGCATACTGATCGTTTCGGGTTGTACACGAGCCCCTGCCAGTTCCAGCACTTCTGGACTTTACCTCACTTGGAGATAGATATCTCGTTGGTGCCGAGATAGGGGCAGAGTTTGGGCCAAGACAGATTAAGGATGAGTGGTCCCGTTGCTGTGTGTTAAGTAGTTTTGCACTACCATGTAGGTAGAGGGTTTTAAAAAGTTTAAACCCCTTAAAATTAAAGTTACAAGAAGTTCAATAACAATTAGTCAGTGAAGGTCGAACCCATTGTTATATCTTGTTCACAATATACTAAAAAAAGTTAAAAAAATAAAATAAAATTATACACCTTTTCAAATATTATACCAAATGTCTGAAATGAAAATGCTATTTAGATTAAAGGTTCCAGTCACTGTATGAGCAGGATCTGGTATGTAAATTTACATATCTAAGAGTTTTTAATGCATTTACTCTAAAGCTGGAGTGACATGTTTCAAGTCAACAAGTTGAACCATGACAGCTAAACACCTGTAAATAATCTCTCTTTTTACAGATGTAATTTAAAATGTCAAATACTTTAATAGCTCACTTTACACAAACGAGAGAAGTATTATGCAGACCAGATGGAATGAAAATATCTTTAGAATTGTATTTTGGCTTATGGAAAGGAGGCTAAAAAAACAAATGAATTGTTCAGTATCTGACGTTTTCCTGTATGTTGAAAACAACCTTCAACCTATTGACAGTGGTGCAACAACTTCATGCATATCGCCTATGATACAACAGTTAAGATCTTCCTTCTGATGTATTTTTAAATGCTGAGAATGGAGTATTTGGGACGAAAGGTGGGCGCATTATTGTATTTAAGGTTTATTTCTTTATACCCGCTGAAAATGGTCTGTGGGAGTCAGGATGGGGCCTACTGAAGCTCTGTCCAGTCCCACCCCTAGACCACACCAGCCATACCCCAAAATGCCCAAACAAACACCCAGCCCACTCAATCCCTGCCCCCACAGGACGAAGATGGGTGTCACCGGGACAGACTATTCATTTTGTTGGGGGATATGCACCATTTAAATTTGATATCATATGGATTTTGGGTTGAGTACATATAGAATGACCTCACTTCTCCAACCCTAATGTGATTTTAACACAAATATATTAGCTCAGAGTTACAACAGCCAATGTTGAACCCACAGATCCACAACTTTTTTGTGTTCTTAAGGCTCGTACACACGTGTGATCGCAGGTCCCGACCCGCGGCGCACGATGTGTATGAACGAATGTTTGGGCCGATAATAGGCCCGTGTGTAGGCGTTTTATCGGCCAAATTGGTCGTTCATTCGGAGATTCGCCAAGTCGGTCGTTCAACGATTCCCAAACGAACGACCATTTCGGACCATAAAGTGCACACGGGCCTATTATTGGCCGAAACATTATAGATATAGATAAAATAAATGAGTATATATATATATATATATATATATATATATGATCCTGATGACGGCCTGTATGGAGGCTAAAACGCGTCGATACATGGAATAAAATTTTTTTGATATTGTTTTGCTAAACTAGTCCCGTGGAGTGCTTTCAATCAGCGGAGGATTTATTACATATGGAGAGACACCCGGGCAGAGAAATCCAGTGTGTGGAGTGCTATCAGGTCGTATAATTATATATATATATATATATATATATATATATATACTATATATATATATAACAGTATATAAATAGAGCAATGGAGTCGGAGCACACATGGGATTTCAAACACTAAAGATATTTTATCCAGTGATGAATCAACGCGTTTCGGCCATATTGGAAACGGCCGTCGCCAGGATATATATATATATTATATATATATATATTAATATATATATAGATATAGATATACAAATATATATATATATATATATATATATATATATATAAAAGAAAAAAAAATAAAATCCACAGCTGTCAGTGTAGCATTTAAAATATGTCATCAGCTTTTGACACGTTACACTATAAGATGTGGCAGTCACTAGATAGAGTCAATGCGAGGGATCAGAGCCACATAGAAAAATAATTAAGATGTTTTTTATTCTGACTCCTTGTCTGAAAACTGCGGGTCACTAGTCAGAGTCAAAGTGAAAGTCAAAATGATAAATGTTGAAAGTGTTTTCAGTCTCTTAAGTTGCAGTTTCTTATCAATTACAAAGTCAGGTATCAAAGTCAAACAGAAACTGCTTCTGGTGTTTTTCATTTTTAAACTGATGCTAGAAAGTGACAGGTATATGTCAGAGTTGGATATTAAAGATACATATCCTTACACTGATACACATAATTACCAATGCACTAAATGTATTTATACACTGCCGCCACAACTATTTTATAAATATCAGTTAAAGACACACAGACATTCAGGGACAGTAACATATTAAAATGCTATAAAAGATGCTTGTGAAGGTTCTCATTCATCCAGGTCATGGTATATCTGTTGTATTCAATTAGATCAACTGGACTTGAAATGTAGTTCTTGAAGACGTTTCGCTAGTCATCCGACTGGCTTTCTCAATTCATAATGACTTGTACAAGAATCTGTGGCACTTATGTACCCTGGAAAATCCCGATTAGCATATCACAGCCAGGTGTTAAGGGTGTGATAGGATAGCTATAAAAGATGTTACACGCTCCAGGCCTTTTTATTGGTGATTAACCAGAAATTTTCAAACTTTTCTGAATTCAAACTTTCTGAACCTTTAATTTTGAGTCAATTTTTAATATTTCTAGAATCTGAATCTGTCTCTGAATTAAGGTAACTTAGGGGCATATTTATAAAGGTTCGTTAACTTTTCACGGCCGTTTTTCCCGCAATTTGGACGAAAATGGGGGAAAAAACGGCCGCGAAAAGTTTCGGCCATATTGGAAACGGCCGTCGCCAGGATTATATATATATATATATAATCCCAGCAGCCCCTCCCAACCCCATCCCTGCTCACGGCCAACATATGGAACGGGAGGCTGGGAGGGACTGCTGGGAAGGGGCAGCAGCAGGTGGTCGTGACCACCCGCCGTGCTCTCCTCCCCAGCTGCCACCACCTGCCGACCACCCGCGGATGCAAAACGGACCTCAGATGCCATCACAGTAGATGGCTGAAGAAAGAACAAAGAAGCGGCTGGCAACATCGGCTCCGCTGAGGCTGGCGGTTCCAGCGGGCTCACTGGCGGCCGCGGTGAGCCTGCCTGGCATCGGCGACCTCAGTGGGGTTGGTGTCGCCAGCCCGAAGATGTCACAACGGATCAAGATGCCGGCAACATCGACCTCGTTGAGGTCACCAGCGCCCGCCAGGGGTACCTCTCGGGGGTCGGCGGCCTCAGCAGAGCTGGTGTCGCCGGGACTGGAATAAAGAAGATGCCGCCCAAGGGCTCTTTTAAAAGCCGATCACTGGGGGTCCCGGTTCGGGCTGTGGGACCCCCGCCGAAGGCACTTATCAGTGCTGCAAGGGCCCTTACAAGGGACGGGTAGTGGGGTCCCGGTTCGAGCTGCGGGACCCCTGAAGCCCCAAAAGGCCCTTCTCAGGGCCCCCGCTGGAGGGTGCCTCCACCCCTCCCAGCGGGCCCTTCCCCTCCCCACCAGCGGCGGGGCAGGAGCTTAGAAGGGCTGCTGGGGAGGGGGTGCGCGGCAAGCCGCAAGCGGGGATGGGGTTGGGAGGGGCTGCTGGGAAGCGCTGGCGGCGGGTGGTCTTTTCGCGCTAAGTGCAGTATCGCCGCGAAGGGACTTAAAATTACCACCGGACATCGCAGCCGCGAAACACGGCGATAGCGCTATTTTCGCGGCTGCGATGTGTGGCGGTAATTTTTGGCCGCTATTTTCGCCCCTTTATAAATATGCTCCTAAATCTTTTTCAAAAGGGTTGTTCATTATTATACAAGAGGAATCATGCTCAGCATGGAGTGGCAACGATTCTTTGTTGCATACTTCAAAAAAGGGGTTGCCCTTGACCCAGCACCTGGGTTGATTCAGTTGTTTTTAGTGTGCATTCTGGTAGGAAGAAAGACCATTACAGTACCTTAAATATTAACTAACTAATGTTAACAGCAGAAAATACTGTGCTAAAATCCTTACACTGTGCTAAAATCCTTTTCCACGCTCACATCTTTAATCCCTCCCTGACCTCTGGGATTTTTGCTTTTAAACATGCATGTGTTCTCTCTGGACCCTTCCTGTCTCTTGAATTACTGCCTTGTCTCCCTTTTACCATTTGTGTCAAAACTCTTACAACGTCTTTTGTCTGCACGCATTACTAAATACCTCAATGCTAATAACCTATTGGATCCATTGCAGTCGATTCCGACCGGGTAATTCAACTGAAAAGTCCCTCTGCAAAGAAAGTCCCTCTGCAAAGTCTAAAATGACCTACAAACTGCTTAAGCAAGGGCCTGTTCTCGGTCCTCATTCTCCTTGACTTATTGGCTGTCTTTGATACTCTGGACCACTCTCTTCTTCTATTCTAAATTCTCTGGGCATCCGAAATCAAGCTGCAATATAGTTGTCTTCTTATCTCTATAACAGATCTTTATCTGTCTGTTTTGCTAATAAGACTTCTTCTCAAGTTCCGCTTGATGTGGGGGTCCCTCAGGGCTTGGCTCAGGGCTCGGTTTTAGGACCCTTGCTGTTCTTACTCTACACTATCTTTCTGGGAGAACTAATCAGTTCTTTTGTCCTATACGCTGATGACACCCAAATCTACTTGTCCACCCCCTCAAATTCTATCCCAAATCTCTAAATGTCTGCTCTCAATTGCTTCCTGGATGGCGCACAGCCGCCTTAAACTCAATCATCTAAAACGGAATGAATAATTTCTCCCCCTAAACTATTCCATCATCAAATTAACAATGTCACTAGAACGTGTTGTTTTCTCCTTCGCAATATTGCCAAGATCCGCCCTTTCCTTTCTCACTTCACAACTAAAATGCTCATGCATGCCCATATAATCTCCTTTCTTGACTACTGTAACATTCTGCTACTTGGACTCCCAGCCTATCATCCCTCTTTCTCAGTCTATGTTAAACTCGGATCATCTCACATCTTGATAAATGACCAGTTGTTTTTTTTGTGGGCATCCTCATGGGATCACGGTCCCTACTCCTCTTTCTGGTGTGAGGTGTAAAAGGTAGCACAAAACTTAAATGAGCCTATATGGAATACTGTGCTGGATATATCGTATGGAATAATACATTGGGTAGCATGGGATTTACACTAGTTTTTCTGGTCATATGCATTGCTGTGGCAAATAGTGAGTTGCCATTTCAGGTTCTTTCGACCGCGGGGGGGAAGATGAAGAACCCATACAGCCATACACAACTATCCCATGAATAATTACTCCTTTTTACCGCTAAAAAAGACACGACAACTACTTTTTTGGGTAAACAATCGGCCACGGCTAATTTATAAAATTAACATAAATGCATAATTTGCATAAATTTGCATATTTGCATAATATGCCCATTTGCAATTTTTCCACTGTACACCCTTTGCTTGCCATAAACCATCCTTGTTGTAACCATCATAGCCGTAGAACTCCGCTTTGAATGCCAACCTCTGTCTCGCCAGAGGGCATGTAACGGCTCCATCCATATCCAGCAAGGGTGTACCCGCCAGCCGTGACTCCAACAACTTTAAAATTTTCAACAGTAATATACAATAAGTAATATACAATAAAAAGGGGAGGGAGGGAGGGATGAGCTCCTATCCTGTCACCGGCGCTAGTGAAAATGGCGCCGGTGACCTCGTGGCTCCGCCTTATATGGACGCGGCGCAGCGCAATGACGTCGCGCCGCATCCATCTCGCGAGACCTCGCGAGCATCCCAGACCAGCAGGGGGAGGACTCTGAGGGCTTCCTGGAAAAGGTGCGTCCTCCCCCCACGGTCAGACGCCCCATCCGCTATACGCGGCGGGGCTCCCAGACCGCGGGGGGGGGGAGATGAAGAACCCATACAGCAATACACAACTATCCCATGAATAATTACTCCTTTTTACCTTAAAATAAATACACAACTATCCCATGAATAATTACTCCTTTTTACCTTAAAATAAGACACAGACAACTACTTTTTTGGGTAAACAATCGGCCACGGATAATTTATTAAATTAACATAAATGCATAATTTGCATAAATTTGCATATTTGCATAATATGCCCCATTTGCATATTTTTCCACTGTACACCCTTTGCTTGCCATAAACCATCCTTGGTGTTAACCATTATAGCCGTAGAACTCAGCTTTGAATGCCAACCTCTGTCTCGCCAGAGGGCATGTAACGCATAGTGCCACCACGCGGACCCCCCGTACACTTTGTAACCCCCGAAAATAAGGTCCAAGTAAACAAAGAGCTCTGAGCACTTCTGTGGAAACCTCTTCCCTATCACCCCTGCTAGCACACAGAAAGCCTACACCCAGTTGCCAAATGTTTTAGCAACTTTTGGTTTCCTCTCCTTACCTGATTCCGACCTTACGTACTCCTTGTCTACCGTCATCATGTCGGGGTTAACCAGAGACCATATCTCCACATACTCGTTCCTCCATATTTTCTCCTTTGTCTCCTCCGAGACGTGAACCCCAAGTGGGCTGACCCCGCAGAAATAGTTCTCTTTGAGAGCCTCTACCCTGCTGCCGGCCGACACAGGCTGGAGCTCCCCTGCCCCACCTGGAGGAAAACTCCCTGCAGAGCCTTGAGGCATTGCCTCTATTTTGCCCATCAAAGCCTTGATGGCTTGTACCAGCTCTACTTTTTCCCCCATTGACCCCCAAGCTCCCGCGCACGAGGACTCACCGGTGGCCTGCTGCGTCAAGGATGCCGTCTCTCTCACCGACTCACTGGCCCGCCTCTCTGTGAGCGAGAGTCTGCTCCCCCTGATGGACGCCCTGCTGCGGTGTCTCGAGCTCGAGCGAGATCTGGAGCCATAGGATGAACTTCTCGCTGAGGAAGACGCCTGTTTGCTCTTTTTGGAGCTGTGGCGACCTTTTTGCCTCCTATCGTGGCCCCTGGATTGGCTCCTTGACCTCCTGTCTCTGGACCTATGCCTGTGCCTCTTGCGCGAGTGCCGTGTCACTTGTCTGGCACCGGAATCTGAGGACGAGTACCTTGATCTCCTACGGCTCCTTCGCCCTTCTTTGCTGACGCTCCTGCGGCCCCTTCTACTTTCCCTATCCCTGTCATCCCCCCTACTCTCAATGCTCCTGCGCCTGGGTGACTGGGACCTCCTTGCTGACCTGGAGCCCCATGGCCTCCCGCCTCTCTCCTCTTGACCCTCGCTCTGGGCCTGACTGCCGCTGACCCCGTTGCCTCAGCTGGGCGCTTCCTTGCCTCCCTTTGCAGGTCCTCTCTACCCCTCGTTACCGCGCCGTGAAAAACCTGAAAATGGAGCTAAGGGCCCCCACTATCCCCCTTCCTCTGCCCCCCTGTCTTTTTCCCTGCCCCTTTTGCCTGGGCCTTCCCCCCCTTTTTCTTTTTAGCCTGACCAGGAGGGCTGGGGCCTATTGGGTGTGCGCGCGTTACGCGCAGGCCTAGTATCCGGGCGCCCCGCCGGGCAGCCTGTAGGCAGATGCCCAGGTCCCTGGGCCCCTTGGGGTTGCTAACCAGGCGGCATTACTGCCTGTAGCCAGCCTGCTCCCTCCCTCCTGATCCTGTCCCTCACCTGATTAATTAACTCCTGCTCCATTCCTGCCGTTTTTTGCCACAAAAACCTAATGCCCGCGTGCGTCCAAGCTCCGATGAGCTTCTATCCTGTCACCGGCGCTAGTGAAAATGGCGCCGGTGACCTCGTGGCTCCACCTTATATGGACGCAGCGCAGCGCAATGATGTCGCGCCGCGTCCATCTCGCGAGACCTCGCAAGTATCCCAGACCAGCAGGGGGAGGACTCTGAGGGCTTCCTGGAAAAGGTGCATCCTCCCCCCACGGTCAGACGCCCCATCCGCTATACGCGGCGGGGCTCCCATTTTTCCCAATATGCTTGCTTCCCTACAGGGCATTTTTACTGATTAACTGTTTGATGGGTCAAATGTGCTCAGATCTCTACTGTGCAACTAAATCAACTCAGGGACTGAGACCATTACAGACACTATTTGGGTCCGGCAAACCAGAATTCAGTACTTCTTGCATTTACTTATTCTCAGAAATCACTGCATGGAAAGATTATGATCAGTAAAATAAGAAAATACTCCCTTTTTTTATTTAAATTTCCCATTTAAACAGACGGTTCTTTGTTTCTTTGTAGTTATAACAATAACATAGTTAAAGGGAAAGTTCAGCTAAAAATATCATTATTTTTAAAATTCTTAGTTGATATTATACATACCTAGTTATTCTACATATTCTCTTCAATTTAATAAAAAATCAGTTCAATTGTTACCCTTTGCTATTCCCTGCTGTTGACATTAGTGAGCTGACATTTCAAATTCTGTAACGGTCCCAGAATACACACTACATTGGAATGTTCCTAACAGTAATTTCTACTGATTGGCTGTTGGATGTGTCAAACATGCTCAGATCTCTACTGAGCAACTAAATAGACCTAGGCACTGGGTCAAGGGCAAAACCATAACGGTCTCTACTAGGGGTCCTGCTAGTCAGTAATTCAAAAGCATATTTTATTCACAGACAAAATGCTGAATGGGCAGGTTAAGGTCATTAGGATGGAAAAATACTGCTCTTTTTTCTTAGAAGTATACTAGCAAAAGTGTGCCCGTTGGTGCACAGTGGGTTTTTTATGTGTTAATTTTATATAGTTTAATTTGCTGGAGTGTTAGTTACATATATTTATTAAAATATATTAATATATAATAAGTGTAAGCTACCCGCCACTTAAAGGCCCTCCATATTAGGGTAGTCCTATCTAAGAATGACATATTTTAAGTAATAATGCTGTTATTTTTGTAGTGTAATTATTATGTTTAAGATACGTTTTTACCTAATGATAACTTCCCGCGGCACTTGGAGCCTTTCCCGGTAGTTCCGTCTTCCAGGGGTAGTTTGCGGCTGGTTGCGGCTGAAAACCAGGCCCTGCCGCGAGTGTTGGGAGGCTCCGCGGGGCTTCCCGCGGCACTTGGAGCCCTTCCCGGTAGTCCCGTCTTCCAGGGGTAGTTTGCGGTTGTCCGTGGCCGAAAACCAGGCTCCCAGGCCCCGCCGCGAGTGTTGGGAGGCTCCGCGGGACTTCCCGCGGCACTTGGAGCTCTTCCTGGTAGTTTCAACTTCCAGGGGGTGCTTGCGGTTGTTCGCGGCCGAAAACCAGGCTGCCAGGCCCCGCCGCGAGTGTTGGGAGGCTCCGCGGCACTTGGAGCCTTTCCCGGTAGTTTTGTCTTCCAGGGGGTGTTTGCGGTTGTTCTCGGCCGAAAACCAGGCTCTCAGGCCCTGCCGCGAGTGTTGGGAGGCTCCGCGGGGCTTCCATCGGCACTTGGAGCCCCAGACCAGGTGCTGTCAAGTTGTATACATACAATACTGTACACACATTAACTCCCTCCTCCAGCTAATCCCCAGGGCTCTCAAGCAGGAACAGGCAGCGTCTCAATACCTAGCAACAGCAGGGATCGCCCACCATTTCTATAGGCAATGCCTTCTCTCCCAGTTAAACGGAACACTATTGGCTTTTACCTGGATTACGACCAATGTGGAAGGGCTTTGTTGGATGCTGTACTTTACACACATGCGGCAGTAAGGAGGAACCTGGTGCTTGTTTAATATGGGGTATTCCTATTGGCTGCTAGAATACAGTTGGCCACTATTACAGTAATGGGACAATTTATAATAATTGTACTAACCTGGAAGCTGATCATTGTGAGCACTGCTGCTAACAGAATAGGAGAAAGAGACAGAGAAATTGACAGAGAGAGACAGACAGAAAGAAAGAGACAGACAGAGGGACAGACAGAGGGACAGACGAGGGAGAGACAGAGGGAGAGACAGAGGGAGAGACAGAGGGAGAGACAGACAGAGACAGAGGGAGAGACAAACAGAGAGAGACAGACAGAGAGAGAGACAGACAGTGTCGTTTGGCCACGCCCACCCGCTTCCACTACACATTGCATCAGGATGTGAAGCACTCTCCCACAATGCAATACAGCTGGATATCATCTACACTTACTGGTAATCAAACTAACTTGTTTGATTGGCCATTAACTCGCACATGCTCAGTAAGTCTCTCCCACAATGCAATACAGCTGGATATCATCTACACTTACTGGGAAAGCAAACTTTGTAGATTGGCCATTAACTCGCACATGCTCATATAGTCTCTCCCACAATGCAATACAGCTGGATATCATCTACACTTACGGGAAAGCAAACTTTGTTTTGATTGGCCATTAACTCGCACATGCTCAGTAGTCTCTCCCACAATGCAATACAGCTGGATATCATCTACACTTACTGGGAAAGCAAACTTTCTTTTGATTGGCCATTACTCGCACATGCTCAGTAAGTCTCTCCCACAATGCAATACAGCTGGTATCATCTACACTTACTGGGAAAGCAACCTTTCTTTTGATTGGCCATTACCCTCGCACATGCTCAGTAAGTCTCTACCACAATGCAAAGCTAAAGGATGTTACTGTAAAGCATGCATTGCGTCAGGATGTGATGTAGTGCTACAGCAGCTACCAGAAGCACATCTATTGGATAATAAGGACAATAAGGAAATGGCAGCAAACTTCCATGCAGAATTTAATAAATTTGAGAGGTGTGTCTATAGCTCCCATTTTGACCAGTCCATTCAAACGTGGGGAGATTCTGTAGGTTAGTACTTTTTTATTTTTTATTTCATATGCCATTTACACACTGTTACACACTTATATATCTTTATTTTGTACATATTAATAAACTTATTCATGTTATACCTTTTACATTACAATATACACTTTTACTATGTATAATATTATTTTAGCCTACCCCCACCTACATAGTACAGTCTAAAAACTCAATGCAATCTCCACAAAATGGAAAATAATTTTATATAAAGGAAGGATGTATTTGCACTGAACTTCCCCTTTAAGTCTCCCATACATGACATTGGCCTTACAAGCGATCCAATCTAATTTATTGGATCACTTGAAAAGTCGAAAACCATTTTCAGCTTTCCGATCCACCACTTGACAATCTTGAGCGGTTTATCATAAAAACAAAGATCGACCTAGGCTGAAAATTTTCCACTGACCCCATCTTCAATCCCTATCTCTCATTTGAAGTGGAAATGTGAGGAAAGATCAGAGCCTCAAGGTGGGAGGCCTCAAGCAGTTCTTCTGTTCGGATTTCTGATTGTTGCACTGAAATCCGATCGGAGGAACATGTGGCTGTGTATTGCCAGCTTTAGTCCTTAATAGAGATGTTCGAAAATGTTGAGTTTCGTTCCGTTTTCGAACTTTCGAAATTTTCAGAAAGTTCGAATTCGGACCCATTCAAGTCTATGGGAAAGTGATAGTTCGAGTGATTTACAGCTAAACTAACAGTGGTAACTTACTGTAAATGGGCGTGACACCTGGCAAATGGTCTTGGCAACATGTCACTGTCACAATTGTCGGGTTTTGCGCAAGCTACATTCGACTATACGGTCGAAGATTATCGAACGAACAATCCTTCCTGCGTTAGCGAACGGATTATTGAACGAACGAACAATCCTTCCTGTGTTAGCGAACGGATTATCGAACAAAGAACAATCCTTCCTAGGTTAGCAAACAGTACGTTATCGAACGAACGAGCTATCCTTTCTGGGTTAGTGAAAAGTACATACAAGGGTTTGTTCGGCTCGGACTATGTGGTTATTATATTACTGGGTTAATATATGACTAGGTTATTATATGGTTATTATATGACTAGGTTATTATAGGGTTATTATATGACAAGGTATTATATGGTTATAATAACCCTATAATAACCACCCAATAACCATATAATAACCTAGTCATATAATAACCTAGTCATACAATAACCATATAATAACCTAGTAATATCATAACCATATAATAACCTAGTCATATAATACCTATAATATAATACATATAATAAACTAGTCATATATACCATCTAATAATGTAGTAATATCTAACCCTTAATAACCTAGTAATATAATAACCATATAATAACCAGGTTATTATATGACTAGGTTATTATATGGTTATTATATTACTAGGTTATTATATGGTTATTATATTACTAGATTATTATATGGTTATTACATTACTAGGGTTAGCGAACGGTACATTCGAGGATTATCGTACGAAGGAACGATCCTTCCTGACTTAGCGAACGGTACATTCAAGGATTATTGAACAAACGAACAATTCTTCCTAGGGTTAGCGAACGGTACATTCGAAGATTAACGAACGAACGATCCTTCCTAGGGTTAGCGAGCGGTACATTCGAAGATTATCGAACGAACGAACGAACGAACGATCCTTCCTAGGGTTAGCAAACGGTACATTCGAAGATTATCGAACAAACGAATGATCCTTCCTAGGGTTAGCTAACGGTACATTCAAAGATTATCGAATGAACGAACGACCCTTCCTAGGGTTAGCGAACGGTACATTTGAAAGCTTAAGAAAACGAATGAACGATCCTTCCTAGGGTTAGCGAACAGTACATTCGAGGATTATCAAACGAAAGAATGATCCTTCATAGGGTTAGCGAATGGTACATTCGAGGGTTAGCGAAAACGAATGGTACATTCGAGGGTTAGCGAATGGCCCGTAAATTCGATAATCGAACTATCGTTAAAAATCTAAAACTCAAAAAAATTTTTTTTCGGGTTTAGTGAAATCCGTGAGTTCCGAAAGTTTCGTCGACTGGGTTTTATTAGAACCCACAGTACATCTCTAGTTCTTAATGGTATATTTGGGGATCACAATGTAAAACTTTTGGCACTCACAGTATAGGCCTCCACAAGGCAAAGCCTAACATTGATCACGAAATTCAGCACCACCCAGTTCCACTTTTAAACCGGGTTAATGAGGGAAAAATCTCTAAATATTTTCAGGGTTATTCAATAAAAGCTCTTATCGTTTAAAATGGTGCTAATTTTGCCCCAACCAATCAGATGTTAACTTTCAAATGTTAAATAAGATCTGGTTGGTTGGGGCAAAATTAGCACCATTTTAAACGATAGGAACTTTTATTGAATCTCCCTGTTTATCTCTAATATACCCCCTAATTATTTATTTACCCAGGTCTTCTGCACTGCAGGGAATCAGGATTGCTTGGCAGCCCTACAATAAACAATAAGGGGTATAAAATGAAAGTAAAATTCAACTGAAGGGTTTTCTATCATGAAATTGTTTTCTGATTTGAAGCAAACACATCTTTTACTATGGGCTAAATAGTTACTTAATGATATATTGCTTTAAATAACAATGTTTAGCAAAAAGCTAAGAGTCAGTGTTTTAGGCTGAAATTTAAGTGACATTTAATTGATTGTATTACATACAGAGTATCCATGGTTTCGAAGACATGTGCCTGAGCTGTGTCTCTACCTGACAGCTCTATGGTTTCTGAAAACATGTTCACTTAATCAGGAACAAGCCCTGTTAAAAGGAGATCTGCACTCAGAACACAGCTATAACTACATGAAAAGATAATGAGATCTTGACCCCTGTGATTTAAGAGGCTTTTTTCACTATTGCAAATATCCTTTAGTCAATATTAACAACTGAAATTTAATGCGGGTAATGATTTCTTTAAAAAAATAAATAAATAAAAATGTCTTTAAGTGAAAAGATAATCAACCAGGGCACCAAAGATTTGGTTTTGGCACATTGAAGGATAAAATTAATAATAGATAAAAGATATTTTATATTTAATAGCATAAAGCATTATAATTGTTTTGTTTTATTTTGCAGTGTAAATGTAAGCAATTCCAAATTTCACTTTAAAGGGACACCTCAGTTCCCAGAAAAAAAATTATTTTCAAACTGTTTTTCCCAGGAAGGTAGGAGAGCATCCCTTCTGCTCTCTTTTACTAAACAGAGTACTGTCTAAGAGCCATTTGTTCATCGCCTGACAGCTATCTTTCTCTAAGGATTCATACACAAGTGTGATCGCAGGGGCGGACATGCAACGCACAAGGTGTATGAACATCAGTTTCAGCCAACGGTCGTGCTGTGTATAGCCTGGATGTGTAAACCCCAATTCCATCAGCTGGTCTAAACCACACCTTTATGGCTGTATGTATTGGCCTACTGTTCAAATGAGTAAATGGCCAGATTAAATAAACCGCAAGCCTTCAAAACTTTTCATCGATTAAAGTGGTCTGGGTGCTGCAGGCCATGGGCCCATCACTAAGACTCACAAGACAAACAGAATGAGAGCACATTGCAAACTAAACAGAATTCCAGAATCAACAGGTACAATCAAAAAATGTATGTAACCATAACACAACATATGGGCATAACTTAAGATGTAGTTCGGGTCTGATCTGCGGATCAGTTCGGGTCTGATCTATGGCCACCATTACACAGTGGGATAGAACAGAGAATAGTAATTGAGAAATCCAGATAATAATGAATTTGTGAACCCTCAAATTCTAATTTGTTAGCCCTCAATGCTACTTCATTGTAGAGTGAGTAAGCCTAAGCTTACTGTGAGCCAAAGCTACCTCACTGTAGAATGGCCTATGTGTAACTGTTCCCCTGATACAGCGATTGTTGTCCCTCTTTATGCAAGTGTTTTTCACCAACATGACTGGCTGTTCTGACCCCTTTACACAAAAAGCTGGACCACCTTTATTTTTATACCATGAAAAAAAATAATTTGTGGGGTGTGTTTCGAAGAAAGGATCTCATTGCACAAAGTTCCCATAGTGGGACCTAGCCATTTATTTTAGGGCATGTCCAGCCTAAAAAAAAGTCAGCTTAAAAATGTTTAACACCCCCCCAAACATTGCATTATCTTAAAGGACATGTAAACTGTGCCAAATAATTTTTTAACTAATCACACAGTAATTAGGATTAATTATCACCAATCTTACATCTGCTTTTTTTTTCTTCTCTGACCTTCCTATTCCTCGTTATTTTAGCTCTGGCAGTTTTACTTTTTAAAGAGGGCAAGGCACAGCTAGTCAGTAAAGAACTATCAATAACCCAGGCACCTCCCCCTGGCACACTACATGTAGAAACTATCCATTCCAAAAAAGTAAAGTTTATTTCTCTATCACTGCATAGCTAATTGATTCAGCATTAAGATCTGGAAAGGAATAAACATTATCTGTTTCTCTGTGATCTTTCTGTGCAGATAAACCTAATTCTGCAGTTAGCTGCTGTCTGTGTTACTGAAGTCCCAATGTAGCACTGTACCTAAAGAAATCAATTACAAAGTCCCCTCCACACACAGACACACACACCCCTACAAACTCCTACAGCTAAAAGAAAATCTTACGCAGTGATTACAGCTCCCAGTGCTGCTTGCCTTCCCATAGCAAAGCAGTTTTACTTTCACTTTCACTATAACACAAAATCACAGGGTGAATGCTTTTGGCTGTAGTGCGGCACAGATCATCTCCACTGCACATGCTCCACTTGTGCCTCAGTTTTGGGAGGGGGTGGATACATAAAGAGGAGACATACATACCAGCTAGGAGTGAGCTGAGCAGGACATAAGGAGATCTAGTGACAGGGAGCACTGAGAGCAAAAAGGGATCAAGTTCCTGACAGCACTAAAAGTATAGAAAAGGATAAAGGCAAGTAATTTTTTTTAGTTTAGTGTCCCTTTAAGTTTCATAGATGCCCCTGAAGTTTCTTACCTGACCCGGTCCCCAGCGCTCCTCCTCTGCTGACAGCAGCTGACAGCCACTCCACTTCCTGGTTGGGTGTGACGTCACACCCAATTGCCTGACAGACACAACCAGGAAGTAGAGTGTCTGTCAGCGCAGAAACTCTTGCTCCTGTTTTTGCTAGAAACAAGAGAGGGGGGGGGGATCCAGGGGGCGAGGGACTGGGTCAGGTAAGTCCCTTCAGGGTAATCTGTGGAACTTAAGGATAATGTGAAAGGTTTGGGGAGGGGGGTTGTTAACCATTTATAAGCAAACTTTATTTAAGGGTAGACTTGTCCTTTAATGTGAATATTTTTTATTTAAATTAATGTCAACCATTAAAAACTGGCGTTTTTGATTATATATAAAGACAGCCCTGATATATTTAAAAAAAAAAAAAAAACATTGAGTGATTGTAATGCACAGAAGTGGTCTATTATAACCTGAAATATATGAAGGAGTATTAAAGCTCTCCAGCTGCTTTTAAGTACTAACTTTATGGGACAAATAAACATTGGTGCCTGCACGCTAACCAAGTAAGCTTGTAAGAACATTTTGGCTTTATTAAGGGGCAAGGAACATCAACTGGAAACAATGTCAAGCTTGTTTATGCCTAATTGGGAAGTTAGTAAACTGTGTAGTAAAACACTCTTGTCTCTAATTAGTATTGACAGTCAAATATTTTTTCTCCCCATTGTCTGCTTCATTCCATTCACAAAGGTAATGTAATAATGTTACTGAATAGCACATTGATCCAAGTAATGAAGCACAACTAGATTTTTTCTTTATTTTATCGCCCATGGGTATTAGCTCTTTATATGCAGTATTGTTAATCAAAAATGCAAATTAGCCATGTAAGGTCAGGTAGAGAAAACAAATGATTGTTTTATGTCAATGTGCAAATTGTTGTAGCCGGAAAGATTAACAATCTCTTTTTAGTGGGATCTTTTTAGTTGGTTATTAAAAACAAATTTTGTCTTAATAGAGACATAAAGCAATGAATATAACAAATATACCTCTTAGCAAATACAAGTACACAAAACATTTAAATTAAAAAATGAAATGGTGAGTAAAAAAAATACAAAATCTAATATTTCTGTCATTTCATGTATTTATTTTTTTTACAAACTGAATGTTTTTAACTTTCTGGGCCCCATCCCCAGTACATTTCTGCTGCCCCAGAGGTTCCTCAAGCAAGAGAGAATATGATTGTACCTGGTATAATTAGCTATTATATGGCTATATGGCTATAATATATGGCTTTAAAAAACACACAGCCTCAAAAGAAATAACATTCAGTACTCGACCAACCATACTGCTCATTTGCAAGAAAAACGTTATATTTATTTTCATACTATACAGTAACCATTTTGTTTATTACAGATTTTGCATGGCTTTAAGAAAGGATTTGGGGCTTTTTCAGATCTCCATAAATTCCTCTATTACTGTTTTAGTTGTTTACATATTTTTCATTAGTTTCATTTAGTTGCTTAAAGAGAATGTTCACTGAAAAAGTCAACATACCCTTAGGAGCTAAGTCTCTCCTGATTTTTAAATAATCCAACAGGAACTGGCAAACAGAAGGTGAAACTTACCCATGCTCACGCTCCTCTGCTACTTCCTTTGACAAGTCCAGACTTTATCCACGCTCTTGTACTATATGCACATGCATGTATTGTATAAGTGAGCGTGTATATAGTCGGTACCTATCACAGGAAGCAGTGAAGGGGGTAAGTTTCACCTTCTATCTGCCGGCTCCTGTTGAATTAAATGAAGAAAGGGAGGTAAAGCTCCTTTACTTCCTGTTCTGCAATTAATGTGGAAATGATATGTTTACTTTTTAGTGGGCATACCCTTTAAAATATGGTTATTGCAAAGTAACCATCACACAAACACAGGCTACTGCATAATGTAATGTTGTTCCTGATTGGGTTTTCGCACAAAAACAAATTGGCATATACACACATTAACACAACACATACACACATGTACAAATAAACACAGGTGTACTCAGACACAATCAGAAACCCACGTATGTTTACAGTGTGACAGATTGTATACAAGCCCCAAACATAATTATACCTGCTACCACATGCATGTACAGGTGTATTGATGTATACACATTCAAACATACATTCACACCCACACACTCTACTAGTATTCTTTAGGTGATACCAACAGGAGCAATTTTAGGAGTATACATATATTACACGCACTTACTTTTGTGTCATATTTTAAATGATATAGCAGGAGAGTAAACAGACCATGTCGTATTCATACAATTCTTAGTCAGATTAGGCCCATAGTGCCAAGTGATAGTATATTTATTTTCAAGTACAGCACTTCACTTTTAAATATCCTTCAAGAAGATGATGAAATCTTTGCCCGTCAAAACAGCTGAGACAATCTTAAGTAAAATATCTGATTACTGACTTATTTGAAATTGCTATCATAAATCAAATTTATCACTAGTCCTGTGGGATTCCCTTTTGCTTTGAATACTAGAAAATATATTGCTTGAACATCTGTCTTTGTGATCCACTATTTACTTGTCATTTTTAAACAAGAGTTAACTGTTGTCTCTTGAAAAAAAAATCTTGGTTTATCTGGTAATATTTCTTGGATATAAGTGTAAATGTGTTTGTTTATTTATGCAACTCTGTTATAATAATTGTAATTCTGAAAGTTACGTTCAAATATTTTTTATAAATCAATGCCAGGCACCAGTTGCGTAACATGAAATCCCAGGGCCTCTTTATCCTCCAACCATTATTTCCTATCTGAAGTAGGAAGTTGGGGCCCCCTACTTTTTGTATTTGTAAAGGTTGCTCCCATGACAATTACACCTCTGTGAAGCCCATTTTTCAAACTTACTTTTTGGGATCTAAAATTTACAATCCCTACATAACTTGAAAGATATAAGACAAAAGCAAAGGCCCAATATAATGTGTAAGAAGAAGGGAAGGACTATAAAATGAACACTGGGCAGTTTGAGAAAATAATTTTTTTTATAATAAAACAATTTGAACACAAAAAGGTTTTAATGGCAAAGGTTTTGACTATCCATACTATCTGAAAGTTAAGAATTTCAGAGACATATAATTCCATGTTAAGGAATGCACAGAACTCTGACCAAAATATTTCAGTGTCAAGACATTACAAGAGGATAGACAAGAATCAATTCTGTTCATCAGCACATCTGCTGCACATTGGCAAATATTTGTTTCTTATCTGCTATAACATGACTGGTGACATCTCAGCCATATGTAACAGTTTAAGCTTAAAGGAGAACTGAAGCCCAATAATAATGCTAGGTTCAGGTTATTTCCCATGTTTTTAATGTCGAAAACCCTAATAGATGCCATAAAACAATTTGGTTAATTTAAGCTGCCTCTATTGCTATTTGCCATGATCCTCATCTAAGTTAATGTTACTGGTGTCAGCTGAAGTGTTGGGTGACTGGAAAGTGTTTTCAGCAGATAAGTAATATGTAAGTGAAAAGAGAAACCGTACCCACAATTTTACCTGAGGATTCTTATTATTAAATTAAATGTTAAATGTAGGTGATTATCCAAGTAATGATGGTCTGAAATGCTAGATATTTCTCACTCCAGCTTTTTGGTAACGCCTCCCTGTGAGACAAATTAAATGTTTGAATAATGTTGCATACAGTTCCAGATTTTTTTCTTTATATTTTTGGATAGGTGGTTGTAATACAATGTTCTACTATTATACATGTGTGTGTTTGTTGGGAATAATTATGGCAATTTTGTCCAGACCTAAAGGGCCGATTTACCCAGACTCGCTGGGCAAATATATGGAGTTAAAGTCACGCTAACCGGTTTGCTACCGGTTAGCAAGACTTTAAATCCATATTAGTGTCGGATGCCCGGGCTAAGCAAAAATCACTCACGCACCCGACTCTCTCGCAATTCCCGGGATTTACCCAGATTCACAAACGCGATATTGAATCGCGATAGCGGCTCTGGGTAAATGAGCCTGAAGGTGTTTGTAAAAGTGTGTTTTTGTGGTATGTTATGCATTCATTTTTTAAAGAATTCCTTTCCAAAACACTTCATTGATAATAAAGTATTTACTGGACAAGTTCAGTTTCATTTTACCAGCCATTTCTCTATTTTTTTCCACAGAAAACATTATTTCAAAGGCTAATAGCCATAATAGCCATAATAGAAGTATACAAATTGCATAGGAAGCTGTAGATGATGTGGGGATAATGCACCAATGGCCAAGTATTTTTAGAAAATGAAGAAGTGTTTAAAGCAAATCAATTGACAGCTTCTACTCAAATGGATCATATGGGTAAGAGCTGCCATGTATAGAGAAGCAATGTAGATTTGCTGACAAGCTGACTGGTGGAATGGCAGAGAGCCTGAATATTGCATATCACACATAAAAGTAATATAAAGTCTGTCTCTCCCTACTCAAATTATCCACTGTCCCTAACACAGCAGAGAAGATATGTAGTATGAGGTACCAGATATACTTGAGCGAGGCAAATGAACACTCCAGCACACCGCTGTTGGCTGTATGCAAGACAGGTAGGTAGGTGCAGTCCCCCAGGCCCTCCACTCCCAGGGGCCAGATAAATCTCCAGCAAAAGAAACAAGTAGGGGAACACACTAGTCAAGTGAATTCACAATTTATTGGTATAACCACACATACAACGTTTTGGGACGCCCTGTCCGTTCCTCAGGTATATAGGGACAGGGCGCCCCGAAATGTTGTATGTGTGGTTATACCAATAAATTGTGAATTCACTTGAGTAGTTTGCTCCCCACTTGGCCCAATACATTCACTGAAAACTTTAATAGTGCAAAAATAAAATGTTTCAGACTTTTAGATCCTTTATCAAGTGAAAAATGTCCAAAACCATAGCGATTTTTATCTTCACTTCTGTTTGTTGTGCGGGACCAATGTTCCTGCTATTTCAGCTGTGAAAATAGACATATATGTCATCTGGGTAGACAAACATCAAATGTTTTTTTTACAAATTTGGTATGTTTATTCACAGAGATTGTTGTGTGCACTATTGTATGTATGGTATTCACAGGCCTGCTAAGCTTTGGGTGCAGGCACAAACACACAGCTTAGATGGAACATTCAGGGATATTCAATAAAAGTTATTGTTAAAAATGGTGCTAATTTTGCCCCAACCAATCAGATGTTATCTGATTGGTTGGGCAGACTTAGCACCATTTTTAACATTAAGAACGTTTATTACATCTCCCTGATTGTCTTGGACGAGACAAGAGCTTTGGTAAAGCTAGATATGTGTCTATTGTCACGCAAGGCATTATGGTATTAAAAAATACAAGGTTTCACAAAATTTTGCAGTTTTTCGTGAAACCCAGTCTATCTCCAATAGAGAATAACAGTAAGCACATTATGCTGGAGACTACAGTTGTCTCAATCTACTCCTACTCAAAGTGTAGGCTGTTTTTTGTATATAAACTATTTTTTGTTATGTTCATCCTTGCACATGGTGAGTTCTGTAGTCAACTACAGTGAAAATGTCTGCCTCTGTTGTATGTTTATTGGGGCATCATTATCTGGTGACTCTAGTATTAATGGAATCCTACAAATGTAAATTAAGTTTATGGGACCTTCCATGTAACAAGGAGACATATTGGTAAATTCTTTAAATTTAGAAACAATGCTAAATATCTATAAAAAAAAAAAAAAAATGGTGTTGCTCCTTCTCTTTTCTCCAAATTGTTCTTCTGTTAACACCTTTTATTAAGCCAGATCTTAATCAGTCTTAATCAGGATCATGGGCAACAGGAAGCAGTATCAATGATAGAGTGTATTTTATTTTCTGTAACTGATTTAGCATGTTTTTGTTCATGTCCCCATGACACAGGGAATCACCTGAATCTATTTTAGATTCAGGTGATGAACTATTCTAGTTATGAACTTTTACAACAAAGTAGACACAAATGAGATATTATCTCACCTTTAAATGGCATTGAAAACTAAAGACGTGATTAAAGTGAAGGTACTCTGAAGTCAGGGTGTGACAGTGGTGAGCATCAGTTTCTCTTAAAATGAATTGAATGTAATTTAAACCACAGTATTGGCAAATATTTACACAATTTGCTAAGCCATTTCATAGTTATCTTAAAATGGGTTACAAGCATTCAAGGCTAATTTTCAACCTTTTGGTGCTTTATATAATCTGTTTTACGTGGTTTTGGAGCAGGGGGGTGTATTTATTCAATTATAACTTCACTAATTTCATCAAAACATTTGAACCCTACACCAACTGAGTTTCAGAAATATCTATCAGTCTTTTTTTATTGCACCCAAAATTATTTTCAGCTTTATAAAGAAGAGAAATTTGTTTCAGTGATGCTCTCTGAATTCCCCTGAAAAGAAATTCAATAATATACAGTGTTGAGGTTTCTAAATGTATACGTTCTGCTTTAACAATTGTTCGATTTTTTACCATCAGCAAGTATCCAGGAGATTTCTCATAGTTTCTACTATAATTTGTAGCAAATTAAAAACAGAAAATATATAGCTGGATTAACTCAAGTTAACTCAATCACAACACACTAATTTATTGTATTTTCAGCAAAACGTTCTATAATTATCATAATACTGAAATGTGTAACATTATTAAAAATTGTCACAGTACTGTGAAATTCAGCATGATCCTTCTTTGGTTTACAACAGCTTGTCAACTTTATTATATTACCTATAATTGGTGTACAGGGAGAGGAAAAAGCAATGTTCACTGTTATTAAGGTATTGATTTTCAATACAGTTTCTATTGTGTTGTGATAATGTCATAATAATCCACTCTCTGAACTGACCATGCCTGGTTTTGATCAAGGAGGAGGACTGTATGTTCAAAACTCAGAAGTATCTAGTTACACACTTCAGAAATGTGTTTATCTATAGTGTTAACCTCTTGCCCATAATTGGAGATCTCAAACACAGGGAGATTAAAGAGGATAAGATTGTTTTAGCCACTGTGTAGATGTGTTTCAATAATGGCTGATACAGTGTAGAATAACAATAGACCGAAAACAATACTAATGTATTTACATTAAAATACTTTCTTTTTAATCAGCATTTCTAAATAGAAATTAAACATGCAATTCTTGAATAATTATACTGAAATGATGAATAAAGCTAGGTACACACCTAGCGATTTTTCCTCCTGACCGACCGTTCGATACTTTCGACCGGTCAGCCAGGAGGAAGGAGCCACGATCGGACCGGTCACACCGATGTCCGACTGATTCGGGCAAACGATCGGTCGGACATGGCCGCATTCGGATGCGATAATTTCGGTCCGAATGACCGATACACTGAACTATATGTCGATCGGACCGAAATATCTCATCGTGTGTACCCAGCTTTACTTTCCTAGATGAACACAACTTAATTGTTAATTCTGTATAGGGTGTCTGATGTACAAAATTCAACTTCACAGAATTTAGTTGACTTGTGTAGCTGTGAAGAATATATATGTATATTTTTTCTTATATAAAGTGTAAAAGGCATTTTAGAGGTTATATAGTAAACAGCTGCATTATTGTTTTTTTAAAGCAGGGCAACAAAGGCCAATGCCCCTGGCACTGTGTGTAAGTGTGTGTGTAATAGAAAACCCAGGAGCATTCACATTTGTGCACCTTTTAATGTGTTTAAATGCATTACAGAAGTGCACTCCAGGGTTACAGCTAATTAATATATTAATTATATCCATAGGTGTACATATGTAATTGGTTGGTACATAGGGTCATGTGGGTATAGGGATCTATTAATTGGCAGTGTTCGGTTTTGCATAAAAAGGAAAATCTGCACAAGTTTGCAACTATGTAACTGGACACACATTACTGCATTTGTGGCTATGTAGTAGAGAATTACTAGGGGTCCCAAATGACCTTTACTCTGCATGTGGCTTAATTGAATGGTTAGGGGGTAAGTATTGTTTGGTGTTTCAACAAATTTTTTAGTTTAATTAATTAATTAGTGCCCATTAATATTTTAATTTAGCATATGATTATTGGCCAACAATTTAACCAATAGTCATCATTACAAAGTAACATAAGTGGGGGAAAATCGTGCACTTGTCTTGCTCCCCAATCCACCGGCAAGGAGGTACAGTATCCCTCCCAATTCCCTCTTTCCCAGCTTATTCTTTTGCTGAACCTACCTTTTATTGTCATTGGCTGTGACATTAGCTGTTCCCCAAGCCACCTCATTGTTGCTTATAGGTGCAGTGGAAGTGAGAGCTGGGGAGAACGAGACCAAGTAGAATATCTACTTACTAGTGAATTGGGCAGCAAGAATATTGTGGTATTAAGCTTTGTACAAATTTTGATTTAGATGCTGAACTTGAACAAATATAAAAAGCAGCCACAGGCTTACAGCAACCCTCACCTTTCTGCTGTACCAAGCAGATTGTAAATAACTTTACCTCTAAGCTGCAACACTAAGCAGATTGATCAACTTTTGAGAAGACATGTTCTACAAGAAGCATGTGCTGGACCAGGAGGGGAGATCCCTCATGATTCGCTGTATTCCCATTCCCTTTAATAGAGATGGCTGAACTTTTGAAAGTTCGAAAGTTCGAAAACAGACCCATTAAAGTCAATGGGGGGTAAATAGTTTGAAAAGTTCGAATGAACTTTCCGAAAATATTGCAGTGTAAACTTACCTTACAGGCCCCAGGGACCTGGGAGATGGTCTGGGGAACACGCCCGTGTGTGGGGAGCAGCATAAAAACCACCCTCTACTTCCGGTTTATGCATGCTGCTTTTTATAGGTTTGCAGAAAGTCCTAATCCGTTTCTGATTGGTAAATTTTCAATGCTTGGTTTACATGGTTTACATTAACCAATCAGAGTTCAGAAAATTGGAAAATCTGATTGGTTAATGTAAACCATGCATTGAAAAATTGACCAATCAGAAATGGATTAGGACTTTCTGCAAACCTATATAAAGTGGTGCAATCGTCGGCGGAGCTCAGATGCCATCGCAGTAGATGGATGAAGAAAGAAGAAAGAAACGGCTAGCAACATCGGCTCTGCTGAGGCCGGCAGTGCCAGCAGCTCACTGGCGGCCGCAGTGAGCCTGCTTGGCATTGGCAACCTCAGTGGTGTTGGTGTCGCTAGCACGAAGACGTTGGGTCGGATCAAGACACCGGTAACATCGGCCTCGTTGAGACCACTGGTGCCGGAGGTACCCCTGGCGGGGTCGGTGGCCTCAGCAGAGCTGGTGTCACCGGATGGAAGAAAGAAGACGTCGCCCAAGGACTCTTTTAAGAGCTGCTCACTGGGGGTACCGGTTCGAGCTGCTGGACCCCCAACAAAGGCACTTTTCAGTGCAGCAAGGGCCCTTACAAGGGCCGGGGAGGGGGGTCCCGGTTCGAGCTGCAGGACCCCTTAAGCCCCAAAGGGCCCTTGTCAGGGCCACAAGGGCACTTATAAGTGCCGGGGAGGAGGGCCCGGTTCAAGCTGTGGGGGCCCTTGTCAGGGCCGCAAAGGTCCTTGTAAGGACCCAGGAAGTGGTTTCGAGCTGCGGGACCCTTGAATGTACAGCCGCGGGATTGTTGGCCTTTCAGCAATCCCTGAACATCGGATTTCGGGAATCTCCGGCCAGTTGGGGATTTTCGGAAGCGGACGTTCGAGGCCTGCTGAATGTTCGAGAATTCTCGAACGTCCGAGGATTATCGAAAATAGTTCAGCTCGAAATCAGGTTCGAGTTCGAGTTCTAGTCCATCCCTAACCTTTAGTTCATTTTTAAGTTTTGCTCAAGTAACAGTGTCCTAAACTATAAAATTTATTCAGTTAAATTATAAAACTAACCTAAGAAATCACTGTAATTGGTTATTGGTTCCTTTGGGGCTCATGACACTATATACTATAAGTCTAAAGTTTGCAATTTGGTAGGATTCCTTTGCTTAAGGTAGCAATAAATACTTTATCTTGATGCATTTGAAGATCTAATGCTTATGGACTGTCTATCAAATATTTCATTGTGCATCTGTTCCAATTCCTCTATGCCAAGTGTGCATAGTGTGAATTTTACCTTTTTTGGACAGGATAATAGAGATGGGATCCGGGTCCGACTTGGACCCGAATCCGACACAGAACCCCTCTGTTCCGAAATCCGAATGATCCATCCGAATCGTCCAGATTTTTGGACTTCGGAGCCTATTTTCTATAATTATCGAACGTTCAAGGATTATCGAAAATAGCCTCGAACATTAGATAATAATCGAAAATTCGTTCCGTTTTCGGATTTTTGGATCCTCTGTATTTTCCAGAGATCTGGGAATCTGAAAATGGAACGAAACTGGGGAGTTTCGGCCATCTCTACAGGATAACCCTGTGGTGCACATCACCTGAATCAAGGTATAATTGGAGGTTTAGACAAATTGCACATTGAGACTAAAGACCAATAAAATATCATTTACCTAAATCGAATTTTACAATTTTACCTTATAATTACCATGTAATTGTTTTAAGCATAATATCTTTGTTTTTACTCATGTCTCTATTTGATGTAAATATTCTTATTCCAGATAAAGTATAAAAATTATCTCAAAGAACATTCTTAAGCAGATGTTGCAAGTAAGACTGCAAAGCGTGGGCCAAATTCATGACTTCACTACATCTGTGTCCTCTTCCACTTTGACCTTGGCCTAAACTATTAACTCTGATTAACGCTGCTAGACCCCCTGGAGAAGAAAATAATTGAACAAAAAATTGCTTATAGGACAAGCCTCCTCAAAGATTAACTGGAAACATGTGATGATTATTATTGTGTGAACTGGTAAAAAAGATAAAAATATACATCTTTTACAACTTAATTTAATGTTTCTTCGTGTATATGCAATGTACAGTACACATACAGAGTAACTAAATCCTCAGGGCCCTACCAGTTAAACTATTATGGGGCCCCTACTCTGTGTTGTGATTGGAGCTCCTGCATTAATTTGCAGTTTAAAAAAAAATATTCTGACACCACCTGCTTTAAAGTAAATTTTTTAGTTATTAAAGGAATAGTTCACTTTAACAGTGAACTATTCCTTTAATGTATAGATTGAAGCCCAGGAGTTTAAGGAGCTATGCCTTACCTCCCGTTCTTCAATCAATTAAGCAACAGCCAGGGACAAAAATAAGTATATTTACTTTTTGCGTAATCTACCTCTGCAGAGATGAAATTCTCCGACCGCTTCCAGGTTCTAATCCTCTATAGCGCGCATTATCACACATGCACACTGTAGTGGATTAGAAGCAGTGGGGACCTATCATTTCTGCAGTGGTGGATCGCATTGAAAGTAAATATGCTTGCCTTCATCCCTGGCTGCTGCTCAATTGATTGAAGAACTGGAGGTAAGGCAAAAGCACCTTAACCTCCCAAGCTTACCTCCTGAGCTTAAATCATTTTAACATTAAAAAAAAAGTTCACTTTCGTGTGAACTACTCCTTTAATATCAAGGTTACATGAAAACTTCATTTAGATGAAGGTAAAGCAACAAGCTAAAAGCAGCATAGCCACGTTAAAAGCAATAAAGTATTACAGAGAAAACAGGTGTGGCATATGAAGGAAAGTGCAGTATTTTATTTTCCCAACCTGATGATTTTACATCAAAATCGTGATTTTGGTTCACAATTTCAATTTTGTAGATAAAATTAAATAGCATTTAATAAACTCACTGTGCATTGTACACATCATATACACAAGGCCACTTGATACAAAAAAAACACAGTATTGAAAATTTATTTAGCAGAATTTAAAACTTTTACAGCAAATGAAACTTTTATATAATCTTATATAACATCCAAGATGCCACTACCATTTCTCCAATACTGTAATCCATCAGTACACAACATCTTCTTGAGTCAACAACTTCTTTTAAGCAGTGATTTATTGTGCTTTAGTCAATGTCTATTTTGTTTTTCTATATACTTTTAAGGGAAAACTGGAGTAGGAGGAGCTCGGAATGTGTACTCCTCCCCTACCACCTCACTTACTTTTTGTTCTGTTCAGTCTTTGGTACCTCTTCTAGGAAAGTCCTAATCAGGTTATAACGTGTGCTATACAATAAATCACTGCATCCTTGTGTTACAATCTTCCAGTTTTTTGTATAATCAGTTTGCTCTATAATGCCCATTTCTTGATTTCTGAAATGTTTAACTGAAGGAAGAAGCTCAAAAAGATAATAATTTGGATGCTAAATATCCTTCACAGGCATATAACATAGTGCTTCAAGAACAGGTAGATCAGTTCCTAAAATATATGCAGCAGGTACCTGACAAACCACTTTAGAATTGTTTTTCATCTGTAAAACAATTACCAACCAAGCAAAAGATGCAACTACTGATTACACTTTTGATCATAAAATGTTAAAACATAGAACACTGCTAAAATATTTATTTGTTATGCTTTAAGGTTCGTACACATGTGCCATCTTGGGTGCCGACCTGCAATGCACGATGTGTATAAACAGGAGATAATCGTGCTCTGTATGGGAACGGCCGTTCAGTCAGGGATCATTGCCAGACCGGCCGGGCGGATCTTCGAATGAGCGGCCATTCTCCGAAAGAGCAGATCTTCTAATGAGCAGCCATTCATACACATTGTGTGTCGCAGGTCTGCACCCGCAATTGCACATGTGTATGAACCTTCAGGATATTACTAATGTACATTCCTAGAAACTTAAATTTACCCACCCGTTTGACATGATGCATCTGCAAGTATTACAATAATACAATACAATAACATTTGTAAAGTGCCTGACCGACCTATAGTATAGAATAGTATAAGTATCTGAGGTTGAATAAAGACATATGTCCATCCAGTCCAACCCATCTAGCAATATCCTCATTTCCTGCCTAACTGTTGATCGAGAGAAAGGCAAAAAAAACCCACCAAATTTATGACTCCAAGTGGCAATCGGAAAGTTCCCTGGATCAACTCTACTTTATGTATCAATACCAGTAACTTGCAACATTCCTTCTTTGCAGAAACACGTCCAGCTTTTTTTTTAAACTGACCAATGAACCTGCCATAACAACGTTAATTGGAAGACCGTTCCATAGCTTTACCGTTCTCACAGTGAAAAACCCTTTCCGAACTTGTGAAATGCGGGTTGGATCATGTTGGGTAGTGAGATGGGTAATGTTTAGGCCAGGTTAAATGCTTGCCTGGAGAGGTGGGTTTTAAGGTTACGTTTGAAAGTATTAAGGGATGGTGAATGACAGACAGATGGAGGAAGGGAGTTCCAGAGCAGAGGAGAAGTCCTGAATACGGGCATGGGAAGAGGTGACAAGGGTGGATGAGAGGAGGAGATCATTTGCGGAGCAGAGGTTGCATCTGGGACGATATCGGTGGATCAGCTCTGAGATATATGAGGGGGCTGTGTTGGATAGTGCTATATAGGAGCAGCTTAACCGGATCCTTTGCGTGATGGGCAGTCAGTGGAGTGACTGACAGAGAGGAGAGGCATTAGTGGAGCGAGAAGAGAAATGAATGAGCTGGGCAGCAGAGTTGAGGATGGATTGAAGCGGAGCCAGGCGGTTGTTTGGTAGACCACACAGGAGTGTGTTGCAGTAGTCAAGCCAGGATATGATCAGGGCATGGACTAGGATTTTTGTAGCTTCGTTCTAGAAGAAGGGTCTGATGCGGGAGATGTTTTTGAGTTGGAGCCGACAGGAGTTGGCAAGCAAATTGACATGGGGTTTGAAAGAAAGATCGGAATCTATCGTTATTCCCAGGCAGCGGACATGAGGAAATGGTGATATAGATGTGTTGTTAATATTAATAGTAAGACTAGGGAGGGGAACAGATTGTGAGGGTGGGAAAAAGACAAGTTCAGTCTTGTCCATGTTGAGTTTGAGGAAGCGGGAGGACATAAAGGCAGGTATGGAATTAAGGCAGTCGGGGACCTGGGATGTCAGTGTAGGGATATTAGGGGCAGAGATGTAAATTTAGGTATGATCCGCATACAGGTGATACTGGAATCAAAATGAACTAATGAGTTGTCCAAGTCCATAGGTGTAGATGGAGAAAAGAAGAGGACCGAGGACTGAGCCTTGCGGGACCCCCACAGGAAGGGGGCGAGGGGTGGAGTTAATTTCAGAGTGGAAAACACTAAAGGTCCCACCAGAGAGATAGGAGGATAGCCAAGAAAGTGCAGTGTCCTGGATACCCAAGGAGGGCAGGATCTGAAGAAGTAGAGGGTGGTTGACACTATTAAAATCAGAGGACAGATCAAGAAGAATGAGCAAAGAGTAGTGACCTTTAGATTTAGCACTAAGTAGATCGTTGGCACTTAATCCTGACTGGAGGTGGTCAAAGAGAGAGTTAGCAGACAGGTGACTGACCAGATCTGCATAGACATGTCTTTCCAGTAGTTTGGAAGCAAATGGGAGAAGGGAGACAGGCCGGCAGCTGGAAAGAGCGGCCGGGTCGAGGGAGGGTTTTTTAAGTATACGGGAGACCACGGCATGTTTAAATGAGGAGGGGAAAATACCATTGGATAGGGACAAGTTAAAGAGAGAGTTTAGGGCTGGTATGAAGGAAGAGGAGAGAGGGGGAATAAGATGAGAAGGAATGGGGTCAAGGGGGCAGGTGGTGAGACGTGTCCTGGATAGGAGAGATAAGAGTCCCTGTACTGTAATAGTGGTGAAGCTCGTTAGGGTGCAATTAAAGGAATTAACCAATGAAGGGAGATTAGCTGTTGCAGTGGTAGGAGTTTGAAGCTGTATGAAAGAGGTGGGGTGCACAGGAAAACCTTTTTCGGATATTTTCAATTTTTTTTCTGTGAAATATGAGGCTATTTCATCAGCCGATAAATGGTGTAGGCGGAGTAGGAGGCGAACAAAGCAGGGAGTTGAATACTTTAAAGAGCTGTTTGGGGTTATGGGACTGTGTGGATATGAGTGAAGAGAAGTAGTTTTGTTTGGCTAAGGATACAGCACTTCTGGTCTGGTAGAGGGCACTTTTAAATTCAAGAAATTCTCTATTTTTGTTACTCTTGCACCAGCGTCGTTCGGCTATACGGGATTGCCTTTTCAAGTTTATTATCTGATCCGTAAGCCATGGTTTTGGGTTCTTGCGACTAAGGCAACGGGTGGATAAGGGAGCAACAGAGTCGAGGGCATTGGAAACAGTTGTATGGTAGTGGACGGCTGCAAGGTCAGGGTCAGAGAAGGAGGGCATGGAGATAAGTTGTTAGAGGGGGGCAGAGAGCGAATGGGGGTTGAGATTATGCAGGTCTCTGCATCTGTACATTTGTTTGTTAGGGGTTACGGTCAGGACAGATGACACAAGTTTAAATTTGAGATGATGATGATCGGATAGAGGAAAGGGAGAGTTGGAGAAGTTAGATACAGACCAGAGGGGGGTGAAGACAAGATCCAGTGTGTGTCCATTACAATGGGTCTGAACAGAGAACCATTGAGTAAGGCCAAGGGAGGAGGTAAGAGAGAGAAGTTTAGTGGTAGCAGAGGTATTGTTATCGATGGGTATATTGAAATCCCCTAAGATAATTGAGGAGATGTCAGAGGATAGAAAGTGGGACAACCAAGCAGAGAAGTGGTCAAAGAAAATAGTGGTTGGGCTGGGTGGTCAATAAATAACTGCAAACTGTAGGGGCGTGGGAGAGTAAACACGGAGTGGAACGGGAGAGTTCTGGTAAGGGCATTATGGGTATGAAAGTACAGCACTCAGAGAGAAGAATACCAACTCCCCCACCACATTTATTATCGGGCCTAGTGGTGTGGCTAAAAAGCGGTTAGATATAAATAGGTTGTGTACGTGTAAGTATGTGTAAGTTTATTACAACAGACCGTGCTTTCCACAAGGCCCCGGATATAGGCAGGGGGAAGGGAAAGAGAGGTACGTTTGTGATATTGTGTGTGTTTAGGGTACTAATGGATAAGGAGAGTTACGGGCAGTAGATATTAGGATGGGATGGGTTGATCATACAGGTGGGGTATGGGAGTGGGGCCGGATTAGGGGAGATATCACCAGCTGCAAGTAGAAGCAGAGAGAGAGAACGAGAGGAGGTGAGAGTAGGATTTAAATGGACCATGCGTTTGTCTTGTAGTGGAGGAGGCAGGGGGGTGTTTGACAATAGAAAGGAGTTCATGGTGGGAAAGGAGGGGAGAGGATAAAATGGTGGGTGCAATATAAATGGACCAACAGTGGGGTGTTATAGTGAGGTGATAGAGCTTAGTATGTAGGTAACCAGGCAGATAAGGGGCAAAGTTATATGGATCATGATGATGGGTTAATATTACATGGGAAGGGTTGAATAGTGTGATCCAAATGAGCAAAGATCAGTGTCAGGCACTTCAGGTTTAATTCTGGTGTTAATTCAGCCCTACACTTAGAAAAGGCTGCAGAAACTGACCAAGATCAGAATCTGACTAGGGCTCTTAAGCTGGGTACACACAGTAACAATAAAGCCCCGAGACCGACGGTATCGGGGCTTTATCGTTATGTGTGTACACTCGTTTCCCGAACGAGCGCGCAGCCGCCGAACGATCGGGTCGGCCGTATGCTCGTTCGGGAAAGGCCGAAAATTTCCAGCGGCCGCGCTAGTCTCCCTATAGAGGAGTCTAGCATGGCCAATGGAAACACACAGTCCAATTACAATGAAGCACAGGAAGGTATGCACAGTGGAGTGATGAATAGAATAGTACAGCAGATCATACCTGTAATGACAATAAGATGGTGCCCTAGTTAATTCTGGTGTTAATTCAGCCCTACACTTGGGAAAATGCTTCACTTGGGAAAGGCTTCAGAAACTGGCCAAGGTCAGACTCTGACTAGGGCTCTTATAGATATGGAACAGATATGGAACAACACCCCATATAGTTTTGTTGTATGGCCCGTTAATGTATTTATACACAGTAATCATATCCCCACGCACTTACCTTTTCTCCAGCGTACATAGTTGTAACTTTCCACTCCCCCAATCCCCTTATTAATTTAGTTGCCCTTCTCTGAACCCTTTCCATTTCAAAGATGTCCTTTTTGTACACGATGCCAAAATTGAACTGCATTTTCCAAATAAGGCCTTACCAATGCTTTGTAAAGAGGGAGAATAACATTTTCCTCCCTTGAATCCATCCTCTCTTATACAAGACAATACCATGCTGGCTCTGGCTGTTGCCACCTGCACTGCTTGCTTCCTTTAAGTTTGTTATCCCCCAAAACTCCAAGATCCCTTTCCAACAGGGTTTCACTTAACACAGAGCCATGTATAGTATAAGCAGCACAAGGATGTTTAAGTCCAAAATGCATCACCTTACATTTCTCAACATTGATCTCATCTGCCACGTAGCAGCCCAGTGTGACAATCTGGGGAACTGTATCAAAAGCGTCACTAATACATATAAGGTAAGGAGAGAATTCAGGCTTTGATACTCCCTTTTCACATATGCAAATAAGGAACAAAGACTTCTGGGAATTTACCATGTTTACACATTGAAGCTCTTAGGAACACTATCTGGGAGATTCATAAAAGTTCTTAAGTTGTGCTAATTTTGCCCCACTAATCGATATCTTATTTAACATTTGTAAGCTTACATCTGATTGGTTGAGCAAAATTAGCACCATTTTAAATAAGAACTTTTATTGAATAACCCTGTTTGTCTTTAAAAAGACTTTTACACATCTTCCACAACTAATCAAAACCAGACCAACCAACTACAGACCAGTTTCGGCTTTATTGAGCCATCGTCAGTGTAGTGCAGGCCTCTGGTTTTGCAGTGTGAAGCCGCAACCAGTCTGTAGTTGGTGCTCTGGTTTTGCATTTAGCTTGTGGAATGCTGTAAAAGTCTTTTTAAAGACATTCAGGGAGATGCAATAAAAGTTCTTATTGTTTAAAATGGTGCTAATTTAGCACCAACCAATCAGAACTTATTTAACATTTGAAAGCTAACATCTGATTGGTTGGGGCAAAATTAGCACCATTTTAAACAATAAGAACTTTTATTGAATAACCCTGATAGTGTTTCTAAGAGCTTCCATGTGTAAGCATGGTAAATTCCCAGAAGTCTTTGTTCCTTATTTGCATATTGCTGAAAAGGGAGTATCAAAGCCTGAATTCTCTCCCTACCTTATTTAAAGCATTAGTGACATCTGTCGATAGGCGCTTCACACTGCAAATCCAGAGGCCTGCACTCCACTGATGATGGCTCAATAAAGCCGAAACTGGTCTGTAGTTGGTGCTCTGGTTTTGCATTTAGCTTGTGGAATGCTGCAAAAGCCTTTTTAAAGACACAGTGTTCCTAAGAGCTTCCATGTATAAACATGGTAAATTCCCAGAAGTCTTTGTTCCTTTTTTGTAGGGTAATTATGAGCACACTCTCCAAACTTGCAGCCCTTGCCAACTGCATATGAAGCTGACTCACTTCCTCTCTGCTAGCATTTGGTGGCTTATAGCAGACACCAACAATGACATTACCCCCTTTCCTGTTGCCTAATTCCACCCTTATTGCCTATATTTTAACATCCATATCGCCAGTTATCTCTTCTTTTAAATTTGGCTTCAATTCTTTTTTCACATAAACACATACTCCTCCCCCTTTCCTTTTTTCTCCTGCCTAAACAAAGCATATATATAAGCTATACCTATTACATCATACTTTTCATTCAACGCCATAATTTCCAATTCACCCAGTTTGTCAGCCAGGCTTCTTGCATTTGCAAACATACATTTTAGATTATGATCCTGTAATTTGTTCATACACTTTAATTCACATGCCTCCCTATCCCCTATGCTAGCCCCCCCCCTTTCCATCCACCACTGGCCTATCTACTCTCTGCTTTCCTCCTGGGCTATCTTCCCTAGTAAGAATGCTAATACCCGCCACCCAAACCTAGTTTAAAATCTCCTCCAGCCCTCTAGCCATCTTCTCCCCTAAAACAGCTGCACTGCCATCAGTGAGGTACAACCCATCCCTACTAAAGAGCCTGTAGCCAACAGCAAAGTCTGCCCAGATCTCTATAAACCCAAACCCTCCCTCATTACACCACCCTCTTAGCCATGCATTAATGCTCCTAAGCTCCCGCTGTCTCCCTGGCTTAGCACGTGGCTGCGGTAGTATTTCTGGAAACACTACCCTGGAGGTCCTTGCTTTTAACTTGGCCCCTAGCTCTCAGAAATCATGTTTAAGGACCTCACCTCCTCCTCTAACTTTGTCATTGGCATCAATGTGAACCAAGACCGCTGGGTCACACACGGCCCCACCCAATAATCTGTCTACACGATCCCCCACATGGCGAACCCTAGCACTAGGCAGGCAACACACAGTTTGGCATGCAGGGTCTTGGCGGCAGATTACCCTAACTACCTTCCTTATAATGGAGTCCACTACCACCTGCCTAGCATTCCTGATCCTAAGTTCCTCCTCCCTTGTATCAGAGATGGCAGTCTCCTAGGTGCTCAAGGGACTAGCCCCCTCCATACATTCTAATTCCAAGCAGTCCTCCTCCACTTCATCACCTAAGGCGGCAAATCTTTTGGGATGGGCAATTTGGGAAGAAGCAGTTTGCTGTATCGATCGATTGGGCTGAAATAATCACATGGGTTTTCTTCTGCAACCATCCGTTTGATTGTCCAAATCAGACTAATGGACACATCCAAAAACCATGGCTGATTGTGTGGTCCTCTATGGGCTGCAGGCTCGGTCACAGCAAACTGTTGGCCACAGGCACCTTCCTCCTGGCTGACCAGTCAGAATTGCCGAATGGTTGGTCAGGAGAAGTGGCGTCGCTATGTTAAAACTTTTGGGGCACGTGTTCCGGATATTTGCCAAAGTTCCCCAAATGTTTTAACTGCCGATACCTTGTAGAAGTGCCTTGCCTTGAAAACTTTTGCAAACTTCCTTATTCCCCGGCTGCGTGATGATGACATCATGAATGACAGCACAATGATGTCACACGCATGCTGGGGCAAAGACACCACACACATACAGGCGCGGTGACATTGCGCCGCATAACAGGCAGCCCCTGCACTTCCTAATACACTTGTGGGAAACACATTTTAATCGCTCCCCCAACTCAACCCCATTGCTATATAAGTCCCATTCACCTTCTTGCTGGCGGTAACAGCTCCTGGGCTGGTCTTGATTGTGCTACAACACTGAAACAGCTTGGTAAGCTGGTGGTTATTTGCCTATAGCCATATTCATATTCTTATTGGAGTTTTTTGGAGTGCTTGTGTTTAAACAGTATTTCTTTTTTGCAGTTTAAAAAAAAAATTAAACACATTTTATTTAAAGTTAAAGAAACAACAATATCTATTAAGTCTGACATACAGCTCATGTTTAAACTCTGTGTATATACAGTAACTATCAAATATTTTTTTTAAAAATTATAGTGCCACTGTTCGATCAAGTGCAGATTTTCTGGAAAAATTCCTTTCATTTTTCCTACATTGTTTGCTTTATATTGTCACACTTAATTATATAACATATTTATCCACAATAAAGAGGGCTCCCCTATGTTGTAACATTGCACCCTCATCGTTAATGAGCAAAAAGCATAAGGTAACCTACTGCTGAAAAATAATGGGAAATACTGTTACTATTGTCTCTGTCCATGAAGTATTTGAAAATGGATATTACATTAAAAATAATAAAAAAAAAATTCCCAAAACAGTACAAGTTCAAAACAGTATAAGTTGTGGCACATTTTTCATTAATGTGGAGCTGCAATTTTTAGTTAAGACGTCATCAGCCCGATGCACTGAGAGCCGCTATCGGCAACCCGGTACAAACACGCCGGTGATGCTATATGCTCCTTGTGCATCACTAAGTGCTGCCATCTATTTCGGCACTTTTAACACCAGCTGACGTTTGAAGTGCCACGATAGAATGCCGTTTTCAGCATATAACATCACTTGCAGCGGCTGTGCCGCGTTAGCCATGCAGCCACCACAATGAGGGAGTCATGCTAACCAATGTTATATTAAACTCCAGAGCAGGAGCAGTGTGACTCTTGGTGCATTTTCCTGCATGTGTTTTCACCCTGCCAGGGTTACAGACAAGACACAGATCTGCACAAACTTGTGAGTTCCCAATTCTTTTTGGTAGAGCTATCAAGTCAAAACTAGAAAGGGAAAGTTTAATATATATATAGTCTATATATATAGTCTTTGCCTAAAAGTGAGCTCACTATTAACAACCGTTGGCAGCTGGAAGCAATTGTTCTTTTTAGAGGGTCTCCTAAGGTGGACAGTTATAATGTAGCAAATACTGTATAGAAGATGAACAGTGTGGTGATAAGTCCTGTAAAGGGTTAACAGGTCACTCTGGCTGCAGCGGCTCCTCCTGCAAACCAGGTCCTGTCAGTCTCTGTACTATATTAGGCCCAGATAATAATTAGGCCCAGATACAGGTAAACATTAGGTTTGGTGGGGCTGTAAGAGCAATTATAATAACAGTCTAATGGATGGCACAGTGTCACTTTACACAGCAGTCTGGATCTGTTTGCTCTAACAGGAAATATATCATGACAGTTCTGTCCTCAGCTGTTTTCTCCAGACAACCTACCCTGCCCCTTCAGGCTTCCGGGTAGGGTGGGGAAAGGGGGCGTGGTGCAAGGTGTATGATGTCACACAGGGGGGTGATGTCAAAAGGGGCATGGCCTGTGTTCTAGGGGTGGTGGGAGACAGGGTTATGGAGGGGCTAGGGGCATTCCCGGGGCATTCTGGGGGCATGGCCTTGGAAAGTGGGTGTGACTGCTCTCAAGTCCGGGAGTCTGGGGTGGTCTTGTGGAAGTGGGGGATGAGGGGTGGGATTCTTGTTTCTCTATTACACTCACTGCTCAGTGTCTGATCACTAGAAGGAAACAGCTCAGGTCCTGGTCAGCTTTAATCAGGAAACAGCTCCAATTTTCAGTGTACTTAAAGGGGAAGTTCAGTGAAATACATATACTTTTAAGAAAAAAGAGCAGTATTTTCCCATCCCAATGACCTTAACCTGCCCACTCAACATGTTGTCTGTGTATAAATAAATGTTACCAAAATACTGACTTCCTGTTTGCAGGACCCCTAGTAGAGACCGTTATGGTTTTGCCCATGAACCAGCGCCTGGGTTTATTCAGTTGCTCAGTGGCGATCTGAGCATTTTTGACCCATTCAACAGCCATTCAGTAGAAATTACTGTTAGGAACATTCCAAGGAAGTGGTGCATCCTGGGAAGAAGAAGGACCAATAGAACCTGAAATGTCAGCTCACTAATGTCAACAGCAGGGAAAAGCAAAGGGTATGAAATCAACTGATTTTTCAAAACGGGAGAAAATATGTAGAATAGCTAGGTATGCATAATACAAACCAAGAAATTTTAAAATATTGATATTTTCCACTGAACTTTCCCATTAATGGCTCCACTGACAATCTATTAGGATCCAGTCTCTTTTCCCACCTAGGGTAGCAGAGATCCTTTCCTGTTCCTTATTCCATACACAGCACCCCCTTGTCTTTCTTTACCTCAGAAACCTCTCTCCCCATTTTACTTCTTCCCACTCAAAACAGAAACTCCTTTTTCATTGGCTGCTTCCACACAGAGCAGACTGGGCAAGCAGGAACCATTGCTCTGGTAACCTAACTTTTCAGTATGCATTAAAGGAGAACTAAACTTAAATTTTCAAAAACCTAATGTGAAAGTTTTTCTCCCCAGAACACCTATACATGTAAGATTCTTCTGTGGTACATTGCATTTAATATATGTAGAAATAGATTCGTAAATAAGAAGGCTTCCATGTTGTTGCCAGTACAACCCACAGCCCATGAAGTCATCAAAGAACCACGCCCCCTGACCCCAGTATTCACTGTCTCTATGCACAAAGTGTTTTCTATACAGATGTCTACACACCAATATGGAATCCCTGATAAGACTTTTAAAGCTGCTTGTTACCCTGCAGTTTATTTACCAGTCAGTGTGGGTTGCTAGAAAATAAACTGCAGGGTAACAAGCAGCTTTCTAAGTTATCAGGGATTCCATATTCCATTTTTTAAATTATTCTTTTACTAGCAAAAGATAAAGTTACCAAATGTAGCTGGACTCTCTGCTTATTCAGTGTTGGCGCACCAGGTAAGGCACCAGATTAAAAAATACGCAGTTCAAAGGTCACAAGTTCAATACCCCAGATGTAATTATGTATTATATAATTCCATGAGAAAGATAAAGCTTCTAATTGTACCTTTACATTCAGCTTGTGCAGTGGTGGCTCACCTTGTAAGACACCAGGTTTAGACACATACTGTTCAGAAGATCACAAGTTCAATACCCCAGCTAAACCTTTTTTTTTGTTTCTATTATATTCCATGCAAAAGATAAAGCTTCTAAATGTTCCTAGGCTTTAAACTTATTCAGCGGTGGCTCGCCTTGTAAGATGCCAGGGTTAGACACATACAGATCAGAAGGTTATGAGTTTGATTCCCCCAATGTATTTTTATTTTTTGTTTCTATTATGTTCCTACTACAATATTCTACATGTACCAATGATTTTTATAGTGTCTCTCTTAGCCTAGCGGTAAGACTTCTGCTTTTAGCAAGACAGGGTAAATGTACAAGTTGCAGGTTCTATTCCCCACACTAACTTTATTTTTGCTGAAATGTAAGTATTCTGTTTCTTACATCCATGCTATCTATGAAATACACTGCAAAGATTCATTTTCTTTTTGTATGAAAAGCAAAGGATTATATCATTGTTAGGACAGGAGCCTTGAATGTGTTTGAAAACAAAAAAACTGAAATCCCTGTTCTGTGTCATGGAGAGGGAGGATCTCTGTGCTATAATGTGATTGGTTGTCAGCTTCTAGGAAGCAAGGCTGCAACTTCCTTGTTTTGATCTGTTGAGCTTTATGGAGCATGTGCCTGTACGCAGACACTTAGCTGGGGGTTTACCCAGCTAAGGTGGATTGTGGGAGCTGACCCCTAGTACTCACAGGTTATTTTCATAAATCTTCCAATGGCCACAGCAAAGGGAGAGGTGAGACACAGCTTTTTGTATGTTTGTGAATGTGCTCTGTCTATTGGGACAATGTTGTCTGGAGACTTTAGTTCCCCTTTAAGAAGGATATTACACTTACTCTACAGTAGTATAAATGTATTCACCATTTAAACTTTGTTATGTTGTATAGTAAAACATGAATTATCTAATTTCAATACATTTAGGGCTGTTATACAGGTTGTCAGTTTTGACCCTAACTTCCTGACAGACTACTGATCAATAAACCAATCGGCTTTCTGACAGTCTGGAAAAATCACAGCACTGCCAATATTTTAGCACAACTGATCATATAACCTACTATACTGAAGACAGCACATTGGGTTGATGTTTACTGATATGTCAGATCATATTTTCAACCAATTTTTAACGACATTTGTACCCAATCAACCAAATTAGCAATGGCTGGCTTATCAGGTCACAATATTGTCCTGTGTGTACCAGGCATTAAGTGTATAAAATATGGGTATTTACAACATTAAGGGTACTGTGTTCTGCAAGAACAAAGTGTGCCACTGTCTACAAAGGTATAGTATGTATTGGAGTTGACTAATAAACAGAACAGATTTGCTGTTATAGTTTGGCATGACCCATAAATGTAACTTGCATTCCTGAGGTACTAAACATTAGTAGTTTGTTGCATTAAATGACATGTCCAACCCCAAACTAAAATGTTCCCAACAGCTGGCCCCACTGTGTAGTGTTAAAAAAGTCTTACCTTTCTTCCCTGCTCCAAATGGTTGTCCTGCAGTGCTTGCTGAAAATCCAGGAAACTTCTGTGCGTAAAAAGGTTTCTGCCTTCTTCTTGTCCTCTAAGAGGACTCTGGCATGCACTGTGGGTCTCTCTCACCCTCCCTCCCTGTGGATCCATTAGTGCTGCCATTAAGCTTTAAAAAAAAATTGCCCACACTGTAGGGACCCCCCCAACCCTAAACACCATATTTACATGTTTAAAATCATGCCAGAACTTTACTTACACACCTTCACCCTCAGTTCTTTCTAAAGACCAGCAGCCGCATTCATGGAAGAAACAAAAGAGGTTTAGGCCGAGGAAACAATGTCAAAGTCACAATTGTGGTATGATTTTAAACATTTGAATAGGGTGGGTGGGGGTCCCTACAGTGTGGGCAATTTTGGATTTGGGGTGTGGACTTTCCCTTTAAAGGATACTGTCCTCATATATTGAATTAATTGTGACAGCATTTAAATGAATGGAGACAGTAACCTAATCTTATTTGTGAAAATAAAGCTTACAAATAAATTTAATAGCAACAACTTCTTACAAAAAAATAAAATCTAATAGTACGTTAGTATAGTTTTAAGTTTCAAATACTGTAAATGTTCCATAGCAATTTATATTTGAAACAGCAATACTTTTTTGCTTAGGACATGCTGTATTCATTGGTCATATCCATCTATTTCATTTTTGGAGATTTGTAGAGCCTATTATTTACATTGCAATTCCAATTTTCTTGTTAACCTGTGACAGCTTCCATGCTCGATTGCCTCAAGGTCTAGAAGGATTGTGTCCACAATACAGACAAAGGGTGGTTCGCATGTTAATCTGGGTTAATTAGGAAAACAAGTGGAGAAATCAAAATTTCCTTCACGACTACAGAACTGAAAGAAACATTTTTTGCGTAAAAAATAGATAAAATGTACAACATGAAGAAAAAACTATAGCGATAAACACATTGCAATAATATTTAAAAAGATATGTTTGTGTAAAAATAAATAATTTATAATTTTGTGAACAATGCGCGTTACACTACAGTAGTACAGGTAGCACATTTAATCAGTGGTTGCATTTTCTGTGTTTGTATTAATTAATATGGCTTGAAGAGCCAAATTCCAACCTGATCCAGGTACACACACCTATTCAACTATGCTTCCATTTTCATGGCATACATATTTAAAGGGTAACTATAGTTAAAAAAAAAAATTGACTAATCATCAACAAAGTTTTTTTTTTTAATCCCCAACCTGAGACAGGTACATATACCTACTGACCTACTCTTCCATTTCTGTGGCAGACATACTTAAAGGGTAACTATAGTCAAAATTACATTTTGATCAATAATCAAAAAAGTATGTTTTTTTTAAACTTCCAACCTGACACAAGTACATACACCAACTGAGGTACCCATTCATTCATGTGGCAACCATATTTAAAGAGTAAGTATAGTAAAAAAAAACACATTTTGACCAATTATCAAAAAGTTAGTCTTTATACCCCAACCTGACACGAGTACACAGACAAACTGACTTACCTTTAATTGACGTGATAGCCATTATTTAAAGGGTAAGTAAAAAACTACAATGTCATCATTGGCATTATTGAGTATTAAAATCTGCTGCACAAACACACACATTCCCTTCCAAAATGTGTCCTTTTAAGACAAATTCAAAGTTTATACTTTATACTTAGTTTTGGGCATTGGCGGAGGGTGACTTTCAGAATAGGAAAGGCTAATGAGGTATCATTGCCGCGCGTAGCAAAAAATTTCTAGGCCACGCCCCTTTCACCGCCCAGGTCACACCCCTTTCCACGCCCCAGGTCACACCCACTTTGTATTTTACACAACATGAAGTGTTAGTTTTAAATTTTATATTTTACATAAAATGGGCAATAATATGCTTGGCACAGAAATGAACAATACTATGCTTTGCACAGAAATGGATAAGAGAGAGATAGATAGATAGATAGATAGATAGATAGATAGATAGATAGATAGATATAGATAGATAGATAGAGAAGAGAGATAGAGAGATAGATAGATAGAGAGAACGAGAGAAAGAGAGATAGATAGATAAGAGAGAGATAGATAAGAGAGAGAGATAGATAGAGAGATAGATAGAGAGAAAGATAGATAGATAGATAGATAGATAGAGAGAGAGAGAGAGATAGATAGATAGATAAGAGAGATAGAGATAGATAGATAGATAGATAGATAAGAGATAGAGATAGATAGAGAGAGATAGATAAGAGAGATAGATAGTTAGAGAGAAAGAGAGATAGATAGATGATCACGCGCGCGCTCGCTTCCTCGCGCGCGCTCGCGCCCCCGCTCGCTCGCTCTCTCTCTCGCTCGCTCGCTCCGCTCGTCGCTGCTCGCCGCTCGCGCTCGCTCGCTCGCTGCGCGCGGCGCGCTCGCTCGCTCGCTGCTCCGCGCGCTCTGCGCGCGCTCGCTCGCTCCGCGCTCGCTCTCGCGCGCTCGCTCCCGCGCTCGCTCGCGCGCTCGCGGCGCGCCCGCGCGCGCCCGCGCGCTCTCTCGCTCGCTCGCGCGCGCGCTGCCGCTCGCTCGCGGCGCTGCTCGCGCGCTCGCTCGCGCCCGCGCGCCGCTCGCTCGCGCCTCGCTCGCTCCGCGCGTCGCGCGCGCGCTCGCTCGCTCCGCGCTCGCGCTCGCTCCGCGCTCGCTCGCTTCGCTCGCTCGCTCGCTCTCGCTCGCTCCGCCGCGCGCGCTCGCGCTCGCTCGCTCGCTCGCTCGCTCCTCTCTCGCTCCGCTCGCGCGCGCCGCGCTCGCGCTCGCTCGCTCGCCTCGCTCGCTCGCTCGCTCGCTCGCTCGCTCGCTCGCTCGCTCGCGCCTGCCCGCCTCTCGCTCGCCCGCCTGCCCGCCCTCCCCTTGCCTCAGATCTACTTTTTTTAACTTGCATTTAATCTTCTGGTGGGATTAAAAATTACAGTAAATTGCTGCACACACCTTTTGGCCAGTGTCAGTACAAATAGAGTTTAGGAAGGGGAGCCGGGACATCACGCGATGTTGGGAGGTATGTTTGGTAGAGGGAGCTTCTACTGACACCAGCACTCCCACCCCAAACCTGGAAATGGGGGAGGGGGGGTGGATTAAAGGTCAATTTTTTTTTTTTCCCCCAGCAATTTTTTTTTTCCCCCCAGATTTCACTTAGGAAGGCTAAGCCTTCCTAAGCCTTATGGAAAATCCGCCTATGGTTTTGGGTTTTGTAGGATAAGGTGATAACCTTTTTATTATGGACTAACATTTCATATTTACAAACAAGCTTTCGGTAGATACACTTCTCTCTTCCTCAGGTCAAGCAGTACTAAAAAACACAGAGTACAAAACATCTTTAAAGTTGATAGAGTTACAATTATGGGTTTTAGGAAGTGATTTAACGTTATCTTTTTTCATTTGAGGGGTGAACACGCCTTTTAATTTGTAGCTGTGAGATTCGATTTAGGAAATAACATTTAGAATTTGATGAAATGTATCCACCCAATACCAAATAACAGACATCGGTTAACTCATGCAGCATTTTGTAGCTCAAATTACTGCAGAAGCTGGTGAAAATATAATTCTAATTTAAAGTACAATGGTAAATATTCTTTGTAGCAAATGAAGTAATGAATTATGGGTAACCAATCATGGAATGCAATTCTCTCTTAGGCTGAGGACACACTACAACGCACCAAATCGCACATGGAATCGCAAGCTTTATCAAAATATCGCTAGATTACGTGCACAATTTCTGTTTAATCTCACGCGTTGTTTCCCATTTTGTTTTCACTATTTATAAAGAGAAAACGAACGTGATTGCGTGAAAAAATGCTTGAACGCGGACAGATGTGCAATCGTGAAAAACGTGGTAGTGTGGCCTAGACCTTACACTGTCCCAGATTATTTTACATTAAAGGGCATGTCCACCCCCTCAAACTAAATTTTAACCCCATACTAGCCCCACTATACAATTTAAAAAAATCCTTACCGTACAATCCTGCTCCTTATGGTTCTTCTGCAATCCATCAGCAACTTTTTCTGTCTCTCTTCTTGAGTGTTTCAGCACTATCTTTAATAGTTTTCATCTGCCACTGTTCCAACCTGGCAGATGAAAACTGTACTTGCTGTCGCTCCTAAATAAAATAATATTAGATATTAGAAATAATCAATCCTAACTCCCTGCCCTAAGTACTTTTCATTTTTAAAACGTTAATTTTTAGTGTATAGTTGTCTCTTAAATATTAATATGTACAAAAAATCTATTACAGTCTATGTATAAAGATTATATTTGACATAATGTCATGTTTAAAAAATGTTGTTTCATTTCAGGCACGACCTATGGACTACGCAAAAGATTACCTTGCCCACCAAATTCCTGTCTCATTCCATAAACACTGGCCCCATTGCAGTTTATTTTAAGTGGCTTGCCCAGGATGAAGAGAAGCAAAGAAATGAAAAAAAAAATTTAAACACAAACTATGAGATTACCCACAATCCTTTTGAATTGAATATTACACTGACTTTTTTAAGGATTTTTGGACTTTTTTTTTTTTTTAAAGAATTAACTTTATTTGTTTTTACAACAGAATATTGGTGTAAACATGCCATTTATTTTGTTTGTTATACTTCTTAGGTTCATTTTCCTTTTGGGATTTTATGAAGAATTTTGTAAAGATTTTATTTTGTCTTAAAACTAAGAATAACTGCTATTATTTTCCAATAAAGTAATATATAACCAGCTGGTTTTATAAAAATACATCATTTGTGAACAGTCTTTTTCTTTAATGGTTATAAATTAATTGTAGCCCTTTCATATTTAGATACATTTAATTCTGACAAACAAACATAATTCTAACCTTTATTTGATTTTCATTTATCTGTGTATGAAATGGTGTTTTTCCTACAAAAAAATACTGAACACTTTGATGTTTTGGCTCGGTCGGTCGCCCACACCCACACGTCCTTCTTCCAGCTTCCGGATGTCCTCAGTGAGGCCCTAATCCCCTATCTCCAGCTTACACAGCCTCTGATTGTCTTGGCCCTTAAATCACCCCCTGACCCTCACCCCCCATCCCCCCACACACAGGCTCAGGCTGAGAGGCTCACACAACCCCCAGACAGGCTTCTAAAATTCACCACAGGCCAAGGCCCAGCAAACAATTGCCCCAGCAGCAGTGCACACACAAAAAAAACACCACAGAAACCACACAGACAATCACCCCCCTGGGCCCCTGCCCCACCAAAGCCCAGATTCCCCTCCCAAAGTCACCACCAGCCCCCCTCTGCCCCCCCCCCCCCCCCCAATTAAAATGCCCCTCACTCACTCAAGCACAAAAAACAGCACAGCAATGTCAACAAATGTCAACCAATCGTTCAGACTTCACAGAATCTGATAGAATGCAATATGGAAAAAGCTAAGCTTTCTGCTGCCCAATCCACCACTCCTCTCACCAGGCTGCTCCGCTCAGACCACTCTGCAAACTAACCCCCACACTCCTTAACTTTTTATAGGTTTGGTACCTCCCCCAAGCATTGGGCGTGTAAGTGACGCGACGTAAGCGACGTCACTTGCGCAGAGCGGAAATTGCGCACCACCGGCCAATGGGAAGGGTGGCAGCACGCAATTTAAAAAATAAGCATTTTAGCCGAGTGCTGATTGGTTCCGAACTTCTGTTTGAGGATTTACACTTGCTTGCAGGTTCTACAGGCAGCTGCTGGGTGCCGAGACTCACAGGCGTTCGTGGAGTCGCGGCTATAAGGTATTTATGGCGCTGGCGGGGGGGGGTTTGGGGAGTGCCGCCTATTAGTCTTTTTTTTGGGGGGGTGCCCAGATGCCACCATGAGCAACTTTTTCAAGTTGCTTCATGGTAGGAGCGGCGCTGATTCTTTAAAATATTTTGACCATTCCTGAAGAGATCTGAGCATGTTTGACCCATTCAACAGCCAATCAATAGAAACTACTGTTAGAAAATATTTAGGTAGTGTGCATCCTGGGAAGAATAAGGAACAGCACAGAACCTGAAATGGCAGCTTACTACTGGCAAAAGGAAAGCATAGCAATGGGTGTGAAATCAATATATTTTCACTAATAGACAATATCTAGAATACCTAGGTATGTGTAATATAGATACATGTTTTTAAACAAAAAATATTTTCCCTACTGAACTTCCCCCTTAAAGTATGTGCCAGGGCACACTGCTGTACCTTCAGAGAGCCACGGGTATGCCTCAAAATCTAACTAACAGGTATAATACAGAACCCTGTGGTTCACAATCATGGGTTTATTTAGGCCAAGCTCTCCAGTTTTAAAAAAAGATATCAATACAAGTAAATAGTACCTTATAAGTCCCATAGGCATTGGTATCCCTAACAAGTTGCAGATATAAGGAACTGTGAATGAGCTAAGACCATGTAATCTATTTGTGTTCAATGCCCTGTAGACATCGATAAAATAGCTTACTAGTTTGGAAGGCCTGAATGTTTGATTCCCTAGTTCTAAATATGTCCGCTCACAATTTTTCTTTGTGTAAGGTGGTGCCTCGACCCTGCTACACTCTCCTCCTCCACATGATATAGCAGTGAATTACTATGCTGTGAGTGTTTTTACTTTTTGTATCAATAAAGACAAAGTTTTATACCACGTAAGTTGAGCACACTATTTTTGGAAATTTGTACGAGTTATGGGTACGGTATCCAGCTGAAGGACCGCATTAGTGAAGCTCCGTATCTGGGATTTTGGTAGGTGTATGCTCCCACAAGGGCTTTGTTCTCTACACTCCATGTGTTTGTCACAATCTTTTAACCAGCTTGCTATTAATTTTCAATGCATTTCTTATGGCCAACTGATCTTAGTTAAAATTGGTCTGGTCCATAAGGTGTAAGAGTTTGCAGGTGCAGTCCATTTGCTTAGAAAAAAGGCAAAAAAGATTCCCCAACCAAATACCAAGACCTCCCATAAACAGCACTGCCACATAAGGTTGAAAAAGTAAAAAATCTGTTTATTGACCACTCTAAAATGCAGGAAACATCTAGTGAATTCTGCTGACCAAACAATGGAATAGACGCATATCCCATACAACAAAATCCCTTCCCCCCTCCAAGACTCCCCCCTTTAATAAAACAACCCCAAAAAACCAAAACCGGGCATCCCCAGATAAAGTAGTCACTTATGGAGAGGAACGGGTGACCTTTTTTTCCCATAGAGAAAGGTTATATTATATTTTAAAATATTTATATATAAATAAAATATATGTGTAGGGTTTCTGACCAAAATTGATTTTTTTCATTCTAAAAATGAAGATTTGAATTATTCCATTCAGTTTTCCATCAAGCAGTTCCGCCAACACACAAAACAATATAAACTATTAAAAACACAAGGGCTAGTAATCTATACATAGCAACATTGAATTGATAAAAATAATGTTAATTAATCATAGAAATAATTTTTTTGTTTGTTTTTTTTTAACTTGATCTATAGCTTTTTAAACCAGCATCATGGGTTGGAAAAGATTCAAGAAAGGCTTCAAGAAAATATTTTGCTGTTTTAATATTTTTAGCTGCCTACTGAAGGTAAGACTTATATATATATTGTTATTGTTTAAAGAATTATTTAATATATATGTTAAAAATTCTGTCCAATCCATAGAAAGCTTTAAAATGTGATAATGTGATTTTGAAAAAAATCACATTTGATAAAAAGAACCTAATTGTACTAACATATTAGTGGGCTATGTTTATATACAGTCCGATGGACTGTCCCTCTGTTCTATTCATAATTTCAGGAATAGGCATATACTACTTTGTATTACAATTGTTGTATTTTGTGAACATGAGCAGAGTCTGGGTCTTGCAGGGACATATGATTAAAGTGCACTGTTTTAGGGTTGGGATTGTATAATTTAAAGACTACAGGGGTATTTGTGTTATATTTATATAATATCTATTGGTGTATTTTTGCTAATTGTATTGTCACCTGTCATATATTTATATTCATATGATCAGTGGACACACAAATAAATATTGGAAAATATATAATTTATTATGTTAAACGATTCTGTCCTTTTTCAGTCTCCAACACGTGATAATACACCGGGGCAGATTGTAGATGGAAATACCTCTCTGGTAAGCCTATTTTTATCTAGATATATAAGAAAGTAAATCATTTGAAATATCTATTAGTACATTTATTGTAATTGTATCTTTATCTGGCCTTTTTCAGTCTCCAGTAGTGAATTTGAATGCGTTGGGGCAGATTGCAGGTGGAAACACCTCTCTGGTGAGTTTGTTCATACCTATTAGATAATATATATATTATTCTATTGGTGCATTCATTTTAGTTTTTGTCTTTTTTCAGTCTCCAATGCAGAAAGGTTACGCTCTGGAGCAGATTGAAGGTGTAAACTTGTCTCTGGTAAGCTACTTAAAGGGCATGTCCACCCCCCCAAATAAAAAATTAATATATAGCAGGAAATGGCCCAAAACTTTGACCTCGCGAAGTTTATATAACGCAAAGCTCTCCCTAAATGTACTTACCAGCCTTTAAAGCAATAAATATTAAAAAGCCAAGAAAAAAGCCACCTGACTATTTTTCTTCTATAGGACATGGCATCATCAGAAATCTCCAAAGAGGATAATGTAAGTAGATTTCTTACCTCTTGTTATTCTACCCAATCTGGATATGAGAACAATCTAGTTTAGTTTAATGTTATTAAAGGACAATTATACTCACCTTCCCTCCGCTCCACATCTTCGTGCAGTAGCTTTTACCCAGGGTGAGGACCTGAACCGCTAGGTCCTCACCCCGGGATTCATGAAACCTACATCAGCTTGTTGCAGCAACGCTGCTTTGGTAGGCTCCGCCCCCTCCTCCCCGTCAGCGACGAGGCCAATAGGAAGGCACGCTTGTTGCAGAGGTCCTCACCCTGGGTCCTTACCCAGGTCCTCACCCTGGGTAAAAGCTACTGCACGAAGATGTGGAGTGGAGGGAAGGTGAGTATAATTGTCCTTTAACAAAAAAGCACAGAATTATGTGTTGCCAAAAATAGACATTTATTTATAATTGTATCTATTGACTATTCTTAATATTGTTGTAAAATATTTTAATAATGATAACATGATATTTTAAAAATTTTGGGTATTTTATGCAACTAATGACACTTTTTGTTTTGTTTTTAAAGAACAGGAAGAAATCCTAGTTATATATTTTGTAAGTAAAAAGAAAAGGTTTATATTAAAACATATAGGGGGATTAACTATTGGGGCTGCAGAATCCCTGTCTTAATGTCACACTAACTAATTTGTAATAAAAAAAATAGTAGCTGCTTTGTGGGTTTCACAAAAGACTCCCTTGCAGCCACCATACACCAACTCTTTTTAGCATCTGCAAAAATTGCATGGACCCTGCCACATATTTCTACTCAATATGATAAACATTTCCTATTTGACAGAAAGGGAAAGCCGATGCATATGTGAATTTTTTTTGTGCATATGTCACGGCATTAAATAATAAATCTATTGCAATTTCCTTATGCATTTAAGCTGTTTAAAATGCTGTGCAGGAAGTTCAATCATTTCCTTGTTATCTCTGTTTTAGAATCCTGCACATCGATTTGAATAATAGACTATCATTGGAGAAGGGCCACACGGTAAAGTGTACTGAGTAAGTTTTATATGGCAGCCAATCACGGACGCGGCTGCCGGGAGTTCAGTGCGGTGGAGGAAAGAGGGAAGATAAGTAATGTTTGGGACACTTTCTAATAATAAAAATATAGCGGTTGGGGCTGGGGGGACAGGGGGAATGTTATATGTAAAGGGTTTTATGCTAGGGGGAGGGAATCCTAATCGGGAGGGAGAGGGAGGGGGAGGGAGGGGGATGGAGGGGGAGAAAGGCTGCAGTAGGCATGCCAAACTTCTCCCAGAGGCCAGATAGGAGGCAAAGTCCTATATGGACTCTGCTATCCTCCTGGTGGGCAGTTTTTGGGACTTTGGGGGGGACTACAGGAGAACCATATGGAGCTGGGATGTGAGGTAAGGATTTTATTACACTACATGATGGGGCCATTCCTGGGGGGGATTATAGTTTTGGAGGTGGACATGCCCTTTAATATAAGGGATAGACAAAGGAACACATAAACACTGCTAAAAAGGCACAAATATATAGATTCTAAACTATTTATAATATAACATGAACTATTTCATTTCTAATATAGATAATCATGGAATTGTGTGGAGGTGGATCACTGTATGATCTTATCCACATGCATTCCCACGTCTACAATTATTATCTACCGAAGCACTGGATCCAATATGTCGTGAAAGAGATATTGCAGGTAGGACTGGAAACCTGTATGTCTTACTTAATCCACGATATGTACTAACATGATTTGAAATGATTCTTGTATTAAAAGGGACAAAGGTGAATAATCACATATAAAAAAAGTATAACTTTAGAGTTAAGGCCAGATGGGACTGTTTGGTCACTAGTCACCAACAGAGATGTCCCATCATAGTTTTGAAACTAGTTTTATGATGAAATTACTAGTTTCAATGGAAAAACCACAAAAAATTTTTTTAGCCATTGTATTTTTGTGTAATTATGTTTGTTTTTTAAGCATTGCTAATCTAATGTACTGTATCGACAATCCTTAAAAGATATTAAAAAAGTTTATATTCATTTATATGGATTTATCATTTTCCCCAGGGTGTGTTACATTTACATCAATCTGGCATAATCCATCAAGACCTGAAGCCAAAAAACATAGTTTGTACTGAAAGTGGTCAAGTCAAAATTGGTAAGGGAAATTCATTATTGTAATAACAAAATATCTGTTGTATTCAATTAGATCAACTGGACTTGAAATGTAGTTCTTGAAGACGTTTCGCTAGTCATCCGACTGGCTTTCTCAATTCAGAATGACTTGTACAAGAATCTGTGGCAATTATGTACCCTGGAAAATCCCAATTAGCATATCACAGCCAGGTGTTAAGGGTGTGATTAGATAGTGGCTAAGAGGTGTTATAGGAACGCCCAGAGTAAGGTGTTAAAACAGCATTGTACATGGCAGACAGTTGGTGTCGAACCCCCCCACCTCTATTTAGGCTTGGTTTCTTTATTTTCACATAAATGGCCTCCTTAACACCTCTCTTGAACCAGTCACGTTCCTTCGCCAGTATGTTAACATTACAATCTTCAAAGGTATGTCCTTTATCCTTAAGATGCAGATACACGGCTGAGTCCTGACCCGAGGAATTGGCTCTTCTGTGCTGGGCCATACGTTAATGCAGTTGCTGTTTGGTCTCCCCCACATACAAATCAGAGCATTCTTCACTGCACTGCACTGCATATATGATGTCGCTTTTCTTGTGTATCTTGAGCCACTATCTAATCACACCCTTAACACCTAGCTGTGATATGCTAATTGGGATTTTCCAGGGTACATAATTGCCACAGATTCTTGTACAAGTCATTCTGAATTGAGAAAGCCAGTCGGATGACTAGCGAAACGTCTTCAAGAACTACATTTCAAGTCCAGTTGATCTAATTGAATACAACAGATATACCATGACCTGGATGAATGAGAACCTTCACAAGCATGTAATAACAAAAGGCAGGGCACTTATTGATGAATGATACAATTAATCATAAGTAAAATCTGTCCTTACAGCTGATTTTCGTGTAGCCATTCAATTAAACAAAATGGAGGACAAAGCATATGACTGCAGAGGTCAATCTACTATTTAGCACCAGAGGTCCACGGCTGCATTTTAGGAGAAGTTGAGGGATACAATGCTAGGTTAATATAATCTCCTGTATTTCTGACCTATAGTCCCATGATTTTATATGTTGACATTTGTTAATAGAGCTGTATTCTGATGCTTCAAATGGCATTAGGAACAAAAGGTTGTGGTGAGTCAGAAGACTGTGGTCTTTACTTAGTTTAAAATACACAGTCCCATCTTTTAAGGGTATCTCCCACTGCTAAAAAAATTGCTATTCAGTTTTATTGAAGAACAGGAGGTAAAGAAGCTGTGTCTTACCTCCCGTTCTTCAATAAAACCTGCAGGAGACGGCACCTGCAGTTTTATTGAAGAACAGAGACCATACATTTTTAGTATATAATGTATATACCTGTACATACCTACATCTATCTGAGCAATATTTTCATGGATCGCTCTTACGTGCATATTGACATTCTTTATAAACTTAAATGTTAATTAGGAAAAACAAATTATTTTCTATGTTTACTTCTGAACAAAAACCTGGGCCCCGCTAGGAATTGGCTTGAAAATGTTCTCTCTCTCTTTTTTTGTGTGTAACATCTGGTCATTGGGAATAACTACGTTGAAATGGCAGAAGGAAGACGACGTAAGTACACCTCCCTATTGTTATTATCTGTACAGTGAAGAGTATCTGACCCGTGAGTTATGGACATTATAAGGCTGGTAAAGGAGAATGTACCTTTCAAGATTTACTTTAAGCTCTATCTTGCGAGCTCTTTTTACAGCTCCATTCATGGGTGTGGCCTAACCAACCTCCTTGGTTGGGTTTATATATTTGAGCTTTTACACTGGATAAGATTTAATACCCATCCTTTTGCTATAGGGCAGTGGTGGATTTTTTTGTAGGAACCACTTAGCCACCTGTTTATTATATTTAATATATTATTAATTAGATTGGATTTTCCTATAAAAACATGAATTATTTTAGCAGTTGCTCTCCATTAAGTAAACTATTTAAAGACATTACAAAAAGGTTGTTCCATCTAAGGGTCTTATTCATGGTAAGTCTTTATTTAAAACAAATTAAAAACACCAGCACATCACATATTAATATTATATTCCCCATTATATATGGTTTTTATTGCGCCAACATCTTCTGTGGCACTTTACAATTACATTGATACATTCACATCAGGCCCAGGTTAAATCTAAGCACTTTATTTAACTCATACAACCTATCAGTTTGTCTTTATAATCGAGGGTGAAACCCACTAAGAGATGGGAGTCACACAAGTGTCCGGGGAGGTTCTAACCCAGGACTTTAGTGCTGTAAGGTATCAGTGCTGAAAACACTGTGCTGTCCTTGGATTCCATCGATTGTACTCTATTTTGTACTCTATTTCCTTGAGACTATTAAGTTTGTATTTGGACTTTGTCTTTAATACATCAATGTTGTTTGGGGGGTTTCTAATGTTTATCAGTCTACCAATGATATTTCTACCAATGATAAGTTTGACAATTGAGTTTGATGCAGAATATTTTACTCCAGGTCTAGTGAATTTACACAGAGTTCCTGATTTTGTCTTGTTGAAGAGTCCAGAAGAGCGAGCAGCGGCAGAAGATCTCTTACAGCACAAGTTTCCTAACTGAACAGCAACCTGCTATATATCAACCCAAAATGAAATAGCAAAGCTGTGTAAATTTGTTAGGCATTACGAGGTAAGGAATAAGGAAATGTAGAAGGTTTGGTAAGAAAACACTTTTTAATTAAAGTAACATAATAGCTGTTTTTACCCTCTATATCACCCTTCATGGTAAACAAAGCTGCAACGCAGGTCCATAGTACAGGAAACATTGCAAATAAAAAAAATTACTCATTCAGACCTACTGATTAACGGTTTGGTAACAATGTCAGTGACTCTATGGTCATGTTTATGGAAGTCCCTAAAACAGTGTGTTATGGAAACATTCGGTTCCGCTTGTCATTTTTTGTAGAAATTAATGTTTAGTGACGGGATGGGTCACTTAATGGCCTCTCTGCTGTTACGTTGTGCTAAATCGGCAATCATGGTCTGACCCTAAGGTTGAGTGAGGATATGTGTAAGGACATTGTTACTTAAGTAACTTAAATTACTTTTATTTTCTCAGAACCAAGGGAGGATGAAAACCACGATGAAGATACAGATGAAGATACAGATAAAGACGAGAATGAAGATACAAATGAAGATACAGATAAAGATGAGAAAGAAGATACAAATGAAGGAATAGGAGAGGCATAGACCTCTTTCCTCATGTCTTAACTACAAATCACTCCTATTAATGTTCATAATTATTTATGCTGTATATATGTTTCTTGTTTCCCATGTATGACTTTTTGTATTGTATTACATTATATAAATACATTTTTACATATAAATCTATACTGGCAGATACAATAATAATCATTTATTAGATTTCAATAGATGGGTCTGTAAGGACAATGGGTAATTTTGTTAATGCGAGATTTAAGTGACATTACATTATCATTTGTGAAAGGAGGAAGTGGCAAGACCCAGAGAACTGGGCAGTTTCAGCACACAATTAAATATAGAGAAATGTAGCTTTATTTATATGGGGGCCAATTGAGGATATAAATAGTTCTCCTCCAAAAAGTCCATGCTATCTTTGTAATTTATATACTATACATATTGCAAATCATTTTGACAATTAATGTGGATCTAAATACATTTTGGTTTAGTTTCTATTTAAAACACTTTCAGAAAAATTCACCTGCAGCCGCAGCACAGGAATCAAGAGATAAATTTGTTTTAACCAATTCAATAACGGTTAGTGTGATTAACCCCTTGCTTGCGGTGGTTGTACAGGTATTACAAAAGATACCCATGCATCCTCTGCAAGCTATTCCCTACCAGTTTGGTAGCTCTAAGCTTGTGACTTAAAAGCAGCTAATAGCTGAAGTTCAATAGTCATGTAGGAGTGTATTGTATAGTATAGTATTTGAGGTTGAATAAAGACATACGTCCATCCAGTTCAACCCATCTAGCAATATCCTCATTTCCTGCCTAACTGCTGATCCAGAGGAAGGCAAAAAAAAACCACCAAATTTATGAAGGGGGGAAAATTCCTTCCTGACTCCAAGTGGCAATCGGAAATTTCCCTGGATCAACTCTACTTTATGTATCAATACCAGTAACGCAACTTTCTTGTTTGCAGAAACTAACCAGCTTTTTTTAAACTGACCAATGAACCTGACATAACAACGTCCACTGGAAGACAGTTCCATAGCTTTACCGTTTCACAGTGAAAAACCCTTTCCGAGCTTGAAGCCTAAACCTTTTTTCTTCCAGTCTTAAGGGATGTCCTCGTGTCCTTTGGCATGTTCTATTGGTGAACAATGCCCAGATAGTTTATTGTATGGCCCGTTAATGTATTTATACACAGTAATCATATCCCCAGCAAGCGCCCTTCTCCAGCGTACATAATTGTAGTTTTCCAGTCTCTTTCATATTCAAGCTCCCCGAATCCCCTTATTAATTTAGTTGCCCTTCTCTGAACCCTTTCCATTTCAAAGATGTCCTTTGTACACAGGATTCAAAATTGCACTGCATATTCCAAATGAGGCCTTACCAATGCTTTGTAGAGAGGGAGAATTACATTTTCCTCCTTGAATCCATATTTCTCTTTATACAAGACAATACCATGTGGCTCTGGCTGTTGCCGCTGGCACTGCTTGCTACCTTTAAGTTTGTTATCCACCAAAACTCCAAGATCCCTTTCCAACAGGAATTCACTTAACACAGAGCCATTTATAGTATGAGTAGCACAAGGATTTTAAGTCCAGAATGCATCACCCTACATTTATCACATTGAATTTCATCTGCCACTTAGCAGCCCAATGTGACAATCTACCTGATCCCTTGCAACGATTGCACATCCTCTAAGTTTTATGGTCTACAAAGTTTTGTGTCGTCAGCAAACACAGAAACCTTGCTGACAATACCCACTTCCAAATATTAATAAATAGATTAAATAGAAGCGGCCCGAGCACAGAACCCTGTGGCACTCCACTTAGCACTTTAGTCCATGATGAAGCCCCATTAACAACTACTCTCTGCATCCTATTCATTAACCAATTTTCTATCCATGTACAATGTGACTCCCCAGACCAACAGACCTAGCTTATACATTAGTCGCCTATAGAGGACTGTATCAAAAGCCTTTGCAAAATCCAAGTAAAACTACATCTACTGCTATGCCAGAGTCTAAATTTCTACTTACTTTCTCATAAAGCCAAGCAAGTTAGTTTGACAAGATCTATTCCTCCTAAATCCATGCTGGTTACTACTTATAATGTCAGTCCTTGAAAAAAATCTAGAACATGTTCCCTTATTAAACTTTCCAGGATCTTCCCCACCACTGAAGTTAACTTACAGGCCTGTAATTACCCGGCTGTGAACGACTACCTTTTTTGAATATTGGAATAACATCAGCCTTTTTCCAACCAGAGGCACACCACCGGAAATGAGGGAATCAGCAAAAATAAGAACAATGGCCTAGATAAAACTGAACTTAGCTCCTTAAGTACCCGAGATGTATTTTATCCGGTCCAGGAGATTTATTAATATAACCTTATTTAGTTCTTTTTTTACCATATCCTCGGGTTAACCAAAGTGCATGAATCTTTTATACCATTATTGCTACTATACTCTATGATATCTGTACTGGATTTCTATAGGGTATACAGAGGGAAAAAATATCCAAGACATTTGCTTTATCGCCATCCTCCATAACTATCTTATCCCCATAATTAATGGTGCCCACATTCTCAATCTCATCTTCTTACTATAATATACTTAAAAATTTTTTAGGCTTAGTGATGCTTTGTTCAGCATCCTAACTTTATTATTAATTTTAGCTACTTTGATTGCTTCTTACCACTTTGTTACAGTTTATAATCCCTAAGGGCTAGGCCACACTGACACACAACGAAACGCAATCGCAATCGCATGCGTTTCATGTGCGATTTTTTTTGCGTTTGCGCTTGCGTTTTCTTCAATAAGTATAGGAAATCGCATGCGATTGCGATTAAAAATGCAGAACGCAAAACGCAATCGCAATCGCACCGAAAAACACGCGTTTTTTTTGCGTTGCCGCGTTTTCTATTATTTGTTAAAAACGCAAGCGCAATCGCAAGCGCAAACGCAAAAAAACGCAGCAGTGTGGCCTAGCCCTAAAGGCCCTTTCCGTTCCCTAGGCCTTAGGTTTTAAATGCCTTTTTCTTCCTTTCCATTTGCCTCTTTACATCAGAATTCAGCCACATGGGCGCGGATTTATTTTTTTTACATTTATTTCCAAAGGGTACAAATTTAGATGTGAACTGGCTTAAAATCCCCTTGAACACAGTCCACTTCTGTTCAGTACCTTTACCTGATAATACATTATCCCAGTTGACATTCTGAGGAGCTGCTTTTAACCTGGGAAAATTTGCCTTCCCGAAATTAAAACCCAGTGCACTTTCCCTTTCGATAACAAAGTCCAAACACCACTATTTCATGGTCACTATTCCCTAAGCCTCCACCACCTGTGAGAGAAAATTATCCTGCAGCAAATTCAGGTACTCATCGCCTTTTTCTGTGATGGCAAAAGTGAATCTTTTTTGCGATTTACTAGGAGCAGCAAAGATGCTAGTAAATCTATATGAGGGCTAGGATTCATAGCGTACCTTCAGGAGGAGGCCTAAGTTCAAGACAAGGCACCTAGTTAAGCAGTCAGAGACAGACCTAGTGCTGGATACTGAAGTGCTGGATTCTGGAGTACAGATGTTGGAATACTCGAACTGATACAGGAATGCCGGAGTACTGGAGCTGGATACAGAAGTAAGCTTCACAAAACAGACAAGAAACAGGGAAACAGAAGTAGAGGTAGACTACAAATAGGTACTTAAAGTATGAAGAATTCTGTTGTTAAATCTTTGCGCCAGTGCCTGGATATTGTGATATCATAACGTTGATGCCTATGTAACCTCTACCAGAGTCACTCTGTATACAGAATAGAGATGGCCGAATTTTCGAAAATTCGGTCTGTTTTCAAACTATATGGAAAGTTCGAAAGTTCGAAAACGGACCCATTAAAGTCCATGGGAATCAAATAGTTCTAAAAGTTCTAATGAAATACCACTAAAATATCAATGGTAACTTAATGTAAATGGCTGTGGGACCTGGGAAATGGTCTGGGGAACATGTTCGAATATCAAGGACTTTCGAAAACTCGATTTTACTCTCACGCATGCTACTTTCTAGATCTCGCGTTCGAACAATCGGGTTATAATGGACATTTTACTTGCGGATTCGATGCTCGCGCCTAAGTATAATGGACATTTTACTCGCAGATTCGATGCTCGCGTATAGGTTATAATGGACATTTTACTTGCGGATTCGATGCTCGCGTCTAGGTATAATGGACATTTTACTTGCGGATTAGATGCTCGCGTATAGGTTTAATAGGCATTTTACTCTCACATTGGATTTCCTCTAACATTCGATAATTATCAAAAGTCCGGAAAATATTGAAAGTCCGAATTCGTTCGAACTCGAATAGTTCAGTTCGAACTCGGGTTCGAGTTCTAGTTCTAGTCCATCTCAAGTAAAGAACCAAAGTTCTTTACATAGAGTGGCTAAGCCTCTGGGTAAATCTTCCTGTTGAATGTTTATTGTGTATTTTATATGAGTTTGCAAGTTTAATTTCTAATTTAAAACCATTTCTCTATAGAACACAAATTGTAAGATACTTTTCTAGTAATTTGTACTGATGTACATGTTACAAGTAGATTTTATAATTAAGAAGCAGCTCAGTGGCTTGGTGGCTAGCACTGAAGTCCTAAGTTCCAATGAACCTTTGGACACATCTGCAAGGAGTTTGTATGTTCTCCCTGTGCTTGCGTGGGTTTCATGCGGGCACTCTGGTTTCCCTCACAATCATAAAATACTAATAGGTTTTATGTGTCATATAAATGTGCTTAAATTATAAGCTCTTCGGGACAGGGCCTGATGTGGATGTAGGATGTGTATCCAGGTACACACGCCTACTGACCTACCCTTCCATTTTCATGGCAGCCATATTTAAAGGGTAACTATAGTCAAAAAAACTATTTTAACAGCCATACTTAAAGGGTAACTAAAGTCAAAAAAACTAATTTTGATCAATAATCAAAAAGGTTTGTTTTCTTCCAACCTGATCCAGGTACACACACTTACTGGCCTACCCTTCCATTTTCATGTCAGCCATATTTAAAGGGTAACTATAGTCAAAAACAATTTTGATCAATATTTTAAAAAGTTTGTTTTTTTTAACTTCCAACCTGATTCAGGTACACACGCCTACTGACCTACCCTTACATTTTCATGGCAGCCATATTTAAAGGGTAACTATAGTAAAAAAAACAAACTGTTTTGATTAATCATTAACAAAGTTTGCTTTTTTAAACCCCCAACCTGACACAGGTACACACACCTACTGATCTACTGTTATATTACTGTGGCAGGTCTAATGTAAAACTAATTTTGATCAATAATCCAAAAAGTTTTCTTCCAACCTGATCCAGGTACATACACCTACTGACCTACCCTTCAATTGACATGGCAGCCATATTTAAAGGGTAACTACAGTCAAAAAAACTATTTTGACTAATCATCAACAAAGTTTTTATTTTAACCCCTTACCTGACCCAGGTACAGACAACTACTGACCTACCCTTCCATTTCCATCGCAGTATACTTAAAGGGTAACTATAGTCAAAAAAAATTTTGACCAATAATCCCCTTGATTACTGTGGCAGCCATACTTAAAGGGTAACTAAAGTCAAAAAAACTAATTTTGACCAATCATCAAATTTTTTTGTTATTTTAACCCCCAAGTGGACACAAGTAAACATACCTACTGACCTACCTTTCCTTTTCTGTGGCAGCCATACTTAAAGGGTAACTATAGTCAAAAATAAATTTGTACACACACCAACTGACCTATCTTTAATTCATGTGACAGCCATAGTTCAAGGATAAGTAAAAAACAACCATGTCCTCATCATTGACATTATTGAGATTTTAAAATCTGCAGCACAAACACACACATTCCCTTCCAAAATGTGGCCTTTCAAGCCAAATTCAAAGTTTATACTTAAACTTTCCCTTTCTAGTTCCTTTCTGCTCTGACCTGATGAAGAGGGTTTAGCCCTCGAAAGCTTGTCTACTAAATAAACTGTTAGTCCATAGAAAATCACAGTACTTATATTTTTTACATCTATATATTGGACTAATATGGCACTACAATATTTTTCTATACTAGTTCTTTTCTACAATCATAAAGATAATGTGCTTACTGACCGATGCACCTTGAGACACTATCGGCAACTCGGTGCAAACCCGCTGGAGATGTTATATGGTTATAGCGCCTCTAAATGCATTGCAAAATGGCAATATCTATTTTCTATTTTAACAACAGGCATTGGCTGCCATTAAACGTCGCGGAGTAGAATGCCGCTAACTGTGTGTAACATTGATTGCACGGGATGTGTAACTTTAAGCGACACAGCCGCTTCAATGAAGGATTTTAAGTAGCACTAACCGATTTAACATTGGTTAGCACAACTTTAACTCCAAAACAGGGGCAGCGTGCTTCTTGGTGCATTGCCCTGTTAGACTGTAAGCTCTTCGGGCAGGGATATGGATAAATTGTAAAATATATATATATATATAAATGTAGGGATCCGATGCACTCCGTACCTGAGTAGAATGCCCGGGTGCTGCCTGGATGAGAAGTCTAACAGTAAAGTATGGAGGAAACACTACTGGAAGGTGTTTAACCCAAACATGGGTTGGAGGGTACATGTGAATAGACTTAAGATATATTACAGATATGATGGCCCAAAGTCATCAATTGTAGGGTACAAAGCTGGTGAACAATAATAGTAAAAAATAGCTTCTGAATGTTTTTCAATATCCCTCGGGTATATATACAGGCATATGTGCTGATGTATACATAAAGGACAACTATATGTATATAAATGTGTCATCAAGACTGATGTGGGGCTGCTTTTAAATGGCCATATGTGAATATGGAGTTTAATGGGGAAATCTTGGGAGGCCAGAAACAAGGCAAGCTAATCTATTATACGCCCCACGGTATAAAACTGTACATATGTGATCAAGACTCAGAAATCGAAAAGATTATAAAAAACATTGTAAAGACCACTGTTCATTCAGGCCCCGTGGTGCTAAAGTTCCCAATTGGTGTATCCATTTGGGAACATATGGATACATATATATATTGTATGTCCATGCGGCACATATTATATAGGAAAGACCTCAACCACGTTTAGGGAACGCATGGCGAACCATCGCATGTCTATTAGACAAGCCTTAGCGGACAAGAATAAAAATCTCCAGAGCAAATACGGTGATATGGCCGTGGCCAAACACTGCAGTCTTCTGAATCATTCCATCAGTAGTCTACGTTGGATGATCATAGATGGATTACCAGCTAATTCAACACAGAAATATGACTCTGAGAAGATACTTCTGAGACGTGAAGCCAAATGGATACACCAATTGGGAACTTTAGCATCACGGGGCCTGAATGAACAGTGGTCTTTACAATTTTTTTTATAATTTTGATTCTTGATCACATACGTACAGTTTTATACCGTGTCTTGATCACATACGTACAGTTTTATACCGTGGGGTGTATAATAGATTAGCTTGCCTTGTTTCTTGGCCTCCCAAGATTTCCCCATTAAAACTCCATATTCACATATGGCCAATTTAAAAGCAGCCCCACAGTCTTGATGACACACATTTATATACATATAGTTGCCCTTTATGTATACATCAGCACATATGCCTGTATATATACCCGAGGGATATTTGACACATTCAGAAGCTATTTTATTACTATTTATTGTTCACCAGCTTTGTACCCTACAATAGATGACTTTGGGCCATCATATCTGTAATATATCTTAAAGTCTATTCACATGTACCCTCTAACCCATGTTTTGGTTAACAACTTCGTAGTGTTCCTCATACATGCTTGCTTTTATATATTTTTATATATTTTTACATATTTATCACGGTAGCACTTGGCACTTTATCGCACCTAGCACTTTAAAACACACTGGGTGATGTCTTCTATGCCCATTGTCCTTTCTAGTTGTCAGGCACTATATTACATTTTTTTGTGCCTTCAGCCGGAGCATCTCGGCTTCTGATGGCGTTCTCCTGACACACTCTTTCCCTATTGGTCTTGGGCCACACACCCACTGTTCTGATTGGCTAGCGTCACCACTACGCTTATGACACACAGTTACGATTTGGACGGATTGGATGTTGTAGGTATTTAAACCATTGAAGCACGATCCTCAGATGTTCTGAAGACGGCCCCATTCTCGGGCGGAAACATGTTAACCACCATGTTTAAATAACACAACTTTATCTGTGAAGTCCTGTGAGTGCCTCCGTTTTCTCTTCAGTATATATATAATATATATATATAATATATATATATAGTAAAGTATGGCAGGCGCACTCCACGGTCTAATCAAGAATTTATTGAATAAAATAAGTAGGCCAAAGCAACCTACGCGTTTCAGCCCGATATCAATGGGCCGTCATCAGGGTTACACAAACAATGGCATCCGTCGACATTTAAAGACAACACATCAGATACACACCCCCAACCCGCCCCCCACGTGGTAGTGCAAACAAGACTACGTATATGTGATGCGCTAGGAATGGAATCTCCCGAGTGCACTGTGCTACGTGACAGTCAATGAAACCTGCACATATAAATAATAAAGTGTCCCTCAGTGAAGCAGCAATATGGCTAGTGTTTGCGAAACAAGGAACACTCATCTAAAGTGGCAGTGCATAGGAGAACCTAATAAATACTAAAATAGCAAAATAGCAAGAAAACAGACCAGAGGTATGGGAAACTACACAAGAACCTTAAAAACCAGGTGATCAGCGATCATGCCGATACCACTAAAATAGTGATAAAATATGGTGTAGGGGGAAAAAGTGCCCCATATATACTAAAGTGCATGGTGCCAGGTAAGTGCCCATATCTAAAAACATTATAATAAAATACATATAAATCAACATATAATCAATCCATCGATACTTAGGGTTAACTACTAAAAATAAGCATATTAAATTATTCGGATCAGGGGTATTCCTATTTATAGGGTCAAGGGTCCGGAGGAAGGGGATAATAGATACATAATGGGGTGGTATTAAAGCCACAGATGAACAGAGCGAGGGCTACTAATGGAGACTTATACAAACAGTGGAAAGCCAGTTATGGGGAATTATAAGAAACAGTGGAGGGCATATTGTTCGTTTAATCCCTGGGCGACAAAGTACCTAATCTCTTTATCACCTAACTTTCTGTAGGAGGGCTGTTTACGATCACGGCCCTCCCTAGGTGGTTCATAGGAATAGCATCCACTTAAAGTTGCAATTGAATGCTTAGCAAGTCTGAAATGTTGGCAACACGATTGTTCGCAAATTTGTCCGAGTCCCGGTGTTGGTGTCACAAGTTTTCATTGGCCTGGGCGACTGCTATGGCCTGTCTATGGTTAGCTAGACGTTCGCGCAAAGTGGTGGTGGTTTTCACCACGTAATATTTACCACATGGGCAGGTGATGATATATATCACAAATCTGCTCAGACAGTTGGGACGGCCCTTAATTGTAATTCGCTGGCCGGTATGGGGAGCGGGAAGTCACTACCGTAAGGGCACTGCTACATGCCACACATCGTGGCCTTTGTAGCAACCATCCCTTAGTTTCGGAAGCCAGGTTTCCTTGGAACCATAGGTTCCCTAACGTCGTTCGCAGTCCTTAAATGGTAAGTTGGGATCACTGGACACAATGTCCCACCTAGACCTGATACTTCTCTTGAGGGTCCATCAGGGGGTATAGGTGCTAATGAACGGTATAGTTGTAATTTCAGTAAGGGCTCTGTATCATCTGTGGCTTTAATACCACCCCATTATGTATCTATTATCCCCTTCCTACGGACCTGACCATAATAGGAATACCCTGATCCGAATAATTTAATATGCTTATTTTTAGTAGTTAACCCTAAGTATCGATGGATGATTATATGTTGATTTTATGTATTTTATTATAATGTTTTTAGATATGGGCACTTACCTGGCACCATGCACTTTAGTATATATGGGGCACTTTTCCCCCTACACCATATTTAACTATTTTAGTGGTATCGGCATGATCGTGTACACTGGTTTTAAGGTTCTTGTGTAGTTTCCCATACCTCTGGTCTGTTTTCTTGCTATTTTGCTTTTTAGTATTATTAGGTTCTCCTATGCGCTGCCCCTTTAGATGAGTGTTCCTTGTTTCGCAAACACTAGCCATATTGTGCTTACATGAGGGACACTTTTATTTATATGTGCAGGTTCATTGACTGTCACGTAGCACAGTGCACTCGGGAGATTCCTTCCTACGCATCACATATACGTAGTCTGTTTTGCACTACCAGTGGGGGGCGGGTTGGGGGTGTGTATCTGATGTGTTGTCTTTAATGTCGACGGACGCCATTGTTGTGTAACCCTGATGACGGCCATTGATATCGGACTTTAGCACACGGGCCTGAATGAACAGTGGTCTTTACAATGTTTTTTATAATCTTTTCGATTCTGAGTCTTATCACATATGTACAGTTTTATACCGTGGGGCGTAAATAGATAGCTTGCCTTGTTTCTTGGCCTCCCAAGATTTCCCCATTAAAACTCCATATTCACATATGGCCAATTTAAAAGCAGCCCCACAATCAGTCTTGATGACACACATTTATATACATATAGTTGCCCTTTATGTATACATCAGCACATATGCCTGTATATATACCCTAGGGATATTGACACATTCAGAAGCTATTTATTACCCGAGGGATATACCCGAGGGTATTTGAAAACATTCAGAAGCTATTTATTACTATTTATTGTTCACCAGCTTTGTACCCTACATAGATGACTTTGGGCCATCATATCTGTAATATATCTTAAAGTCTTCACATGTACCCTCTAACCATGTTTGGTTAACAACTTCAGTAGTGTTCCTCAAAATGCTTGCTTTTATATATTTTTATATATTTTACATATTTATCACGGTAGCCATTGGCACTTTATCGCACCTTAGCACTTTAAAACACACTGGGTGAGCTTCTCATGCCCATTGTTCCTTTCTAGTTGTCATTTGGACTATATACATTAGTTTGTTGCTCTCAGCCAGCAGCGTCTCGGCGTCTCCTGACACACCTCTTTCCAAATGGTCTTTGGCCACACACCTCACTGTTCTGATTGGCTAGCGTCACCACTACGCTTATGACACACAGTTACGGATTGCAAGGATTGGATGTTGTAGGTATTTAAACCATTGAGCACGACCTTAGATGTTCTGAAGACGGCCCCATTTCGGGCGGAAACATGTTAACCACCATGTTTAAATAAACACCCACGTTTATCTGTGAAGTCCTGTGAATGCCTCCATTTCTCTTCAAGTTGTATCTGTTTGGATGTGCACCCAGGCTGGCTGAATTTTTGGAGTGCCCGCTACCGCTAATTTCAATTATATATATAATATATATATATATAATATTAGTAGTTGGTGTATCCAGTGCACTCATAAGGTCTTTTCTTTATATAAACAAAACAGTTTTTATTCACACATAATTTTAGTGCTTACAGCGACGTTTCGTCGTGGTTTAGACCTTTTTCAAGCTGGAAAAGGTATAAACCACGACCGAAACGTCGCTGTAAGCATAAAATTATGTGTGAATAAAAACGGTTTTGTTATATAAAGAAAAGACCTTATGAGTGCACTGGATACCCCAACTACCATAAATTCCATCTCTTAGTAGCACCAAGGCAATACACCTGTAAAGTGAGTGCCTGACTTTAGCACAAATATATATATATATATATATATATATATAGATAGATTATTGTACATAACATATACTACCGTATATTCACTGTCAGTGTTCAAATTAATATTTTTCTTCTAGATTTATTGGCAACAATGCAGTAAAACATTTTTCAAAAAGCTAATAAATAATAACACTAATTATACATTTGCAAATGCTTTGGGAACATCTGTTTCAAATTGAATATCAGTGTAAGATTTGCTTCCACTCATCAGCTATTCTTATGTAACACATTTAAGAATGTTTAAATTAGTCTGGCAATTTCCTGAATAATCTCAAATGTAAGCATTTGTTAGAGCTATCAGCATATTAATGATTCTGCACATCTGCCTATACAGACTCTTTTAATATGAAAAACCCATTGAAAAAATAAAACAGACATCACATAAAGATTGCAATGTTTACCCATTTTACACATAATTTAATAGGAATTATCAAGCGCATTCAAGATAATACACAAATCGAGATAGATACAGTACTGTAATTGTAAAATCTATAAAAATGAAGGAGTTAAGATTTACACAGTCACTGTACAGCAGAAAAACAGCATTTTCCATTTTCCTATGACAGTAAGAAACTGCAAAGTGAGAGATTGTTTTGCAAAAAAGCACACTCTAGCCTCAAAAATGGGAGACAAATGTTTCCTGGTCCTTCTACGGCAGTGGAAGTGAATGAGTTAATTCCTAACAGTGCGAATGACAGATTCTGTTACACCAATAAAATATTTGCTCCTCCCCTTGTCTTTGCCTCTCAGAGCTTTTCTCCTAAATCATCTTTATCCCAGTTGTTTTTAGGCTTCGTGCACACTTGCGACCACCAACGCACAATGTGTATGCACGGGCGTTTCGGATGATAATCGTGGCGTATATGGGCACTTTATCGGCCTTCAGTCAGTGCTTATTGCCCGATTCACAGTGTTTATGAACATAAAGGTTCATACGTACATGCAAATGTGTATGAGGCTAAAGGTGCATATGAGGTTAAAGGTAACTGTGGTCTCCAAGTCTTCCAAACTGTAGAATATATAAAAAGCCTTCATCATACCTTCAAAATAAAACCTAAATCCCATCTCTAATTAAAATTTGTGAGAAGTTATTGCTGGAAAGGCTCAGCAATATTACTTCCTGCTTAAACACTTCCTGTTTTCAGCCATGGCACAGCTTGCAGTCATGTGAACGGTCTATCTGCATTAATAGGATCCTCTTCTCAACTGTCAATTTTTCCACAGGTACTTCCTGATCCCAGCATTAACAGGGAGATTCAATAAAAGTTGTATCATTAGAATGGTGCTAATTTTGCCCCAACCAATCAGATATTAGCTCTTCAAATGTTAAATAACATCTGATTGGTTGGGGCAAAATTAGCATCATTTTTAACGATAAGAACTTTTATTGAATCTCCCTGTTAATGCTGGGGAAATTAGGAAGTACCTGTGGAAAAAATTGACAGTTGAGAAGAGGAGCCTATTAATGCAGATAGACCGGTCACATGACTGCAAGCTGGTCACATGCTTCTCCCCCGGGGCAAAGGGGCATGCAGAGATAAGGTGATGTCACTTAACCTACTGGAAGCAGGAAGTTTGAACATTCACCTCCATATCATTTCTCACAGGCTGAAGCCAGAGATGTGATTGTCTGCCCATTATAAAGGAATACTGCAGGCATCATTCATCGTAACTTGTTGGAGGACCACAATTGCCCTTAAAGTTCAGCACCAGACAAGTGACAGCATTCGACAAGAGCAGTATCAACGTTCTGGGCTTTTTCTACAAACATTTTAATTACTGAAATCTTTAAAGGCATGTCACACCCCCAAAACTATAATCCCCCCCAACTACTGGCCCACCATGTAGTGCAGTTTAATCCTTACCTCACATCCCAGCTCATAGGGTTCTCCGTAGACCCCCCCAAAGTCCACAAAACTACACCAGGAGGATAGCAGGGCTCTGCCTGCTACCTTGCCTCTGGTAGATATTGTGCATGCGTACTGCAGCCTTCTCCTCCTCCCCCCTTCTCCCCTCCCTCTCCCTCCCTCCCGTTCACTATCCTCCCCCCCTAGCATAAATCCCCATCTATATGTTGTTCCCCCATGTCCCAGCCCCAACGCATATTTTTTATTTTCAAAAAGCTCCCAAACTCTACTTACCTTCCTCTTTCCTCCGCTGCACGAATGACGGCAGCCTGCCGTCCCGCCCTCTGCTTGCATTTCGCAAGCAGAGGGCCGGCAGTGCGGGCGGAGGAAGAGGGAGGTAAGTAAGAGTTTGGGGGCTTTCTGAAAAAAACATTTTATGCGGTGGGGCTGGGAGACATGGGGAACATCATATTAAAATGATTTCTAAGGGTGGACATACCCTTTAAAGCAGTGGCTTGGTCCAGCCCAACAACATATATTTAACATTACAAACTAGATGTAACAAATAAAAGTAAATCAGTTTGGTCTAAAGTTTTTAAATCAACTAAAATATTTGAGCATAAAAATTAAAAAAAAAAAAAGTTTCCCTCTTACTTGTGCGGGGTACTCACTTTGGATTGGAAAACCCATTCACTTTTACTGCTGAAGACAGGGAACCCGAACATCATACAATACTCACTGAGATTTTCTTTTCCTGTCTGAATACAGAAGTGGAAGTTTTTCTTTCTACCTTCATCTAACTTTCTTTTATTATAGGTATACAAACAGTCGTCAAGACATGGTGAGGAGCAAACGTTTTATTGGGTAAAGAATCTGTCATTCACACATGGTAAGGAATTAAGCCATTCAATTTCCACTGCCATATTTCGGGCCAGGAAAGAAAATCTCTGTTCACATTGGATGCAGAAAACATAATGGAAAATAGCAAGTATCGGGGCAAACAGAGGATTTTCAAGGAGGGAATTCCTAAATTAGCCCAGTAGGAAGTTCATAACCAAATACATCCATATATTCTATTATACTATTAAACCCTGCAGCGCGCCACCCTTTTATCACTTTTATTAAAAAAATATACAGTGGTGGCTTCTACCAGCTGTTGAGGGATTTGTGAGGATTTCTGGTATCCAAAAATTGTGGAGAGGGGGGGGCTTAAGGAGTATTTAAACTTAAAGGAAACTATACTCCTCACTATCCCGTACCTGCATTCGGTTGTGCAATGAAAACATGGCTTCCCCTGCTATTTAAAGTGACAGTGCCTCCCGAAAATGTGTGTTTTTTACAAATGGCATTTATGGGCCACCCTGGCATCTGGGCCTTAGGCTCAAGAAAAAAATCATGAAGAAAATAGTGAGGCGGCCCCTGTAAACAACAAAAATGTGCAGAATGTGAAACAAATATATTCCTTTAAAAAAGAATGGGTTACCCAGAGTAATCTGTATCAAAACCCAGTCTCAGCAATCTCTTCAGGCAGCTGCAGGGTTAAAGGATAAGTACAGTCAAAAAAAAATAAAGTTAGGAAGAAGCTGTATCCCTAACTAACCTTTTCTGTGTTGTTTGTTTTGTTTTTAGGTCTCTCCAGAGCCTACCTGTGGCCTTGCAAAGTGTTGGCATCTTGGATACAGCGTGCTGTCAGGTAAGCTCCGCCCCCCGAGACCTGTTGGACCTCGTTCCTGGCTGTGTCTATATATCTAGTGCCTGTTCCCTCCCTGACAGAGAAGGCAAGGGAATCTACTGCCCTTCTCTTTCATTGTGTGAAAACAGCCTTTTCGGGCAGGACTTCTCAACCCTGATAAGGCTGATTCCACAGAGTTTTCTGTGGGGGGGGGGGGTCTGAGTAACCCACGGCACCCCGTGGGTTGGTGGGGCTTAGACACCAGTGAGTGGGCAGGACTTAGGCACCACAGTGGGGCAGGGCCACATGGGGCTGTAAGATAATAGGCCATGGGGGAGCTGCAACTGGGGGACCATGGGGTCCATGAGTGGGAGGGACGGGGAGGCTGCAAAGGGGAGGAGGAGACATAGGACGATGACTGACAGTTTCAGAGGAGGAAGCAGGAAATGCAGGGGACCTGGTGATGCTGCTTCCATATCACACACGAAATGTAAATATCTTCAAAACTATGCAAAATAAACAATGGAAAAATAAATTGCAAAAATTCTCAGGGGAGCAATTCCTATCAATTTACCTAAAGTCATTTTTGGACCACAGTTCCCCTTTAAAGAAAGGGAGAAAGGAGCTGTGTCTTACCTCCCGTTCAGGAGTGGAACGAAGGTAAGGTACTTACTTGTTGGGCCTGTTAGAGTAGGAGGAGCAAGAGACCAGGTAAAGGTGGCCATACATACAAAATAGAAGCCTAGTGCACACCCAATTCAATTTGCCTACATATTTATTACCTCTATGATGCTGCTTTAAAAAGCCTGCCATTTTCTCTGGATAAATAAAAGCAATTAGTTCAATAATGTGGCCAAATTATTTAAGCCCAGCTGCCATTTCAAGGTTTGCTTTTTCAGCTGGGTCCTAGGCTACAGTACTTGCCTTTTATGAGGTGAAAGTCCTTGCCACACTGTGGCTAGCTTCTTGGGACTAACTTTCTACTAAAAGTACTTTACTCACCTGAGCACATGACTAACTTGGGTGCAGTACACAATCCCAGAGGCTTGGTCAAACCCCCATTGTAATAAAGATGGGATAGTATACATCCATTATAAAGTGCAATAGTGACCAATTTAATATAGGCCATACACACGAATGATAATGGGTATATGCAGTCACGGAACGACCACCTGGGGTGCGTTGAATGAACGTAGCATTACGGTCGGTCGGGAAAGACAGAAAAAATCTGTTGGACAGTTGGCTCATTTTACTTTAAGTTAAGGGAGCCAATCTGATCATACTGTGTATGGCTTTGTAAGAACAACTGATACCCATACTGCGTATGGGGATTAGTCGGCACTGAGCGTGAGGTTCCCACAGCATGTGTGCCGACAGATACCATTGTGATCTGTTGGCCCATGCTGTGGAAATCACATGTGTATGGCCACCTTAAGTTGCTTACCATCGGATTGGTGTCCTAACATTTTACTGAAAGAACAGGAGGTAAGACACAGCTCCTTTACCCCCTTCTTCAATAAAACTGAATACCAAATTTTTTTTAACAGTGGAGATACTCTTTAAATACCTGTGCAACAAGAGTAAGATTCGGAATGCACAATGAGGAGCTGGGAAGGTAAGCAACAACTGCAGCTGTGTGTCAATTGCTTTGTCAATATTTTCTTTCAGGTTGTATGCGTAGAATAATGCTAGGGGTTCTGGACACATTCTTAGCCAAAAAGAAACTTTGCAGTTCTGGAACTGGAAATGCCAGATTTATTCTGGATTAAACGAATAAACTCAGACATAGAAAGGATATATTTGTTACAGTCTAGCTGTATCAATGAGTTAAACTAGAGTAATAAGTTATTTATGCAGTGCGAGTAGTGAATATTTGAACAATAATTAGTGCTCTTACTGTGATATGAAACAAATTTTATTATATTCAAACTGCATAGCAATTCCAACTGGATCAGAGGGATTCTTTGTAATTACTGTGTAAATACATAAAACAGTATTTTTGGAGGTAAAACAACTGTATTAAAAAGGAAACAAAAATAACTGTAAATAATTAATAACTTGCCCACATCATTCCCCGAATCCACTTTACAGTCAATGTTACACCTGGAACGTTTGATTGTTAAAGCTTTCTCAGCTGGGGAACATCGCAGGTAGAGATTAATGGAACCGCCAACTTCTGGTTCAAGAATTTACGAATTTTTAAAAAAATATGACAATTCAAAAATCAGAAAACAGACCCATTGAAGTCAATGGAAGTTAAAAATCTGAAAGTTACAATTAAAATTAAGGTATAAATGGCAACAGGGCAACAGTAAATTAGCTTACATGGTCAGGGACCTGGGAAATAGTCTGGGGAACAACATAAAATTGACCAAATCTTTTTTTGTCTTTGTAACCCTGTATGCTGCACTTACCTAGAACCCTGGGTGAGGACCTGGGTACTATCAAGGGAGAGGAGGTGTTTTTGGTTGTTATAGTTGTCCTTAAATGTTATAAAAGAGCCTGGACTTTTTTGTGAAGCTGGAGCCTTCCCCACTGTCCCCTTGATGTCAGGGACCTCCCTTGCCTCCCTAGTCTTGCAGCTTACAATAGTATTTATAAGCACCTCTGTGTACTTCCATACCCTCCAACAATTTCAAAGAAAAAAAGGTACACTTGGACACGCCTCTGCTCCACCCAAACCCCTTCCACAGCTCCTCGCACAATTATATATGGCCCCGCATAAATCCTGATATTATAGCCAATATTTCTAAATGTAAATAAATAGTTATGTTAAAAGCTGTTGCTAGCAGACATGTATATTTAAAGAAGGGTTAATGGTAGCAGTTACTGGTCCCCATATACATAGAGATAGATAAAAGATAGATAGAGTTAATCAGGTCCCAGGAGATAATCAGCTGGAACTGGAAATCCCAAAGAGGCTGCAGAGAAACAGTCTTTGATAGCACCGCAGAGGCAAGCCTAGCAAAGCAGTCAGAAAGATCATGCACAGAGCCTTGAATGTGCAGTGACATCACGCTCTCCCTGTGTCCTCTCTCATTGGACCACGCAGTGCAAACTCCTCCAGCGTGAGTCACACAATGTGTATGAGTCGCACTCTCCTCACCCTCATTGGACAGCTAGTGTTAAAGTGTGTCTAAATGACAATCCCCATGAAAATATTGTTATTAATCCCCATGATAAAGATTGTTTATTTAATGTTAGTTTACAGTAGATTTATAATGATAATCTCCCTATAGTATAATGCAGATATGGTGCAACGAGGACACATTCCCCTGCATTCCTAGTGGAAAGGAAATCCATAGTAGCTGTTCTGGTGGGAAATTTACAGTTGCACACCAGAGTGAAATTTGTCCTCCATTTCTTTGAAGGCAGGAAGAAACTTAATTAATCCAAAGTTTGTTAATAAATATATTGGGGGATCAGCTCCATTTATTGCTTTTGTGTTGACTTATAGATAAATGTAATGATTCTACAGAAGAGCTAGATATTAAGGTTAGTTGCTGGAAATGGGAAACCACGTGACATGGCAGATCCCACATGCAAGTTTTTCCTGTATAGAATATATGGTTACACTGATATTGCTGCATTATATTTGTACTGATTTGCCCGTGTGTATTTTAAGTAATCTAATACAGTGTAATGTTATTATGTTATATAAGTAAATCCAGTTGCACCAGTTCCCATCAGAATGAAAGCTGTCCTCCATTTCTTTGCAGATTGATTGATCTTCATTAACACTCTGATTACCCCCCACCCTCTTGCACTTTTGAAGTTATTGGCAATGTGTGCAACATTAGCACTCCTCAAGGTGAGTCCATCTTCACCCACCCCTTCCCCCGGCATGCCAATTTTCTCGGACTCGACCTGTGGGATATTAAGCCAGTCCAGGCTGCCTGCCAGTGACTGTGGTTCAGTTCACATTTAATTTTCCCTCTTATCCAGTGGTACACCACACTGGCACCCGGTACAAGCCGGTATTTGCTTTTTGCCCGGTAATGAATTTTATAAATGATACAATACCGGGTAAATCGTTACAGTTGGAGGGTATGTACTTCTCCCAGTGAGTTCACAAACTTTACAAAGAAGGGGAGTAACTACCAGGGAGCAGACCCTGCAAACACGGGGGGCATCTTCTTTTTATAAACTATAAATATAGATATAATATCTATATATAGATATATATATCCTAAATAATAAACCCTAGATGTGCGTCCTGAGTCCGTGTGTGTGACTTTCACTTCTGCGCATGTGCATGAGCGTCCCTGAACATCCGCATCACGGACCTAAATGGGATCGGAGAAAGAATCGCATGGCTGGATGGAGGAGGAGTCTAGCGCCATTTAATAATGGGCTTAACTGTCTAGTATATATATATACATTTGTAAAGCACAGCAGCACTCCGGTCACTTTAAAATATTCAGGCAAATAATAGTTGCAAAGTCCATTACCTCACATTATAAGTTTGATTAGGCAGCACACAAAACATTTCTTATTTAACCTTTTATTCCATAAATACAACAGGCAACTCAGGTATAATCGCACGTTTCGGGTCTTATACCCTTGTTGAATCTTATTTCAGATCAATGTTAGTTATTGTGTAGAAAACTACAGTTCCCAGAATTCATCTGCTATAGTATCATGTCATTCCTGTATGTATGCTGTAAGTGATTGCTTATTGGTTCTGGTACTGGTAGTAAGTTCCTGTTTGCTGTTTTAGAGTTATGTAAGTTTCTTCTCGTGTACTAAAGCTGCATGTTCCGCAATAAGGGTGAATAACAACTTCTGATATGAATCTGTTCTAATAAAAGTTTCAAGCAACAAAAGGATTGTGTGGACCTACATCCCTCTGTGCCAGAATCTGATTCCAAGAAAATCTGGTAGGTCATCTAACTCAGAATACAAGAGTTGTACTGTAAAGTTGCAACAACCTTTAAAGCCCCTGAGTAGTAGGATGGGATCCGGGTTCGACACAAACCCAGATCCGACATGAAACCCTCGGTTCTGAAATCCGAAAAGATCCATCCGAATCTGGAGCTATTTTCGATAATTATGGAAAGTACGGGGCTATTTCCAGAAATAAAAACGAATTGAAACTACTAAGTTTCGGCATCACTATTGACTAGCACTTGTCAAACAATTCTTTATACACATTATCACCTTTAATGTCATGTAACCAGTATAACATGATAACATTCTATATCTCATCACAAGGGTATAATACAACAAATACACCTTACATCACTTTAGGTATACATGATATAAATATGTAATGACAAGATTGTCTTTCCTAGATCTACAGATCTAACAATAATCTAAAGTTATATAAAGGATAAAATTTGTAGTCATGATTTAAGCCAGATGAGGCCAGCGTCTTTAGACTCTATCATCTGACTTCCTTTTCTTTCCCCGGTCCTTCCACGTCAGTCAAGTGCATGGGTTAAAAACCTTTAAACCCATGTGACAGGCCAGTTACCAATAAAGTTGTTAGCTCCGCCCTCCTACTCCGTGTTTTTCTCCTGTAATGGACGGACCGGAATAGTAGTGCCCCACACAAAATAATGTCTCCACTGAGCTCCCTCTCTAGTGTAGACCTTCTAATGCTTGCATGTAGAGCGGTGGGGTTAGCGGACCCTATTTCCCTCTCACGCGTGCAGTCTCTGTAAACCCGCGAGAGGTTGTCCGGCGCGTTGGGATGACGTCATCGCGCAGGAAGTTTTAAAAAAGCCGGCCAGTTTGTCTCTCAGATGAGCCTAGCATCGGAAATACCAGCTATCCCTGCAGCCTTCTGTGTATGTGCACCAGCTCTGCTATTGTCCACTACACGCATCCGCTGTCACAGACCTTAATTCTGCCAGTATGTTGTAGGTTAAAGGGCAATTATAGTGAGAAAAATTGTTTTTTTTAAATTTCTTCTAATGTATCCTATAAGTCATCCCATCCACCAGGGTACCTTTAGTTTCTTTTTAATTCTACATAGTCCCCGAGATATAAGCCTTTGAATATGCTGGGATTTGTAGGAAGCTGCTACACCTCATCTGTCACTCAAAGGCACACACCCACACAATCCAAAGCTCCCCTGCAGTACTGTCACACACTCTCTCACCCACACTATATGTACCATGTGCAACATATAGTCAAAGCTGTAGTGTAAACACAATCAATAAACCATTAAACCCAGCAATATGAGCATAACACACTATAAAAACAACCCCTCCCCCCAAAAAAATCTTATATACATACAAAACCAGTGACTCAAATGGAACACTAATACAGTATATATAATACAGTATACAGACTATATCAAACAAGACACACAGTGCAATCTATGAAATATATAGACTAAAGCAACTGAAAATGTAACAGGACAACAAGCAGTGTCACTGTGTTTGTGAAGGTCTCACTACAAGCTGCTGTTACACTGACTCTCAGTGATTATGATCTCAGCTAAGCAGGGGGAGAGATATGAACTTTAGGTAAAAAGTAAATAACAAATAGCAAAGTTAGAGAACAGGCAGAGTTCAGTAACTTACTTGTAAAGAATCTCAGCACCACTGTCCTCCTCTCTCCCCCTTGCCGTCCTTCAAGCATATGCTACTTTATTCCCACTTGATGCTTGCAGTCTAGCTCTGGAGGGAGGGGTCAACAGGATGTCAGCACTTCATTTAAAGTCCTTTCAACGACAATGCTCGGACTCTGTATACAGCCCGTCACTGCTTGAGGGGGAGTAGACAGAGAGGGGAGGGGGACTACACGCTTGGTACAAACTTCTGCCAGTGTGAAGAAATGAAGCCACACAGAAACATGAAAGTAAGGCAGCTTATACTAAGTGATCTATACATTGTTATACAGACAAAGTTTTTTTTTCACTATAGTTGCCCTTTAACAGCCTACAGGTAATCCAGTGACATAAGCTTGGATTCACAAATGTGATAACCTTTCTCTTTGTCTCTTGCAGTGCATCTAATAGCCCTGAAAAAAGACACAGGTCTGCATCCAAGGGGGGAGCAAATACTAATGAGAGTGGTCTCCCTTAGCATACAAACTACTTGTAGTTTCTATACTAATTGTTTCTTCTGATAATATTATCTTTTTCAGCTCTCCAGATCCAGGAGAAAGGTCAAGCAAAGCAAAAGGGAAAGAGTGTGCCCTATGCTCTAATATTGCTCAACAAGAAAGCAAAAATGTGTACAAATTGTATGAACCCATCTGCAATAATTTCACAGGAGCAAATTTAACAAACAATGTCTAATGTATTTCAAACCTCCATGGATACACTGATTACTAAAGCGACTTTAGTTACTTTTAACAGAGTGGCAGAGATGTTAAGAGAACAAGGCATCCTACAAACAAAACAACCAACTCCAGAGCCAACCATACCGGACATTGAATCAGATGGTGAAATCGTATCAGAAGATGGGGGCGAAACAGATGAATTAGCCTATGACAATGTTTCCCCGGCCATATTAGAATATCTAATCACTAAGATGAGGTCCACCTTTGAATCTTGGACCCTTCGGATAAAAATAAAGGAGACTTAAATGAGAACTAAACTTAAAAATTTTTAAACCTAATGTGAAAGTTTTCTCCCCAGAACACCTATACATGTAAGATTCTTCTCTAGTAAGTTGCATTTAGTACATGTAAGAAATAGATTCTGTATATAAGAAGGCTTCCATATTGTTGCCAGTACAACCCACAGCCCATGAAGTCATCAAAGAACCACGCCCCTGACCCCAGATTCACTGTCTCTATGGACAGAGTGTTCTATACAGATGTTTATACACCAATATGGAAGTCCCTGAGAAGACTTTGAAAACTGCTTGTTACCATAATCTATTAACCATCAGTGTGACTTTCTGGAAAATAAAATGCAGGGTAACAAGCAGCTTTCAAAGTCTTATCAGGGACTTCCATATTCCATTTACTTTAGGAATCGTTAGCAAAAAAAAAAAAAGCTTCCAAATGTACCAGAGTTCTTTGCTTGTTCAGTGGTGGCGCATCGGGTAAGGCTCCAGGTTTAATAATACACAATTCAGAAGGTCACAAGTTCAATACCCCAGACTTCTTTTGTTTCTATTATGTCCCAAGCAAAAGATGAGCTCCAAATACCAAAGTGTTCAGCTTACTCAGTCATGGCTCACCTTGTAAGATGCCAGTTATTGAAACACACAGTCTAGAAGGTTGCAAGTTCTAATCCCCAGTTTCCTTTTTTTGTTCCATTATGTTCATAGTAAAAGATTCTACAAGTAGTTAGCCTGGAGGTAAGAGCTCTGCTTTTAGCAAGACAGAGTAAATGTACAGGTTGCAGGTTCTATTCCCAGACTTACATTATTTTTTTATTTTTGCTGAAATGTTAGTATTCCAATTTTACATCCATGCTATCTATGAAATACACTGTAAAGATTACTTTTATTTTGTATAGTAAAGGATTATCATTGTTAGGACAGGAGCATTGAATGTGTGTTGAAAACAAAACAAACTGAAATCTCTGTTCTGTGTCAGGGAGAGGGAGGATATCTGTGATGTACTGTGATTGGCTGTCAGCTTCTAGGAAGCAAGGCTGCAACTTCCTTGTTTTGATCTGCTGAGCACAACAGAGCATGTGCCTGTACACAGACACTTAGCTGGGGGTTTACCTAGTTAAGGTGGATTGTGGGAGCTGACCCCTAGTAATCACAGGTGTTTCATAAATCACCCAATGGCCACAGCAAAGGAGGGGTGAGACACAGCTTGTTGTATGTTTTAAAATGTGCTCGTCTATTGGGACAATGTTGTCTGGAGACTTTAGTTCCTTTAATGTTTTCAAACAAATCAACTTCAAACACTCTGTTTCATGTTCACGAACAAATGACAAAAATAATCAAGACTGAATGGGAAAATCCAGACAGGAGATTCAATATATCTCAGAACATGACAAGAATTACCGTTCAACAAACAAGATTCCAAGACCTGGGATGAACCACCAAAAATAGATACCAACAATAGCCAAAATTGCAAAGAAATTGCACTAGCCACAGATGACGGGTGTCCTTGAAGGACCTATGGAAAGAAAGGAAGAAGCAGCACTAAAAAGAAACATATGTTGCAGCTGGGGCAGCCATTCGTCCTGCTATTGGCATAAGCATACCAAGACCTAAAGGATGCTATCACAGAAGGCGTACCCAGGAATGAATTGATTAAACTGATACAAGATGTCAAACTTGCGAATAATTTTATATCTGAAGCCTCCATGGATTCATTAAAACTTTCGGCTAAGTCCATGGCACAGTCAACAGTGGCAAGACGTGAGCTGTGGTTAAGACAATGGGGGTAGACAGCCAATCAAAGCAAGGTCTCACCAATCTTCCCTTCAAAGGCAATCTTCTGTTGGGACCCGATTTAGATGAGGTCATAGAAAAGAACTCTTTGAAAAAAATCTCTTTCAACTTATAGGAAATTCAGAAAAGATCTCTCCTCAATGGAACATTCCTTACACCAGGCGAAACATTATCGCCCGGGCAGACGATTCTTTCAAAAACAAAACTGGAACCAAGATCGTTCCTTTCGCGACATAAAAACTTCAGAGAGAGAAGAGGTAAGAAAAACACTTATGACTACCAATACAACCTAGGGGAAGACTGACCAATTTTGTAACAAACTGGCAGGAATCAAAAGCCGACACTGGATGATACAAACAATATCAAGGCTACCTGATAGAATTCTCCCAATTACCACCGAAAAAATGTTTATAACATCACAAATCCAAAGAAAATCCAAGCCACACAAGAGCTGAACAGAATCTAGACGGATCAGTCATAGAACAAGTCCCAATTCAACAGGAAAAACAAGACAATTACTCCACACTCTTTCAAGAGAAAAAAGAACGGAACATTCAGGGCAATATTAGACCCAGATTTGTAAACCAGTTCTAAAACTATCCAAATTCAAGATGGAAACACCATAGAACAATAACCAACCAGATACAAAAAAGGAGACTGGATGATCCAATCCATCTACAGAATGCCTATAACCACATACGATATATCCAAAAACGAGGAATATTAAGATTTCACATCCTAAACCATCTTCAGTACAAATGCCTACCTTGGTCTGTCATCCTCTCCACGTACTTTCACGAAGATCTACTCACACTATTGTCTCCTAAGGAATCCAGACAATAGAGGAGCGATTCATGCGGTCTTACGGGGAAATTATTCGGATCAGGGGTATTCCTATTTATAGGGTCATGGGTCCAGAGGAAGGGGATAATAGATACATAATGGGGTGGTATTAAAGCCACAGATGATACAGAGCCCTTACTGAAATTACAACTATACCGTTCATTAGCACCTATACCCCCCTGAGTGGTACCCTCAAGAGAAGTATCAGGTCTAGGTGGGACATTGTGTCCAGTAATCCCAACTTACCATTTAAGGACTGCAAACCCCGGTTCGCATATAAAAGGGGACGCAATCTACGTAATATGCTGATGCGAACGGACGTTAGGGAACCTATGGTTCCAAAGGAAACCTGGCTCCCGAAACTAAGGGATGGTTGGTACAAATGCCACGGATGTGTGGCATGTAGCAGTGCCCTTACGGGTAGTGACTTCCCGCATCCCCATACCGGCCAGCGAATTACAATTAAGGGCCGTCTCAACTGTCTGAGCAGATTTGTGATATATATCATCACCTGCCCATGTGGTAAATATTACGTGGGTAAAACCACCACCACTTTGCGCGAACGTCTAGCTAACCATAGACAGGCCATACGGGCAGGTGCCCAGGCCAATGGGAAAACTTGTGACACCAACACCGGGGACTCGGAAAAATTTGGCGAACAATCGGTTGCCAGACATTTCAGACTTGCTAAGCATTCAATTGCAACATTTAAGTGGATGGCTATTGACTATGAACCACCTAGGGAGGGCCGTGATCGTAAACGAGCCCTCCTACAAAGAGAAGTTAGGTGGATAAAGAGATTAGGTACTTTGTCGCCCAGGGGATTAAACGAACAATATGCCCTCCACTGTTTCTTATAAGTCCCCATAACTGGCTTTCCACTGTTTTGTATAAGTCTCCATTAGTAGCCCTCGCTCTGTATCATCTGTGGCTTTAATACCACCCCATTATGTATCTATTATCCCCTTCCTCCGGACCCTTGACCCTATAAATAGGAATACCCCTGATCCGAATAATTTTCAGTATAAAGTATTGCAGGCGCACTCCACGGTCTAATCAAGAATTTATGAATAAAATAAGTAGGCCAAAGCAACCTACGCGTTTCAGCCCGATATCAATGGGCCGTCATCAGGGTTACACAACAATGCGTCCGTCGACATTTAAAGACAACACATCAGATACACACCCCCAACCCGCCCCCCCACGTGGTAGTGCAAACAAGACTACATATATGTGATGCGCTAGGAATGGAACCTCCCGAGTGCACGTGCTACGTGACAGTCAATGAAACCTGCACAATAAATAAAAAGTGTCCCTCAGTGAAGCAGCAATATGGCTAGTGTTTGCGAAACAAGGAACACTCATCTAAAGTGGCATGCAAGGAGAACCTAATAAATACTAAAATAGCAAAATAGCAAGAAAACAGACCAGAGGTATGGGAAACTACACAAGAACCTTAAAAACCAGGTGATCAGCGATCATGCCGATACCACAAATAGTGATAAATATGGTGTAGGGGGAAAAAGTGCCCCATATATACTAAAGTGCATGGTGCCAGGTAAGTGCCCATATCTAAAAACATTATAAAAAATACATATAAATCAACATATAATCAATCCATCGATACTTAGGGTTAACTAATAAAAATAAGCATATTAAATTATTCGGATCAGGGGTATTCCTATTATAGGGTCAAGGGCCGGAGGAAGGGGATAATAGATACATAATGGGGTGGTATTAAAGCCACAGATGATACAGAGCGAGGGCTACAATGGAGATCTATACAAAACAGTGGAAAGCCAGTTTTGGGGACTTAAAGAAACAGTGGAGGGCATATTGTTCGTTTAATCCCCTGGGCGACAAAGTACCTAATCTCTTTATCCACCTAACTTCTCTGTAGGAGGGCTCGTTTACGATCACGGCCCTCCCTAGGTGGTTCATATCAATAGCCATCCACTTAAATGTTGCAATTGAATGCTTAGCAAGTCTGAAATGTCTGGCAACCGATTGTTCGCCAAATTGTCCGAGTCCGGTGTTGGTGTCACAAGTGTTTCCATTGGCCTGGGCACCTGCCCGTATGGCCTGTTATGGTTAGCTAGACGTTCGCGCAAAGTGGTGGTGGTTTTACCCACGTAATATTTACCACATGGGCAGGTGATGATATATATCACAAATCTGCTCAGACAGTTGAGACGGGCCTTAATGTAATTCGCCTGGCCGGTTGGGGATGCGGAAGTCACTACCCGTAAGGGCACTGCTAATGCACACATCCGTGGCATTTGTAGCAACCATCCCTTAGTTTCGAAGCCAGGTTTCTTTGGAACCATAGGTTCCCTAACGTCCGTTCGCAGGCCTTAAATGGTTAAGTTGGGATCACTGGACACAATGTCCCACCTAGACCTGATACTTCTCCTGAGGGTACCACTCAGGGGGTATAGGTGCTAATGAACGGTATAGTTGTAATTTCAGTAAGGGCTCTGTATCATCTGTGGCTTTAATACCACCCCATTATGTATCTATTATCCTTCCTACGGACCTTGACCCTATAAATAGGATACCCTGATCCGAATAATTAATATGCTTATTTTAGTAGTTAACCCTAAGTATCGATGGATTGATTATATGTTGATTTATATGTATTTTATTATAATGTTTTTAGATATGGGCACTTACCTGGCACCATGCACTTTAGTATATATGGGGCACTTTTCCCCCTACACCATATTTATCACTATTTTAGTGGTATCGGCATGATCGCTGATCACCTGGTTTTAAGTTTTGTGTAGGTTCCCATACCTCTGGTCTGTTTGCTATTTGCTATTAGTATTATTAGGTTCTCCTATGCGCTGCCACTTTAGATGAGTGTTCCTGTTTCGCAAACACAGCCATATTGCTGCTTCACTGAGGGACACTTTATTATTTATATGTGCAGGTTTCATTGACTGTCACGTAGCACACGTGCACTCGGGAGATCCATTCCTAGCGCATCACAATACGTAGTCTTGTTTTGCACTACCACGTGGGGGGCGGGTTGGGGTGTGTATCTGATGTGTTGTTTTAAATGTCGACGGACGCCATTGTTGTGTAACCCTGATGACGGCCCATTGATATCGGACTTTAGCTAGCACCAGGGGCCTGAATGAACAGTGGTCTTTACAATGTTTTTTATAATCTTTTCGATTTCTGAGTCTGATCACATATGTACAGTTTTATACCGTGGGGCGTAAATAAGATTAGCTTGCCTTGTTTCTTGGCCTCCCAAGATTCCCCATAAAACTCCATATTCACATATGGCCAATTTAAAAGCAGCCCCACAATCAGTCTTGATGACACACATTTATATACATATAGTTGCCCTTTATGTATACATCAGCCATATGCCTGTATATATACCCTAGGGATATTGACACATTCAGAAGCTATTTATTACCCGAGGGATATACCCGAGGGATATTGAAAACATTCAGAAGCTATTTATTACTATTTATTGTTCACCAGCTTTGTACCTACAATAGATGACTTTGGGCCATCATATCTGTAATAATCTTAAAGTCTATTCACATGTACCCTCTACCATGTTTTGGTTAACAACTTCAGTAGTGTTCCTCATACATGCTTGCTTTTATATATTTTTATATATTTACATATTTATCACGGTAGCACTGGCACTTTATCGACCTAGCACTTTAAAACACAATGGGTGATGTCTTCTATGCCCATTGTCTCCTTTCTATATTGTCATTTGGCACTATATTACATTAGTTTGTTGCTCTCAGCCAGCAGCGTCTCGGCGTTCTCCTGACACACCTCTTTCCACTATTGGTCTTTGGGCCACACACCTCACTGTTCTGATTGGCTAGCGTCACCACTACGCTTATGACACACAGTTACGGATTTGCACGGATTGATGTTGTAGGATTAAACCATGTAGCACGATCCTCAGATGTTCTGAAGACGGCCCCATTCTCGGGCGGAAAACTGTAACACCATGTTTAAATAAACACCCACGTTATCTGTGAAGTCCTGTGAATGCTCCATCTCTTCAAGTTGTATCTGTTTGGATTGTGCACCAGGCTGCTGAATTTTGGAGTGCCCGCTACCGCTAATTTCAATATATATATATAATATATATATATATAATATAGTAGTTGGTTGTATCCAGTGCACTCATAAGGTCTTTTCTTTATATAACAAAAAGTTTTTATTCACACATAATTTTAGTGCTTACAGCGACGTTTCGTCGGTGTTATGACCTTTTTCAAGCTGAAAAGGTCTAAACCACGACCGAAACGTCGCTGTAAGCACTAAATTAGTGTGAATAAAAACGGTTTTGTTTATATAAAGAAAAGACTTATGAGTGCACTGACAACCAACTACCATAAATTCCATCTCTAGTAGCACCAAGGCAATACAACCTGTAAAGTGAGTGCCTGACTTTAGCACAAATATATATATATATATATATATATATATAGATAGATAGATATTGTACATACATATACTACAGTATATTCACTGTCAGTGTTCAAATATAATATTTTTCTTCTAGATTTATTGGCAACAATGCAGTAAAACATTTTTCAAAAAGCTAATAAATATAACACTAATTTACATTTGCAAATGCTTTGGGAACATCTGTTTCAAATTGAATATCAGTGTAAGATTTGCTTCCACTCATCAGCTATTACATGTAAACAACATTTAAAGAATGTTTAAATTAGTCTGTCAATTTCCTGAATAATCTCAAATGTAAGCATTTGTTAGAGCTATCAGCATATTAATGATTCTGCACACTCTGCCTAACAGACTCTTCTTAATATGAAAAAACCATTGACAAAAATAAAACAGACATCACATAAAGATTGCAATGTTATACCCCATTTTACACATAATTTAAAATAGGAATTATCAAGCGCATTCAAGATAATACACAAATCGAGATAGATACAGTACTGTTAATTGTAAAATCTATAAAAATGAAGGAGTCTAAGATTTACACAGTCACTGTACAGCAGAAAAACAGCATTTTCCATTTTCCTATGACAGTAAGAAACTGCAAAGTGAGAGAATTTGTTTGCAAAAAGAACACTCTAGCCTCAAATTGGGAGACAAATGTGTTTCCTGGTCCTTCTACGGCAGTGGAAGTGAATGAGTTAATTCTAACATGTGCGAATGACAGATTCTTTACCCAATAAAAATATTTGCTCCTCCCCTTGTCTTTGCCTCCTCAGAGTTTTCTCCTAAATCATCTTTATCCCAGTTGTTTTTAGGCTTGCTGCACTTGCGACCACAACGCACAATGTGGATGCACGGGCGTTTGGATGATAATCGTGGCGTATATGGGCACTTATCAGGCCTTCAGTCAGTGCATTGCCCGATTACACCGTGTTTATGAACATAAAGGTTCATACGTACATGCAAATGTGTATGAGGCTAAAGGTGCATATGAGGTTAAAGGGTAACTGTGGTCTCCAAGTCTTCCAACTAGTAAGAATTATAAAAAGCCTCATCATACCCAAAATAAAACCAAACTACACCAATTAAAATTTGTGAGAAGTTATTGTGGAAAGGCTCAGCAATATTACTTCCTGCTTAAAACATTCCTGTTTTCAGCCATGTGGACCAGCTTGCAGTCATGGGACCGGTCTATTGCATTAATAGGCTCCTTTCTCAACTGTCATTTTTTTCACAGGTACTTCCTGATCCCCACATTAACAGGGAGATCAATAAAAGTTGTTATCATTAGAATGGTGCTAATTTTGCCCCAACCAATCAGATATTAGCTTTCAAATGTTAAATAACATCTGATTGGTTGGGGCAAAATTAGCATCATTTTAACGATAAGAACTTTTATGTGAATCTCCCTGTTAATGCTGGGGAAATAGGAAGAGATACCTGTGGAAAAAAAATTGACAGTTGAGAAGAGGAGCCTATAATGCAGATAGACCGGTCACATGACTGCAAGCTGGTCACATGCTTCTCCCCCGGGGCAAAGGGGCATGCAGAGATAAGGTGATGTCACTTAACCTACTGGAAGCAGGAAGTTTGAACATTCACCTCAATATCATTTCTCACAGGCTGAAGCCAGAGATGTGATTGTCTGCCCATATAAGGAATACTGCAGGCATCATTTCATCGTAACTTGTTGGAGACCACAATTGCCCTTTAAAGTCAGCACCAGACAAAGTGACAGCACATTCGACAAGGCAGTATCAACGTTCTGGGCTTTTTCTACAACATTTTAATTACTGAAATCTTTAAAGGGCATGTCCACCCCCAAAACTATAATCCCCCCCAACTACTGGCCACCATGTAGGCAGTTAATCCTTACCTCACATCCCAGCTCCATAGGGTTCTCTGTAGACCCCCCCAAAGTCCCAAAAATAACACCAGGAGGATAGCAGGGCTCTGCCTGCTACCGCCTCTGGTAGATATTTGCCATGCGACTGCAGCCCTCCCCCCCTTCTCCTCACTAGCCCTCCCCCTAGCATAAATCCCCATCTATATGTTGTTCCCCCATGTCTCCAGCCCCCAACCGCAATTTTTTATTTTCAAAAAGCCCCAAACTCTTACTTACCTTTCCTCTTTCCTCCGCTGCCGAATGACCGGCAGCCTGCCGTCCCGCCCCTGCTTGCATTTCGCAAGCAGAGGGCCGGCAGTGCGGCGGAGGGAGGAACGAGGGGGTAAGTAAGGTTTGGGGGGCTTTCTGAAAAAAACATTTATGCGGTTGGGGGCTGGGAGACATGGGGAACATCATATTAAAATGATTTCTAAGGGTGGACATACCCTTTAAAGCAGTGGCTTGGTCCAGCCCAACATATATTTAACATTACAAACTAGATGTAACAAATAAAAGTAAATCAGTTGGTTTTAAAGTTTTTAAATCACTAAAATATTTGAGCATAAAAATTAAAAAAAAAAAAAAAGTTCCCTCTTACTTGTGCGGTACTACTTTGGATTGGAAAACCCATTCACTTTTACTGCTGAAGACAGGGAAACCGAAAATCATACAATACTCACTGAGATTTCTTTTCCTGGTCTTGAATACAGAAGTGGAAGTTTTTCTTTCTACCTTCATCTAACTTTCTTTATTATAGGTATACAAACAGTCGTCAAGACATGGTGAGGAGCAAAAGTTTTATTGGGTAAAGAATCTGTCATTCACACATGGTAAGGAATTAAGCCATTCAATTTCCACTGCCATATTCCGGGCCAGGAAAGAAAAAATCTCTGTTCACATTGTATGCAGAAACATAATGGAAATATAGCAACGTATCAGGGGCAAACAGAGGATTTTCAAGGAGGGAATTCCTAAATTAGCCCAGTAGGAAGTTCATAACCAAATACATCCATATATTCTATATACTATTAAACCCTGCAGCGCGCACCCCCTTATATCAATTTATTAAAAAAATATAACAGTGGTGGCTTCTACCAGCTGTTGAGGGATTTGTGAGGATTTCTGGTATCCAAAAATGTGTTGGAGAGGGGTGGGGCTTAAGGAGTATTTAAACTTAAAGGATAACTATACTCCTCACTATCCCGTACCTGCATTCGGTTGTGCAATGAAAGACATGGCTTCCCCTGCTATTTAAAGTGACAGTGCCTCCCGAAAATGTGTGTTTTTTTACAAATGGCATTTATGGGCCACCTGGCATCTGGGCCTTAGGCTCAAGAAAAAAATCATGAAGGAAATAGTGAGGCGGCCCTGGAAACAACAAAAATGTGCAGAATGTGAAACAAATATATTTCCTTTAAAAAAGAATGGGTTACCCAGAGTAATTACTGTATCAAAACCCAGTCTCAGCAATCTCTTCAGGCAGCTGCAGGGTTAAAGGATAAGTACAGTCAAAAAACAAATAAAGTTTAGGAAGAAGCTGTACCCTAACTAACCCTTTTGTGTTGTTTTGTTTTGTTTTTAGGTCTCTCCAGAGCCTACTGTGGCCTTGCAAAGTGTTGGCCATCTTGGATACAGCGTGCTGTCAGGTAAGCTCCGCCCCCCGAGACCTGTTGGACCTCGTTCCTGGCTGTGTCTATATCTAGTGCCTGTTCCTCCCTGACAGAGAAGGCAGGGAATCTACTGCCCTTCTCTTTCATTGTGTGAAAACAGCCTTTTCGGGCAGACTTCTCACTGCCTGATAAGGCTGATTCCACAGAGTTTTCTGGGGGGGGGGGGGGTTGTGAGTAACCCACGGCACCCCGTGGGTTGGTGGGGCTTAGACACCAGGAGTGGGCAGGACTTAGGCACCACGAGTGGGCAGGGCACATGGGGCTGTAAGATAATAGGCCATGGGGGAGCTGCAACTGGGGGACCATGGGGTCCATGAGTGGAGGGACGGGGAGAGGCTGCAAAGGAGGAGGAGGAGACATAGGACAGATTGACTGACAGTTTCAGAGGAGGAAGCAGGAAATGCAGGGGACCTGGTGATGCTGCTTCCATATCACACAAGAAATGAAATATCTTCAAAAAAATATGCAAAATAAACAATGGAAAATAAATTGCAAAAATTCTCAGGGGAGCAATTCCTATCAATTTACCTAAAGTCATTTTTGGACCACAGTTCCCCTTTAAAGAAAGGGAGATAAAGGAGCTGTGTCTTACCTCCCGTTCAGGAGGTGGAACGAAGGTAAGGTACTTACTTGTGGGCCTGTTAGAGTAGGAGAGCAAGAGACCAGGTAAAGGTGGCCATACATACAAAATAGAAGCCTAGTGCACACCCAATTCAATTTGCCACATATTTATTACTCTATGATGCTGCTTTAAAAGCTGCCATTTTCTCTGGATAAATAAAAGCAATTAGTTAATAATGTGGCCAAATTATTTTAGCCCAGCTGCCATTTCAAGGTTTGCTTTTTCCGCTGGGTCCTAGGCTATCAGTACTTGCCTTTTATGAGGTGAAAGTCCTTGCCACACTGTGGCTAGCTTCCTTGGGACTAAACTTTTCTACTAAAAACTTTACTCACCTGAGCACATGACCTTAACTTGGGTGCAGTACACAATCCCAGAGGCTTGGTCAAACCCCCATTGTAATAAAGATGGGATAGTATACATCCATTATAAAGTGCAACTAGTGACCAATTTAATATAGGCCATACACACGAATGATAATGGGTATATGCAGTCACGGGAACGACCACCTGGAGTGCCGTTGAATGAAAGTAGCATTACGGGCGGTCGGGAAAGACAGAAAAATATCTGTTGGACAGTATTGGCTCATTTTACTTTAAGTTAAGGGAGCCAATCTGCTATACTGTGTATGGCTGTAAGAACAACTGATACCCATACTGCGTATGGGGATTAGTCGGCACTGAGCGTGAGGTTCCACAGCATGTGTGCGACAGATACCATTGTGATCTGTTGGCACACATGCTGTGGAAATCCATGTGTATGGCCACCTTAGTTGCTTACCATCGGATTGGGTTCCTAAACATTTTACTGAAGAACAGGAGGTAAGACACAGCTCCTTTACCTCCCCTTCTTCAATAAAACTGAATACCAAATTTTTTTTTAACAGTGGAGATACTCTTTAAATACTGTGCAACAAGAGTAAGATTCGGAATGCACAATGAGGAGCTGGGAAGGTAAGCAAAACTGCAGCTGTGTGTCAATTGCTTGTCAATATTTTCTTTCAGGTTGTATGGGTAGAATAATGCTAGGGGTTCTGGACACATTCTTAGCCAAAAAGAAACTTTGCAGTTCTGGAACTGGAAATGCCAAGATTTATTTGGGATTAAACAAATAAAACATCAGACATAGAAAGGATATATTTGTTACAGTCTAGCTGTATCACTGAGTAAACTAGAGTAATAAGTTATTTATGCAGTGCTGTAGTGAATATTGAACAATAATTAGTGCTCTTACTGTGATATGAAACAAATTTTATTTATATTCAAACTGCATAGCAATTCCAACTGGATCAGAGGGATTCTTTTGTAATTTACTGTGTAAAATACATAAAACAGTATTTTTGGAGGTAAAACAACGTATTAAAAAGGAAACAAAAATAACTGTAAATAATTACTAACTTGCCCACATCATTCCCCGAATCCACTTTACAGTCAATGTTACACCTGGAACGTTGATTGTTAAAGCTTCTCCAGCTGGGGAACATCGCAGGTAGAGATTAAGGGAACCGCCAACTTCTGGTTCAAGAATTTACGAATTTTTAAAAAAATATGACAATTCAAAAACAGAAAACAGACCCATTGAAGTCAATGGAAGTAAAAATCTGAAAGTTACAATTAAATTTAAGGTATAAATGGCAACAGGGCAACAGTAAATTAGCTTACATGGCTCAGGGACCTGGGAAATAGTCTGGGGAACAACATAAAATTGACCAAATCTTTTTTTGTCTTTTGGAACCCCGTATGCTGCACTTACCTAGAACCCTGGGTGAGGACCTGGGTACTATCAAGGGAGAGGAGGTGTTTTTGGTTGGTTATAGTTGTCCTTAAATGTTATAAAAGAGCCTGGACTTTTTTTGTGAAGCTGGAGCCCTTCCCACTGTCCCCTTGATGTCAGGGACCTCCCTTGCCTCCCCTGTCTTGCAGCTTACAATAGTATTAAGCACCTCTCGTGTACTTCCATACCTCCAACATTTCAAAGAAAAAAAGGTACACTTGGACACGCCCTCTGCTCCACCCAAACCCCTTCCACAGCTCCTCGCACAAAATATATATGGCCCCGCATTAAATCCTGATATTATAGCCAATTATTCTAAATGTAAATAAATAGTTATGTTAAAAGCTGTTGCTAGCAGACATGTATATTTAAAGAAGGGTTAATGGTAGCAGTTACTGGTCCCCATCCTATACATAGAAGATAGATAAAAGATAGATAGAGTTAATCAGGTCCCAGGCAGATAATCAGCTGGAACTGGAACTCCCAAGAGGCTGCAGAGAAACAGTCTTTGTAAGCACCGCACGAGGCAAGCCTAGCAAGCAGTCAGAAAGATCATGCACAGAGCCTTGAAATGTGCAGTGACATCACGCTCTCCCTGTGTCCTCTCTCATTGGACACAGCGTGCAAACTCCCCAGCGTGAGTCACACAATGTGGCTATGAGTCGCACTCTCCTCACCCTCATTGGACAGCTTAGTGTAAAGTGTGTCTAAATGACATCCCCATGATAAATATTGTTTTATATCCCCATGATAAAGATTGTTTATTTAATGTTAGTTTACAGTAGATTTATAGATAATCTCCCCTAAGTATAATGCAGATATGGTGCAACGAGGACACTTCCCCTGCATTCCTAGTGGAAAGGGAAATCAGTAGTAGCTGTTTGGTGGGGAACATTTTACAGTTGCACACCAGAGTGAAATTTGCCTCCATTTCTTTGAAGGCAGGAAGAAACTTAATTAATCCAAAGTTTGTTTTAATAAATATATTGGTGGATCAGCTCCATTATTGCTTTTGTGTTGACTGATAAGATAAATGTAATGATTTACCGAAGAGCTAGATAATTAAGGTTAGTTGCTGGGAAATGGGAAACCACGTGACATGGCAGATCCCACATGCAAGTTTTCCTGTATAGAAATATATGGTTACACTGATATTGCTGCATTATATTTGTACTGATTTGCCCAGTGTGTATTTTAAGTAACTAATACAGTGTAATGTTATTTTATGTTATATAAGTACATTTCCAGTTGCACCAGTTCCCATCAGAATGAAAGCTGTCCTCCATTTCTTGCAGATTGATTGATCTTCATTAAACACTTGATTACCCCCACCTCTTGCACTTTTGAGTTAGTTATTGGCAATGTGTGCAACATTTTGCACTCCTCAAGGTGAGTCCATCTTCACCCACCCCTTTCCCCGGCATGCCAATTTTCTCGGACTCGACCTGTGGGATATTAAGCCAGTCCAGGCTGCCCTGCCAGTGACTGTGGTTCAGTTCACATTTAATTTTCCCTCTTATCCAGTGGTACACCACACTGGACCCGGTACAAGCCGGTATTTGCTTTTTGCCCGGTAATGAATTTTATAAATGATACAATACCGGGTAAATCGTTACAGTTGGAGGGTATGTACTTCTCCCAGTGAGTTCACAAACTTTACAAAGAAGGGGAGTAACTACCAGGGGAGCAGACCCTGCAAACACGGGGGGCATCTTCTTTTTTATATATATCTATAAAATAGATATATATATCTATATATAGTTATATATCTAAATAATAAAACCTAGATGTGCGTCCTGAGTCCGTGTGTGTGTGACTTTTCACTTTGCGCATGTGCCTGAGCGTCCCTGAACATCCGCATTCACGGACCTAAATGGGATCGGAGAAAGAATCGCATGGCTGGATGGAGGAGGAGTCTGCGCCCATTTATATAATGGCCTAACTGTCTAGTATATATATATACATTTGTAAAGCAACGCAGCACTCCGGTCACTTTAAAATATTCAGGCAAATAATAGTTGCAAAGTCCATTACCTCACATTATAAGTTTGATTAGGCAGCACACAAAACATTTCTTATTTAACCTTTTATTCCATAAATACAACAGCAACTCCGGTATAATCGCACGTTTGGGTCTTATACCCTTGTTGAATCTTTATTTCAGATCAATGTTAGTTATTGTGTAGAAAACTACAGTTCCCAGAATTATCTGCTATATGTTATCATGTCATTCCTGTATGTAGCTGTAAGTGATTGCTTATTGGTTCTGGTACTGTGTAGTAAGTTTTGTTCTGTTTTAGAGAGTTATGTAAGTTTCTCTCTGTGTACTAAAGCTGCATGTTCTGCAATAAGGGGAATAACAACTTCTGATATGAATCTGTCTAATAAAGTTCTAAGCAACAAAAGGATTGTGGTGACCTAAATCCCTCTGTGCCAGAATCTGATTCCAAGAAAATCTGTAGGTCATCTAACTCAGAATACAAGAGTTGTACTGTAAAGTTGCAACAACCCTTCTAAAGCCCCTGAGTAGTAGAGATGGGATCCGGGTTGACACAAACCCAGATCGACATGAAACCCCTCGGTTCTGAAATCCGAAAAGATCCATCCGAATCTGGAGCTATTTTCGATAATTATGGAAAGTACGGGGTATTTCCAGAAATCCAAAAACGAATTGAAACTACTAAGTTTCGGCATCATATTGACTAGCACTTGTCAAACAATTCTTTATACACATTATCACCTTTAAATGTCATGTAACCAGTATACATGATAAACATTCTATACCTCATCACAGGGTATATACATACAAAACCCCTACATCACTTAGGATACATGATATAAATATGTAATGACAAGATTGTTTTTAGATCTACAGATCTAACAATAATCTAAAGTTAATAAAGGATAAAATTTGTAGTCATGATTTAAGCCAGATGAGGCCAGCGTCTTTAGACTCTTTATCCATCTGACTCCCTTTTCTTTTCCCCGGTCCTTCCACGTCAGTCAAGTGCATGGGTTAAATACCTTTAAACCCATGTGACAGGCAGCAGTTACCAATAAGTTGTTAGCTCGCCCTCCTACTCCGTGTTGTTTTTTCTCCTGTAATGGACGGACCGGAATAGTAGTGCTCCCACACAAAATAAGTCTCAACTGAGCTCCTCTCCTCAGTGTAGACCTCTCGTTAATGCTTGCATGTAGAGCGGTGGGGGTTAGCGGACCCTATTTCCTCTCACGCGTGCAGTCTCTGTAAACCCGCGAGAGGTGGACCGGCGCGTGTGTGGATGATGACGTCACGCGCGGCAGGAAGTTTTAAAAAAGCCGGCAGTTTGTCTCAGATGAGCCTTAGCATCGGAAATACCAGCGTTCCCTGCAGCTCTTCTGTGTATGTGCACCAGCTCTGCTATTGTCCACTACACGCATCCGCTGTCACAGACCTTAATTCTGCCAGTATGTTGTAGGTATTAAAGGGCAATTATAGTGAGAGAAAATTGTTTTTTTTAAATTTCTTCTAATGTATCCTATAAGTCATCCCATCCCCAGGGTACCTTTAGTTTCTTTAAATTCTACATAGTCCCGAGATATAAGCCTTTGAATATGCTGGGATTTGTAGGAAGCTGCTACACCTCATCTGTCACTCAAAGGCACACACCCACCAATCCAAAGCTCCCCGCAGTACTGTCACACACTCTCTCACCCACACTATATGTACCATGTGCAACATATAGTCAAATGCTGTAGTGCTAAACACAATCAATAAACCATATTAACCCAGCAATATGAGCAAACACACTATATAAAACAGCCCCTCCCCCCCAAAAAAATCTTATATACATACAAAACCAGGACTCAAATGGAACACTAATAAGTATATATAATACAGTAGTACAGACTATATACCAAACAAGACACACAGTGCAATATATAATATATAGACTAAAGCAACTGAAATGAACAGGACAACAAGCAGTGTCACTGTGTTTGTGAAGGTCTCACTACAAGCTGCTGTTACACTGACTCTCCAGTGATTATGATCTCAGCTAAGCAGGGGGAGAGATATGAACTTTAGGTAAAAAGTAAATAACAAATAGCAAGTTAGAGAACAGGCAGAGTTCAGTAACTTACTTGTAAAGAATCTCAGCACCACTTGTCCCCTCTTCCCCCTCTGCCCGTCCCTTCAAGCATATGCTACTTTATTCCACACTTGATTGCTGCAGTCTAGTCTGGAAGGGAGGGGTCAACAGGATGTCAGCACTTCATTTAAAGTCCTTTCAACTACAAGCTCGGACTCTGTATACAGCCCGTCACTGCTTGAGGGGGAGTAGACAGAGAGGGGAGGGGGACTACACAGCTTGGTACAAACTTCTGCCAGTGTGAAGAAATGAAGCCACACAGAAACATGAAAGTAAGGCAGCTTATACTAAGTGATCTATACATTGTATACACAAAGTTTTTTTTTCACTATAGTTGCCCTTTAACAGCCTACAGGTAATCCAGTGACATAAGCTTGGATTCACAAATGTGATATACCTTTCTCTTTGTCTCTTGCAGTGCATCTAAAGCCCTGAAAAAAGACACAGGTCTGCATCCAAGGGGTGAGCAAAATCTACTGAGAGTGGTCTCCCTTAGCATACAAACTACTTGTAGTTTCTATACTAATTGTTTCTTCTGATAATATTATCTTTTTCAGCTCTCCAGATCCAAGGAGAAAGGTCAAGCAAAGCAAAAGGGAAAGAGTGTGCCCTATGCTCTAATATTGCTCAACAAGAAAGCAAAATGTGTACAAATTGTATGAACATCTGCAATAATTTCACAGAGCAAATTAACAAAACAATGTCTAATGTATTTCAATCCTCCATGGATACACTGATTACTAAAGCGACTTTAGTTACTTTTAACAGAGTGGCAGAGATGTTAAGAGAACAAGGCATCCTACAAACAAAAACAACCAACTCCAGAGCCCCATACCGGACATTGAATCAGATGGTGAACTCGTATCAGAAGATGGGGCGAAACAGATGAATTAGCCTATGACAATGTTTCCCCGGCCATATTAGAATATCTAATCACTAAGATGAGGTCCACCTTTGAATCTTGGACCCTCGGATAAAAATAAAGGAGACTAAATGAGAACTAAACTTAAAAATTTTTAAACTAATGTGAAAGTTTTCTCCCCAGAACACCTATACATGTAAGATTCTTCTCTAGTAAGTTGCATTTAGTACATGTAAGAAATAGATTCTGTATATAAGAAGGCTTCCATATTGTTGCCAGTACAACCCACAGCCCATGAAGTCATCAAAGAACCACGCCCCTGACCCCAGTATTCACTGCTATCTGGACAGAGTGTTTCTATACAGATGTTTATACACCAATATGGAAGTCCCTGAGAAGACTTTGAAAACTGCTTGTTACCATAATCTATTAACCATTCAGGTGACTTTCTGGAAAAATAACTGCAGGGTAACAAGCAGCTTTCAAAGTCTTATCAGGGACTTCCATATTCCATTACTTTAGGAATCGTTAGCCAAAAAAAAAAAAGCTTCCAAATGTACCAGAGTTCTTGCTGGTAGTGTGTGGGCGCATCGGGTAAGGCTCCAGGTTTAATAATACACAATTCAGAAGGTCACAAGTTCAATACCCCAGACTTCTTTTTGTTTTCTATTATGTCCCAAGCAAAAGATGAAGCTCCTAAATATACCAAAGTGTTCAGCTTACTCAGTCATGGCTCACCTTGTAAGATGCCAGTTATTGAAACACACAGTCTAGAAGGGTCAAGTTCTAATCCCCAGTTTCCTTTATTTTTGTTCCATTATGTTCTAGTAAAAGATTCTACAAGTATTAGCCTGGAGGTAGAGAGCTCTGCTTTTAGCAAGACAGAGTAAATGTACAGGTTGCAGGTTCTATCCCCAGACTTACATTTATTTTTTTTATTTTTGCTGTGAAAGTGTTAGTATTCCATTTCTTACATCCATGCTATGTAAATACACTGTAAAGATTACTTTTATTTTGTATAGTAAAGGATTAATCTGTTAGGACAGGAGCATTGAATTGTGTTGAAAACAAAAAAACTGAAATCTTGTTCTGTGTCAGGGAGAGGGAGGATCTCTGTGAGTGTACTGTGATTGGCTGTCAGCTTCTAGGAAGCAAGGCTGCAAACTTCCTTGTTTGATCTGCTGAGCACAACAGAGCATGTGCCTGTACACAGACACTTAGCTGGGGGTTTACCTAGTTAAGGTGGATTGTGGGAGCTGACCCCTAGTACTCACAGGTTGTTTCATAAATCACCCAATGGCCACAGCAAAGGAGGGGTGAGACACAGCTTGTTGTATGTTTTAAAATGTGCTCTGTCTATTGGGACAATGTGTCTGGAGACTTTAGTTCTCCTTTAATGTTTTCAAACAAATCAACTTCAAACACTCTGTTTCATGTTCACGAACAAATGACAAAAATAATCAAGACTGAATGGGAAAATCCAGAAGGAGATTCAATATATCTCAGAACATGACAAGAAATTACCCGTTCAACAAACAAGATCCAAGACCTGGGATGAACCACCAAAAATAGATACCAACAATAGCCAAAATTGCAAAGAAAATTGCACTAGCCAGATGACGGGTGTCCTTGAAGGACCCTATGGAAAGAAAGGAAGAAGCAGCACTAAAAAGAACATATGTTGCAGCTGGGGCAGCCATTCGTCCTGCTATTGGCATAAGCATACCAAGACCTAAAGGATGCTATCACAGAAGGCGTACCCAGGAATGAATTGATTAAACTGATACAAGATGTCAAACTTGCGAATAATTTTATATCTGAAGCCTCCATGGATTCATTAAAACTTTCGGCTAAGTCCATGGCACAGTCAACAGTGGCAAGACGTGAGCTGTGGTTAAGACAATGGAGGGGAGACAGCCAATCAAAGCAAGGTCTCACCAATCTTCCCTTCAAAGGCAATTTCTGTTTGGGACCCCGATTTAGATGAGGTCCAGAAAAAGAACTCTTTGAAAAAATCTCTTTCAACTTATAGGAAATTCAGAAAAGATCTCTCCTCAATGGAACATTCCTTACACCAGGCGAAACATTATCGCCCGGGCAGACGATTCTTTCAAAAACAAAACTGGAACCAAGATCGTTCCTTCGCGACATAAAAACTTCGAGAGGAAGAGGTAAGAAAAACTTATGACTACCAATACAACCTAGGGGAAGACTGACCAATTTTGTAACAAATGGCAGGAATCAAAAGCCGACACTGGATGATACAAACAATATTCAAGGCTACCTGATAGAATTCTCCCAATTACCACCGAAAAAATGTTTATAACATCACAAAATCCAAAGAAAATCCAAGCCACACAAGAGCTGAACAGAATCTTAGACGGATCAGTCATAGAACAAGTCCCAATTCAACAGGAAAAACAAGGACATTTACTCCACACTCTTCCTCAGAGAAAAAAGAACGGAACATTCAGGGCAATATTAGACCTCAGATTTGTAAACCAGTTCATAAAACTATCCAAATTCAAGATGGAAACCACTCAGAACACAATAATCCAAACCAGAACAAAAGGAGATCGGATGATCCAAATCCCATCTACAGAATGCACTATTCACCCATCATACCGATACATCCAAAACACAGGAATATTAAGATTTCACATCCTAAACCATCATTGTCAGTATACTACATTATGACTACCACGTTTGTGTTTTCTTGTTCATCCCTCCCTGTACTTTCACGAAGAATACTATCAACCATCAAAATGTGCATCTGCCAAAGAAAAATCTACAGAAATAGAGATTTTTATACTGTAGATAGATTTCTTGATAAAGTCTCACGGTATTCCAGATCATCTCGCTCGTGCAAATCAGCCCATGTTGAAGAAACCTTACATACTTTATTTTTGGACAATTGGTTTGGTCTTATTTACATATCCCCCTTAATATCCTGGAGACATTCATTTCAAAACTTTGTTACCATTCTCTATTAAATCACAAATTAGTGGGGACTACCATATTCTCATATACCGACACTTTTGCACACCTTAACTCTTTCGGACTTCACTACCACGAAAGCATTGTATAGAGGTGTGACGTACAGGGATTTTTTTCCTTTCGGTAATACGAAACTTTAATTTTTCCAACCTTACTCAACCAACAGTTCAGATAGGTCAAAGAGTCTTTTGGGGGTATTATTTTTAGCTAGTGGCAACTTCAGACCATTCAGTGTATGGTGTTGGCAATTTTGTTCCACTATAAGTGCAAGACACACACTATATCCTCCTCACTGACCCAATTGCGATAACAATCAATCTTCCCTCCTCCAAACCCAATACTTAATATTACCTCCCTACTAAATCATGTAGAAAAAAAATGATTTCTGATGGTTGGACTTATCTACACCAAAATCTTCAGCCACCATTACTGACCATTTTTTATCGTCTATATACACCCTGGTATTGACACATTAATACAGCAGATTGCAAGCCCCCTAGATGGTGGGAGCATGCTGCATTTTTTATGGTCACCAAGCGCAAGCGCAGTATGGGGACAAATACTTCGGAAACCCCAGAGTCAAATGTCAGAGTATAATGACGAGCAGTATTCACAGGGATTTTTACAGTAACTGTTCATTTTCTCGACTCAAATCAAGAATGCCCGGGTGCTGCCTGGATGAGAAGTCTAACAGTAAAGTATGACAGGCGCACTCCACGGTCTAATCAAGAATTTATTGAATAAAATAATTAGGCCAAAGCAACATACGCGTTTCAGCCCGATATCAATGGGCCGTCATCAGGGTTACACAACAATGGCATCCGTCGACATTTAAAGACAACACATCAGATACACACCCCCAACCCGACGGACGCCATTGTTGTGTAACCCTGATGACGGCCCATTGATATCGGACTTTAGCACCACGGGGCCTGAATGAACAGTGGTCTTTACAATGTTTTTTATAATCTTTTCGATTTCTGAGTCTTGATCACATATGTACAGTTTTATACCGTGGGGCGTATAATAGATTAGCTTGCCTTGTTTCTTGGCCTCCCAAGATTTCCCCATTAAAACTCCATATTCACATATGGCCAATTTAAAAGCAGCCCCACAATCAGTCTTGATGACACACATTTATATACATATAGTTGCCCTTTATGTATACATCAGCACATATGCCTGTATATATACCCTAGGGATATTTGACACATTCAGAAGCTATTTTATTACCCGAGGGATATACCCGAGGGATATTTGAAAACATTCAGAAGCTATTTTATTACTATTTATTGTTCACCAGCTTTGTACCCTACAATTGATGACTTTGGGCCATCATATCTGTAATATATCTTAAAGTCTATTCACATGTACCCTCCAACCCATGTTTTGGTTAACAACTTCAGTAGTGTTCCTCATACATGCTTGCTTTTATATATTTTTATATATTTTTACATATTTATCACGGTAGCACTTGGCACTTTATCGCACCTTAGCACTTTAAAACACACTGGGTGATGTCTTCTATGCCCATTGTCTCCTTTCTAGTTGTCATTTGGCACTATATTACATTAGTTTGTTGCTCTTCAGCCAGCAGCGTCTCGGCGTTCTCCTGACACACCTCTTTCCACTATTGGTCTTTGGGCCACACACCTCACTGTTCTGATTGGCTAGCGTCACCACTACGCTTATGACACACAGTTACGCATTTGCACGGATTGGATGTTGTAGGTATTTAAACCATTGTAGCACGATCCTCAGATGTTCTGAAGACGGCCCCATTCTCGGGGCGGAAACATGTTAACCACCATGTTTAAATAAACACCCACGTTATCTGTGAAGTCCTGTGAATGCCTCCGTTTCTCTTCAAGTTGTATCTGTTTGGATTGTGCACCCAGGCTGCTGAATTTTTGGAGTGCCCGCTAATTTCAATATATATATATATATATATATATATATAGATAGATAGATATTGTACATACATATACTACAGTATATTCACTGCCAGTGTTCAAATATAATATTTTTCTTCTAGATTTATTGGCAAACAATGCAGTAAAACATTTTTCAAAAAGCTAATAAATAATAACACTAATTATACATTTGCAAATGCTTTGGGAACATCTGTTTCAAATTGAATATCAGTGTAAGATTTGCTTCCACTCATCAGCTATTACTTATGTAACCACATTTAAAGAATGTTTAAATTAGTCTGTCAATTTCCTGAATAATCTCAAATGTAAGCATTTGTTAGAGCTATCAGCATATTAATGATTCTGCACATCTGCCTATACAGACTCTTCTTAATATGAAAAACCCATTGACAAAAATAAAACAGACATCACATAAAGATTGCAATGTTATACCCCTATTTTACACATAATTTAAAATAGGAATTATCAAGCGCATTCAAGATAATACACAAATCGAGATTAGATACAGTACTGTTAATTGTAAAATCTATAAAAATGAAGGAGTCTAAGATTTACACAGTCACTGTACAGCAGAAAAACAGCATTTTCCATTTTCCTATGACAGTAAGAAACTGCAAAGTGAGAGAATTTGTTTTGCAAAAAGCAACACTCTAGCCTCAAAATTGGGAGACAAATGTGTTTCCCTGGTCCTTCTATGGCAGTGGAAGTGAATGAGTTAATTCCTTAACATGTGCGAATGACAGATTCTGTTACCCAATAAAATGTTTGCTCCTCCCCTTGTCTTTGCCTCCTTCAGAGCTTTTCTCCTAAATCATCTTTATCCCAGTTGTTTTTAGGCTTCGTGCACACTTGCGACCCACAACGCACAATGTGTATGCACGGGCGTTTCGGATGATAATCGTGGCGTATATGGGCACTTTATCGGCCTTCAGTCAGTGCTTATTGCCCGATTCACATGTGTTTATGAACATAAAGGTTCATACGTACATGCAAATGTGTATGAGGCTAAAGGTGCATATGAGGTTAAAGGGTAACTGTGGTCTCCAAGTCTTCCAAACTAGTAAGAATTATATAAAAAGCCTTCATCATACCTTCAAAATAAAACCTAAATCACATCTCTAATTAAAATTTGTGAGAAGTTATTGCTGGAAAGGTTCAGCAATATTACTTCCTGCTTAAACACTTCCTGTTTTCAGCCATGTGACCAGCTTGCAGTCATGTGACCGGTCTATCTGCATTAATAGGCTCCTCTTCTCAACTGTCAATTTTTTCCACAGGTACTTCCTGATTTCCCCAGCATTAACAGGGAGATTCAATAAAAGTTCTTATCATTAGAAATGGTGCTAATTTTGCCCCAACCAATCAGATATTAGCTTTCAAATGTTAAATAACATCTGATTGGTTGGGGCAAAATTAGCACCATTTTTAACGATAAGAACTTTTATTGAATAACCCTGTAAGTCTTTACGGAGCATGCTTGTCCCCCGGGGCAAAGGGGCATGCAGAGATAAGGTGATGTCACTTAACCTACTGGAAGCAGGAAGTTTGAGCATTCACCTCAATATCATTTCTCACAGGCTGAAGCCAGAGATGTGATTGTCTGCCCATTATAAAGGAAATACTGCAGGCATTCATTTCATCGTAACTTGTTTGGAGACCACAGTTGCCCTTTAAAGTTCAGCACCAGACAAAGTGACAGCACATTCGACAAGAGCAGTATCAACGTTCTGGGCTTTTTCTACAAACATTTTAATTACTGAAATCTTTAAAGGGCATGTCCACCCCCAAAACTATAATCCCCCCAACTACTGGCCCCACCATGTAGTGCAGTTTAATCCTTACCTCACATCCCAGCTCCATAGGGTTCTCCTGTAGACCCCCCCCCCCAAAGTCCCAAAACTAACCACCAGAGGAAGCAGGGCTCTGCCTGCTACCTTGCCTCGGTAGATATTTGCCATGCGTACTGCAGCCCTTCTCCCCCCCCCTCCCTCCCCCCTCCCTCCTCCCTCTCCCTCCCGTTCTACTATCCCTCCCCTAGCATAAATCCCCCTTTATATGTTGTTCCCCCATGTCTCCCAGCCCCAACAGCATATTTTTTATTTTCAAAAAGCTCCCCAAACATACCCTTTAAAGCAGTGGCTTGGTCCAGCCCAACAACATATATTTAACATTACAAACTAGATGTAACAAATAAAAGTAAATCAGTTTGGTTCTGAAGTTTTTAAATCAACTAAAATATTTGAGCATAAAAATTAAAAAAAAAAAAAAGTTCCCCTCTTACTTGTGCGGTACTACTTTGGATTGGAAAACCCATTCACTTTTACTGCTGAAGACAGGGAAACCCGAACATCATACAATACTCACTGAGATTTTCTTTTCCTGGTCTTGAATACAGAAGTGGAAGTTTTTCTTTCTACCTTCATCTAACTTTCTTTTATTATAGGTATACAAACAGTCGTCAAAGACATGGTGAGGAGCAAACGTTTTATTGGGTAAAAGAATCTGTCATTCACACATGGTAAGGAATTAAGCCATTCAATTTCCACTGCCATATTCCGGGCCAGGAAAAGAAAATCTCTGTTCACATTGTATGCAAAAACATAATGGAAATATAGCACGTATCAGGGGCAAACAGAGGATTTTCAAGGAGGGAATTCCTAAATTAGCCCAGTAGGAAGTTCATAACCAAATACATCCATATATTCTATTATACTATTAAACCCTGCAGCGCGCACCCCTTTATATCACTTTTATTACAAAAATATAACAGTGGTGGCTTCTACCAGCTGTTGAGGAATTTGTCGGTAGAAGGATTTCTGGTATCCAAAAATGTGTTGGACAGGGGTGGGGCTTAAGGAGTATTTAAACTTAAAGGATAACTATACTCCTCACTATCCCGTACCTGCATTCTGTTGTGCAATGAAAGACATGGCTTCCCCTGCTATTTAAAGTGACAGTGCCTCCCGAAAATGTGTGTTTTTTTACAAATGGCATTTATGGGCCACCCTGGCATCTGGGCCTTAGGCTCAAGAAAAAAATCATGAAGAAAATAGTGAGGCGGCCCTGTAAACAACAAAAATGTGCAGAATGTGAAACAAATATATTTCCTTTAAAAAAGAATGGGTTACCCAGAGTAATTACTGTATCAAAACCCAGTCTCAGCAATCTCCTCAGGCAGCTGCAGGGTTAAAGGATAAGTACAGTCAAAAAACAAATAAAGTTTAGGAAGAAGCTGTATCCCTAACTAACCCTTTTCTGTTTTGTTTTGTTTTGTTTTTAGGTCTCTCCAGAGCCTACCTGTGGCCTTGCAAAGTGTTGGCCATCTTGGATACAGCGTGCTGTCAGGTAAGCTCCGCCCCCCGAGACCTGTTGGACCTCGTTCCTGGCTGTGTCTATATATCTAGTGCCTGTTCCCTCCCTGACAGAGAAGGCAAGGGAATCTACTGCCCTTCTCTTTCATTGTGTGAAAACAGCCTTTTCGGGCAGAGTTCTCACTGCCTGATAAGGCTGATTCCACAGAGTTTTCTGTGGGGGGGGGGGGGTCTGAGTAACCCACGGCACCCACGAGTTGGTGGGGCTTAGACACCAGTGAGTGGGCAGGACTTAGGCACCCACGAGTGGGCAGGGCCACATGGGGCTGTAAGATAATAGGCCATGGGGGAGCTGCAACTGGGGGACCATGGGGTCCATGAGTGGGAGGGACGAGGGAGGCTGCAAAGGGGAGGAGGAGACATAGGACAGATTGACTGACAGTTTCAGAGGAGGAAGCAGGAAATGCAGGGGACCTGGTGATGCTGCTTCCATATCACACACAGAAATGTAAATATCTTCAAAACTATGCAAAATAAACAATGGAAATAAATTGCAAAAATTCTCAGGGGAGCAATTCCTATCAATTTACCTAAAGTCATTTTTGGACCACAGTTCCCCTTTAAAGAAAGGGAGATAAAGGAGCTGTGTCTTACCTCCCGTTCTTCAATGTAACGTTCAGGAGGTGGGAACGAAGGTAAGGTACTTACTTGTTGGGCCTGTTAGAGTAGGAGGAGCAAGAGACCAGGTAAAGGTGGCCATACATACAAAATAGAAGCCTAGTGCACACCCAATTCAATTTGCCTACATATTTATTACCTCTATGATGCTGCTTTAAAAAGCCTGCCATTTTCTCTGGATAAATAAAAGCAATTAGTTCAATAATGTGGCCAAATTATTTTAAGCCCAGCTGCCATTTCAAGGTTTGCTTTTTCAGCTGGGTCCTAGGCTATCAGTACTTGCCTTTTATGAGGTGAAAGTCCTTGCCACACTGTGGCTAGCTTCCTTGGGACTAACTTTTCTACTAAAAGTACTTTACTCACCTGAGCACATGACCTTAACTTGGGTGCAGTACACAATCCCAGAGGCTTGGTCAAACCCCCATTGTAATAAAGATGGGATAGTATACATCCATTATAAAGTGCAACTAGTGACCAATTTAATATAGGCCATACACACGAATGATAATGGGTATATCCAGTCACGGGAACGACCACCTGGAGTGCCGTTGAATGAACATAGTCTGCATTACGGTCGGTCGGGAAAGACAGAAAATATCTGTTGGACAGTATTGGCTCATTTTACTTTAAGTTAAGGGAGCCAATCTGATCATACTGTGTATGGCTGTACGAACAACTGATACCCATACTGCGTATGGGGATTAGTCGGCACTGAGCGTGAGGTTCCCACAGCATGTGTGCCGACAGATACCATTGTGATCTGTTGGCACACATGCTGTGGAAATCACATGTGTATGGCCACCTTAAGTTGCTTACCATCGGATTGGGTTCCTGAACATTTTACTGAAGAACAGGAGGTAAGACACAGCTCCTTTACCTCCCCTTCTTCAATAAAACTGAATACCAAATTTTTTTTTAACAGTGGAGATACTCTTTAAATACCTGTGCAACAAGAGTAAGATTCGGAATGCACAATGAGGAGCTGGGAAGGTAAGCAACAACTGCAGCTGTGTGTCAATTGCTTTGTCAATATTTTCTTTCAGGTTGTATGCGTAGAATAATGCTAGGGGTTCTGGACACATTCTTAGCCAAAAAGAAACTTTGCAGTTCTGGAACTGGAAATGCCAAGATTTTATTCTGGGATTAAACAGAATAAAACATCAGACATAGAAAGGATATATTTGTTACAGTCTAGCTGTATCACTGAGTATAACTAGAGTAATAAGTTATTTATGCAGTGCTGTAGTGAATATTTGAACAATAATTAGTGCTCTTACTGTGATATGAAACAAATTTTATTTATATTCAAACTGCATAGCAATTCCAACTGGATCAGAGGGATTCTTTTGTAATTTACTGTGTAAATACATAAAACAGTATTTTTTGGAGGTAAAACAACTGTATTAAAAAGGAAACAAAAATAACTGTAAATACATTACTAACTTGCCCACATCATTCCCCGAATCCACTTTACAGTCAATGTTACACCTGGAACGTTGATTGTTAAAGCTTCTCCAGCTGGGGAACATCGCAGGTAGAGATTAATGGAACCGCCAACTTCTGGTTCAAGAATTTACGAATTTTTAAAAAAATATGACAATTCAAAAATCAGAAAACAGACCCATTGAAGTCAATGGAAGTTAAAAAATCTGAAAGTTACAATTAAATTTAAGGTATAAATGGCAACAGGGCAACAGTAAATTAGCTTACATGGCTCAGGGACCTGGGAAATAGTCTGGGGAACAACATAAAATTGACCAAATCTTTTTTTTGTCTTTGTTAACCCTGTATGCTGCACTTACCTAGAACCCTGGGTGAGGACCTGGGTACTATCAAGGGAGAGGAGGTGTTTTTGGTTGGTATAGTTGTCCTTAAATGTTTATAAAAGAGCCTGGACTTTTTTTGTGAAGCTGGAGCCCTTCCCCACTGTCCCCTTGATGTCAGGGACCTCCCTTGCCTCCCCTAGTCTTGCAGCTTACAATAGTATTTATAAGCACCTCTCGTGTACTTCCATACCCTCCAACATTTCAAAGAAAAAAAGGTACACTTGGACACGCCCTCTGCTCCACCCAAACCCCTTCCACAGCTCCTCGCACAAATTATATATGGCCCCGCATTAAATCCTGATATTATAGCCAATTATTTCTAAATGTAAATAAATAGTTATGTTAAAAGCTGTTGCTAGCAGACATGTAAAGAAGGGTTAATGGTAGCAGTTACTGGTCCCCTATACATAGATAGATAGATAAAAGATAGATAGAGTTAATCAGGTCCCAGGCAGATAATCAGCTGGAACTGGAACTCCCACAGAGGCTGCAGAGAAACAGTCTTTGTAAGCACCGCAGAGGCAAGCCTAGCAAGCAGTCAGAAAGATCATGCACAGAGCCTTGAAATGTGCAGTGACATCACGCTCTCCCTGTGTCCTCTCTCATTGGACACAGCAGTGCAAACTCCTCCAGCGTGAGTCACACAATGTGCTATGAGTCGCACTCTCCTCACCCTCATTGGACAGCTTAGTGTAAAGTGTGTCTAAATGACATCCCCATGATAAATATTGTTTATTTAATCCCCATGATAAAGATTGTTTATTTAATGTTAGTTTACAGTAGATTTATAATGATAATCTCCCCTATAGTATAATGCAGATATGGTGCAACGAGGACACATTTCCCCTGCATTCCTAGTGGAAAGGGAAATCCATAGTAGCTGTTTCTGGTGGGAACATTTTACAGTTGCACACCAGAGTGAAATTTGTCCTCCATTTCTTTGAAGGCAGGAAGAAACTTAATTAATCCAAAGTTTGTTTTAATAAATATATTGGTGGATCAGCTCCATCTTATTGCTTTTGTGTTGACTGATAAGATAAATGTAATGATTCTACAGAAGAGCCTAGATAATTAAGGTTAGTTGCTGGAAATGGGAAACCACGTGACATGGCAGATCCCACATGCAAGTTTTTCCTGTATAGAAATATATGGTTTACACTGATATTGCTGCATTATATTTGTACTGTATTTTGCCCAGTGTGTATTTTAAGTAATCTAATACAGTGTAATGTTATTTTATGTTATATAAGTACATTTTCCAGTTGCACCAGTTCCCATCAGAATGAAAGCTGTCCTCCATTTCTTTGCAGATTGATTGATCTTCATTAAACACTCTGATTACCCCCACCCTCTTGCACTTTTGAAGTTATTTGGCAAATGTGTGCAACATTAGCACTCCTCAAGGTGAGTCCATCTTCGCCCACCCCTTCCCCCGGCATGCCAATTTTCTCGGACTCGACCTGTGGGATATTAAGCCAGTCCAGGCTGCCCTGCCAGTGACTGTGGTTCAGTTCACATTTAATTTTCCCTCTTATCCAGTGGTACACCACACTGGCACCCGGTACAAGCCGGTATTTGCTTTTTGCCCGGTAATGAATTTTTATAAATGGTACAATACCGGGTAAATCGTTACAGTTGGAGGGTATGTACTTCTCCCAGTGAGTTCACAAACTTTACAAAGAAGGGGAGTAACTACCAGGGGAGCAGACCCTGCAAACACGGGGGGCATCTTCTTTTTTATATATATCTATAAATATAGATATATATATCTATATATAGATATATATATCCTAAATAATAAAACCCTAGATGTGCGTCCCTGAGTCCGTGTGTGTGTGACTTTTCACTTCTGCGCATGTGCATGAGCGTCCCTGAACATCCGCATTCACGGACCTAAATGGGATCGGAGAAAGAATCGCATGGCTGGATGGAGGAGGAGTCTAGCGCCCATTTATATAATGGGCTTAACTGTCTAGTATATATATATACATTTGTAAAGCACAGCAGCACTCCGGTCACTTTAAAATATTCAGGCAAATAATAGTTGCAAAGTCCATTACCTCACATTATAAGTTTGATTAGGCAGCACACAATACATTTCTTATTTAACCTTTTATTCCATAAATCCAACAGGCAACTCAGGTATAATCGCAACGTTTCGGGTCTTATACCCTTGTTGAATCTTTATTTCAGATCAATGTTAGTTATTGTGTAGAAAAAAATACAGTTCCAGAAATTCATACTGGTATATGTTACCATGTCATTTCCTGTATGTATGCTGTAAGTGATTGCTTATTGGTTCTGGTACTGGTAGTAAGTTCCTGTTGCTGTTTTAGAGTTATGTAAGTTTCTCTCTCGTGTACTAAAGCTGCATGTTCCTGCAATAAGGTGAATAACAACTTCTGATATGAATCTGTTCTAATAAAAGTTCTAAGCAACAAAGGATTGTGTGGACCTACATCCCTCTGTGCCAGAATCTGATTCCAAGAAAATCTGGTAGGTCATCTAACTCAGAATACAAGAGTTGTACTGTAAAGTTGCAACAACCCTTTCTAAAGCCCCTGAGTAGTAGAGATGGGATCCGGGTTCGACACAAACCCAGATCCGACATGAAACCCCTCGGTTCTGAAATCCGAAAAGATCCATCCGAATCTGGAGCTATTTTCGATAATTATGGAAAGTACGGGGCTATTTCCAGAAATCCAAAAACGAATTGAAACTACTAAGTTTCGGCCATCACTATTGACTAGCACTTGTCAAACAATTCTTTATACACAATTATCACCTTTAAATGTCATGTAACCAGTATACATGATAACATTCTATATCTCATCACAAGGGTATAATACATACAAATACACCTTACATCACTTTAGTGTATACATGATATAAATATGTAATGACAAGATTGTCTTTCCTAGATCTACAGATCTAACAATAATCTAAAGTTATATAAAGGGATAAAATTTGTAGTCATGATTTAAGCCAGATGAGGCCAGCGTCTTTAGACTCTTTATCCATCTGACTTCCCTTTTCTTTTCCCCGGTCCTTCCACGTCAGTCAAAGTGCATGGGTTAAATACCTTTAAACCCCATGTGACAGGCCAGTTACCAATAAAGTTGTTAGCTCCGCCCTCCTACCTCCGTGTCTTTTTCTCCTGTAATGGACGGACCGGAATAGTAGTGCTCCCCACACAAAATCATGTCTCCACTGAGCTCCCTCTCCTCAGTGTAGACCTCTCGTTAATGCTTGCATGTAGAGCGGTGGGGGTTAGCGGACCCTATTTCCCTCTCACGCGTGCAGTCTCTGTAAACCCGCGAGAGGTTGTACCGGCGCGTTGGGATGACGTCATCGCGCAGGAAGTTTTAAAAAAGCCGGCAGTTTGTCTCTCAGATGAGCCTTAGCATCGGAAATACCAGCGTATCCCTGCAGCTCTTCTGTGTATGTGCACCAGCTCTGCTATTGTCCACTACACGCATCCGCTGTCACAGACCTTAATTCTGCCAGTATGTTGTAGGTTAAAGGGCAATTATAGTGAGAAAATTGTTTTTTTTAAATTTCTTCTAATGTATCCTATAAGTCATCCCATCCACCAGGGTACCTTTAGTTTCTTTAAATTCTACATAGTCCCCGAGATATAAGCCTTTGAATATGCTGGGATTTGTAGGAAGCTGCTACACCTCATCTGTCACTCAAAGGCACACACCCACACAATCCAAAGCTCCCCTGCAGTACTGTCACACACTCTCTCACCCACACTATATGTACCATGTGCAACATATAGTCAAATGCTGTAGTGCTAAACACAATCAATAAACCATTAACCCAGCAATATGAGCATAACACACTATAAAACAGCCCCTCCCCCCCAAAAAAATCTTATATACATACAAAACCAGTGACTCAAATGGAACACTAATACAGTATATATAATACAGTAATACAGACTATATACCAAACAAGACACACAGTGCAATCTATGAAATATATAGACTAAAGCAACTGAAATGTAACAGGACAACAAGCAGTGTCACTGTGTTTGTGAAGGTCTCACTACAAGCTGCTGTTACACTGACTCTCCAGTGATTATGATCTCAGCTAAGCAGGGGGAGAGATATGAACTTTAGGTAAAAAGTAAATAACAAATAGCAAAGTTAGAGAACAGGCAGAGTTCAGTAACTTACTTGTAAAGAATCTCAGCACCACTTGTCCTCCTCTCTCCCCCTCTGCCCGTCCCTTCAAGCATATTGCTACTTTATTCCACACTTTGATTGCTTGCAGTCTAGCTCTGGAAGGGAGGGGTCAACAGGATGTCAGCACTTCATTTAAAGTCCTTTCAACTGACAATGCTCGGACTCTGTATACAGCCCGTCACTGCTTGAGGGGGAGTAGACAGAGAGGGGAGGGGGACTACACAGCTTGGTACAAACTTCTGCCAGTGTGAAGAAATGAAGCCACACAGAAACATGAAAGTAAGGCAGCTTATACTAAGTGATCTATACATTGTATACAGACAAAGTTTTTTTTTCACTATAGTTGCCCTTTAACAGCCTACAGGTAATCCAGTGACATAAGCTTGGATTCACAAATGTGATAACCTTTCTCTTTGTCTCTTGCAGTGCATCTAATAGCCCTGAAAAAAGACACAGGTCTGCATCCAAGGGGTGAGCAAATACTACTGAGAGTGGTCTCCCTTAGCATACAAACTACTTGTAGTTTCTATACTAATTGTTTCTTCTGATAATATTATCTTTTTCAGCTCTCCAGATCCAGGAGAAAGGTCAAGCAAAGCAAAAGGGAAAGAGTGTGCCCTATGCTCTAATATTGCTCAACAAGAAAGCAAAATGTGTACAAATTGTATGAACCCATCTGCAATAATTTCACAGGAGCAAATTTAACAAACAATGTCTAATGTATTTCAATCCTCCATGGATACACTGATTACTAAAGCGACTTTAGTTACTTTTAACAGAGTGGCAGAGATGTTAAGAGAACAAGGCATCCTACAAACAAAACAACCAACTCCAGAGCCAACCATACCGGACATTGAATCAGATGGTGAACTCGTATCAGAAGATGGGGGTGAAACAGATGAATTAGCCTATGACAATGTTTCCCCGGCCATATTAGAATATCTAATCACCTAAGATGAGGTCCACCTTTTGAATCTTGGACCCTTCGGATAAAAATAAAGGAGACTTAAATGAGAACTAAACTTAACATTTTTTAAACCTAATGTGAAAGTTTTTCTCCCCAGAACACCTATACATTGTAAGATTCTTCTCTAGTAAGTTGCATTTAGTACATGTAAGAAATAGATTCTGTATATAAGAAGGCTTCCATATTGTTGCCAGTACAACCCACAGCCCATGAAGTCATCAAAGAACCACACCCCCTGACCCCAGTATTCACTGTCTCTATGGACAGAGTGTTTTCTATACAGATGTTTATACACCAATATGGAAGTCCCTGAGAAGACTTTGAAAACTGCTTGTTACCATAATCTATTAACCATTCAGTGTGACTTTCTGGAAAATAAACTGCAGGGTAACAAGCAGCTTTCAAAGTCTTATCAGGGACTTCCATATTCCATTTACTTTAGGAATCGTTAGCAAAAAAAAAAAAAGCTTCCAAATGTACCAGAGTTCTTTGCTTGTTCAGTGGTGGCGCATCGGGTAAGGCTCCAGGTTTAATAATACACAATTCAGAAGGTCACAAGTTCAATACCCCAGACTTCTTTTTTTGTTTCTATTATGTCCCAAGCAAAAGATGAAGCTCCTAAATATACCAAAGTGTTCAGCTTACTCAGTCATGGCTCACCTTGTAAGATGCCAGTTATTGAAACACACAGTCTAGAAGGTTGCAAGTTCTAATCCCCAGTTTCCTTTATTTTTGTTTCCATTATGTTCATAGTAAAAGATTCTACAAGTATTAGCCTGGAGGTAAGAGCTCTGCTTTTAGCAAGACAGAGTAAATGTACAGGTTGCAGGTTCTATTCCCCAGACTTACATTTATTTTTTTTATTTTTGCTGAAATGTTAGTATTCCATTTCTTACATCCATGCTATCTATGAAATACACTGTAAAGATTACTTTTATTGTTGTATAGTAAAGGATTATATCATTGTTAGGACAGGAGCATTGAATGTGTTTGAAAACAAACAACTGAAATCTCTGTTCTGTGTCAGGGAGAGGGAGGATCTCTGTGATGTACTGTGATTGGCTGTCAGCTTCTAGGAAGCAAGGCTGCAACTTCCTTGTTTTGATCTACTGAGCACAACAGAGCATGTGCCTGTACACAGACACTTAGCTGGGGGTTTACCTAGTTAAGGTGGATTGTGGGAGCTGACCCCTAGTACTCACAGGTTGTTTTCATAAATCACCCAATGGCCACAGCAAAGGGAGGGGTGAGACACAGCTTGTTGTATGTTTTAAAATGTGCTCTGTCTATTGGGACAATGTTGTCTGGAGACTTTAGTTCTCCTTTAATGTTTTCAAACAAATCAACTTCAAACACTCTGTTTCATGTTCACGAACAAATGACAAAAATAATCAAGACTGAATGGGAAAATCCAGACAGGAGATTCAATATATCTCAGAACATGACAAGAAATTACCCGTTCAACAAACAAGATTCCAAGACCTGGGATGAACCACCAAAAATAGATACCAACAATAGCCAAAATTGCAAAGAAAATTGCACTAGCCACAGATGACTGGGTGTCCTTGAAGGACCCTATGGAAAGAAAGGAAGAAGCAGCACTAAAAAGAACATATGTTGCAGCTGGGGCAGCCATTCGTCCTGCTATTGGCATAAGCATACCAAGACCTAAAGGATGCTATCACAGAAGGCGTACCCAGGAATGAATTGATTAAACTGATACAAGATGTCAAACTTGCGAATAATTTTATATCTGAAGCCTCCATGGATTCATTAAAACTTTCGGCTAAGTCCATGGCACAGTCAACAGTGGCAAGACGTGAGCTGTGGTTAAGACAATGGAGGGTAGACAGCCAATCAAAGCAAGGTCTCACCAATCTTCCCTTCAAAGGCAATCTTCTGTTTGGGACCCGATTTAGATGAGGTCATAGAAAAGAACTCTTTGAAAAAATCTCTTTCAACTTATAGGAAATTCAGAAAAGATCTCTCCTCAATGGAACATTCCTTACACCAGGCGAAACATTATCGCCCGGGCAGACGATTCTTTCAAAAACAAAACTGGAACCAAGATCGTTCCTTTCGCGACATAAAAACTTCGAGAGGAAGAGGTAAGAAAAACTTATGACTACCAATACAACCTAGGGGGAAGACTGACCAATTTTGTAACAAACTGGCAGGAATCAAAAGCCGACACTTGGATGATACAAACAATATCTCAAGGCTACCTGATAGAATTCTCCCAATTACCACCGAAAAAATGTTTATAACATCACAAAATCCAAAGAAAATCCAAGCCACACAAGAGCTGAACAGAATTCTAGACGGATCAGTCATAGAACAAGTCCCAATTCAACAGGAAAAACAAGGCATTTACTCCACACTCTTCCTCAAGAGAAAAAAGAACGGAACATTCAGGGCAATATTAGACCTCAGATTTGTAAACCAGTTCATAAAACTATCCAAATTCAAGATGGAAACACTCAGAACAATAGCCAACCAGATACAAAAAGGAGACTGGATGATCAAAATCGATTTACAGAATGCCTATCACCACATACCGATACATCCAAAACACAGGAAATATTTAAGATTTCACATCCTAAACCATCACTTTCAGTACAAATGCCTACCATTTGGTCTGTCATCCTCTCCACGTACTTTCACGAAGATTCTATCACCACTAATTGCATCCCTAAGAATCCAGAAAATAGAGATTTTTGCATACTTAGACGATATCCTGATAAAAGCTCAGGACCAGATCAATCTGCTGGCAATATCAGCCCATGTTGAAGAAACATTAACCAAACATGGTTGGCTAATAAACCTGGAGAAATCAAACTTGATACCATCTCAAATAATACAATTCTTGGGGACAACAATATAGATGAACAACCTTCAACTTCGACTTCCTACCGAACGCAGAATAGATGTGATCAGGGAGGTAAAGAAACTAATATCACAACCTTACTCAACAACAGAGATATGTCAAAGAGTTCTGGGGAAACTAGTGGCAACTTCAGAATCAGTGTTATGGGCAATGTTCCATATAAGGTCACTACAACTCAACCTCCTTCAACAATGGAAAAACCAATCCTCCCCAAACCAAATAATATTACTCCCATCAACAGTCAGAAACAAAATGAGATGGTGGACATATACACAAAATTTCAGACCAATGAACATTTACTTCAATACCTGGATCACAATTACAGCAGATGCAAGCCCCCTAGACTGGGGAGCATGCTGCAAAGGTCAACAAGCGCAAGGAGTATGGGACCAATTCCGGAAAACCCAGAGTCAAAATGTCAGAGAAATGAGAGCAGTCTTCCAGGGATTAAAGTCATTTCATTTTCTGATCAAGAATGCACCAGTACAAATCCAATCAGACAATATAGCGGTAGTTTACTACCTGAACAAACAGGGTAGAACCAAGAGCAGGAGTCTCTGGACCCAAACGGAGGAAATATTCAACTGGGCAGAAAACAAGATAAAACAACTGAGGGCAATCCACATTCCAGGGAAAGGAAACATACAGGCAGACAGACCGAGCAGACACATCTTCAGTCCAACAGAATGGAGTCTGGAACAATCTGTATTCGATCAACTAACCTACAGATGGGGCAAACCTCTAATAGATCTAATGGAAACGAGAGGAAATACGAAAATACCGAATTTTTGTACCAGATACCCAGACAGCAAAGCATTAGCCACAAATGCCTTTTCCATAAAATGGAGTCCACATCTAATGTATGTTTTTCCTCCGATATCTCTGATCCACAGGACCCTCAGGAAAATAGAGGAAGACAAAGCCCAGATAATTATCATCCTCCCATTCTGGCCAAGAAGACCCTGGTTCCCCTGGGAGCAGAGGCTGGAACAAGTACCACCTATATACTTACCAACAAATCCCAACCTAATAACCCAGGGAAATGTAATTCACTCCAACCTGAAACAGCTAAAACTGAAGGCATGGCTACTGAAGTCAAACCCATGAGAGAAGCTGGACTATCTGATAAAGTAATACATACTTTAATGTCGTCCAGAAAGAAAACAACTTCCAACGCATACTACAAGTTGTGGGAAAAGTTTCTAATCTGGTGCAGGGAAAAAGAAAGACAAACTAAGGAGATAAAAATAGATACAATTCTCGAATTTTTACAAGATGGTCTAGATAAACAACTTAGTATTGCTACATTAAAAAGACAAATAACCGCCATATCTGCTGTTACTAACAGGAAATGGGCAACAGAACCACTGGTTATCAGGTTCTTCAGAGGAGTGAAACATCTAAAACCTCAATATAAATCTCCTGTTCTCCCGTGGGACCTAACAAAGGTATTAGAAATTCTCCAACATGAGCCATTTGAACCAATAGATCAAACAGATATCAAAGAACTGACACTCAAAACCATCTTCTTAATAGCAATAACATCTGGATGGAGAATATCCGAAATTAGAGCATTGAAATGTGTCCCACCATATCTGACTTTTCAGGGAAACAACTTAATACTAAAGCCAGACGCTAAATTTATTCCAAAAGTGGCTACAGACTTCCATATAAATCAGGAAATAGTCCTACCATCACTAGTAGATGCAACAAATCAAAACGAATTAGACATAGGTAGAACATTAAAACAATACCTACTTAAAACACAAGATTTCAGGAAAACTGAACACCTGTTTATTAATTTTACAGGACCTAAAAAAGGGCAACAAGCAGTAAAAACTATATCCTCCTGGATTATAAGTGTAATCAAGCAAGCATACACAATGGCAGAAGGCAACATGCCAAACAAAGTAACAGTGCACTCCACCAGAGAGATGGCGGCGTCATGGGCATTCCAAGCAAAGGTTACTCACTCGGAAATTTGCAGGGCAGCTACCTGGACCTGGATGTCCACATTTATCAAACATTATGAATTAGATGTGATTGACAAACAGAAAGCTGAATTTGCTTCCAAAATTCTGGAGGCAGCAAAACCTGTTAAATAAATACTCAATAGACGTAAAATCAAACGGTCTTCAATTACATATTACGTGGTAAATCCCATGCACTTCCACTGACGTGGAAGGACCAGGGAAAACAGAAAATCAAAACCATACTTACCGTGATTTTCTTTAACTGGTCCTGAGACGTCAGTGGAAGTAGCTCCCTCCCTTCTCTTCTAAACTATTCCTCCAACAGATACAGTCGACAAAGACACGGAGGTAGGAGGGCGGAGCTAACAACTTTATTAGTAACCGGGGGTTACTAATAAACACATGGGGTTTAAAGGTATTTAACCCATGCACTTCCACTGACGTCTCAGGACCAGGAAAAGAAAATCACAGTAAGTATGGTTTTGATTTTCTGTTATCTCCAAATGTCTGTCTCCGCCTCTTGTAGGCATGGCCACAGATTCTAACGCCATAAATTTTAATTCACTTGCACTATGCCCTGCTTCAATAAAGCGTTTCAGTACAGGTAAGTGGGTATGTCTCAGTGAGGCACAATGTACCTTTTATTTGTTTGTCTATTGAAGTCGCTCCGAGTGCTCTTTATTAGATCTTGTGGTGGATGTGTACGCACCAGGGCATTGCAAGGTTGTGAGTGGATTGCGGTCATTATGACTTTTTGTTCTCTCTCTCTCACTATATATATATATATATATATATATATATATATATATATAAATATAGCCACCTCCACTGTAAATGATAAAATAGGGACTGTACTGTATAGAAGGCATGCAGCAACACACACCTCAGAGTAAGTGCTATGTACACGTATTTATGTATAGATATAGACACAAAGTCATTTTTTTCAGAGCAGCCCTTCACATCCTCCCCCCCTCTCCCTCTCCCTCCCCCTAGTGTAAAACTCCTTTCCCAGATAGTAGGGATAGTTCCCCCAGCCCCAATAAAATATTTATAAGAAAGTCCCCTGATCTTTACTTACCTTCCCTCTCTCCTCCGGGGGTTCAGAACTGCTGGCAGCCATGTCTGTGATTGACTGCCTCTCACAGGCGCGGCTGCCGGTCCGGCCCCCTGCTTGCAGTTCTGTGCAAGCAGAAGACCGGGCATTGCGGCGGAGGAGAGAGGGAAGGTAAGTAATGATCGGGCGACTTTCTTACAAATATAGTAGTTGGGGCTGGGGGAACATGCCCTACATCATATACATTTTTTTTAAAAGGGCTTGCCCTTTAAAGGACAAGTCCAGCCTCAAATTAAAAACTTACATACAGGTATATCACCCCCAAAACCCTAAACGGTAATAGTTTAAAATCTGAAATATAGAAGTCTATCCTGCACAATGTCCTATTTCCCCTGTTTCTGCTTCCTGGTTCTTCCAGTTTGCAACTGTCAGTTATGGATTTGACAGTTGACATCACAGCCAATGACTGAATGTTAATCCCCTGTCTTCCTTTTCTGAGCATGCCCAGACTCAGTTCAGACTCAGTACAGGTTTCTAAATTGCTCCGTTTCCATGAGGCCTCCAGAAGCATGGCAGGCATACAGTAATGATTCATAGAACAAACTATGATATATCAACATATTTTAAGGAGGCCCTTCTTTCTAAAATACGTTCTTATGAGGGTGGAGTTGTCCTTAAATAAACTGTTAATTATGGGCAGAGTTACTGCTTTAGTAAAATATTTCCCTTTCTTTGGAGGGATACTTTTTACAGGCATACTTGCAGATACTTTTTATGAATGAAGCGACCATTATTGACATGTCAGGCTAGAGGTTAAGTGAGCACATAAGATTTATTCCTAACCCTCTCAAGATCAGAACCTGGTTCTCTTGATAAAATAGATCAGCATGCACAATTACAGAACCCAAACAACCAGTTTCAGGACCAACCCCCAGCCCCACCCATTTAGCCTAGTTTTATCCCAGCAGTGTGAAACATTCATGGGGAGATTTACCCTGAGTAGCTATCACTCTGGGTAAATCCCCTGTATATGATTCAATATCACGTTTGCACCTCTTAGTGAATTCCCCACAGACTTTAGCATTTACCTGAATGAAGTGACAATTGTCGCACACATAGTATTGAATCGCCTGGCGAATTTTCGGAAAAATTTGAAAATTTGAAAATCCGCGAGCGGACCCATTAAAATGAAAAATATCCTTGAAAATCCGAGAAATCCTCGTAATTTCGAAAATTTTCGAAAAATACGAGAAATCCTCGTAATTTCGAAAATGCGAGAAATCCTCGTAATTTCGAAAATACGAGAAATCCTCGTAATTTTTGAAAATTTTCGAAAATACGTATTTTCGAAAATTTTCGAAATGACGAGGATTACTCGTAATTTTGAAAATTTTTGAAAATACGAGAAATCCACGGTTCAGAAGTTCGGAAGGCGGAAAATCTGGAAAAATACACCCTTCGCGAATGGGATAAATCCGCGTCGAACCGGCCATCCCTAGTATTAAGTTGTAGCAAAGAGTGGTAGGTTGGAACAATTAGAACTAGCATTGTAAGACGACTTTTCTTCATCTTAACAAGCACTGGCAATGTTTCATTTGTATTATGCAGTGAAGTTTGAAATACTGTATAATCATAACATTTACTTTTTTAATCATTTAGGTAAGGTTCACAATAAAGTGAAGTGTGTGTAGGGATGCATCATTTGTTATGTGTATCTGTGTCTATGTAGAGGGGGGGTATGTTTATATCTATAAAGCTACATTTCAAACTCCATTCTGAGCAAATAAATGTATTTTAACTGCTGTGCTTTTTGGTAATTTTAGGGTTTTTTAAAAAAAATTTTTAAACGTGTTTTTTTTCTGTTGGGGAATTTGCATGTGCTTATATCAGAGAGACACAGTCAGGCTTATTCAATAAGGGTGAGGCCACACTGCAATGCACAGGAATCACGCACAAAATCGCGAGCGTTATCGCATGCGATTGTGTGCGCGATTCTTGCACGTTTCGCGCTCGCGTTCGCTTTTTGCGCATGAGTTTTCGCCTTTTCGCGTTATGGACACGCATGCATTAACGCACCAAAAATGGTGAACGCATGCGTTACCAAAACGCGAATGGACGCGCAATAGCATGCGCATCGGAAATCGCGGGAATTTTTGCGTTCCCGCGATTTCCATTTTAACGAAAATCGCGGGCGCAAACGCGAGCGCGAAACGCGTGCGCAAACGCGCGAAAAACGCACTAGTGTGGCCTAGCCCTAAGAGAACATTTACCTGAGCTGTTGATTTTCCTCAACCAATAATATGATACTGTTGTTCTGGTCTACTGCAGTTATAAAACATTTGTAACATCTGATTGTTTGCCGCAGATTATCTACACTTATTGAGTGTGGGTCAGAGTAACCTCAGATCCAGGTTCATTTCATTTAGATAGTGGCTGTTGGGCTTTGATTACAAACCTCAGAATGTTCGTGTTCTACCTATTAAAGTCTAGGGCAAAATAAGTAGTAATCCTTTCCACGGAATGAATCTCCCTGAAGAACTTTTATTGAATCCCCCTGTTGATATATTAGGTACCGTATAATGCATTTTTTAACATTACTTTATATTGAATAATGTATTCTATAATTATAGACCTTCTGAAAAAAACTATTCCCTGCCTAAAAATATGCATGTGAAATTGATGTTTTCTACTATTTTGATGAATTCCATCCATATTTAAAGGCTAAATACTTTTTCCCACATAAATTTCAAGTACAGTTAATGTCTGGATGAAAGCGAATAATATTAAACCTCCATTGTTTTTCTCATGACTTAATAGCAACTATTATTATTCATTATTATGTATGCAAGCCTGAGCTATTTCTATTTGTCCCTGTCACGAACATACCTGCCAGTGCCGCTCCTGTGACAGCCCCGCTCTTCCGGGTGTGCGGCGTCATGATTCAAAGGCCGGTGTCCCCCTGCACCTGGCGCCTGTTTGTAGCTTTCGCTACCCCGTCTTCTAGCCTACTTACCTAGCCCGATCCAGAGAGTCTACCTACCTTGCCTGATCCAGTGTAACAACTTATCTTGCCTGATCCTGTGAGACTACCTACCTTGCCTGTTCCAGTTTGTCTACTTACCTTGCCTTACCTTGCTTGATCCTGTGTGCCTACTTACCTTGCCTGATCCAGAGTTCTACTAACCTTGCCTGTACCTGTATCAAGCTACTCTCCTAGCTTGCTCCAGTTTTTTCTTTCCTTGCTATCCAGCATCCAAATCCCAGCAGCACCTCAGTATCCTGCCTACAGCTCCCATCAGCCTCTTCAGCCTGTGGTCTCCTCCTGAAAGTGCACCAGTAAGTACCCGGCCATCCGGCCGAATCCAGCACAGTCCCTAACAGCCAGTTGTGACTATTTATTGATGAAAAACTTGCACTCTTTGCTACTTGGCAGCAGGTGAAACAGACACATGTTCAAACCAGCTCTCTCGCTGTCAGCCTAGTCACAATTTGGGACACTGTGTTGCAGATGAGATGCACATGATCAAATTAAAAATAAATAAATATAAATTATATAATATATATATATATAATATATATATAAAATTCTAATTTTATGAAAAATAAGTGTCCACTTTTGAAAACATGATTATGATAAATGATAATGCAAAAACACTAAACCCATAAAAACAACTATGTGCCATTCGTTTCTATTATTCACAGGGAGGTGAGAACGCTTACTCTCACCTCCCTGTGAATAATATTACGCTTGGGGGACCTGGAACTTACCTTCGCTCCGCTCCGCTTGCAGCTGTTCTCTCCCGATCGCGCGCATGCGCCTAAGATAGGGCGCGCAGTCGGGACAGAGCGGCTGTCAGTGAAGGAGCGGCTGCGAGTGGAGCGGAGCGAAGGTAAGTTCCAGGTCCCCCGAACGTAATATTATTTACAGGGAGGTGAGAATAAGTGTTCTCACCTCCCTGTGAATAATAGAAACGAATGGCAAATGGTTGTTTTTCTGAATTATGGGAGTTTAGTGTCCCTTTAACATTACAAAGATAGCTTGCAGTTCCTACTGTTTATTCAGCACAGCTGTTAAACTTTTGTACTCAACATATTTTTTGCTTTTATTTCCTTGCCTGTTTATTTTATAATTTTCTCCATGACTAACTTTCCCTTTCACTAATTTGACTGTGTTAATGCACATGGGCTTAAAATGTGTCCATGTTTTCAAAATCTACAAATAAAAAGTTGTATTTCAATTAATTAATACAGCACACTTCTTGAGAAAATAAAAACTATCAGGGAGATTCAATAAAAAGATGATTTCAAATGTTTTCAAATGTTAAATAAGATCTGATTGGTTAGGGCAAAATTAGCACCATCTGTATTTCTAGACTATACAAAAGAAAGTTGACCAAACCCCACTTGTTCTATGTCTGTTAAGGAAGGATAGAGCCACTTCATTTTGCCAGTGGATCTTCGTGAGAAAAAATTTATGCTGGAAAAACATACTGAAATCCATGATAGTTGAAAATTAAAAACCAGCATGATTTATTTCAAGGGCTAATAGCAATAATAGTGTAAAATTGCACAAAAAATGGGAAATGGCATAGTAAATATTTGGAAGGAGTGCTCAGTGTGCACAGTCCTTCACATCAGGCAAGGGGATCAGGCTTTTAAGTGTGATTGGTTAAGATAGTCCTGCCTACCAGCATGAAACTGTATTGCAGGGAATAATGGAATGGATAGAATTTTATGAAATTCTGAAACCCTAAGTTTTTCCATTTCTGCATTGCAACAATGTACATTTCTAATGTTTATTGTCTTCTATATCTTTTATCTATACTAATAAAAGGCAAAGCCCTCACTCACTCACTTACTCACTCACTTATCACTAATTCTCCAACTTGCCGTGGAGGCAGACGGCTTAAATTTGGCAGGCTCATTCATTGCACCTTACTTACAAAAGTTAAGCAGGTTTCGTTTCGAAAAGGCAAAGCCCTTACTCACTCACTCACTCACTCATCACTAACTCATCACTAATTCTCCAACTTTCCGTGGAGGCAGACGGCTTAAATTTGGCAGGCTCATTCATTGCACCTTACTTACAAAAGTTAAGCAGGTTTCGTTTCGAAAAGGCAAAGCCCTTACTCACTCACTCACTCACTCACTCACTCATCACTAACTCATCACTAATTCTCCAACTTGCCGTGGAGGCAGACGGCTTAAATTTGGCAGGCTCATTCATTGCACCTTACTTACAAAAGTTAAGCAGGTTTTGTTTTGAAAAGGCAAAGCCCTCACTCACTCACTCATCACTAATTCTCCAACTTGCCGTGGAGGCAGACGGCTTAAATTTGGCAGGCTCATTCATTGCACCTTACTTACAAAAGTTAAGCAGGTTTTGTTTTGAAAAGGCAAAGCCCTCACTCACTCACTCACTCACTCACTCATTCATCACTAACTCATCACTAATTCTCCAACTTGCCATGGAGGCAGACGGCTTAAATTTGGCAGGCTCATTCATTGCACCTTACTTACAAAAGGCAAATCCCTCACTCACTCACTCACTCACTCACTCATCACCAACTCATCACGATGAATTTTTACATGTTAAATAACTTTATTGTAAAGGATGGTGAGATTAGTAGTTCAATATCAACTAAGATCATTTTACTCATGTGCTGTTACATAATAATTGCTGCCCTAAGAAATGGAATTTTAAATCCATTAAGGCTGAGGTCACTGTAGACCGCGTCCGAGCGCTCTGGAAACATGCATGATTGGACACTAACATTGCGATTGCACAATGTTGCGCAATGTTGAGCACACGTGATTGCGTGAAAATATGCATATCGCAGACGCCCAGCAGCGCACTAGTGTGGCCACCACAATTGAGACACTCTAGTGTGTGCTTTTTAAAGCACAATGGGATTACGCTTAAAAGAGCACTAGGGTGGCCTAGCCCTTAGCAAATATTTTATAATTGTTCTGGTTGGTGATTGAACTACACTTCCTATCATCAATTATTGAACAGCAGGGGCCTGGTCTCTCCCCCTCCCCCCCTCAAGATTGGAAGCTGGGCCCCTGACACACACCTCTCCCCATCGCGATTAGCTGATCGTGCATATGCAGTTAAGATACACGCAATCAGCTGTTTAAAAGTTCTGCTGGTTCAGAACTGAATTTAACCTGCATCATTCAGGGCAGCAATGAATGCCACAACAATGCATAGTTAAAATTACCTTAGTTAATGATTGAACTACACTTTATAGCAGTTCTTACCAGATAAACAGGGTTGTTCAATAAAAGTTCTTATCGTTTAAAATGGTGCAAATTTTGCTCCAACCAGATGATAGCTTACAAATGTTAAATAAGATCTGATTGGTTAGGGCAAAATTAGCACCATTTTAAATGATTAGAACTTTTATTGAATCTCCCTGATAGTGTTCTTATAACATATTTATTGTTGCCCTGAAAGATGGGATTTTTGGTAAAGTAAATGTCCTGTAAGGGATGCTGGGAGGTGTAGTTAAACCTTCAACCAGGACAATAAAAAAAAAAGTGTTGTAGGGACATGATAATTCCTGCCCTAAATGTTTGTTAAACAAGGAGTCACACAAAGAAGCAGATTTCTGAACACCCCCCAACTTTCCCTTTAATTAAGCTGGGTACACACATTAACGATTAAGCCCCGATACCGTCGGATCCGACGGTATCGGGGCTTAATCGTTACGTGTGTACGTTCGTTTCCCGAACGAGCGCGCGGCCGCCAAACGATCGGGTCGGCCGATGCTCGTTCGGGAAAGGCCGAAAATTTCCATCGGCCGCGCTAGACTCCCTATAGAGGAGTCTAGCGTGGCCGATGGTAACACACAGTCCCGAGCGTTCTCACATAGGAGAACGCTCGGGACTGTGTGTTTGCAGATCTTTGAAAGATGGCAGACAGGATCTTGCAGATCCTGTCTGTCATCTTTCAGAAATCTGTACAGTGTGTACCTAGCTTAAGGTGGGAAATGCATTGCACAGAGCTGTGCTAAAATCAGGTTCACTTCTTTACCCTCCCACTGCAGCTCTCTCTGTACCATGTTATTTCTATAAATTTACCTTTGTTGGGTGGTATGTTTATGTACAATATAGAATATGTTGCAGCTTATGAGATGTTAAATTTACATAATTTATTCTTTAACATACACATCAATATCCCCTAAATAATAACTAAATGCTGTGCACAGTCTTTACTATCCTGAAATACCCTTTAAAGAGGGGAAATAAACTAATTACAGGGCTACAGATGTTAGAGGGTATGTATTAACCTGGGACACAGAAAACAAATGCCATAGACCTTATAGTTTCCCAGAAAATGGTTGTTTTGTTCAGCTTTCCTGGTAGAAAAAACAAGCAACCATAACTATGTTTTATAAATATTCAGTTTAAACAGTTTTACAATCCATATACACAGTTTTAGTGCACATAAAAAGTGCATTACTATTTCCAATCTAATCTGGGTACAGTATTAATAAGTTTTGATAAGAAAGTATACATGCAAAATAGAGATCAGTTTGCTATTTATTCTCAGTCCCTAAGGCATTGCTATTGGGCATGTGCAGTACCTATTGGGTACAGGGGAGGAGCCAAGATGGCAGCTCCCATGGGACTACTTTAAAACCACATATAGTCACTGTTGTTGGGTTGTTGTCACTCTGAGTAGGTGCATTAGATGCAATGCAACATGTGCTTTGTTTGTAGCCCAAGTATTTTTTTTACTTTAGTTGTCCTTAGAGGCAGGAAAAAAACATTCCCTCTGTATCTTTGCATAGACTGCAGCTAGAAGTATGATCCTGGAATCATTTTAATAAAGAAGCAGAATCTTTGTTGTTCATATATTGTTTACATTGTCAGATTAGTTAATTTAACTGGGCAGGCTCACTCTGAAATACAGTATTGGCAGAGACCCCACACTAGTAAATAATGATACCCTGGAATAAAATGGATACTTTACAACTCTCCACTTCCACATTATTTCATTCTGCTCTGAGCCAGGCAAACAATAGAACAAGTCGGGAATAATTATTCTTACCATGCAGCTATGACCAACCACTCCCCACAGTTTATTCATTTGGAGTGTTGCACAAACAATCAATAGGTTACTGGGGGGAAAAAAGTTTTTTTGCAAAGATCTAATGCCTAATTTAAATTGTGCTTTGACTTAACAACAGCACTAAACAAATGTGTACATTTTGAGCATTTTATACTACTAACAAACATTTTTTAAGACCTGATATTTGGGGTTCCTTCCAATACTTTTTTCAAAGAGACAAACAAACATATAGTGAACATAATCAGTACCTTATTGCCCTATAAATTTAAAGATGCAATAATGCATTGGCTGGCCAATGGGAAACATTTTACAATCATGCTGGATTAACGAGAGATATGTAGCATATATATACAATATATACATATTTTAAATATGAAATCATGCCTTCACCACTGTTGTAAAAAGCGGTATTGATATTTTACTAAGGCATAGATGACTGGTGCAATGTTTACCAACTGTGCCAATATTTGCATGTCAGAATTTATCAAAACTTACATGCTCAAATTTTCAAACATATAATAGAATGTTATGTTTTACTGAATAAATCTCATTTTACATTAAGCAGGAAACATGGCAGACAATTGTGTAAATTTATTAACACTTACTTTACAGAGTTTCTAATTATCTAAAAGATTTCCAGTTTATTTTTTTAGAAAGCGATAATTTTATTCCTACACGTTTTATTTAATCATTTGTAATTCTATCTTCAAAATGAACATCTGTGCAAGCATTTCCACAATCAAGTCATCTTATGATTTCATTCACTAAACTGACAATATTGTTTAAAAAAAAAAAAAAAAACAAAGTTGGAATTTACTAATCATGGCTATGACATTATATTCTAGTTTTGCTTCTGTGTCTCTGATGATTGTAAAAGTTTAATTAATTTGAGATGTTAAGGCTGGATGGAAAAGCACTTAGAGTGAGTCATGAATACAATTTTGGGTAATATATGTGCAGCTGATTTTAGAATAAGTCAAAATTGTTGCCTGTTTTATACATTTAGACAATCATATAGGGGAGCATGTTAAGTTTTATTCAATCCTACAATAACCTGTTTTCAGTGAACATTCTAGCCCTATTTCACATACAAAATGTTGCCGCTTTATAAATAGGGCCTTGTGTAATAAGACTAATTTTTGGTGTGTCCAAATGATCCTTTATATTACACTGTGATCAGATTTTAACTTTTTAAGATTTTTAACTTTTAAAGTATGCATTTGTCCACACTATATGGGGATGGGGTCATTTAGTTCAATATAAAACATATGCCATTAGTTTGGACACAAGGGAACATATTTATAAATGGATGAATTAATTGACTGGTTAATGATTAGTCTTGTCTAATCATAATTTACATTTCCTAGGAACACCTCAAACTCTGAGCTGGTAAAATATGAGTCATGGCCTTTTCAGGCAAGCAACAGTTCTCCTGAACAGGACTATTTAAAAACTCAGAAGAAAAAAACAGCAAAGGAGTGTGAGAAATTAAAACAGGTAAAGGCTATAATAGTTAAAATAAAGTTTAAAGATGAACTAAAGTCTCCAGACAACGTTGTCCTAAATGCACAAACATTCAACAAGCTGTGTCTAATTTCTCTCTTAGCTGTGGCTGCTAGGGGATTTATATAGTTAACCTAAAACCCAAAGAATAGAGATGACCAGACGTTTATTCAGTGCAAAAAGTGTCTATTTCTCCATTAAAGTAAAACAAGGCAATTTTTTGGGCCCACAATACATGCACATGCTCTGAAGTGCTTAACAGATCAAAACAAATTACAGCCTTGCTTCTTAGAAGCTGACAGCCAATCACATAACAGCACAGAGATCCTTCCTCTCCCTGACACAGAACAGGGATTTCAGTTTGATTTAGTTTTCAATGCTCCTGTCGTAGCAATGATATAATCCTTTACTTTTCATAAAGAAAAGATAATATTTGCAGTTAAAAAAGCATTCTCTCAGCGCCACTGGAAAGGTTGGAATTAAATAAGAGTCTAAAAAATCTTTATTTTCTATAGTTGGTTGAGTTGCAGCATACGAGGACTCAAAAATTGCAGATGTAAAAAAAAGTTGTGTGTTGGTTGCGCTGGGTACTCATATACATAAAATAAAACAAATAAAAGACCAATTGTTAGGACCAAGGTAAGTATGTTGTTCTATTCAGGATATCTGAAATATATTAAAAAGTTTGTACTTACACTTTTGCAGTGAAGATAAGATCAGGATGTAATCCCGGTGTTCCAATTAGTCCCATCAATGGCTGTACATACTCTCAGTATTTCTGTAGCTTTGCAGAAAAAATGGGCTGGTTCACACAATTAAGTAGCTGATAAAAAACTTTTATTTTGGTTCTCACTTTTAAAACCCATGGAACGCAAGCCACTTCCGGTGACGCACTTCTGGTGTTCCAGTTTACAAAGCCTTTAGAGACACGGCCGCATGTGTAACACTGCAGTATGAAGTTAGTACATCCATCCTGCAGTAGTAACAGACCCTCTAAGGTAAGATACACTTATAGAAGCCATTCCAGCCTAATAGTTAAACTTATAAAGTCCCAATTTGGTATGCTTTCCACCTGGAACGCATACCCACTTCCGGTTGTTACCACTTCCGGTTTTAAGTATTTTGCTGCAAATTTCAAGGGATAAATAGCCCAAATCAGATTGGTACCAATATATGATCTTGAGGAAGCCTTGTTAAAGGTGAAACGCGTTGATCTATTTTTATTTTATTTACGAAGTGCTTTTACAATTATTTTTGAACTGAATTATAAGGTTTAAAAGTGAGAACCAAAATAAAAGTTTTTTTTCAGCTACTTAATCGTGTGAACCAGCCCGTTCTTTCTGCAAAGCTACAGAAATACTGAGAGTATGTACAACCATTGATGGGACTAATTGGAACACTGGGATTACATCCTGGTCTTATCTTCACTGCAAAAGTGTAAGTACAAACTTTTTAATATATTTCAGATATCCTGAATAGAACAACATACTTACCTTGGTCCTAACGATTGGTCTTTTATTTGTTTTATTTTATGTATATGAGTACCCAGTGCAACCAACACACAACTTTTTTACATCTATAATATTTGCAGTGTATTTCTAAGCTACCATGCATTTAAGAAACAGAATATTAACATTTCAGTATAAATTAAAAGAAAGTATTGGGAATTGAACAAGTAATCTCTGTCTTGCTAAATCCTCTGTCTTTGCTAAAATCAAAACTTTATAACCCAAACACAGATACTATATAAAACACTAGTACATGTAGGAACTTTTTTTTGTTTTCATTATGTTCCTAGCAAAAGATAAAGTAAGTTTGGGGATTTAAACCTGCTAGTAAAATTGCCTGTTTTGTATTGTCCCAGGAAGGCTTTTAATTCACACTGATAGTATATAAACTGCAGCGTAAAAAGCATCTTTCAAAGTCTTACATATTTTTGTGGAGACATCTGTATAGAATGTTGTACAGAGACAGCAAATTCTGGGGTCAGGGGGCATGGCTCTTTGATGACTGCATGGGCTGTAGATTGTAATGGCAACAACATGAAAGCCTTCTTAGTTACAGGATCTATTGCTTACATGTATTAAATGGAACTTACTAGAGAAAAATCCTACAAGGTATAGCAATGTATAAGTGACCTGAGAGAAATCATTCACATTAGGATTAAAAAGAAAAAAGTTTACTTCTCATTTAAAAGAATTAATTTCTGATTTTTTTTTTTACAGAGAAATGGTTGGCTATGCAGAAGTCAAGCCTTGCAGTACCATTTGGCTATACTTTTAGAATGATATATAAAAAGGGTCTCATTAGAAATGAGAAAAAGAGAGTAATTGTGACTGTGCTTTGAAATACATTTAATTAATGACTTTATTTAAAGGTAAATTCTTTCTTAATTTAAAAGGAAACTTCAATCATAATTAAGAGAAATAATATTAATAATAAATTAATAATAAGAATATACATGGAAACAAAAACAGGAATCCTATAAGCATGCATTTTTATGCTGACTTAAAAATCAGACTGCTAACATTAAACATTCAGTTTCACTACAGAAAGCATTTGCCACTTCACCTCTTATTTTACTTTTAGACAGGGAATAAAATGTAGCTGACTGAAGAATTTCCTGTGCTCTCTAGGTGAATCTGAGCATGCCTGAACTCAACAAGCTAGGAGAGGAGGAGATAATGCTAGGGATTTATGTATAAAGATGTGGGGATGCTAAAACCTTATCACAAACGACACATTTTACATTGTTTTAATTAGAAATTTCTTGCCTGTAAGTCAAGGACAGTACCTTTAAGGTGAATGTCTTATTTAAACATCAATTTTCTGGAGAAGCAACAAATTAACAAATAGACAAATAATAATTAGAAATGCCAATACCCAAGATGTATATTACTGATGCTCTTTGCACAAATTATTCCAATGAAGATGGCATCAACTCTATCACCAGTTTGATGTTAGAACTGAAAATAATGAATAAAAGTGACACAAGGGGCATGTTCACCCTTAAAACAAAAACTGGTCAATGGTTAGTTAACTGCCCCCAACCCCAACTGGAATATTTTGCACTTTATTACCTGCTTTACCAACCACCTATTTTAGGATTATTACTGTCCCCTCCCTCCATGCAGTCAATAAAGTCTGTGACTGCTGATATCACAGCCAATATCTGCATCTTGCTCAAACATATAAAAATCTCTTTGAGTGGAGGGAGCAGGCAGATACCTTTGCCAAATAAGAAATTTGGTTACAAATATATGTAACAAACTAATACAAATAAAAGTGTGGGCAGATACCTGTCAAGTCACCAGTTTTTTGTTTTAAGGGTGATATGTCCTTTAAAGTCTGTCAGGGAGATTCAATAAAAGTTCTTATCGTTTAAAATGGTGCTAATTTTGCCCCAACCAATCAGATGTTAGCTTTCAAATGTTACATAAGTTCTGATTGGTTGGGGCAAAATTAGCACCATTTAACAAAGAACTTTATTGAATCTCCCTGACAGACTTTAAGGACCTATACCTCTTAAAACAAAAAACTGGTGACTTGACAGGTATCTGTTCACAAACAACTCTACATAGACAATAATGTAATGAGTGCTCAAAGACAATACTGTATAAAGAAATATAACGTTTAGATACTGTAAATAATACTGTATGTTTATCTATCTCTTTACATTGGATGAGAGAAGTGTATTTCTGCTGTATGTACTATATTTTTTACTTATTTATAAAGTAATTAGAACTAATGTAAACAAAATAAATAGAAAAAACCTTCAGCACAATATTCTTTTCTTTGGTTAAACAGCTGAGACATGACCTTCTAATTAGAAAAGATTAAGAGAATCAAATGCAATTGCTCTAACTGGAAACACTTATTTTCTGAATTTTAATATGCACCGAACATTATAGAGAGAGGGACAGAATATCCGTTTGTTTGCAGTAGAGCCCCACTGGCTAAAGTCTTTTCCAGTCAAACAACAAAGAAATGAAAAGAAAAAAAATAACACAAATTAGAACTGAAACAAATCATCAGCATCACTATTTCCAAATTATTACATTTCTTGGGGATTTCACTCAGTTACATGAAAAAAAAGAAAATGCCAGATTCAATGGTGCTTTGATAGTCAGGTTATGTTAATAATAGGACCTCATGTAAAATGCATAAGGTATACCTTACAGATGAAGAAGATTGCTTGTAATTATTCGCATGCTAAGGATATAGCTCTTTCTGAACTGATACATAAAGGCCTCTTTACATCCTTGCCTAATTACTTATAGACAGTTGAGCACAAAATTACTTTCATCTGTTTGAACATGAGAGGAATAGAGATTACAGCAAGTTCTTTTTACACATCTGCTTCGTTTGTAAACTTGAAAAAAACAGATTTTTATTTTAGCTGATTAGAGTATTTTCCTTCAGTTTTGTCACCCGTTTTAATGCTACTGTATTTTTTATCTATACATCATCAATATTTATTTAAATAACAATAAAGCAATTATTTTAGGCCTATCTCCTGTAATAGTCATTTGTATGCGTAAAAACTTTATTACCACTAGTAAACTAAAAAAAAACTTTCAAAAAAATTAAGCATTTAAAATTATATTGTTATTATTGTTTTCAACCCAATGGAAACAAATGTTCTATATTAATTTCTCAGATATTCAAAATTATATGTATAAACATTGCATTGTGGAGGCCCATGGGTAAAACACAACTTGGGCCCTCCATGCCCAACCATTCAAAGCTTGTGGACTGGATGCCCTCTTAGGAATTGGTAATTGGTACCTGGGAGTATCTGGGAATCTGATAAATGACAAACCTGGTACCAGACATTGTTATTTTTTGTGTAAACAATATATTGTTAATCCCATATCCCATACTGCTGATATGGCAGCCAAAATGCTTCATATACTATAAAGGTGGCAATACACATGTGATTCCACAGCATGTGTGCCAACCAACCACATTGGTATCTGTCGGCACAAATGCTGCAGGAACAGCACACACGGACCCAACCGATCCCCATACATGGTATGGGGATCGGTTGGACGTTCGGCCATACACCACACGATTGGATCCGCTTCCTCTGCTTAAAGTAAAGTGAATCATTCACAATCGATCAGAGTGCTGACTATGGTCGTTCATCTGCACTCCGATCAGTTGGGAACAGCCCCTACACTCTGATGACAATAGGTAAATCCCTTTGTCCCCTGACGGGGTTTACCCATTATCGTTTGTATGTATGGCCACCTTGAGGCTATTTGGAAACTAAAACAAACTTACTAAACAAATGCCTGTACATTGAAAGTGAATAAGACTAGTAATTTGCATAAGCTGGGAATAAAGTTCACCCATATACTTTTTATAAATGCTCTTTTCAGGATCAGACTACATATGTACAATTTTTGCTACTGTTTTTTGCTATTGTTACTTTGATTTCTAGTTACACTATGGGTAGTTGCACTTTCTTTTTTAGGTTAATATGCCTATTGTTCTGTTTCCCTTTACCCTGTAGCTGGAGAAAAAGATCTTCCCCTGAATACATGATATAATTGGGACCAGAGTAGGACTCTTTGTTTTTTCTCAATTATCACAAACTAATAATTGTAAAGTATCATCTGTAAAATGTACTTTGCTATGTAATTCCTACCCAGTGATCGTCTAATGGAAAAAAAGTTTTATAGAAGTTTTATAGAATGTATTATATGATTGCTTCCTGCTCTTGATCCTAAAGTTGCTCCCTAATGTACTCTTCTGACTGCTGAATGAAGGGCAATGAGAACTGTGTCAGTAAAGAAGAGGCGATTCCTTCTACTTGGAAATGAAAAAATGAAAAAACAATTGTATTCCTTTGCTGTGAGTAAATGGTATGACATATAAAGGTCTGTTTATGGATGCATTTTTACTTACTTAATTTACCCCCTTTTTTAAAGCCTAAACCCTTTTTTATTGGGTTTAAGTAAGCTAACTTTGTAGATATAGTTATATTGGCTAAGTATTGCAACAGCAGTTTTTCCAGTGTCAATAATTTCTATAAGATGTACACATCAAAAAACACACACCCTGAACATATATATTTAAAATGTGTTGAAATTTAAACTGATAGCTATATCAACTGTGCTAAAGGGAAAAATGGCATTTTAAATTTTTTTTGTTTTAAAGGCAAATAGCAACATTTTTGCAGCACTTTATAGACTCATAGCATGTGTACCAAATACGCTGGCTCACATTTGTCTGATTATTTTATGTTTCCTTCAAGAATGATTTCATCTTGTACTAAGTCTAATCACAGAGTGATGGTGGATTTTACCTAATAGCTGCCACCACCACATCATAAATAATTCTCGTAGTTATTAGAACTGTTACAGAGTCTTTATGGTAAGCAATTAATTCTGAGCAATTCTGTAAGTGAGAGCTAGGTTAAACCTCATCTTTGCTTTTATGTTTATGATCTCTGGTTACTAAGTGTAACAATTATTTTGTGTCATTGATGCTTACAATCTATGCATTTATAATGTCAAAGTAGACAGAGCTATTGTCATTGTTGTTTTTATTACCCTAGGTGTTTGTAGAAAGCCACAGCTTACCAAGGCTCCACCAGTCCCTAGACTATTTCTGCTAATCTTAAATGTGCTTTTATTGGTAATCAGTGTAGACTTAAAAAATCCCAAGATACAAACTGTAAGTCAAGTCTACTCCTTAGCTGCTGTTTGTAGGCAATCGTAACTGAGCAAATGACTTTCTAAATTAAAAGGCATGTTTTCTGGGAATGATAATAAATCAATCTCTAAAGAGCTAAAAAATGTATTTATTTTATTCTCTGCTGGGTTGTTTAAAAAACTGAATTAGGGCCAGATGACTTTTACATATACAAATATTTATAGAGGTCGTTCATCAAAAAGAACTCATTGTAAGAGTGTTCTGCTTGCAAGGAAACAGTTCTTATCATTATATTTCTTAATGAATATGTATGGTTACACAAATCTTTAGAAAGTTAAAGAAAGCAAAGTAATTTGTAAACTTTCAGGGAGACTCAATAAAAGTTCTTATCGTTAAAAATGGTGCTAATTTTGCCCCAACCAATCAGATATTATTTTTAACATTTGAAAGTTAATATCTAATTGGTTGGGGCAAAGTTAGCACCATATTTATTGATAACAACTTTTATTGGATCTCTTTGTTTATATAGTTAACACTAGATATTTCCCATTTTAAAATCAAATCTTTATATATAATAATAAAAATTGTTGCTTAGGCTTGAGCCTGTATTAACATTTTAAGTAGAGATGACCAAACTTTCTAAAGTTCGGTTCATTTTAGAACTATCGAACTTCAGGAAAGTTCTATAATTCGATAGTTCGAAATGCAGCAATTAAAGTCAATGGAATGAAATAGCTACAAAATGACTCTAGGACCTGGCAAATGGTCTGGGGAACACGTACATATCACCAAAACTTCTTTAAACACTAACTTTCATCACAATCGAGGGTTATTGCCAAATTCAAGGGTTACCGAACTCCACATTCTAGGGTTATGGAGGGATAATGATTAATTATTGAAAAACTAGAAAGATCGTAGTTCAAAAAGTTCTAAAAAGTCTGAGTTCATTCGAACTCATAAAATAAAAATTTATTAGTAGTATTACTTGTAGTAGTATTCATCAGGGTTATTCACCTGCAGCACAGCTTAAAGTCACCTAAAACTGAGATAGACTTTTACAGCCAACCAAAATTACAGCCAGAATTCCAGGAGCAGCTCTTCGTAGAATTTGACGGTTTTAATTTTCTGAAATAATAAAAGAACACAATTCTGTGTCGTGGCCACCAACTATAGCCAAAGTATAGCAATGCATAAGGGCACAACAAATTAGACATCTCTGAATTTAAAGAGTTTTACATTTTTAATGCCAGCAGAATGAGAAATTTTCAGGATTTTGCCTCAATTGGTTTTTCCAAATGTTACAATAGGAACCCACCTCAGAAATAGAGAATATTATATATATTCTTTTTATTTTATTATATATCATACATATTATATATATATATATATATTATATATATATATATATATAGATATATCCCATCTGTTTTCCGATAGCACTCACGGAACTTATGTAAAAGTATCAAAAGTTTTATATAGAAACAAGTAATTGAAGCATTTCCGCTCTCACAGAAGCCGTCTTCAGAACATACAAACATTGTGTCAAACCCCTCCCCCTATTTAAAACCTCCCCCAACCCAATCACCCAAAGTGCATGTACCCACAAATAAAACATGTATAAACCATAAACCAAATAAATATCGTATACACAACAATTCCCATATTGTTCCATGTATCCAGGTCGCTATGTAGAAGGCAGGTTCCCACATAGGGAACGCGTGGTTACACGTCATCACTCATGCGCCCGCACACGCATATAGGCGTACCCAAATGTGGCCAAAACACAGGTGTGCAACGGGGAGCCGAACCCACGCCCCCTCCCACCAGGCACCTCCTAGGTAACCATAAGAAACCAAGTCAGCCCACACAGCCACAGGCACCAATCGGAGCATAGAACGCAATAGGCTGTGGTAGTGGGTTGCTTAGCAACCTGTCCCAAACAATAAGAGAAACACCAGCCCCCTGGAAAATGGAACAATATCGGACAAGGATATTTACAATAAAAACATGCACAGAGGAGTGTAGTACATAAACAATATACTAGGGTCCCTCCATACTAATGTGTTGACCCATAGTCCAAATAGACAAGCTAGTATCATCATCATCACATACATCTATCGCATCCACTAGGAAGCTATATCTAGACGAAACATACACAGATCAAATCTTCCAATAACGTGCATCAAAGGTGTCCTAAACACAACCACATTTACAGTATGACTCAAGGTCTTGGATATTGGGAACTGTCAATCTATGTGTCAAAGGGTGTAACTATGTCCCGTTTCTCGTGGGCTCATAGTGTACCGAACGGGATATGCAAGTAGTGGTGGCTACCAAGAGGTTTTCGGAGAGGGGATATCAGAGGTCCAAAATTGACTCGGCACTAGCTAAAGTGGAGAGTTGGCTCATGAGCGGGGGGGAGAAACAAAAGTACCCACCCAAAGAGAGCATCAATTTCATTTCTAGCTTTCACCCTTTGAGCAGGGAAGTGAAAATGAGTGTCAATAGACATTGGGAACTGGTTAAGAGGGATAGACAGTTACCTTTCGCCAAGACCCACATCCGACATGTCTATAACAAAGGAAAAAATTTACGCAACATGTTGGTTTGTACCAACAATATGCCTGAGAGGAAACCTCTAACTATGAAAGTCGGATGCTTTAAATGCCCCAATTGTGTTACGTGCTAAAGTATGCTGACAGGGAACAGTTTTGTACATCCCCAAACATGGAAACGTATGCTGATACGGGGCTGGTACTCATGTACCAGCAAGTTTGTCATATATCTGATCATATGTCCTTGTTCCCTAGTGTACGTGGGTAAGACCACGACAACGTTCAGAGAGAGAATGGCCAACCATAGGGCATCTATCAGGAACGCCATTGAAGTTAAGGGAGGTGAGATGGCCGATAAGTTTGGCGACATGGCGGTTGAAAGACATTTTAAGCGACTACACCACCCTCTATCATCATTACGGTGTATGATAATTGATGGTATAGGGGAAGGAGGTGGTGGAATGGATAGAGAAACTGCTCTCCTCCACCGGGAAGCCAGATGGATATATAATCTAGAAACCCTCTCTCCCAAGGGCCTGAATGAACTGTGGGCCCTTCAATGTTTTTTATGATAGCTCACTGTCGCTACTTCGGTACACTATGAGCCCACGAGAAACGGGACATAGTTACACCCTTTGACACATAGGTTGACAGTTCCCAATATCCAAGACCTTGAGTCATACTATAAATGTGGTTGTGTTATAGGACACCTTTGATGAAGCGTTATTGGAAGATTTGATCTGTGTATGTTTCGTCTAGATATAGCTTCCTAGTGGATGCGATAGATGTATGACTGATGATGATGATACTAGCTTGTCTATTTGGACTATGGGTCATCACATTAAGTGGAGGGACCCCTAGTATATTGTTTATGTACTACACTCCTCTGTGCATGTTTTTATTGTAAATATCCTTGTCCGATATTGTTCCATTCTCCAGGGGGCTGGTGTTTCTCTTATTGTTTGGGACAGGTTGCTAATCCACCCACTACCACAGCCTATCGTGTTCTATGCTCCGATTGGTGCATGTGGCTGTGTGGGCTGACTTGGTTTCTTATGGTTACCTAGGAGGTGCCTGGTGGGAGGGGGCGTGGGTTCGGCTCCCTGTTGCGCACCCGTGTTTGGCTGTTTTCGGCCCGGGTTCGAGATGCGCGCACTGGATAGAATTGATTGGCCACATTTGGGTATGCCTATATGCATGTGCGGGCACATGAGTGATGATGTGTAACCACGCGTTCCCTATGTGGGAACCTGCCTTCTACATAGCGACCTGGATACATGGAACAATATGGGAATTGTGGTGTGTATACGATATTTATTTGGTTTATGGTTTATACATGTTTTATTTGTGGGTACATGCACTTTAGGTGATTGGGTTGGGGGAGGTTTTAAATAGGGGGAGGGGTTTGACACAAAGTTTGTATGCTCTGAAGACGGCTACTGTGAGAGCGGAAACGCGTCAAATACTTTGGGGCATATTTATAAAGGTTCGTTAACTTTTCGCGCCATATCCTCATTTCCTGCCTAACTGTTGATCCAGAGGAAGGCAAAAAAAACCCACCAAATTTATGAAGGGGGAAAAAATTCCTTCCTGACTCCAAGTGGCAATCGGAAATTTCCCTGGATCAACTCTACTTTATGTATCAATACCAGTAACTTGCAACATTCCTTGTTTGCAGAAACTCATCCAGCTTTTTTTTGAAACTGACCAATGAACCTGCCATTACAACGTCCACTGGGAGACAGTTCCATAGCTTTACCGTTCTCACAGTGAAAAACCCTTTCCGAGCTTGAAGCCTAAACCTTTTTTCTTCAAGCCTTAAGGGATGTCCTCGTGTCCTTTGACATGTTCTATTGGCAAACATACATTTTAGATTATGATCCTGTAATTTATTCGTACACTTCAATACTAATTCCTCCCTATCCCCTATGCTAGCCCCACCCCCCTTTCCACCCACGCTGGCCTATCTACACCCTCCTTTCTCCTGGACTATCTATTCCAGTGAGACTGCTAATACCCTCCCCCCCCAACTAGTTTAAAATCTCCTCCAACCCTTAGCCATCTTCTCCCTAAAACAGCTGCACCACCATCAGTGAGGTGCAACCCATCCCTACTAAAGAGCCTGTAGCCGACAGCAAAGTCTGCCCAGTTCTCAATAAACCCAAACCCTTCTTCCTTACACCACTCTTTTAGCCACGCATTAATGCTCCTAAGCTCCCGCTGTCTCCCTCGCTTAGCACGTGGCTGCGGTAGTATTTCTGAAAACACTACCCTGGAGGTCCTTGCTTTTATCTTGGCCCCTAGTTCTCGGAAATCATGCTTAAGGACCTCACCTCCACCTCTAACTTTGTCATTGGCACCAATGTGAACCAAGACCGCCGGGTCACACCCGGCCCCACCCAATAATCTGTCTACACGATCCACCACATGCCGAACCCTAGCACCAGGCAGGCAACACACAGTTCGGCATGTAGGGTCTTGGCGGCAGATTACCCTATCTACCTTCCTTATAATGGAGTCCCCTACCACAACCACCTGCCTTGCATTCCTGACCCTTCGTTCCTCCTCCCTTGTATCAGAGATGGCAGTCCCCTGGGTGCTCAAGGGACTAGCCCCCTCCATACACGCTAATTCCGAGGTGTCCTCCTCCACTTCATAACCTAAGGCGGCAAATCTGTTGGGATGGACAATCTGGGAAGAAGCCCCCCTACTCTTCCGTCCCCCACTTCCCCTAGTAACCCTAACAAAACTACCTCCTTCCTCATCCTTTCTTGTCCCTCTTCCACCCACCTCTATACTGGCCCCAGCCAGTGCCTGCTGACCCCCCAGTTCTGCCAATCCCCGCAATGCTGCAAGCTGCCCCCTTAGACTCTCCACCTCAGCTTCCAAACGGGCAACCCACTCACACCTGACACAGACATAGGTTCCCCGGAACGTCTGCTCCAGGTTCCTATACATGTGGCACGATGCACATTGCATGGTACTGACAAAACTGTCCTTTCTAATACACCACACCAACACAGTGACGCACAACCGTACAATACAACCGTTTTTTTCTTTTCTGGAGAATTTCATTTTTTGGGTTAAAAATTAAAAAAAAAATCACAATTTGCTAAATGTTATTGATTTTCTTGCATTTTTTTGTAAAAAATTAATTTATGCACAAAAATGTTATTGTTTCTAAAAACTCTGATTCTTCTGAATACAACGACACCAGACATATGTAGGTTTCCATCTTTTCCTGCCCAGGAGACTCCTTGAAACTAAACCAGCAATTTTTGCAAATTGAGATGTATAAGCCCTTCTGACTTAAGCATAAGACTAACTATAAGGTTAAAGATAAATTTCGAGGAAAAAGATTACTAAAAAAAAAAACTCACACGTGAGAAAATTACATTAGAAATTACATACCCCAGATTGCTATAAGTGGGGTAAGTTTTGATGAAAATGCAATTACCCAGACACAGATGTGCATAAAATAGGGATTTCTTTCTAATGTTTTCCTTTTTTTCCTAAAATAAAAAATTAGAGACAAATCAAAGGTGAATTTTAAACAAAAACTGTAGAATTTTTTTTGACATCAACACAAATGTAAAAGCCTTACCACTTCAGAGATACAGAGACATGGATACCAACAAACTTCAAAAGGGACACCATCAGCAAATAGCCTCCAAGGGAGCCAATACTTGTTTTTTTCAGGGTAAACCCCCTCAACCCATGAAATACCCATCAAAACTATATATTTTTGGAATTTACTACCTACATCTATGTAACAGTGCCATTCTTTCATACATACATGCAGATTTTCAGACAAATTTCTCCATAGACCTCACGCCCATGTCCATACCAAGGGACATGGTGTACCGCATTTCCTTGGAAACAACCCCAACAAACTATATATTTTTGGAAACTACACATCTCCAGCTATGTAGTGCTAGTTGCATTCATACATGCAGACTTCCAGACACAGTTCTTTCTTTGTAGAAATGTTCAATCTTTGCTGCTTTTTTCCCCAGAAAATCTGCAAAGAAGGTTTACATCCTGACGATGGTCGCTCACAAGATGGAAAAAATGCGTTGATTGTGTTCACCTAAATAAAAATGTTTGTTTGAAAATCCCAGGAGTGCTCTGTACCCTTGCATTCATTTTATTCATTCATTATATAAAATCTTCATACCTTCAGCTATGTAATCACACCATTCTTTCATTCAAACATGCAGAATTTTAGACAGAAGCTTTTCTGAAAAAATGAGGATAAAGGTGATTGAAGTTAAAAATGTTGCCTAAACTTACATAAAAAAGTAAAAACACCCACTAAATATCAATCTCACACATGTATGGAATCAAACAGTGTGCCACATTCCTGGGTGTACAGAGAGAAATGGCCACCAACTTACACAAAAGTGTAAGTTGGTGGCCTTCATGCTTTTAGGAGAGTTTGTGAAATAAAATAGAATAACAGATGATTTAATGTAAGAAATCTTCCCAACCCCACAGGGTACCAAGGCATAAGTGAAAATAGAGAAAAAGAATTAACCAGCTATTAGTTGGTTAATATAGTTGGTAAATAGAGTTCTGAACACTATTCACTATGCATCCATCCAAGTGCACAAATATTCCAAACAGTTTTGTTTCTGACTTTATGATTTTGAGCAGTCAGGGTTTAGTGCTGCAAGGTCACTGGTTCCGCTTGGAGGAATATACAGTAGGAATCGTGGGTTTTGTGTGTCTGCGTACAGCATCCCTTAATGTGATAGACAAATAATAAAAATATAGTATTAAAAGTATCCAATTTCAGCTTAAAATTGTGATAAATCAATAGTAAAAACTATATATTAAAAGATTAAAACTCAATAATAAAAGCACTTACACCACAGTCTGTGATTTTGCCACCCAGAAAAATTCACAAAAATTCAGTGCAAATAAAATGGGACAAATTCAGAGCAAATAAAATCATATAAAGTGCATCTGTATCTGTGATGCAGACATTAGGCAGTACTCAGCGCGTTTCGCTCTTTCAGTTTCCTCAGGAGTATTATAATCATCATTTTATTTGCACTAAAAAAAAAGACACCTGTACTCATTTTAAACTGATATTGGATACAGTGCACAGACGCACAAAACCCAAGGCACAAATAATCCAACTCCGAAATGGTTTGGTCCACATGAACCCTTTCTCAAGTGTGAACACTATCAGGGTTATTTAATAAAAGTTATTATTGTTAAAAATGGTGCTAATTTTGCCCCAACCAATCAGATCTTATTTAACATTTGAAAGCTAACATCTGATTGGTTGGGGCAAAATTAGCACGGTTTTTAACTATAAGAACTTTTATTGAATCTCCCTGTATGTGTTTTGCCTCTTTTACCTCTAACACATTATTTCTTGAAGATGGAAATAAAAAGTCCCTCTAAATAGTTCTTCCACATGTTCTTAATACAACAGTTGCCTATTTACATAAATTCTTACAGAGACACTAACAGCAAACAAACTCAAACTGCTGGAAGGGGGGTGTCCCTGCCTGTGGTGGTGGAGCAGGCCTCCCTGCTAGTGCGCACCCCTTCCCAGCAGCCCCTCGCACCCCAGAGCGCTAAGTGAGATTGTAGTTATTGCAGCTTTATAAATATGATTGATTGAAATTAGCTAATATGCAATATGGTGATTATAGCGAAAACAACTATAGTGATGACGGATATCTATAAAATGTGTTAAGTCTGATATTGGCGAAAATGGCGCGGTGGAAAGTTACTACACTTTTATAAATATGCCCCTAAATTTCAATCCCCCACATATCATGAATAAAATGGGGCTAAGCCTTGGATGGACATCTCTGCCTAGCACTTTGCTAGAGTCTGCACAAAGCTTGATTTCCTATTTTAGCATGCAGCTACTTGGCCCCTTGGATATTGAACCCATGATCATGTAATTATTACAAAGAATTTATTCTAATTTTTCACTACTGGGAAACATTTTATTGGTGGTAGAGGATTGGCCAAAGCATTTAATGGAAATAGCACCATTAAATTAACAACATATATTATGCCAGACATAACAAAGCAATGGGCACAAATGAAATAATAACACTGGGCGTATCCTGCTTGTATAGTACTGAAAACATTTCACATTGCATTTAACTGAGTTTATCTATTTGCTAGAGATGGGTTTTCTTTCATGCCCCTATGACGCACTCTCTCTTTCTCTCTCTGCAATGTCCAGGTAATTATTTTTTTAATTAAAAGTTTACATTTTTTAAAACCATTATTGGTTTAGAACAGTGGATGGCCAGAAGTGACATAGATAAGTGATTTTTATTAGAAAATATTACTGATGCTCCCATTATAATTTGAGCCTCTTATGTATTAAAAGTATAGTATGTCCCCAAGGAGTTCCATGAACATCTGAAAGGACAAGGCCAAAGCCTGAGTGTTTTTATATAAGGTCAAGGAACGCCGAGGTGATATAAAAATCTTTATATTATACATTCTGTAGCGCATTTTGTCTTATAATACAAAAGATATGTGCTATGTCCATAAAATTGATATAGGCTTTGTAAAAACATAAGCATACTCACATAAGTAAGGACTGAAGCCGTGTGGTTGTGACATGCATTTTTGGCTGGACCATAACATTTGTAAAATAAATGCACTATTATGAACATTGCTTACCCCCCCCAAGTTGACATTCCCATTATGAAATCACTGCAGCACAATGCAAAACTGCTCCAGTTTACAGATGTAGACCAGCCTGGAATTGCCAAACAGAACAGAAGATGCAAAAATATGAAATTTCAACCATTACATTCATAGCTGATACTGTAAGTAGTGACGAAGGGCGAACCATCTTTGTGTTAAAGTTAATGTATGGGCCCAGCTCTAAAATGGATGCAACAGTGGCAGATTTTCTAACAATAATCCACAATTAATCAGTTTTATATAACATTACACTGTTGGTCCCAGGTCCATGACCATGATGTGCTGCAATTTTGTTATGAAACTGGTTTTGTAACAAAATTACTTGTTGCCATCAAACTTTATTGCAAAACAGACATTACAACATACATTTTCTATTTATTTGTCATTGGAATTTCATAACAAAACCAAGATTTAATGACAGAATTTCAAGTTTTGATACAAAATATTGCCTCAAGATGTTGCTGATAACTTTAAAAATGTTGTTGCTGTTATTTACCAGGATTTTTCAAACATTTCAGCAGAATGAAAACCATTGCATTTATCCTTTTCTTATTGTACCATGATGCTCTCATTATTCCACTCATTTTATTCTTTTTACTCCTAGGAAAAGTGAATGACCATATGTGCAATGCTGGCCATACACTAGAAAGACAGATAGATTTAATGTTCGATTGTCAGATCTATCTAATGTATTTAGAGGGTTAATGGTGAACGGTGGTTCTTACATTCCGAAGTTCCCATGACAGTCACACCTGGCCCAGACATTGTGCTAATGTTGGGAGAACATTGTGGGAACACTGGAAGAGAAGTTTATAGTGTATGGGCACCTTTAGTATACATGGTCACAGAAAAGTATAAAGGCTCAGTCCAATAAAAGTTACTGTAGATTTAAAATTGGGATAGAGAGAAAAATCATTGACCAAAATAATGATGATGTCTGGCATTCCTAATTGTGGGTTAATGATTTATTTGGGGCAGAGTTTATTTAAAGTCTAATCAATGCCCAAGTTGGCTAGGCAGGATCTTACAGTTCCAAATTAGAGATGGATGAAACTGCTCAGATTCAGTTCACTGATAAGATTTAAAAAGTTCCACTAAACATGCTGTCGTTTAACAATTAATACTGTAGTTGTACTAATAAGGTCTAAATTGCAAATAAAGCTGGTAAATGCCATGTTTAACATGTACCTATGACCAAAACAAAAGTTGTTGCTAATGGTGGGCTAATAGCTAAAGCTATTAGCCCACCTTCACACAATTATAATTGATCTCATATTGAATTTCTATTCCTACGTAACAAGTTTTTATTTATTTAAGCAAAACAATGCACCCAGCCTTAAGACTTGGTAAAATACACTGACAAATACACCCCAAAGTTAAATAAATTAGCTCTCAATAACTCTTAGTAAATCATATAATTTCCTGTTAAATTCCCCTGTATATCTCTCCCTACTCCATGTCAGTTCTCCCTAAAATACTCACTGACAACTGAAAGCAGGAACAACTATTTTAATAGTCAGAGGGCTGGAACAATATAAAATAGAGTAGTTATGATTGGTTGTCTCAGCCCAGCTGACTGGAGTATGAGGGTCAATGAGTGCTTTATGATATTACAAAAACCTTGTGCCAGTGAAATATGGAAAACCAAATGCTGTAAGAAATTTGGTGCATCACTATTCCCTATATGTTTATACAAAACTTATACTTGAGGGTATAAGCATAATTTTCATCAATTACTGACACAAGGCATCCATACATAAGCATTCTTACACCTCTATATAAAATGCCTTGGTAGCTTTTTAAATTACTAAAACAGTCCTAGCTATTCCTTTGCTATGTAAAATAACATCTATATCTATAAAAACGTAATTATTTTAATCTTATTAGAATGTGTTTCAGAAACTAGATCTAACACAAAATTCAAGGACTGTTCTGGTAATAAGAAAATTGAAACAAAAATCAGTAAATTAACATGCAGTAATGATATTACAAACATGTTATGCCAGAGAGACATCTCAATGCTACAAGCAAGCTTCAAATTGCGGTTTAGTGGTTTGCACGAGTATCATGTTTTTGCTGAATTACACATCCGGGAAAATTTAATTTTTTCTGCTCTCTTTAAAAATCAAATTACAATGTGACATTTAATAAAATATCTTTTGTGCAGCTAATAAAAAAGAACTTCAATCTCACTGCTTTGACAAAAAAAAAAACCCACACAAGTCAAAATATTGCCTCTGATACAGTTTATAGCTTAAGCTTTCATGTCAGCCTTTACTATAAAAAAAAAGTCCCATTATTTATTAATAGCTTTCTATGTTTTAAAGTTTCTTTTCCTTGTCGGGAGAAAAAATCATTTGCCTTTTAATGGGGTGTCAGATTTGTTTTCCAAACCTTCTAAAAGGTTATCGTTGTTACATATGGACAAGTGCTTTTTCAGAATCAATGTAAACTCTGTTACCAGGGTAATTTACTGCCTTCCCCTGGTAGCAGTACAGAAAACTTAATTTTACCATTTTGTAAAGTGGAGGGGTGGGACTTTTTCAATATGGTTAACTATTTTCACATGGGGTAAAAAAATGCAAGCTTCTAGCACATACTAAATAATGGATGATGGGTTCCGACTGAGGTTTTAAGTTATGTGCATATTTACTGTCTGGTATAGTTCATGACATAAAAATATGACTGACCCAGTTATGCAAGTATGCATTTAATACTGATAACAATTTACATGGTATTCACTGAAATTTGTTATAGCAAAGAAAAAAAAATATCTTGTGAGCACAATAATCCAGAAATTTTACTTATGTGGGCACTTGATCATGTTACTGAAATGCATGTTTTAGGAAGGATCCAATAAACAAATGAGATGTGATGAAATATTTGCACATTTATGTTGGGATTTTGCCCAGGTGATTTTTTTTTTACTCCAAAGTACAAAAAACTTCTTAGGTTTATTTCATGAAATTAAAGGAGAATTAAACACATTTTTTTTACCCTAAATCTAAAAGCTTTTCTTCACAGAACCTTCGAGCAGTGTAAGATACTACACTAGTAAGTTACATAAACTTACATTTAAAAAGTGGATTCTGTAGAAGGCTTCCATATCATCTTCAAACAGTCTTCTGAGAGAAATATAATTTTAAAAATTTGTTAAAATCAGATTAATAAATTACACAAATATATTAAATATATTAAAAGGGCTGCCTCTAACTTATGGTTTGTGTGTTCCTATTATTCCCAGTATAAAAGTGGTCGGTCCACACGTTTGTGTTCCCTTCTTTACACAAAAAAAGGCTTTATTGATTAAAAAGGCCTAAAAATAAAATAAAATCCAAATTCAGGGGATGTCCCTTTAAGATGCAAAACAGTTATAGTTGGTATTAGAAATATGCTTGTGAAGGTTCTCATTCATCCAGGTCATGGTATATCTGTTGTATTCAATTAGATCAACTGGACTTGAAATGTAGTTCTTGAAGACGTTTCGCTAGTCATCCGACTGGCTTTCTCAATTCAGAATGACTTGTACAAGAATCTGTGGCAATTATGTACCCTGGAAAATCCCAATTAGCATATCACAGCCAGGTGTTAAGGGTGTGATTAGATAGTGGCTAAAGGTGTTATAGGAACGCCCAGAGTAAGTGTTAAAACAGCATTGTACATGGCAGACAAAACAACAAACGGCTTCCTGGACTGCTTGGTAGAAGTTAGGAAAATGGTAAACTGGAAGTAGAGGTTTACAGAAAACCAACACACACAGATCAGTATTTGATGTTTGACTCCACCCACCTTTAGATCAGAAGGGGGGGTCATCAGAACCCTGCAACCCAGAGCCGAGAAATCCCCATAGCACAGAGGCGAAGGCTAAAGAAATGAAACATCTCAGAGGAGCCCTTAAAACTTGTGGATATCCAGACTGGGCCTTGGTCAAAAGAAGTAGAAGGAAAGAAAAGAACACGAATACCAACAGTGAAGGGGAAAAGCAAGACAGGAGGAAGAACATGGTCACCCATATGTAGCAGGGTCTCCGAGAAATTAAGAAGAATTTTCAAAAAACATCGTATCCCTGTCTGCTTTAAACGAACAACACACTGAGGCAGCAATTGGTACATCCGAAAGACCCAATACCAAAAAACACGAAAAGCGAATCATATATGCAGTGCAGTGCAGTGAGAATGCTTGATTTGTATGTGGGGGAGACCAAACAGCAACTGCATCAACGTATGGCCCAGCACAGAAGAGCAATCCTCGGGTCAGGACTCAGCCGTGTATCTGCATCTTAAGGATAAAGACATACTTTGAAGATGTAATGTTAACATACTGGCGAAGGAACGTGACTGGTTCAAGAGAGGTGTTAAGGAGGCCATTTATGTGAAAATAAAGAAACCAAGCCTAAATAGAGTGGGGGGGTTCGCAAACCAACTGTCTGCCATGTACAATGCGTTTTAACACCTTACTCTGGGCGTTCCTATAACACCTCTTAGCCACTATAATCACACCTTAACACCTGGCTGTGATATGCTAATTGGGATTTTCCAGGGTAATAATTGCCACAGATTCTTGTACAAGTCATTGAATTGAGAAAGCCAGTCGGATGACTAGCGAAACGTCTTCAAGAACTACATTTCAAGTCCAGTTGATCTAATTGAATACAACAGATATAGTTGGTATTAGAGCTTTGATTTTACACAGAAAGAGTCATCTATGCATCTCGCTACCTCCAGTAGCTTCCTCAGGATCAAGAAAATGTCTGTATGTTAGCTCTATACACTACCTGGCTTTAAATAGCTTATTTTCATGGCAACTTCACATAAAACCAGAAGTGCTGGTATGCGCTCCACCAGTGGAACACATAGTATCGCGGCCGCCATTTTGGGTTTTCTTCGGCTCGTTTCTGGACTGTCTTTAAGTTTCACTTAGTGTTTTTTGGATTTTTCAGGTGGTGGGTCACTGCTTTTTCTAACTATGGGGTCCAGATAATGCTGGGGTTCATTTAGAAAAATGGTTGGTTATACAAATATAGTGTATTGCCCTGTACTGGTTATCAATGACAAGAATTTAGATAGTTTCCTTATGGATTTAGTATAGCCTTTTATCCATAAGGAAACTTACAGGGAGATTCAATTAAAGCTATTTTCATTAAAAATGGAGCTAATTTTGCCCCAACCAATCAGATGTTATTTAACATTTGAAAGCTAACATCTGATTGGTTGGGTCAAAATTGGCACCATTTTTAACGATAAGAAACTTTATTGAATAACCCTGCTTATCTAAATTGGGTTTTGCACTCATTTTGGCCAAAAATTGCACTGACCCCTAAATGTTTCTTACCATGAATCTTCAACAACTGAGATCATGAGATGACAGGTTTAAAAGAGGCTCAGGCAAGACATGAGACTGTAATGTCTCTACATTATGTTGTCCACCAAACTGATTTCTATAGATAAAATTATATGTGAAGTGACAGTTTTGGGGCAATGGGTGTGAATATGAGTGTCAGTCTATAAATAAAATATAGGGAGTATCATTATGCAGTACTAAGATCATGATAATTTTATTCATACTTTATTCATTACCAGCTCTCCATTGTAATCCCATCTGCAATGTTATATGCTGATAGTGGCTGTTGGTGCATCACAAAGTGCCATTAACTATTAACTAAAGTCCTGAAATAGTGTGCCACTATTAGCATATAACATCGTGGTTAACTTCAATGTAAGTCACGCAGTCGCAATGAAGGTGTTAAAGTCGTGTTAACCGATATAACATTGGTTAATGTCACTTTGACTACCCAGCAGTAGCATTGCACCCTGTATACGAGTAAGCCATTTATAAAAGTGGGCACAACAATGTTATTTTGTGAAATTACTGTGCTCACTCTACATTGCAGGAATCAACATTAAATGATCCTGAAAAGAAGGTGTGAAACCTTCCAATACACATTTCTCCAAGAGTTTTAAAGATGTAATTGATGAATTCCTAGAATAAGTCCATTAAAGATATTTAAAAAATTCATTTTTTGTGTTAAAGGGAATATTCACTCTTCCCACCCCCCCACCCCAAAAAATAGAATCAAAGATATTAGATATACTGTAATACTTATCTGGTAGGTAGGCCAGTGTTCCACTCCACCTCTATGTAGCTATCCCTTTATTCCATTACACCTCCCTGAAAGGAACTGGCTGGAAGAATAGAAGTCAGTAATAGGCAGTAGAAAAAAACATGGGGCATATTTATGAAGTTTCACCAGAATTAGACAATTTATACAGCAGGGATAATCGGCAGTGAAAACCCCATATCTACATTTAAAAAACAAAAACTTAGAATCTGGCAACAATTTATGGTTTGTATTTTTAAAGCATTGATAAGTTTATTTGGCGTTGAGATAAGCCTAAAAAAACTGCCATGTCTGAGGTTGCAATAATGCATTAATGGTATATTGGTAGGTTTCCCAATACAAATAAGTGCCATGGGGGGGGTGTTAGACTATTTTTTTTTTAATTTACTTAAAAACTAATAGGTGGTTTTCATTTTTCTAAATTTTTTGCTATTTTTACAATAAAATCGACTAGGGGTCTTATTGCCCCCTGAGTGTTTATCCCCTATTGTTTTAACTTCTAAAGAATCCCTATAATGTTATCTGTTTTTACAGTTACAGCCCTGGTCTGGAATGAAACAAAAAACAAGTTTGAGTAAGAAAGTTCTTGCCTAGGCAAACTTCAAACGATGTTCAATGGCTGCATAAAGTATCAAAATGGGCAGCAGAATGGCAGATGAGATTCAATGTTGATAAATATAAGGCTGGGGTTTAACAATCCTTGTGCCACCTTCACCATAAATAACTCTACAGTATGTTAAGTGATTTGCTAATGAAAAAAGATTTAGTAGATAACAGACTTACTGGGTTATTCAGTAAAAGTTCTTATCGTTTAAAATGATGCTAATTTTGCCCCAACCAATCAGATGTTAGCTTTCAAATGTTACATAATTTCTGATTGGTTGGGGCAAAATTAGCACCATTTTAAACGATAAGAACTTTTATTGAATCTCCCTGTTAGTTGTAGAAAACAATGCTAGACAGCTAGCAAAATATTGTCTTGTATAAAGAGAGGAATACATTCAAGAGAGAAAAATATTATTCTCCCTCTTTACAAGGCACTGGTAAGGCCTCATTTGGAATACTGTTTGTGGTGTAGTTTTGGAATCCCATATACAAAAGGCATATCTTGGAATATGGAAGGGCATCTAAATTAATAAGGGGAATGGAGGGGCTTGACTATGCAGGCAAATTAGACAAGTTAGGGCTGTTTACATTAGAGATGCGACGTTTGCGTGGGGATATGATCACTATATACAAATATATTAATGGGCCATACAATGAACTCTCTGGTTCACTAATAGGTCATATAGAGGACACAGGGACAACTAGAAAAAAATAAAAAAAAATCAGGTTAGGAAAGGTTTCTTTACGGTGAAACTGTGGAACTGTCTTCCAGCAGATGTGGTAATGGAAAGTTCAATGAATAGCTTTAAAAGTGGCCTAGATAAGTTTCTAAAACTAAAAAAAGCTCTTCTGCTGCATCATTTTTACAGAATTTGGATGCAACATCTTTAACAAGGTACATATAATCCAAATACATTGCACAGAGAGCTATGCTGAGATCAGGTTCATAGTGCAGCTCTGCACTATGTTGTGTCTATAATTGTACCATTTAAAAGAGGAGTGTTAAATGATATGTCATAAAACCAAAGTTCACCTTTAAATATGTACTGTTGAATTATGTACTGTACAGAATTATACTGAGATTAAGTTCACATCATTATCTTCCACTTTAAAGCATTCCCCTTTAAATAGGTACAGCATTGAAAAAAGGCATTGCACACTGCTGTGCTAAGATCAGGGTCATCATACTCCACCTGCTCCACCTGCAGCTTTGCACCATGTTTTTTCAATAACTGTACCCATTAAAGGGGAATGTTAAAGTGTATGTCACTTGCAGCTGTGCACTATGTTTCTTCTATAAGTTTCTCAATTGAAGCAGTTGGGCTGCCTGGGAACTTTTTCATTAACAAAACTACACTTTTCCTACTGTCAACCTGAGTTGGCAGATGATTTGGAATATTAGGGATTAAGTTAATAAACGTAATTAGCAGGACTGCACCAATTGCAGTTAAACAACATTAATTCTAATAAAGCCATGTTACATGTTTGTAAATGTTAGACTGATCTGGCAACCCTGCTTCCAACATTTAAATAGTTACACTACAGTACAATGCTGTTTTGACATGTTTCAGGGTATTTATTGCCAACAGAAGTCATTCTGAATTGAGAAAGCCAGTCGGATGACTAGCAAAACATCTTCAAGAACTAAACTTCAAGTCCAGTTGATCTAACTGAATTCCACAGATAAGTTTAATTGTCCTTAAAGTTATTATTAAGTAAAGAGAGTTTGTTTCTTTTGCCTAATTATTTTTGGCATCAATGAGCAATCGTAACATACTTATAAATAGTAGGTGCTAATAAAATGAAAATATAAAATCCAAGTTACAATCATTTCTCTTTTGAAGTGCAGCTGGTTTCTGGAAATAACTTGAATTATTGTCGAACTCCAATAACATAAGGTATCCATCTATCAAAATAAAATGTTCCTATATTTTACTATGCACACAAAATATTTTACCATGATCACAAATGTCTTAAAAAATAAATTGATTTTAAAACAGCTTTAAATAATGCACCGGATTATTGTTTTGAAGCTTAGTCTCCTTCATTTTAAATCATTGAAATACCATTAGAGATAAACAAATGGATTTACCCAGAACTCTTTTATGGAATTAAATTGAAGTTAACCAATTAAATATTGGTTTGTGGGACTATACCCTTCCTTGTCCTGGCTTTGCCGGTTTCGCAACAGATAAAAATGAAAAAACATAGTATGACACAAAAAATGTATGTATTATAAGTAATAATGTGCCCAACACATTTTAAGGGACATGTAAACTGTGGCAAATTATTTTTCAAATAATCACACAGTAATTAGGATTAATTTCCACCAATCTTAAATTAATTTCCACCAATCAGTCTTCATACTTTATATGTGTCGTTTCAGAACTACCGATTTAGAAAATTTTAGGGGGGAAAATTAGGGTCCATCAGAATTTTTAGAATTTCTAAATAAAAAAAAATAAATAAAATTGAAAATTTGGAAATTGCAGTCCAAAATTCAAAACTCATGATTGAAAAGTCAAAATTGTAAAAAAGTGGAGGAAAATATGAAAATTCTGGTCAAAAAGTTGAAAACCAGGGTCAAAAAATTCTGCCTCCATAGGGTTCGAATCAAATTTTCTTAAAAATTCGATTTGAACCCAATGGAGGCCGAATTTTTTGACCCTGGTTTTTTAACTTTTTGACCAGAATTTTCATATTTTCCTCCACTTTTTTACATTCATTCATATATATTTCAATAAGTTCTGCTAAACCGCGGATGGAATGAATATCATAATTTTTGTTCATCTGCCCTTCATTCAATATTTCCCCATTCTTTATTCCCTTATCCAATTTGTCCCATCTCATTAAATTATCCAATCTGTTTCCCTTCTGTATCCAATCTGCCCCCTATGTTTATAATGCAAATATTTGTACATTGTGCATACATAAATTTTAAATTCCTTTCTCTGTAAATATATCATTATGATTATTGTAATTGTATTTCAGCTATTCATTTTCAATAAGTTATTAAATAAGACCATTAAGTCAGAGTAAATAAAAAAAACACCCATGCCCATGCCTTTTATATTAAAGAACAACTAAAGCCTCAGAACAGCACTCTTTCAGAAGGAAGAGCATATATATAATATAATCAGTAATCTGTGTCTCACCTCACATTTTGAAATGGTTGTTAGGATATTTAACTTTCTAGCTTAGGGTTTGTGTTTTATCACCTAGTGTGGTCACTGACCATTGGGTTCTTTACACATGCTCAGTCCAAAGATACTGCAGGAACTTTTTACAGTTGGTCACATACACTAGTAGACTCTAGCCAATCCATTTACAGGACAGATTAGGCAAGGGAGCATGTAACTGAGCGGAGGGGTGTGGCCAGTCCCTGTACTTACACACAGTTATTTCATCCAGTTCTTCAGGGGTTTACATTTACTTTAATGCTATTTACTATGGTGGGATTTTTCAGTTTATTGGTGTTTTTAGAGGGGATATGTTCAGATTCTGGAGTGTAAAAAACTGGGATTAGTTTAGTTAGTTCTGTAGCTGATAAAGATAGATATTTAAATGTGTGCCAAATTATTGCAGTTTTGATTAAAAAGATCCCAATGCAATTTGATTTCTGTTACCTTAATTAAGGAAAGAACCCTGAAAACTTTTTTCAAAATAAAGTTTTTATACTATATAATTTGAATACAACCCCATCAGAAGTAAACTATAAAATACCACTCCAGTAAATGACATTAAGGTAAATATAATTTCCTGAAAAACTGCACTATCAAGTCACACCTCTTGACCCCTGTCACATGCAACCTTGCATGTACAGGTCTGTGTAACATGATTGGCATTACTGGCTGATGCAAATTCCTGCAGTAACTTTAAACTGAAACCAGACTCTGTTACACTGGAAAGTCAGGAAATAAATTACATAAGCCTTATGTTAGTAAGGTAAATTTCCAATCACCTATGTGAGACACATATTTCTGCTCTGTTTTCTGATTCAGTGTTGTTCTGAAGCTTTATTTGTCCTTTAAGCATACACTGTCCACTTTAGGACACCATCTTAATACATACAGAGTGTGAATAGAGACATTTTTTTAAAATAGCTTTGTATTTTAAGAACCGTTGCAATAGTTTTAGATTTTTTAGAAAAATACTGTTAGTCTGTTTGCATTTTTTTTTTAGTTTTTAGTAAACTTTCTTTACTGTAAAGTACTTAAAATGAAGGTGCATCCATCTTTCTTTAATGTAGCATAGGTGATGTATCTATTTTTCATTTCCTCTAAGTAATCTGCCTTTATTGAAATGTATTCCCTTGAAAGTGTATAGTTTACAACGGTTAAATTGCAATAGAATTCAGATTTCAGATCTGCTGCAGAGCAATATTAAAAAAAGATTTTCTGTTTTACTGTTTTCAAACATCTTTCTACAGCAAAATGCAATTTGGCCTTTTGTTCTGGTTACATTTTAAAGGATAAGTGCACTGTAAAATCAAGTTATGTTCATTTGGAAGCTGCAGCCTTAAAAATACTGTTGCCATATTTATTTTTTACCTATGTACCTCCAAAGCCTACCTTTGTGCCTTGAAAGTTGCTGACATCTTGTTACTGGTTTGCTGAATGTTAAGCTCCACCCCTCTCAGATTTCCTCTGCTTTCTCCTGCTTAAACCTCAAACAGTAATACCTGTGAGTTCCATGCACACACACGTGCACGGAACTCACAGGCATTACTGTTTGAGGCTCAAGCAGGAGAGTGCACGGAACTCACAGGCATTACTGTTTGAGGCTCAAGCAGGAGAGTGCACAGAACTCACAAGCATTACTGTTTGAGGCTCAAGCAGGAGAAAGCAGAGGAAATCTCAGAGGGGCGGGGCTTAACATTCAGCAAACCAGTAATAAGATTTCAGCAACTTCCAAGGCACAAAGCTAGACTCTGGAGGGGCATAGGTAAAAAATAAATTTGGCAACAGTATTTTTAAAGCTGCAGCTTCCAAATGAACATAACTTGATTTTACAGTGCACTTATCCTTTAAGGTTTTGATGATTTTGCCACAGATTTATGCTGGACCTGGGAAATTTAATGTGCCCCCCAAGACAACTTACATTATAAACTTTTTTTTTTTAAATTTCATTTCTTTGAGTTTGTAAAAAGATATGATCTACAATTAGCAGGGGATCGTTCTTCTCACAGAGGTAAACAAAACTACCCTATAGACTTTAGGAAATGGGATTTCAGAGAGTGAAACGGAAATGAATCTTCACTTAGAGGGTAGTAAGGTTGTGGAATAGTCTGCTTTAAAATGTGTCAGCACAAACTTTTATCTCTAAGGGCTAGGCCACACTAATGCCCTTTTAAGCCAGATTCGTTTGCGATTTTAAAAGTGGACACTAGTATGAGCCAATTGATGCAGCCACACTAGTGTGCTGGCGTGTGTTGCATGTTGAATCTGCTAATCGGAGCACAAGTGTGCACTCACATGTGCTCCAACTGTACAACGTTGTGTGTCCATTTCCGGCACGCTCGTCCGCGTTTTAGTATGGCCTCAGCCTAAATGATTTCAAAATAAGCTTACATGTCTTATTACACAGATAGAATATCAGTTACAGCTATTTTTGTGTATCCATTAAATTACATATGTTATTGGCTTGTGCAGGTGAGTTTTGTGGGAGGGGTGTGGGGTGAAGGTGACCATTCTTCTGTTGGATAGGTGATGCTGTGTTTTGCATGGAAGATTTGATTGACTTTTAACCTTTTTCAAGCCAAAATAAATATTCAACTATGCATGTAAACCAGCATTTTGGAGAATGCATTGTGTGCATAGTGTCTGATTGAAGAAGCCTAATGCACAATATATTAATTCATCCTAATACTCCCTGACTGAAAGCAGAGCCCATACAATGAAAATATCTCTAAACAGCTGCAAATAAACATCAAGTTTCCAAAGGAAAACATATTTACACATTTACTCAGTTGCCCTTTAATTTATTTTTATGGTTTGGAACATAATCTTGGTTTGCATATATTCATAGAATACTTAATCTTGCTGATTTCCCTGTTATTGAAAGCTGATTTCATTATGAGTTGGCTACGTTTAGGCAGCTTTTAATAGTTTTTAACAACATATTTAAATACATATAAAATAACATTCTTGTTTTAACCTACTGACATGTAATTTAAATGTATCTAGATGATCTTACTTCAATTGAAAAAATCTGAATATTTTAAACTAAATTTAATGCCAATCTACTGAGAACTACTCTCAGCATTTTAAAATATTAGACAACAGATGGAATTGACAAGTTTAATAGGCTGGCGCTAACATCATCTCCTATTCTACACCTCAGTATTGGATTTCAAGCAAGTGATATCAGTGTGGACATTTGTAGATGTGGGGCTTGCATTTAAACTCAAAATTTAATCAATAGCTTCACTCTCAACTGTTTACTAGATTACATCAGTTAGAAGTGACCATCTGGCCTAATCTCAAGAGTTTGCAGGTATCATGTAGATCCTTTTCACTAATGCTGTTTTTTTATTTGTTTAACATTAATATACTATTGCAAACATCGCTATAAAGCCATAACTCAATTTGCTTTTACAGAGTGTAAGTCAAGCATCTGTCTCTCTTGGGAAAGCTTGCTACAGAACAACACATTTTATTTCAAATTACTGCCTATCTTCAATGTACTTCTACGGGCGCTATCAGTGTCAAAGCTGTTTCTTTGAAGCATTTTGTGTTTTTTAATCTAGTTTTTAAATGATGAAAATGATTGGAAACCCATTTGTTTTTCGGAAATTTACAAAATATTCATATAACATAATAAAAATGCTTGTGTTTAAAAAAAATAATTGCTTTGAAAATAAAATGTAAATAATAAATTACAATTTTATATTGTAAATCCCATTTTTCCTGTAACAGGATTGGCTAGAAAAAGGCATGATCAACTGTAACAAATCCCTGCAGTATATTAGGAGTGGGCATGTGGAAATCAAGAGCGAAACTACAGAAGGCAGTCCCCCCTGCAAGTTTCTGGCCAGGCCCCTTGACACACGCCCCTCCCCAGCACCAGGTCTGATATTGTGATCCAAAGTTTTTAAATTACTGATCACGTGCATGTATGTAGGTGCGCATTGTCAGCTGTTTGAGACCTGGTACCAGACCAGCAGTAGTTAAAAATATACATGTGTGATCAGTTGATTGAAAACAACTGATTGTGGTACCCGTGGGTGGGTTGCAGAGGCTATGGGTACCCCACAGGGGCAAAGAACACAACAGTCAGCAAACACACTGTGCGATACTGAAATGTTGGGCAATAAAACACAGACCTCATGTAAATTTCCCAGCACCCATATCAAAATAAGTGTAACATGCTTTGCCTTTGATTCAGTGTTGTTCAGAAGCTTTAATTATACTTTACATTTTACTAAGATGGGTCAGTTCTTAAATATTATCAATAAAGTACAATATGGCTACACAAGCCTATGACAGATTGCTCCATTTAGATTCAAGAACATCAGAGAATGCTATATAAAAACAGATGATGATTATTGAAAGATAAGCTGTGTATATCAAAATCATAGCCTCTTTATGGTAGGTAGAGAGTACAATAGAAGGAACATACAGCATGCTCTAAACATCATATATATAGTTTCAATACTATTTTACAATTATTTAGGTAGGAATATTAATACCCCCATGGGAATTAAAGGGTAGGTTCATTCAAAAAGTAAACCTATTCTTATTCTTATTAATTGAAGAACCTGGGGTAAAGGAGCTGTGTCTTGCCTTCTGTTCACAATACATTTAACAGGAGCCAGTAACAAAGCATGAAAACATACCTGTGAGTGCGCTCCTAGGCTGAGTCCTCTGGCAGTTCCTGACTTCTGGCTTCTACATGCTATAGTATAGTATAAGTTGGAAGCAGTCAAGAACTGTCAGGTGACTCAGCACAGCTAATGTTTTAATGGGCATGTCCACCCCCCAGCTAAAGTTTGCCCCACTGATGGCTCCGCTGTGTAGGGTTAAAAGATCCTCACCTTTTCTGCTCCTTATGGTTGCCCTGCAGGGCCTGGTGAAAGGAAAAAAAATACGGTTGTGGCTGCTGGTCTGGCCCCTTTGCTCTTCTGTGCACGGAAGTAGGCAGAAGAGGCCTTGACCGAGGAAATGAAGGTGGGTATGTATATTTATGGGAAGTTTTAAAAGTTTTACACCTAGTGTTTTGGGTTGGGGAGGTTACATTATTATTTATTCATTTTTGTGTTTGGGGGTGGAGCTACCTTTAAATAAGGTTAAAGGGGGAGGTAAGAATAGTTGGTCAGACCTTTCACAGAATTATAGATTTGGAGGTGGGAGGATTTTTTATGGTGTAGTTGAACTTAAACCAGGAATTTAATCCGTGTGCCAAGGTTTGCCATGGTTTATGTCTGTTCAACCCTGCATGCTCAGTTTTAGACTTACCTTGGTAAGGTTCACACATTCTCTTTGCCCTTTGTGGAACTGACAATCTAAAGCAGCGTTTCTCAACCAGGGGTCCCTGAGAAGTTGTATGGGGGTTCTCAAGAGATTGTAACAGAAACTGTATGGATCCACCATTGTGATGAATAGAAATATATTTTTCCATCTATTTATCAATGTTCCTTATTTGTATGAATTATGTGTTTGGTGTATTGATGTTGGAGAGTTAAGTATAAATAAGTACTAATGCTTTTTTGTAAGGGTTCCCTGAGATATTAAAGGACATGTTTACCCATAAAATAAAAAACTGTTTAATTGTCAGTTATCTGCCCCCAACCTCTACTGATATATTTTGCACTTTACTACTTGCATTACTAATAATTATAATTATTGTCCCCAGAGCAGAGGGAGGAGGCAAATAATTTTGCTAGAACTTATCATTAAATACAGCAGCTAGTTACTGATAAGTCACCATTTTTATTTATTCATTCATTATTTTCTTTTGCTTTATGGGGGAAATGCCCTTTAACATTTTTTCAAGGGCTCCATAAGTATAAAAAGGTTAGGAAACACTGGTTGAGACCCATCCCCTTTAGAGAATTTGAGTGCATTTTTTAAAAAAAGAGATATGTTTATAGATATATAATTTCTATTTGTATAAATTGTGTATTTTGATGGTTTGATGACCAAGAGAAAAAGATAAATAATAATATATAACCATTATTTTATGTAGGTTTTTTCCCAGACCCAAAATTTTTTCAAGGGGTCCCCACAAATAAAAAGAAACACTGATCTAAAGAATCTGATTGGTGTTAATTCAAAGTGATGCGATGGGTGTGTGACTATGGATATAAATTACAGGCATGCCTCCTTTTCCACGAGCTCTGTGAGACTCCAAGTTTACCTGATGGTCTTCTGAATTCTGAAACTCCTGCAATGCTGCAAGGCCCAGCAAAACTCATAGGAAACTCCTACAAGCCTCCCAATAGAGGAGATAAGAAGGCTGACTTGTGATTTTTTTCTTTTTTTAAGATAAAAAGGGAAATAGGGGATTGCTTTTGATTGGTTAATTTGTCTGGTGTGGGTGGAGGGTTAGGCCCATAAATAGCGTTTAAAAGGTTGGGATGTCTGTTATAATGAGTATGTGAATGTAAGTGCAGGTATAGTGTTTAATACGTATACATGAGTATAATTATATCAGTGTATGAGTGACATTGTACGATGGGATAGTTAAAATTTCACTAACAGAAGTCAATTTAACAAGAGCCTTAACAGCTATTTTGAATCAGATAATATCGTAAATGAGCCCAAAAGGGTTTAAGATTGTTTATGAAATGGCAGCTGTATGATCCTTGAGTCTACATAAGAAGCAGAGCCATGTTTTTTTTTTAATTTAAAAAAGTGGGTTATTCATGGACAGTTCTCATTGCTAAGGTTAAGATCACTTTACCCCAAAAAGCATATTCACCAGAGGCTTTGCAACTGATGTTAAATAGGGTTTTCACAATTAAACAATAAGAACCGGTTCCTAACAGGTGTTAAATAAAATACCAGAAATTGACACCAAGTCGGTGCAATTGAAGAGCAAATTGTTGAGAAGTCGTTGTTTTGGAACAATCGGAAATTTGCTGCCATTTGGTGCAATTGCTACAACCCAAAAAATGTTGGTGTAAAACTGACAATTTCACCAAAACCGTCACAGTAATTTATGCAACTTTTGCACTGATTGTTCGTGAATTTTCTGGAATGTAACCCCCATAAATAGCCATAAATGGCAACACGTACAATTACACAAAGGACATATATAAATAAAGACAGGTATTGTAAGATGGGAAAAGCAGATAATACTAAAATGTCCTTATTTAGGGTATTTCTATAAGTTGCTGGAGTGGTGTCAACCCTTATTATAGAATGCACTGTGATCAATGTATTATACATTAATGTTGCTATATCTCACTATTTCATTATTGGAGTTCACAGTATCACAGCCTCGGTCTATGAAATTGAAATTCATCCGTTTTATTTGTCAGTTCTAAGAGGTATTTTATACAAGATCCCAGTCTGATATAATGGATACGATTACAAGAAATAGAATCATTTAAATACAGGTGATCAGAAGACAAAGAGAAAAGAGTAAATTGGATTCTTTCCCCCCCCCCTTCATTACAACCATGTTGATGTTTCAACAACAGGTAGGACCTATTACATATTCCTTTTCCACTTTAAAGCTGTTGTAATTTCCTTCTTCGCATTGAGGCTTTTTTATTCATTGTTTCCTTGAAGCAAAGATTGATGTTCTGAGCTGCTAATCTCTCTGAATGATAACTATTTTCATGTACGTCCATGAGTCTATGACATAGGCCGCTTGGCCAGGTCTTGCGCTGACTACTCATTTTGTGCCTCATTTACATTTCAATCTCACACTCATGAATGTAAAATCTAGACTGCAAATTAATAACACTGAGAATATGAGATCGCTACGGAGTGGGGAGCACAATGCAAATCTAGCAGAGCCCAGAGCACTGCCATTGTGTTCCAGGAGGGTCTCATTTATCGGTCGGCTATGAATGACATTACATAGAATGGCAAATCCAGATTGACACAAATTTATTTTTGTCCCAGTGCTGCAGTATATTTTCTTAGAATAAGGTGCTATCTATCTGCGGACAAATTAGTTTCTGTGAAAAATTTAAATGGTTTCTTTTGAAATAGTAGAGGAAATGTAATTTGTTTCTCATTTACTATAGCAGGTATGAAAAGGAGAAAAATTGGATGTATGATGGTCTTAAATTGGTGCTGTCCCTTTACACTATCCCCTAAAGGCCTGTGGGCCTGAATTATTCCTAAGCTACAAGTCCCTTCATTCTCATTTCCTCTGTTTTTTTTCACTGAGCAGTAACCTTAGAACAACTTGAAGAAAACCTAAGGGAGGCTGCCAATCATGCTGAAAACAACATTTCCATCGATCCTCTGTCTTTGTGATTTATGACTTCATTTTACGGTAATTGAGAATTAGTGAGAAGATTAGCAAGGCTCAACACTTTGCCTTGATATGCACACTAAGCACAGCAATTTGTCACTACTGGGTGTCGGACTTTTTTTTATTATTATTTGTTTCACGGCATTCCTACTTAATTGAATTTGGGGATAACATGGAAATTAATTTGACACAGAAATATTTGAATACAGACCTTTCGCCTATTGTAATGCATAAAGCTCTGACTGCATTGGATGCTACACATATTGATCCTGATCTCTTCCAATTGTTAGCAGCAGAAGGATAGGAAACAGTAAATCTTATTTCAGTTCATATGAAAGCAGTTCATCTGCAGTAATCTGTGACAGATAAAGAATATTGCCTTTCATTTCGCCTGACTGCATCAAGATGAAATTTTTTAAATTTACACTTGCTGAAAGAATCTTAGATATTGGGACTCAATAGATGTCAATTTAGTTACAGTGAATCTTCATTAGATAATTTGTTGCATAAACAGGTAACATTAGCAGTTTTTGTTGTTTTATTCAATTATTGAACACAACTGTTTAATATATTTTACAAATAACAAGTTTCCAAGGTAATGATCAATCAAAATAAAATGTGCTGTCCAGAAGATATTGCTACAGTTTTAAAGGACAAATATCACAGAAAATGAAAAGAAAAGAAAACCTTTATACTAGGAATGTCAAACTTGTAACCCTCTGAATGTTTGAAAACTACAGCTCCCAGCATTCATAGTCTGCATAATGCTGGGAGTTGTCATTTTCAACCATTTGCCGCAAGTTTGACACCCCTGCTTTATACTGTATCATTTTTTAGATAAGTATACTATAAACTGTATAATGTGTTCTTGGGTCCTCTCTCATTGAATTTATTACACTGTAAGATAATTGCCATTAAATGCTGATTAAAAAAGAAATGATAAATGTTTATTTCATTTTTTTGTTTCTGACACTGGTCTTTTGCGAAAAAAAATCCTTTTTACGTCATTTGTATTGAAACATGTAGTTTTAGAATGAAGCATAATGGAAGTGAATGCAGAGTGACAAAGTTTATTTTACCCAATGACTACATTTGGAAAATTACATAGTATAAACTAACAAGCAGACTAGTATTTCCAATAGCAGATAGTTGGCACAGGTGTAAACCAGCTGTCAAGGCTGTTGACCTTTTCAAAAAATGGATCTCACACTTTCGGAGCTCAATATCATAAAATCTGCAACTCTGAGCCAAATAAGACAAGAATCTAGGGTGCAGTATCAATGATTTATTATCTGCTAAGTTGAAGATTTGTATGTATAGTTATCCTTAAATATCCATACAGTGCACCTGAGGTTATTTCTTTTTTGGTCCAGGTGAAAGTAAAGCCATGTTTTTAGGGAATGTAAGAAATTCTGTCTCAAACATACAATTGATATGCCACCACAAAACAATGCAATGCAGTAACTGAACAACAGTTGATTAACTATATATCAGGACTATCATATGGAAGTTTTTATTGTCAAGGGATGCAAGGATTCAGCTGGAGGCCAAAGGGTTGTGAACTGAGAGTTTACTTGTTCAAGAAAATTATTGTAGTGCCGTATTAGTCCAATATATAGATGTGAAAAAATAATAAGAGTACTGTGATACTTTTTCTATGGACTAACAGTATATTTAGTTGACAAGCTTTTGAGGGCTATACCCTCTTCATCAGGTCAGAGAGTATCACAGTACTCTTATTATTTTTTCACATTTACTTGTTCAAAGATCTTTAACCCATTGTTCCCTTGATGATGTAGCAGCTGACATCTAGCTGGATACTAAAAGCTGCATTTCATCAGCTGTAAGAGAACAGTATCCTGCATTTTCTTTGCTGTTTTAATAATGTCAGCAGCAGTTGAAAATCAACAGTCTTAGCAGCCTTAGATGCTTCAAGATGGTGGGATGGTTATGGATCAAGATAGATATCACCTCTATCTGAAAAGCAGGGATGGTTTACATCTCAGCAGCCTATAGGCCCCAGAAGACTGACGCCCTTAAAACACCCCTAAACACAGACCACACCCTAAACCACAATCATTTTCTATTTTGTGGGGGAATAAAAATAGACTATAAAAGGGGTTGATTGGTAGGGGGAAATTGACAGCTGCCCCTCCTACCACGGGCGCGCCTGGGTACATGCCTACTGTGCCTAATGGTAAATCTAAGCCTGCTAACAAGGGGCCACTTATTCCAAATGATTAAAAAAATACACTTTACATTTAAAGCCTAAAGTTTTGTACAAACGTTAGATAATATTTGTGCGATATAGCCAACAAACAACCTAGATTATTTCTTGTAGGGGCTCCAATTAGATTGATTCCCACACGGAAGTAGAGGGAGGTTATGTACAACGTTTCTGTCATATACTGGTGTATTCAGATGCCATCCAAGGTAATTTACTTTTACTTTGAATATTACACATGATACCTTATTAGTAGTATGTCAATAAAACAAACTATATAGTATAAATAACGTCATTGCACACACACACAAAAATAGATTGAAATCTTGTTACTTCTAAGGTGAACAATATCGGCCATCTCTATCATTTTCCATAAATGAAACATGCACAGAGTAATATCCTTGTCATATAACTATAGTTAATAGCATTGACATTTGAGGCAGTTCCTTCTCTCTACATTTCATGAACTGACACCACTTTCTAAACATACCCTGCTGCTTTAGAAATACAAAAACACAAAACATTTCAAGAGAATGATACTAAAAATGCTACACTCCCCCAAATAAAGGTGAGTGTGTTTTAACACAGTATAAAACTTTAGTTTAAATTTTTTTTTTTAAATTTACCAGATCACACCTATGAAAAAAAGAAACATTAGTATCCCTTATACATACAAATTATTATGATTATTATTATAATTATTAGCATTAATAATAATAACTAGCCTAATCTTCTTTTAAAAATGAAAAACAATTAAAACAGAATAACAGAAGCACAATGATAAGATGTCAGACAGTTCTTTCTGTACTGAGAAATACACCTATGTGTTTCGTTTTACTGGTGGTTTCATAAAAAATAGGGGAAATTTGGCAGTCTAAATTTCACTGCCTAATTGTAACATAGTAACATAGTAATTGAGGTTGAATAAAGACAGCAAGTCCAATCTATTGTAAGGTACTTACCCGGGTGTCCACTCCAGCGACGATCCGATAGGTGACGCTCCGGCCCCAGTGACGCCGACGTGACATCATCACGAGGGGCGCCGGCCGGCGCGAAGTTCAAATAGCCGCTCCTCCCTTCCCTAGACGCCCGCTTGTCAGTTGTTTTGGCGTCTAGGGTCTTTTCAGTTTGGATTAGTGTATTCCAGTATCCAGCCACAGTCTCCAGCGTATCCCAGTATCCAGCCACAGTCTCCAGTGTATTCCAGTATCCAGCCACAGTCTCCAGTGTATCCCAGTATCCAGCCACAGTCTCCAGTGTGTTCCAGTATCCAGCTACAGTTGCCAGTGTGTTCCAGCATTCAGTCCACAGTCTCCAGTGTATTCCAGTATCCAGCCACAGTCTCCAGCGTATCCCAGTATCCAGCCACAGTCTCCAGCGTATTCCAGTATCCAGCCACAGTCTCCAGTGTATCCCAGTATCCAGCTACAGTTGCCAGTGTGTTCCAGTATCCAGCCACAGTCTCCAGTGTATTCCAGTATCCAGCCACAGTCTCCAGTGTATTCCAGTATCCAGCTACAGTTGCCAGTGTGTTCCATCGCAGTTGAAAAAACCCCATATCTACATTTAAAAAACAAAAACTTAGAATCTGGCAACAATTTATGGTTTGTATTTTTAAAGCATTGATAAGTTTATTTGGCGTTGAGATAAGCCTAAAAAAACTGCCATGTCTGAGGTTGCAATAATGCATTAATGGTATATTGGTAGGTTTCCCAATACAAATAAGTGCCATGGGGGGGGTGTTAGACTATTTTTTTTTAATTTACTTAAAACTAATAGGTGGTTTTCATTTTTCTAAATTTTTTGCTTTTTTACATAAAATCGACTAGGGGTCTTATTGCCCCCTGGTGTTTATCCCCTATTGTTTTAACTTCTAAAATCCCTATAATGTTATCTGTTTTTTACAGTTACAGCCCTGGTCTGGATGAAACAAAAAACAAGTTTGAGTAAGAAAGTTCTTGCCTAGGCAAACTTCAAACGATGTTCAATGGCTGCATAAGATCAAAATGGGCAGCAGAATGGCAGATAGAATTCAATGTTATAAATATAAGGCTGGGGTTTAACAATCCTTGTGCCACCTTCACCATAAATAACTCTACAGTATGTTAGTGTATTTGCTAATGAAAAAAGATTTAGTAGATAAAGACTTACTGGGTTATTCGTAAAATTCTTATCGTTTAAATGAGGCTAATTTTGCCCCAACCAATCAATGTTATTCTTCAAATGTTACATAATTTCTGATGGTTGGGGCAAAATTAGCACCATTTTAAACGATAAGAACTTTTATTTAATCTCCCTGTTAGTTTGTAAAAACAATGCTAGACAGCTAGCAAATTGTCTTGTATAAGAGAGGAATACATTCAAGAGAGAAAAATTTATTCTCCCTCTTTACAAGGCACTGGTAAGGCCTCATTTGGAATACTGTTTGTGGTGTAGTTTTGGAATCCCATATACAAAAGGCATATCTTGGAATATGGAGGGCATCTAAATTAATAAGGGGAATGGAGGGGCTTGACTATGCAGGCAATTAGACAAGTTAGGGCTGTTTACATTAGAGATGCGACGTTGCGTGGGGGATATGATCACTATATACAAATATATATATGGGCCATACAATGAAACTCTCTGGTTCACTAATAGGTCATATAGAGGACACAGGGAACACTAGAAAAAAATAAAAAAAAATCAGGTTAGGAAAGGTTTTTCTTATACGGTGAAACTGTGGAACTGTCTTCCAGCAGATGTGGTAATGGAAAGTTCAATGAATAGCTTTAAAAGTGGCCTAGATAAGTTTCTAAAAACTAAAAAAAGCTCTTCTGCTGCATCATTTTTACGAATTTGGATGCAACATCTTTAACAAGGTACATATAATCCAAATACATTGCACAGAGAGCTATGCGTGAATCAGTTCATAGTGCAGCTCTGCACTATGTTGTGTCTATAATTGTACCATTTAAAAGAGGAGTGTTAAATGATATGTCATAAACCAAAGTTCACCTTTAAATATGTACTGTTGAATTATTACTGTACAGAATTATACTGAGATTAGTTCACATCATTATCTTCCACTTTAAAGCATTCCCTTTAAATAGGTACAAGCATTGAAAAAAGGCATTGCACACTGCTGTGCTAGATCAGGGTCATCATACTCCACCTGCTCCACTGCAGCTTTGCACCATGTTTTTTTCAATAACTGTACCCATTAAAGGGAATGTTAAGTGTATGTCACTTGCAGCTGTGCACTATGTTTCTTCTATAAGTTTCTCAATTGAACAGTTGGGCTGCCTGGGAACTTTTTCATTAACAAAACTACACTTTTCCTACTGTCAACCTGAGTTGCAGATGATTTGGATATTAGGGTTAAGTTAATAAACGTAATTAGCAGACTGCACACATTGCAGTTAAACAACATTAATTCTAATAAAGCCATGTTACATGTTTTAAAGGTTAGACTGATCTGGCAACCCTGCTTCCAACATTTAAATGTTACACTACAGTACAAGCATGCTGTTTGACATGTTTCAGGGTATTTATTGCCAAAGAAGTCATTCTGAATTGAGAAAGCCAGTCGGATGACTAGCAAAACATCTTCAAGAACTAAACTTCAAGTCCAGTTGATCTAACTGATTCCACAGATAAGTTTAATTCTCCTTAAAGTTATTATTAGTAAAGAGAGTTTGTTCTTTTGCTATTATTTTTTGGCATCAATGAGCAATCGTAACATACTTATAAATAGTAGGTGCTAATAAAATGAAAATATAAATCCAAGTTACAATCATTTCTCTTTTGAAGTGAGCTGGTTTCTGGAAATAACTTGAATTATTGTCGAACTCCAATAACAATAAGGTATCCATCTATCAAAAAAATGTTCCTATTTACTATGCACACAAATATTTTACCATGATCACAAATGTCTTAAAAAAAATAATTGATTTTAAACAGCTTTAAATATGCACCGATTATTGTTTTGAAGCTTAGTCTCCTTCATTTTAAATCTTGAAATCCATTAGAGATAAACAAATGGATTTACCCAGAACTCTTTTATGGAATTAAATTGAAGTTAACCATTAAATTTGGTTTGTGGGACTATACCCTTCCTTGTCCTGGCTTGCCGGTTTCGCAACAGATAAAAATGAAAAAACATAGTATGACACAAAATGTATGTATTATAAGTAATAATGTGCCCAACACATTTAAGGGACATGTAAACTGTGGCAAATTATTTTTCAAATAATCACACAGTAATTAGGATTAATTTCCCACATCTTAAATTAATTTCCACCAATCAGTCTTCATACTTTATATGTGTCGTTTCAAGAACTACCGATTGAAATTTTAGGGGGAAAATTAGGGTCCATCAGAATTTTTAGAATTTCTAAATAAAAAAAAATAAATAAAATTGAAAATTTGGAAATTGCAGTCCAAAATTCAAAACTCATGATTGAAAGTCAAAATTGTAAAAATGGAGGAAAATTGAAAATTCTGGTCAAAAAGTTGAAACCAGGGTCAAAAAATTCTGCCTCCATAGGTTCGAATCAAATTTTCTTAAAAATTCGATTTGAACCCAATGGAGGCAGAATTTTTTGACCCTGGTTTTTAACTTTTTGACCAGAATTTTCATATTTTCCTCCACTTTTTTACATTCATTCATATAATTTCAATAAGTTCTGCTAAACCGCGGATGGAATGAATATCAAATTTTTGTTCATCTGCCCTTCATTCAATATTTCCCCATTCTTTATTCCCTTATCCAATTTGTCCCATCTCATTAAATTATCCACATCTGTTTCCCTTCTGTATCCAATCTGCCCCCATGTTATAAATGCAAATATTGTACATTGTGCATCATAAATTTTAAATTCCTTTCTCTTGTAATATATCATTATGATTATTGTAATGTATTTCAGCTATTCATTTTCAATAAGTTATTAAATAAGACCATTAAGTCAGAGTAAATAAAAAAACACCCATGCCCATGCCTTTTATATTAAGAACAACTAAAGCCTCAGAACGCACTCTTAGAAGGAAGAGCATATAATAATATAATCAGTAATCTGTGTCTCACCTCACATTTGTGAAATGGTTGTTAGGATATTTAACTTCTAGCTTAGGGTTTGTGTTTTACCACCTAGTGTGGTCATGACCATTGGGTTCTTTACACATGCTCAGTCCAAAGATACTGCAGGAACTTTTACAGTTGGTCACATACACTAGTAGACTCTAGCCAATCCATTTACAGGACAGATTAGGCAAGGAGCATGTAACTGAGCGGAGGGGTGTGGCCATCCCTGTCTCTACCACACGTTATTTCATCCAGTTCTTCAGGGGTTTACATTTACTTTAATGCTATTTACTATGGTGGGATTTTTCAGTTTATGGTGTTTTTAGAGGGGATATGTTCAATTTCTGGAGTGTAAAAAACTGGATTAGTTTAGTTAGTTCTGTAGCTGATAAAGATGATTTTAATGTGTGCCAATTATTGCAGTTTTGATTAAAAAGATCCCAATGCAATTTGATTTCTGTTACCTTATTAGGAAAGAACCCTGAAAACTTTTTTCAAAATAAAGTTTTTTATATATAATATTTGAATACAACCCCATCAGAAGTAAACTATAAATACCACTCCAGTAATGCCATTAAGGTAAATATAATTCCTGAAAAACTGCACTATCAAGTCACACCTCACCTTGACCCCTGTCACATGCAACCTTCATGTACAGGTCGTGTAACATGATTGGCATTACTGGCTGATGCAAATTCCTGCAGTAACTTTAAACTGAAACCAGACTCTGTTTACACTGGAAATCAGAAAATAAATTACATAAGCCTTTGTTAGTAAGGTAAATTTCCAATCACCTATGTGAGACACATATTTCTGCTCTGTTTTCTGATTCAGTGTTGTTCTGAAGCTTTATTTGTCCTTTAAGCATACACTGTCCACTTTAGGACACCATCTTAATACATAACAGAGTGTGAATAGAGACATTTTTTTAAAATAGCTTTGTATTTTAAGAACCGTTGCAATAGTTTTAGATTTTTTAAGAAAATACTGTTAGTCTGTTTGCATTTTTTTTTTAGTTTTTAGTAAACTTTCTTTACTGTAAAGTACTAAATGAGGTGCATCCATCTTTCTTAATGTGCATAGGTGATGTACTATTTTTCATTTCCTCTAAGTAATCTCGCCTTTATTGAAATGTATTCCCTTGAAAGTGTAAGTTTACAACGGTTAAATTGCAATAGAATTCAGATTTCAGATCTGCTGCAGAGCAATATTAAAAAAAGATTTTCTGTTTTACTGTTTTCAACATCTTTCTACAGCAAATGCAATTTGGCCTTTTGTTCTGGTTACATTTTAAAGGATAATGCACTGTAAAATCAAGTTATGTTCATTTGGAAGCTGCAGCCTTAAAAATACTGTTGCCATATTTATTTTTTACCTATGTACCTCCAAAGCCTACCTTTGTGCCTTGAAAGTTGCTGACATCTTGTTACTGGTTTGCTGAATGTTAAGCTCCACCCCTCTCAGATTTCCTCTCCTTTCTCCTGCTTAAACCTCAAACAGTAATACCTGTGAGTTCCATGCACACACACGTGCACGGAACTCACAGGCATTACTGTTTGAGGCTCAGCAGGAGAGTGCACGGAACTCACAGGCATTACTGTTTGAGGCTCAAGCAGGAGAGTGCACAGAACTCACAACATTACTGTTTGAGGCTCAAGCAGGAGAAAGCAGAGGAAATCTCAGAGGGGCGGGGCTTAACATTCAGCAAACCAGTAATAAGATTTCAGCAACTTCCAAGGCACAAAGCTAGACTCTGGAGGGGCATAGGTAAAAAATAATTTGGCAACAGTATTTTTAAAGCTGCAGCTTCCAAATGAACATAACTTGATTTACAGTGCACTTATCCTTTAAGGTTTTGATGATTTGCCACAGATTTATCTGGACCTGGGAAATTTAATGTGCCCCCCAGACAACTTACATTATAAACTTTTTTTTTTAAATTTCATTCTTTGAGTTTGTAAAAAGATATGATCTACAATTAGCAGGGGATCGTTCTTCTCACAGAGGTAAACAAAACTACCCTATAGACTTTGGAAATGGGATTTCAGAGAGTGAAACGGAAATGAATCTTCACTAGAGGGTAGTAAGGTTGTGGAATTTCTGCTTTAAAATGTGTCAGCACAAACTTTTATCTCTAAGGGCTAGGCCACACTAATGCCCTTTTAAGCCGAATTCGTTTGCGATTTTAAAAGTACACTAGTATGAGCCTTGATGCGCCACACTAGTGTGCTGGCGTGTGTTGCATGTTGAATCTGCTAATCGGAGCACAAGTGTGCACTCCATGTGCTCCAACTGTACAACGTTGTGTGTCCATTTCCGCACGCTCGTCCGCGTTTTTAGTATGGCCTCAGCCTAAATGATTTCAAAATAAGCTTACTGTCTTATTACACAGATAGAATATCAGTTACAGCTATTTTGTGTATCCATTAATTACATATGTTATTGGCTTGTGCAGGTGATTTTTTTGTGGAGGGGTGTGGGGTGAAGGTGACCATTCTTCTGTTGGATAGGTGATGCTGTGTTTTGCATGGAGATTGATTTGACTTGTCTAACCTTTTCAAGACCAAAATAATATTCAACTATGCATGTACAGCATTTTGAGAATGCTTGTGTGTGCATAGTGTCTGATTGAAGAAGCCTAATGCACAATAATATAATCATCCTAATACTCCCTGACTGAAAGCAGAGCCCATACAATGAAAATATCTCTAAACACGCTCAAAAAACATCAAGTTTCCAAGGAAAACATATTTACACATTTACTCAGTTGCCCTTTAATTTATTTTTATGGTTTGGAACATAATCTGGGTTTGCATATATTCATAAATACTAATCTTGCTGATTTCCCTGTTATTGAGCTGATTTCATTATGAGTTGGCTACGTTTAGGCAGCTTTTAATAGTTTTTAACAACATATTTAAATACATAAAAATAACATTCTTGTTTTAACCTACTGACATGTATTTAAATGTATCTAGATGATCTTACTTCAATTGAAAAAATCTGAATATTTTAAACTAATTTAATGCCAATCTACTGAGAACTACTCTCAGCATTTTAAAATATTAGACAACAATGGAATTGACAAGTTTAATAGGCTGGCGCTAACATCATCTCCTATCTACACCTCAGTATTGGATTTCAAGCAAGTGATATCAGTGTGGACATTTGTAGATGTGGGGCTTGCATTTAAACTCAAAATTTAATCATAGCTTCACTCTCAACTGTTTACTAGATTCATCAGTTAGAAGTGACCATCTGCCTAATCTCAAGAGTTTGCAGGTATCAGTAGATCCTTTCACATAATGCTGTTTTTTTTATTTGTTTAACATTAATATACTATTGCAAACATCGCTATAAAGCCATAACTCAATTTGCTTTTACAGAGTGTAAGTCAGCATCTGTCTCTCTTGGGAAAGCTTGCTACGAAACAACACTTTTATTTTCAAATTACTGCCTATCTTCAATGTACTTCTACGGGCGCTATCACGTGTCAAAGCTGTTTCTTTGAAGCATTTTGTGTTTTTTTAATCTATTTTTTTAATGATGAAAATGATGGAAACCCTTGTTTTTCGGAAATTTACAAAATATTCATATAACATAATAAAAATGCTTGTGTTTAAAAAATAATTGCTTTGAAAATAAAAGTAAATAATAAATTACAATTTTATATTGTAAATCCCATTTTTCCTGTACAGGATTGGCTAGAAAAAGGCATGATCAACTGTAACAAATCCCTGCAGTAATTAGGAGTGCATGTGGAAATCAAGAGCGAAACTACAGAAGGCAGTCCCCCCTGCAAGTTCTGGCCGGCCCCTTGACACACGCCCCTCCCCAGCACCAGGTCTGATATTGTGATCCAAGTTTTTAAATTACTGATCACGTGCATGTATGTAGGTGCGATTGTCAGCTGTTTGAGACCTGGTACCAGACCAGCAGTAGTTAAAAATATACATGTGTGATCAGTTGATTGAAAACAACTGTTGTGGTACCCGGGGGTGGGTTGCAGAGGCTATGGGTACCCCAAGGGGCAAAGAACACAACAGTCAGCAAACACACTGTGCGATACTGAAATGTTCATAAAAACAGACCTCATGTAAATTTCCCAGCACCCTATCAAAATAGTGTAACATGCTTTGCCTTTGATTCAGTGTGTGTTCAGAAGCTTTAATTATACTTTACATTTTACTAAGAGGGGTCAGTTCTTAATATAATCAATAAAGTACAATATGGCTACCAAACCTATGACAGATTGCTCCATTTAGATTCAAAACATCAGAGAATGCTATTAAAAACAGATGATGATTATTGAAAGATAAGCTGTGTATATCAAAATCATAGCCTCTTTATGGTAGGTAGAGAGTACAATAGAAGGAACATACAGCATGCTCTAACATATTATATAGTTTTCAATACTATTTACAATTTTAGGTAGGAATATTAATACCCCCATGGGAATTAAAGGGTAGGTTCATTCAAAAGTAAACCTATTCTTATTCTTATTAATTAAGAACCTGGGGTAAAGGAGCTGTGTCTTGCCTCTGTTCACAATAACTTTAACAGAGCCAGTAACAAAGCATGAAAACATACCTGTGAGTGCGCTCCTAGGCTGAGTCCTCTGGCAGTTCTGACTTCTGGCTTCTACATGCTATAGTAATGTATAAGTTGGAAGCAGTCAAGAACTGTCAGGTGACTCAGCACACACTAATGTTTTAATGGGCATTTCCACCCCCCACTAAATTTGCCCCACTGATGGCTCCGCTGTGTAGGTTAAAAGATCCTCCCTTTTCTGCTCCTTATGGTTGCCCTGCAGGGCCTGGTGAAAGGAAAAAAAATCGGTTGTGGCTGCTGGTCTGGCCCTTTGCTCTTCTGTGCACGGAAGTAGGCAGAAGAGGCCTTGACCGAGGAAATGAAGGTGGGTATGTATATTTATGGGAAGTTTTAAAAGTTTTACACCTAGTGTTTTGGGTTGGGGAGGTTACATTATTATTTATTCATTTTTGTGTTTGGGGGTGGAGCTACCTTTAAATGGTTAAAGGGGAGGTAAGAATAGTTGGTCGACCTTTCACAGAATTATAGATTTGGAGGTGGGAGGATTTTTTATGGTGTAGTTGAACTTAAACCAAATTTAATCCGTGTGCCAGGTTTGCCATGGTTTATGTCTGTTCAACCCTCATGCTGCTCAGTTTTAGACTTACCTTGGTAGGGTTCACACATTCTCTTTGCCCTTGTGGAACTGACAATCTAAAGCAGCGTTTCAAACCAGGGGTCCCTGAGAAGTTGTATGGGGTTCTCAAGAGATTGTAAAAGAAACTGTATGGATCCACCATTGTGATGAATAGAAATATATTTTTCCATCTATTTATCAATGTTCCTTATTTGTATGAATTATGTGTTTTGGTGTATTGATGTTGGAGAGTTAAGTATAAATAAGTACTAATGCTTTTTTGTAAGGGTTCCCTGAGATATTAAAGACATGTTTACCCATAAAATAAAAAAACTGTTTAATTGTCAGTTATCTGCCCCCAACCTCTACTGATATATTTTGCACTTTACTACTTGCATTACTAATAATTATAATTATTGTCCCCAGAGCAGAGGGAGGAGGCAAATAATTTTGCTGAACTTATCATTAATACAGCAGCTAGTTACGATAAGTCACCCATTTTTATTTATTCATTCATTATTTTCTTTTGCTTTATGGGGAAAATGCCTTTAACATTTTTTCAAGGGCTCCATAAGTATAAAAAGGTTAGGAAACACTGGTTGAGACCCATCCCCTTTAGAGAATTTGAGTGCATTTTTTAAAAAAAGAGATATGTTTATAGATATATATTTCATTTGTATAAATTGTGTATTTTGATGGTTGATGACCAAGAGAAAAAGATAAATAATAATATTAACCATTATTTTATGTAGGTTTTTTCCCAGACCAAAATTTTTTCAAGGGGTCCCCACAAATAAAAGAAACACTGATCTAAAGAATCTGATTGGTGTTAATTCAAAGTGATCGATGTGTGTTGCTATGGATATAAATTACAGGCATGCCTCCTTTTCCACGAGCTCTGTGAGACCCAAGTTTACCTGATGGTCTTCTGAATTCTGAAACTCCTGCAATGCTGCAAGGCCCAGCAAAACTCATAGGAAACTCCTACAAGCCTCCCAATAGAGGAGATAAGAAGCTGACTGTGATTTTTTCTTTTTTTAAGATAAAAAGGAAATAGGGGATTGCTTTTGATTGGTTAATTTGTCTGGTGTGGGTGGAGGGTTAGGCCCATAAATAGCGTTTAAAAGTTGGGATGTCTGTTATAATGAGTATGTGAATGTAAGTGCAGGTATAGTTTTTAATACGTATACATGAGTATAATTATATCAGTGTATGAGTGACATTGTACGATGGATAGTTAATTTTCACTAACAGAAGTCAATTTAACAAGAGCCTTAACAGCTATTTTGAATCAGATAATATCGTAAATGAGCCCAAAAGGGTTTAAGATTGTTTATGAAATGGCAGCTGTATGATCCGGAGTCTACAAAGAAGCAGAGCCATGTTTTTTTTTTAATTTAAAAAAGTGGGTTATTCATGGACAGTTCTCATTGCTAAGGTTAAGATCACTTTACCCCAAAAGCATATTCACCAGAGGCTTGCAACTGATGTTAAATAGGGTTTTCACATTAAACAATAAGAACCGGTTCCTAACAGGTGTTAAATAATACCAGAAATTGACACCAAGTCGGTGCAATTGAAGACAAATTGTTGAGAAGTCGTTGTTTTGGAACAATCGGAATTTGCTGCCATTTGGTGCAATTGCTACAACCCAAAAAATGTTGGTGTAAACTGACAATTTCACCAAAACCGTCACAGTAATTTATGCAACTTTGCACTGATTGTTCGTGAATTTTCTGGAATGTACCCCCATAAATAGCCATAAATGGCAACACGTACAATTACACAAAGGACATATTAAATAAAGACAGGTATTGTAAGATGGGAAAAGCAGATAATACTAAAATGTCCTTATTTAGGGTATTTCTATAAGTTGCTGGAGTGGTGTCAACCCTTATTATAGAATGCACTGTGATCAATGTATTATACATTAATGTTGCTTATCTCCACTATTTCATTATTGGAGTTCACAGTATCACAGCCTCGTCTATGAAATTGAAATTCATCCGTTTTATTTGTCAGTTCTAAGAGGTATTTTATACAAGATCCCAGTCTGATATAATGGATACGATACAAGAATAGAATCATTTAAATACAGGTGATCAGAAGACAAAGAGAAAAGAGTATTGGATTCTTTCCCCCCCCCTTCATACAACCATGTTGATGTTTCAACAACAGGTAGGACCTATTACATATTCCTTTTCCACTTTAAAGCTGTTGTAATTTCCTTCTTGCGTTGAGGCTTTTTTATTCATTGTTTCCTTGAAGCAAAGATTGATTTTCTGAGCTGCTAATCTCTCTGAATGATAACTATTTCATGTACGTCCATGAGTCTATGACATAGGCCGCTTGGCCAGGTCTTGCGCTGACTACTCATTTTGTGCCTCATTTACATTTCAATCTCACACTCATGAATGTAAATCTAGCCTGCAAATTAATAACACTGAGAATATGAGATCGCTACGGAGTGGGGAGCACAATGCAAATCTAGCGAGCCCAGAGCACTGCCATTGTGTTCCAGGAGGGTCTCTTATCGGTCGGCTATGAATGACATTACATAGAATGGCAAATCCAGATTGACACAAATTTATTTTTGTCCCAGTGCTCAGTATATTTCTTAGAATAAGGTGCTATCTATCTGCGGACAAATTAGTTTCTGTGAAAAATTTAAATGGTTTCTTTGAAATAGTAGAGGAAATGTAATTTTTTCTCATTTACTATAGCAGGTATGAAAAGGAGAAAAATTGGATGTATGAGGTCTTAAATTGGTGCTGTCCCTTTACACTATCCCCTAAGGCCTGTGGGCCTGAATTATTCCTAACTACAAGTCCCTTCATTCTCATTTCCTCTGTTTTTTTTCACTGAGCAGTAACCTTAGAACAACTTGAAGAAAACCTAAGGGAGGCTGCCAATCATGCTGAAAACAACATTTCCATCGATCCTCTGTCTTTGTGATTTATGACTTCATTTTACGGTAATTGAGAATTAGTGAGAAGATTAGCAAGGCTCAACACTTTGCCTTGATATGCACACTAAGCACACAATTTGTCACTACTGGGTGTCGGACTTTTTTTTATTATTTTTGTTTCACGGCATTCCTACTTAATTGAATTTGGGGATAACATGGAATTAATTTGACCAGAAATTTTGAATACAGACCTTCGCCTATTGTAATGCTAAAGCTCTGACTGCATTGGATGCTACACATATTGATCCTGATCTCTTCCAATGTTAGCAGCAGAAGGATAGGAAACGTAAATCTTATTTCAGTTCATATGAAAGCAGTTATCTGCAGTAATCTGTGACAGATAAAGAATATTGCCTTTCATTTCGCCTACTGCCAAGATGAAATTTTTTAAATTTACACTTGCTGAAAGAATCTTAGATATTGGGACTCAATAGATGTCAATTTAGTTACAGTGAATCTTCATTGATAATTTGTTGCATAAACAGGTAACATTAGCAGTTTTGTTTTTTTTTTTTCAATTATTGAACACAACTGTTTAATATATTTTACAAAAAACAAGTTTCCAAGGTAATGATCAATCAAAATAAATTTGCTGTCCAGAAGATATTGCTACAGTTTAAAGGACAAATAACAGAAAATGAAAGAAAAGAAAACCTTTATACTAGGAATGTCAAACTTGTAACCCTCTGAATTTTTGAAAACTACAGCTCCCGCATTCATAGTCTGCATAATGCTGGGAGTTGTCATTTTCAACCATTTGCCGCAAGTTTGACACCCCTGCTTTATACTGTATCATTTTTTAGATAAGTATACTATAAACTGTATAATGTGTTCTTGGGTCCTCTCTCATTGAATTTATTACCTGTAAGATAATTGCCATTAAATGCTGATTAAAAAAGAATGATAAATGTTTTTTCATTTTTTTGTTTCTGACACTGGTCTTTTGCGAAAAAAAATCTTTTTACGTCATTTGTATTGAAACATGTAGTTTTAGAATGAAGCATAAGGGAAGTGAATGCAGAGTGACAAAGTTTATTTTACCCAATGACTACATTTGGAAAATTACATAGTATAAACTAACAGCAGACTAGTATTTCCATAGCAGATAGTTGGCACAGGTGTAAACCAGCTGTCAAGGCTGTTGACCTTTTCAAAAAATGGATCTCACACTTTCGGAGCTCAATTCATAAAATCTGCAACTCTGAGCCAAATAAGACAAAATCTAGGGTGCAGTATCAATGATTTATTATCTGCTAAGTTGAAGATTTGTATGTATAGTTATCCTTAAATATCCATACAGTGCACCTGAGGTTATTCTTTTTTGGTCCAGGTGAAAGTAAAGCCTGTTTTTTAGGGAATGTAAGAAATTCTGTCTCAAACATACAATTGATATGCCACCACAAAACAATGCAATGCAGTAACTGAACAACAGTTGATTAACTATATATCAGGACTATCTATGGAAGTTTTTATTGTCAAGGGATGCAAGGATTCAGCTGGAGGCCAAAGGGTTGTGAACTGAGAGTTTACTTGTTCAAGAAAATTATTGTAGTGCCGTATTAGTCCTATATAGATGTGAAAAAATAATAAGAGTACTGTGATACTTTTTCTATGGACTAACAGTTATTTTAGTTGACAGCTTTTGAGGGCTATACCCTCTTCATCAGGTCAGAGAGTATCACAGTACTCTTATTATTTTTTCACATTTACTTGTTCAAAGATCTTTAACCCATTGTTCCCTTGATGATGTAGCAGCTGACATCTAGCTGGATACTAAAAGCTGCATTTCATCAGCTGTAGAGAACAGTATCCTGCATTTTCTTTGCTGTTTTAATAATGTCAGCAGCAGTTGAAAATCAACAGTCTTAGCAGCCTTAGATGCTTCAAGATGGTGGGATGTTATGGATCAAGATAGATATCACCTCTATCTGAAAAGCAGGGATGGTTTACATCTCAGCAGCCTATAGGCCCCAGAAGACTGACCCCTTAAAACACCCCTAAACACAGACCACACCTAACCACAATCATTTTCTATTTTGTGGGGAAAAAAATAGACTATAAAAGGGGTTGATTGGTAGGGGGAAATTGACAGCTGCCCCTCCTACCACGGGCGCGCCTGGGTACATGCCTACTGTGCCTAATGGTAAATCTAAGCCTGCTAACAAGGGGCCACTTATTCCAATGATTAAAAAATACACTTACATTTAAGCCTAAAGTTTTGTACAAACGTTAGATATATTTGTGCGATATAGCCAACAAACAACCTAGATTATTTCTGTAGGGCTCCAATTAGATTGATTCCCACACGGAAGTAGAGGGAGGTTATGTACAACGTTTCTGTCATATACTGGTGTATTCAGATCCATCCAAGGTAATTTACTTTTACTTTGAATATTACACATGATACCTTATTAGTAGTATGTCAATAAACAAAACTATATATATAAATAACGTCATTGCACACACACACACAAAATAGATTGAAATCTTGTTACTTCTAAGGTGAACAATATCGGCCATCTCTATCATTTTCCATAAATGAAACATGCACAGAGTAATATCCTTGTCATATAACTATAGTTAATAGCATTGACATTTGAGGCAGTTCCTTCTCTCTACATTTCATGAACTGACACCACTTTCTAAACATACCCTGCTGCTTTAGAAATAAAAACACAAACATTTCAGAGAATGATCTAAAAATGCTACACTCCCCCCCAAATAAAGGTGAGTGTGTTTTAACACAGTAAAAACTTTAGTTTAAATTTTTTTTTTTAAATTTACCAGATCACACCTATGAAAAAAAGACATTAGTATCCCTTATACATACAAATTATTATGATTTATTATAATTATTAGCATTAATAATAAACTAGCCTAATCTTCTTTTAAAAAAAATGAAAACATTAAACAAATAACAGAAGCACAATGATAAGATGTCAGACAGTTCTTTCTGTACTGAGAAATACACCTATGTGTTTCGTTTTACTGGTGGTTTCATAAAAAATAGGGGAAATTTGGCAGTCTAATTTCACTGCCTAATTGAAACATATAACATAGTAATTGAGGTTGAATAAAGACAGCAGTCCAATCTATTGTAAGTACTTACCCGGTGTCCACTCCAGCGACGATCCGATAGGTGACGCTCCGGCCCCAGTGACGCCGACGTGACATCATCACGCAGGGGCGCCGGCCGGCGCGAAGTTCAAATAGCCGCTCCTCCCTCTCCCTGACCCCGCTTGTCAGTTGTTTGGGCTCTGTTCTTTTCAGTTTGGATTAGTGTATTCCAGTATCCGCCACAGTCTCCAAGCGTATCCAGTATCCAGCCACAGTCTCCTCCAGTGGTATTCCCAGTATCCAGCCACAGTCTCCAGTGTACCCAGTATCCAAGCCACAGTCTCCAGTGTTTCCAGTATCCAGCTACAGTTGCCAGTGTGTTCCAGCATTCAGTCACAGTCTCCAGTGTATTCCTGGAAGCAATCTACCATAGTCCTATGAATCAGTAGTGGCTCTATGGACAGCTACTACCAATAGTATATGAATTAGTAAGTGGCTCTATGGAACAGTCTACCATAGTCTATGATCAGTTATTGGCTCTATGGAACAGTCTACCAATAGTCTATGGATCAGTTAATGGCTCTATGGAACAGTCTACCAATAGTCTATGAATTAGTAAGTGGCTCTTGGAACAGTCTACCAATAGTCTATGGATCAGTTAATAGATCTATGAATCAATATACCAATACTCTATGGAATAGTCTATGGATATCTCTTAAAGCAAAGTTCATAACCTTCATTAGAACTTACCTTACAACGTTACCACAACGTTCAAGCAATTCTGAAGGACCACTTGGCCTGTACTTTTTGGTGACTGACATGAATGGGCCAGGCGGATTGTCGCAGGAATGTTGGAAGGTGAGAAATGGCTGGTGCTAAAAATATTGTAGATAAGACTTGTCTATAGATGGCTGTCTAATCCATCTAATATCTAATAGTAAATGGGCACCTTTGCAAACCCCTACATTAAAAATTATTATATTATTTTAATAAATCTTATTATTTCTCAGAATACATGATTCATCCAAGTATGATAGGTCCTAAATGTAGATATAAAAAAAAACAAAAGTCCACGTTCACTGAAGGGTGTCTGTACTGCTTCTGATCTGTGAGTTCTGAGGAACACTATAGAAACACTATAGGACACTATAGAAAACGGATCCATGGTTTAAAAACATTGCCATGGATAATATCTGCCTGAGAAGTCTGTGTAGCTCCTTCTAAATATTAAAAATACTAAAATGGTGGTCTGTTTATTCACCTGAAGTCTGCATTTAAAAAAAAAAAAAAATACTGGGTGGAGGAAGCCCATGTGTGATCCTTTTTTGGTTGTTATTAAGTAGACACCTCATTTTTTTACTGCTTTACAGATAAATATAAACAATGCAGCTGGCAGCATATTCATGTAACTGTGAAGTTACTTTTGATATCATTAGATATATTAATAAATAATTATTATTAATACGTAATAATATAACAAAAATGCCCCAGAGTTGACAGAAGTTTGATATCTCCAGTCTTCTAATTGCATATCTGGGTGTTTTATGAGTTTCACTACTGGGGATGTTTGTTATAATAAAGTCTAGCCTAGAACTAGTTGTGTACCTATTTTGTAATTAGCCAATAACTAGTTGTATACATATGTTGTAATTAGCCTAGAACTAGTTGTGTACATATGTTGTAATAGCCAGAATTAGTCGTGTACATATGTTGTAATTATTCTAAAAATAATTGTGTACATATGTTGTAATTAGCCTAGAACAGTTGTGTACATATATTGTAATTAGCCTAGAACTAGTTGTTTACATATTTGTAATTAGCCTAGAAATAGTTGTGTATATGTTGTAATTAGCCTAGAACTGTTTGTATACATGTGTTGTAATTAGCCAAGAACAAGATGTGTACATATATTGTATTAGCCTAGAACTAGTTGTGTACTTGTAATTAGCCTATAAATAGTTGTGTATATATGTTGTAATTAGCCTAGAACTAGTTGTTTACATGTGTTGTAATTAGCCAAGAACAAGATGTGTTATATCTTTAATTAGCCTAGAACTAGTTGTGTACATATTGTATTAGCCATGAACTAGTTGTGTACATATGTTGTAATTAGCCTAGAATTAGTTGTACTGTTGTAATTAGCCTAGAACTATTTGTGTACATAGTTTTGTAATTAGCCTAGAACTAGTTGTGTACATATTTTTAATTAGCCTAGAACTAATTGTGTACATATGTTGTGATTAGCCTATAAATAGTTGTGTACATGTGTTCTAATTAGCCTAGAATTAGTTTGTGTACATGTGTTGTAATTAGCCTAGAACTAGTTGTGTACTTGTTGTAATTAGCCTATAAATAGTTGTGTATATATGTTGTAATTAGCCTAGAACTAGTTGTGTACATGTGTTGTAATTAGCCAGAACAAGATGTGTATATATGTTTATTAGCCTAGAACTAGTTGTGTACATGTGTTATAATTAGCCTAGAACTAGTTGTCTACATATGTTGTAATTAGCCTAGAACTAGTTGTGAACATGTGCTGTAATTAGCTTAGAACTAGTTGTGTACATGTGTTGTAATTAGCCTATAAATAGTTGTTTTTATATGCTGTAATTAGCCTACACTTGTTGGTACATATGTTGTAATTGCCTAAATTAGTTGTGTACATATGTTGTAATTAGCCTAGAACTAATGTGGTACATATGTTGTAATTAGCCTAACTAGTTGTGTACATATGTTTTAATTAGCCTAAACATAGTTGCGTACATATGTTGTAATTAGCCTAGAACATAGTTGTGTACATATTGTTGTAATTAGCCTAGACCTAGTTGTCTACATATGTTGTAATTAGCCGAACTAGTTGTGTAAGATGTTTGTAATTGGCCTATAATTAGTTGTGTACATGTTGTAATTAGCCTAGAACTAGTTGTGTACGTATGTTGTAATTAGCCTGACTATTTTGTGTATATATGGCGTAATTAGCCAATAAATAGTTGTGTACATGTGTTGTAATTAGCCTAAAACAAGATGTGTACATATGTTGTAATTAGCCTAGAACTAGTTGTGTACATATGTTGTAATTAGCCTAGAACTAGTTGTGTATATACTGTATGTTGTAATTAGCCTAGAACTAGTTGTTTACATATGTGGTAACTGTTATTGGCTGTGTGATGACAAATCAAAAACTCAATGCTAAAAAGCTATACCTGTTTCCACAAGGAATAACACATAGCTACAAATCTTCCTATATCACACAAGCCTTTAAAATGTGGCCACCACCATATGCAAAATCTCTATATAACCAGAGGACCCCAAATCCTAGGAACCATAATACTTACCTTATTTATTTACCTTTTAGCATATTGCTAGATGTGTTGCGGTATCAGCCTTAAAATGATTACATTCAGCATGGAATTGATGGCTCTCAAATACAGACACTCAAGCAATGTTAAAATTGCATTTTTTTAATTAGGCAAGGAACCCCATGGGAAGCCTTTAAAACCTACAATGTGTTAACCAACAGATGCAATATGTATCTGTGAGTGATTGTCCAACAATCTGTATAATTCAGGAAATATACAGTATAAATTGGCTTCATAGTCTTAAGGTCCATACACACGTCCGATAGGATGAACGATGCCCAACCCCCAAAACACAAGACACATCTCCAAGGTGGAGGGACGTAGGACGGACGAAGGCCTGGTTCATCCTATCGGATGTGAGCACAAGACTTTAGGCCAGGTACACAGATTTTATGCCCATTCTCCTCTACATACTGCTTAGGCCTAAATTTGCTGGGCCATTAAAAATGTCAACATTTTGCTGCAACCAATGGTGTGGTCCATAGATGAATGCACAAATGGAGGTTTTACCAACATTGGGCAAAAGAATGACAGAAAATATCACCAATATTTCAAGATGCCCAAAACCTAAATATCAGTCGGTCAGCCTGAAATATCTGCTTGTGAGTACCTATCCTTAAAATTAAGTCAGAAATCCAAATATAGAAAAGTTCTCCACACATCTCTAGTTCTGATAAGCATATCTTTCTTTTTTCAGGACACAGAAGGTACGAGAAAACACGGCTCACATATATACCATGACAGAATTGTATAATATTCTCCCTTGGTCTGTGATGTGTATGGAGACAACACCCATTTACTTACTTTTATTACTTGGTTTTCTTGGTGGGATTTTGTGGAAGTGCTTTGCATTGTGGGCCTTCACTAGGTGACAGTAATCAAAAGTGTACAAGCATCTACCTCATCAACCTCCTCATAGACGATTTCCTGCTGACTCTTGCCTTACCATTTAAAATTGTTTTTGATCTTGGTATTGCCACATGGAATCTGAAGATATTTCACTGTCAAGTCACAGCAGTTTCATATATATCAATGTACTCTCCATTATCTTTCTGGTTTTGTTAGCATGGATCGGTGTCTTCAAACAATTAACAGCTCTAAACTGTTCCAAATACAAAAGAGGGTTTTGCCAAGATGCTATCTGCAGTTGTTTGGGCACTGGTACTTTGCATAATGTTGCCCAATATGCTAATACCTATAAAACCATCGAAGAGAGGGATTTTGTTAAGTGTATTGACTTCAAACAGGAACTAGGAAGGCATTGGCATGTCTTTCAACTTTATTAGCATTGCATCTTTTTAAATTGTTCTTGTATTATTTTTTCCAATTTCCGGCATCAGAAGACTCTATAAATACAAGGACGTGTGAGTTTCACAATATCAAACAAGCCCTGGTAATATCCTTCTTGTGACAGCCGGATATATCATCTGTTTCCTCCCCTACCATATAGTTTCGATCCCATACACTTTAAGCCAAGCAACATTATAATGGATTGCCACCTAAAGCAAAGCTCTTCCGCGCAAAAGAATCTACTTTATTGGTTTCAGTTTCAACTTGTGTTTTGATCCATACTCTACTTTTACTTTTCCAAAACATTTCGATCCAAAATCACCAAAACATTTTCTATGAAGAAGAGGTAGCTGTGCTGAAACGGCTGTATAATCTCCCGAAAGAAATCATATTGTTTTTACATTTTTGGTATTGTGGTAAATAAACCTTTGAAATATGACACAGTAATGCAGGTGTTTATTTAATATGTATGTAAGAGATTGCCCACAATCCTATACCCCACTCTCATAAGGAGATTCACCAGAGCAGCAAATGCTCTGGGCAAATCTCCTGAACGGGATTTACCAGAGGCTGCCCGGCTCTGGGTGAATCTCACCCGCATGTAAGTATTTAACAGCTATAGCTGTCATTAAATACTTCCGTGCTAAGACCTGCGCAGCCTCTGGTAAATCGTTTTGCGCCGGCTGCACGAGTGTTCTTGGTTATCTTCTATTCTTACCCTGCATTGTGTGTATATCATGGAGCTTTAAGATTGTCTTCAACATGTTTTAGTCATTAGGCAGCCTGTTTGCATATGCACCTGTATGGCCTTATTTCTAGGCACATGATTGTGTCTTTATTACAATTCAAGTACATTGAAATAATCTTATAGCTGGCTTTAAGGTTGACACAACCCATTTCAACATTATCAGCAACATAACTTGGCTTATAATGTTGTTTTCTAAAGACCTATATTTTTCTTCATACAATGTAAAATTTTTTATGTATAATTAAAGTATTGTGTGTATATACACAATAAAAACTAATTTGTTTACTAATTACAAGTAATTAGAAAATGACCACAGATCGCCCAGTGCTGCTGACAGTCTCCGACACCATTGACATTCTCTGATGCATCCTTTGCATTTGCACATGTCAAGGGATTGTGGATGTGCTGGGACCTGTCAGTGAGAAGCCAGTGCTGGAGTGATCTGCAGCGTCTTCTTCTCTCCTGCAGGTTTAACTAAAGAATGGAGATAAGACATAACAGGTTTACCTCCAGTTCTTCAGTTAAACTTAATACAACAACTTTAAAATTCTGGACATACCCTTTAATACTGATTTTTGTGCTACTTTTAGTGCTACTATTTAATGCCAACTAGTGTCGGTCGTTAAAGCTGTGCTGCGTTGAAATACCGGAATCCACTTTTACCTGGGTAAATGAGGCCCAATGTGTGAATATGTTTGAACCTCATATAGTATGCAACTATCTCAGCTTCTTGCTGTGTATCTTACATAGTATTGGAGGTTGAAAAAAAACATACATCCATCCATCCATCCATCGAGTCCAAACCTTTTCTGCCTACCCATGAAACAGTATATGGTGACAAAAAATCCTTTCTGACTCCAATGGCAACAGAAAGGATCTCTAGATCAACCAGAAATTATATTAATAGCAGTATTTTTTAATATTTTTATTAATATTTACCTGTACATTTTTATTTTGTTCATAATTGTTATATATTTTGAAATGGTCTAAAAAGGCATATTTGTAAAGTACAGGATTAAAGTGCCCTATAAGTTTTTAATATTTTTTGCATACCCTAATCCCATCATCCATCCCTCCATTGGGCCTCATTTACCCTAATTATTGTAAAAACAGTAAGATTGTAACAGTGTCTTGCATTTTTTTGTTTATTAACATTGATTATATACCAAAGATAAAAATAAACTGGTTTTTGCAGAAAGCTGAAAAATGTTTAATTTATGATCCCTGTACTTAGATTTATTGACATTGGCTCTCCCTTTTTGAAGTAATTATGCTGCATGTTACAGTTGAATATTTTAGAATCATATATTCATTCATTTCTTTGATACCTTTATTACAAAAAGTACATACAATACAAGAATGGTGGAAGCACTCCAATTAGGCTAATTTACAAATACCATTTAGTGGAAGTGCTACTGATCTGGTCAACATTTATACAAACATAGAAAAGATAATCAATGCACATTCCTAGGCCCCATACAATATCATATTATCTGCACCTGGCATACTTTATAAACAAAGGGGTTTTAGTATACATTACTGTGATCACTGAAATGAAAGCCTTCCAACCACGTCACGGTAACCTTCCAGACTGGGGTTACCGTGACGTGGTTGGAAGGCTTTTCATTCATGTGTCACAGTAATGTATACTAAACCCCTTTGTTTATAAGTATGCCAGTGAGCAGATAAAATGATATTTGTATGGGGCCTAGGAATGTGCATTGATTATCTTTTCTATGTTTTTATTACAAAAGAGTTCTTTACTGAGTAAATGCTCGATTGGCCTCACCTTTTATGGCTAGGCAAGTTGTCCCTGATTGGAACCTAGCACAGGTCATGTGATCCTTCCCAAAGTTGAAGAGTAAAAAAAACATTGTGGGCATTTTATTTAATCCTCCCCCCTTTTAATGCATAATGCAAAGCATGGTCCTCTCTCTGCCAATCAGTCAAGTCATTCAAAGAGGTGAGATGACTCACTCCAAGAGTTTAAGGGAAAAAAGAAACAAACAAGGTGAAAGAGAGAAGACTCAGCTTCATAACTACCTAAGGAAGTTGTATACGAATGAAGGAACATCCAGAGTACAATATATATTAGTAAAAGATAGAAGGTCCTGGTGGACTAGACGACAGACAATAGTTGGCCACAGTGCTTTGTATTGTTCTGCTAGCCAGACTGTACTGCTAGTACAATAAAAGCACTTTGGCAGACATTTTGAAGCTACAGACAGGACACATAAAGGCAATGCTGATGCTAAAAGACTTAAAATTGTTTGTGTGAAAGGCACCAGTTCCTCTTTTACTGCAAGGATGACTTTGATAATACCACAACACAAGCTAAATTACCTTTGTTCACAACACCATGCACTTGTCAAACAAGCTTAAGAATACAATGAAATCTTGAGGTTTAAGCCACATTGCAGTATGATGATGGGGGGGTCTTGCTCACAGAAGAAGTGGTGGCTGGAGAAGGGAAAATGCACTGCAGCACTTGTGATGGCCCTACACACAAGTGGTAGGTATACCTTGTAAGGTAAACGTACTACTTGCAAACCATTACATGATCCAGGGAAACAGAGAGCTTTAAAACGTATAGTCATGTAAGCTTAGTCAACACAGAAGTCATCAGGGCTGGTTGTTTTTTTCCGTTGCCTTTTTAGTATTGATATAAAGTAATAACGTCAGAACTGGGTAAATAGAGAGTACAGATAGGTACACATCGTACGCGTGCTATGAATGGTGTATAACAGTATACAAACTCGAAACAGGCACAAAGAAACCACAGTACCATTCATCATGATGAATGGTACTGTGGTTCTTTGTTACCTGTTTCGAGTTTGCCTTTTAGTATTGTCTAATAGCATGACTTTCATAGCATGAAATTTTTCAAATTTTGGACCATGATTTTAGCCTTTGGATTTCGGATTTGCAACGTGATTTCCACATTTTCACCAAGATTTTTTCTCTAGATTTCTCTCTTTCTCTCTCTACTGATCAGCTGACCCACCTTTTTAAGGAGCAACCATACTTGCATTTAACAAGCATGTTTCCAATCCAATAGTGATTCTTTTAGTACTGTGAGGTTTAAAGGGACAGTTCAGTGGAAATTATCGATATTTGTTAAATTGTTAGTTTGTGTAATGCCTTCTTAGTTATTCTACATATTCTCTCCATTTTGAAAAATCAGTTGATTTCATACCCTTTGCTGTTCCCTGCTGTTGACATTAGTGAATGACATTTCAGGTTCTAACGGTCCTTCTTCTTCTCTCCCAGGATGCACCACTCTTGGAAGTGTTCCTAACTACTTTCTACTGATTGGCTGTTGGATGGGTCAAAGATGCTCAGATCTCTACAGAGCAACTGAATCACCCGGCGCTGGGTCAAGGGCAAGACCATACTAGGTCTCTATTAGGGGTCCTGCAACGGAAGTCAGTATATTTTGGTGGCATTTATTTATACCCAGACAAATGCTGAATGTGCAGATTAAAGGCATGTCCACCCCCAAACTATAATCCCCCCACTACTGGTCCCACCATGTAGTGTAGTTTAATCCTTACCTCACATCCCAGCTCCATAGGGTTCTCCTCTGTAGTCCCCCCCCAAAGTCCCAAAAAATGACTACCAGGAGGCTACGATTCCATATAGGACACTGCCTGCTAGCTGGCCTCAGGTAGATTTTTGCCAGTCGTACTGCAGCCCTTCTCCCCCTCCCTCCCCCTCCCTCTCCCTCCCTCTCCTCCCTCTCTCTCCCCTCTTCCCCTCCCGTTCTACTATCCCTCCCCTAGCATAAAACCCTTCAGTAATCATTTCCCCCCATGTCTCCCACCCAACCGCATATTTTTTTTTTTAGAAAGCTCCCCAAACCTCTTACTACCTCTCCTCTTTCCTCCGGCGAAGTGAGCTGCCGCAGCCGCGTCTGTGATTGGCTGCCGCTCAGCCAATCACAGATGGGGCTGCCGGCCGCCCTCTCTGCTTGCATTTCCTTGCAAGCAAGGGCCGGGAGCGCGGCGGAGGATCGAGGGGGTAGTAGAGTTTGGGGGGCTTTCTAAAAAAAATTATAGGGCGGTTGGGCTGGGAGCCCAGGGGGGACCATATATAAAAAAAAATTTTTAGGGTGGACATACCTTTAATGTCATTGGGATGAAACACTGCTCTTTTTCTGAAAGCATATGTATTTGCACCAAACTTCCACTTTATAGAAAACTGCAACAAATAAACATGAAAAATGTTCAGTAACCTAATTGGTTAGGGTTAATTTAGGTTGATCTAAACCACAACATTCTACTAAACCTAGTTTTTATTTTGCAAATAAACATGACACAAAATTAAAATTCTGATACTTACAAAATATTTTAGTAGTTAGTCAAACTAGCAGGCACCAGACTAACAGAATGCAGCAAATTGCAATGAAATGTAATATGCAATGAATTACAGGATCTGTAATTGGTAAATCAAGGGGCATATTGAAAGGTTCATTTATTTTTTTGCCCCTCCTTTTTCGCCTAGTTTGACTTACGACATTTCTAAAGTGGCAATAAACAGTGGCAAAAAGTCATTACTCCACCTTTCACCAGTGTTTTATTGCGTTAAATTCATCCATTCAAAATAGCCAGCCGAGTGGCCAATTATTTAGCCTGCCATTGGGTCCATGAAGGGGCCGGTAACATTGTGTGTGTTCTTAGCACTAATAAGTAATCAGGGGGGTGTTGGACTATTTTCCTCCAGCATTTTCTGTAATACAATTTGCGATTTTTCTCTCTTTAAGGTTCTGATTTCTCTATTTACCAAGGACAAATGGGGTCTTAGGGACATTTTAAGGGGTGTTATTTTTTGCTATTTTATTTCCGTCAGACTTCACCACAATTTTTTAAACATTTAACCTTTTTTGTCATGTTATTAAAAGGCGAATTTAATCAAAGGTGAAATAATGTATGTAGCAAAGTAGCTAATAATACTGAAATGTGTCAAAAGATAAGTTCGCCATATGAGTTAGTTCAGCACATATGATGGTAAATAGGTAACACTCCCTGGTGGGTTTTCAAAGTGTATTAATTGGTTAATACACACTGAACACATATCTTTGATTAAAAAATATCCAAACACATGGGGTGTTTTTTCAGCCAAAGATATGATAAATAGTGTAAAACTCAACTCACCCACGTGATGTTTGGCAAAATTCTGGTAAAATGCAACCAAGGCAGAAAAAGTGTCAAAAGGCTAAATTTCACCTATTACAAATGAGAATTAAATAAAAAATGTCAAAAATAGCTCAGAAATTTTGCCTTCTCTGCTTTATAAATATGCCTTTAATTTCAACAATATACAAGATATTCATTCAATTATCCAACCATCTTTTAATGTAATTTAGCTTTTAGCCCTGGTCTTGTAATGGCCAACACTAGAGAGCAGTTTCTCTTTTTGCCATGATACCACAGGCTTAACGCAATAAAGTTGGTAAAGGCAAAGTTGTCAGTGCATGTCGCTGGTACTACCACCACACATCGCCATAGCGATACCTTTTGGGGTGAAAACAAGTGTTTTAAAAGATGGCGAACCTTTACCATTGCTAAGTGTCCTGCAATAGCGAAAAAAGCGATTGTTTTATAAATTTGCCCCACGGTGTTTCCTGTATAATTAGTAAGATGTTGATAACTAATAAACAGTAGCCCAGTTAGTTATTATTTTGTGCATACAGAGGGGCAGAAGTTCCCAGATATGACCTACTAATTGCTAAAAAAAAACACTGGTAGTTTGTCAGCCCGTTGAAAACCACAGGAAGACAATGACTTTGAATGACTGATTTTGTCACGTTGGTAATTACGATTGATATATCAGCCGGTGGCCAGGAGTTTATATTATATTTACACTCCATAAATTTATGGAAACTGTGAGTGTAAGCAAGAGTACCAGATTTTTACCAGATTTAGCACTAAAAGCTTTGCTTTGCCAAGTTTACCAAGAAAAAACTAAATCAACTTTTATGCCTGGGTTTGCATTAACACATCCTCTTCTCACCACATGATAATGGCCAGCAGCTCTTTGAGTAAGCTCTGGGTGGTCTAATATGTATTTTTTAACTGTAAGTCTTTAGATCATTTTGATCATGGTAAATAAAAAAGGTGCGTGAATTGGTAAAATGGGAATTTTTAAAACTGGTGTTCTATAGAAGGCATTCCATGTGCTTTGGTCACTAGATTGTTCTTTATAGCTTTAAATTGAATCTGGTATAAAATGTGTTTATCAAAATTTAGTTTACCATCCAATTAAGTGATACAAGAGATTACAATGTAATGTATAGTATTGAGGTTGATAAGACATACGTCCATCTAGTTCAACCTACTCACATACCCACATTTCCACCAGTGGTTTCAGTTGTCTTCTCTACAGCAGTGTTGTATTTATAGGATCCCACATATACATTTCAAGCATGTATTAATGTTACTGTGGTTGTGCCAGAGTTCTGACCTGAACTTGATTCCTCATTTGGAATTCCCACATTAAAAATTACTGACGAATTTCGCCGTAGAACTAACAAGATTTGAAATTCTAACCGAAACGTTGGATTCCATGGACCCACCAGCAGATTAGTTCATCTCTATTGTTTAGTTAAAACCAGCAACCCCCGATTCTATACAATTGTCCCCATACGCGCACACAACCCCCAGCAGGCTTCCCGAACCCCCTGTGTGGTACTGGCTAGATGTCACATGCCAGCAAGAGCAGGTAATTCCCGCATCCGTGCATATAGACAATCTTCTTCCGAGTTTGGGCTCATTCATTTAAACAGGATTGTGCGTATGTTTCATTCATATCCGGATCAGCTATTTTTAAGCAGGTAACGGGGGCTTGTGGCGGGCCCTCCTACCATCCCGCCCCACGTGGTCACAGTGGTGGCAGGGATTGTAGTTACGCCACTGATTCTCGAATCACCAGGGAGAAAGTGCTGAGCTTGGCTTCCTGTATGAACTTTGCCTAAGTATACAGTATGAGTAAACATGGAAATTCCCACTAATCTATTTAATCTAGAGAAAATCTAAAATAAATCTCTTTCATCACTGCTGTAAAAAAATCACGTTTGTCTAAAAGCTAAATCCTTGTGTTATTGTGCAAAATATAGACTAATCTGCCCTCAAACAGAACACAGGATACAGAAAGCACTACACTATAAAGCTCCATCTCGTTGGCTTTAGTCATGCGTTTTTATTAAAATATAATTTAGTTTTGTTTGAGTTCACTTAACAAATAATTGTATGTTTATGTTTAACTTAATTGCTTCAGTACAGACTGCATTATATAAAAAAATTGTTGATCATTAAGAAGGTATACAAAATAGATCCTTGTCAAATCCACTGGGAATCATCAGGATTTCTCAATAGCAAGTATGTGTATGCCCAACTCTAAACAACATGGAGAACAGAGAAAATATTCACAAAGCATCCGTCATTGTTTTTATTATTTCCACACAACAGCACATCCATCCAAAAAAAATGTTTTCTTTATTGAAAGTACTGTCAATGCCAATAAAGGGATTTCTTAAATGAAAACTAAACTTAAATTTTTCTAACGTTAAGTTTTTCTCCCTGGAACATCTATACATTGTAAGTTTCTTCTCTAGTAAGTTGTATTTAGTACTGTAAGTAATATTCTGTAACAAGAAGACTTCCATGTTTTTGCCAGTACAACTCATAGCATAGCCCATGTTGGCTTCAAAACAGCCGCCCCATGACCCCAGGATTCACTGTATGCACACAGTTCCTACTTCTGTTTCTAGCAAAATATAACACTTCTACATGTTCTTAAATCCTTGTTGAGTTGGCTGTGGTGCACCAAATAAATGTCTATTTTAGGAACATGCAGCCCAAAAAGTCACAAGTTCAAATCCCCTAATTTACTTATGCAACAATACAAAATAGTCTACTATCTGAGTTTAGTCCTTTTTTTGTTTGTTTGTTCCCAGGGGCATAACTACAAGGAGAGCAACCACAGGGGGGCGGGAGCCAAGGGAGACCCATATTCTTAGTTTTGCTATAACAAATATAGCCTCCCCAGAAATCACAGTGGATGAAGCATGGATAGGGGCCCCATCATAGTTTTGTGCGGGGGAGGGGAGATTGCTAGTCACTCCGCTGTTTTCATTATGTTGTAAAACAATATAAGTGCAAACTTTTATATAGCAGCTCTGTTTTATTTTCCAATCAGAGTGAATTGGCTGACAGCCTTCATGAGCAATACAAAATAGTCAAATGATTTTACTGACATTTACGCTAAAGTTTTGGTTTCAAAAGCTTACAAACCACTAGACCCAGATTCAATTCCACAGGCTTCCATTTTTTTATACTTTATTCCTAGCAAAAGATAAAAGATTCTACATGTACTGATATCCCACCTAGTAGTCATTGTGCCATAGAGGTAGAAAGTTTTCTTTTTAGCAAGACAAGTTGCAGGCTGCAGTTTCGATGCCCCAGGCAGCAAGGCTGCAGCTTACACTTAGCTGGGTGTTCCCAGTGAATTATGGGAGCTTACCTTGTTACCCACAGTTTAATTTTATAATTACCCGCATCCAGGGCAAAGGAAGAGGAGAAACAACTTTTTGTATCTTTGTGAATGTGCTCTTTCTATTGGGGCAATGTTGTCTGAAGACTTTAGTTCCCTTAAGTTTCTATATTTAGTATCCTTTTTTTAACATTTGGATTTACCCCAAATATTTTTATAACACTCCTTTGCAAATGTCTGAAAATGAAGCAGATTGTTTGGAAATTTAGTGATAATTGTTTTTCTAATAATCATGTTTGATCTACAGCTTCACTTTACATTTACTTACAGTACTTAATTTATCTTGGGGATAAATTTAATACTTGTTTAACAAAGATCTATGCAACAGTTGGTTCAAAACACGGATCAAAAGAGCCTTGAAAAAAAAATTAATGATTCTATTAAAAAACTGGGAAATGTTCCAGAAAATCAAAACACTCTATAATACTTTATAAAAAAACATACACACACAAAAATGTTAATTATTAATCCTTTAAAAAACTGTTTATCTCAGTTGGTTTATATTAAAAATTATCACATTTAAGGCTATTTTCAAGAAAAAAAAGAATCCGTATAAACAGAAACCGGCTTATTAAAATCAATTGAAACCATGAAGAATAATTCCTTTGATCTAGCATTAGCTAAAGCACTAGAGATAGGGAACTGGGTGAAATACCAAAAATCAAAAATTTAATATTATGGATTTTTACTCTCAATTTAAAATTTTCATGTATTGGTTGACTTTTCGATTTTCTGATTTTTCAGTTTTTGATATTTCAGTTTTTTTAATTTTTCCGGCTATAGGAATTTTATGAAATTTGCAATACTACAGATTTTTGAAACCGGTGGTTCCAAAAAGAAACCAGGTTCATTTCAAAACTTATCTCTAATAAGAACTGTGTTTAACAAAGCAACATTTCAAATACTTTTAATATATTATTATAATAAGCTAATAGATCACAAAGGGACATAATTAATAAAACATTTATGAATGCGGTAACGTTTGTTAAAGGCGCAGTATCGCAAAAAAGTGATTCCGTGCCTTTAGAAATATGGCCCAGAGAGCTTTAAATTCTAGTACAGAGACATGGGTGAAGTGCAAAGGAGAAGGAGACTAAATAAGTAATAGCCATTCCAATGACAATATAGAAAGTTTGAGTGCTAATCCTTTTTAAAAAAGAAAAATTATACAACCTGATTAAAGGGCAGTCCACCCTTTTAAAATTTGATATGTTGTAGGGCTTCCTCCCCAGCCCCAACCGCATTATTATATGTTCAGAAATTCCCCCGATCTTTACTTACCTTCCCTCTATCCTCCCCGCATGTCCTGGCCCTCGGCTTGCATGAAACTGCAAGCAGGGGGCCGACCGGCACCGGGTCTGTGATTGGCTGTTGCGGCTGCCGGTATTCAGAACGGCGAAGGTAGAGGAAGGTAGTAAGATCGGGGGGGGGGGTTCTGGAATAATAATAATGTGGTTGGGGCTGGGAGGAAGCCCTACAATATATCCAAAGGTTTTTGTGCTAGGGTAGGGAGACCAAAACGGGAGGGATGGGGGGGGGGGCTGCACTAGCATGGCAAAATTCTCCCAGAAGAGAGACAGGAGGCAGAGTCCTATATGACTCTGCTAGGCTCCTGGTGGACATTTTTCGGACTTTGGGGGAACATTGCAGGAGAACCATTTGGAGCTGGGATGTAAGGTAAGGATTTTTATGCACTACGAGTGGGGCCAGTAGTGGGTGAAATTATAGTTTTGGGTGGACATGCCCTTTAAAGGAGTTTACACTAAAATACACGTTAAGGTGTTTACCCAAGATTACATGCTTCCCTGGTTTGAAAGGCAAGAAACTGATGATGTACCCCCTTTTCTTTTTTCCTTAATTTTTTTCCTAACTAAAGTTATACCCATGAATGCAGTCAAATCACTACAGAAAGACCTCCCCTTTTACTTCCATTGGGTAGAGCAAATATAACTATTAACCTTTTAAACATTGGGTACGCCGTGCTATTCCCAAAACTTATGGAAATGGTGCAGCCACTGCAAATTAGTGTAAACCCCGATAACCAATATACATCGGGGTGGCATGGGATTTACACTAATTTGGCTGGATTAGCTGCCATTATAGTACAGCCCCCTTAATAGTGGGTCTTCATCTACAAATTCTGTTCTAATGCCAAATTTTCTATGCCCTTTTTTCTAAGGTCTTTCTGCTATTTCAAAAATCAACATAATGTCTGTTTCCATACTTAAAATAAAAACATTGCCAAGAATTTCTAACATTAGTTCTTACACATAGCTAGATATTCCCCTTTAATTTGGAGTCAACTCCAATTCTCTTCCATGTCCTATACAAATATGATATAAGATCAACATTCATTTTTAATAAGCTATGGCACTGTATCATTTTAGGAAGATAAAATTGATAGAGTTCTTTATAATTATTGAGGGAGTTGTATTTTCATTTGGAAAGAAAACATATATCTTCAATCTTCAATATAAACATATTTTTTCTACCAATGAATAATATATTCTCATAATTAATTAGGGGTCCTAATTTTAATTGTTGCCCTGATTAATGATTCCAGATATATTGATCTCACAGTATCTTTGTCTGAACAGAAAATATTTCAGGATTAATGAGAACTAATTATATAAAAACAATGATAGCTGCAGATAATATTATTTACCAGTCAGTCTGTTCCTCCCATTGCATTCCTTTTACAATTTAAAAGGGAACAAAAGTCACCTAATAACATTGTCTCTAGACAGAGCACATTTGTAATAATTTTGCACACTCAGGAGATTCAATAAGAGTTCTTATTTTTAAAATGTGCTAATTTTGCCCCAACAATCAGATCGTATTTCACTTTGAAGTTAACATTTGATTGGTTGGGCAAAATTAGCACCATTTTAAACCAGAAACTTTATTGAATAACCCTGACTGTGTTTTATCTCCGGCTTTGCTGTGGCTGTTTTATTTTTTTAATTAGTAGTGTTAGGGTACTAGGGGTCAGATCTATAATCTATATCTCTGTGCTGCCTCCTCTACGCAAATCCCTAAAAGATATTGACAGCTAAAGTGAAGTGACATTGCAGTACAAAATCTGCACAGATCAGGACACTGAACAGTTATTGTAATAAGTCATACCTGAATGATGGAAATTCGGCAAATCGTATTTCCTGACATTATTAATTTTATTAAATCGCTAGTATAAACCTTGTTTGATTTGTGGCTGATGAAATGGCAAACAAATTTCATTGAGGACAGCACTATTGTGGAAAATTATAACCTCTATCTGTTTTTTCTTATGGTGAAGGGAGGCACACCCCTGAAACATTGATCACCCTTGTGTATCTTCCACATAAATGGGTTAAAGGAATAGTTCATTGTAAAAGTGCTTTGGGCAGACATTAGGGAAAGCATTTGGAGCAGAGAGGATGGGTAAGGATTTTTACACACTACACAGTGGGACCACCAGTGGGGGAGAATTTGGTTTGGGGTGGACATGCCCTTAAGAAGTATTTTACTTTTCCATTGACTATTCCTTTAATCCCAACATTACAACTCTACTGTAAGTCTTACTATATTGATGAAAAATCAGTGTAAGCCAATGAAAACATTACATCATGACAAATTTGAATTAAAAAGAAAACCCAACAATTTATGTCCCCCTAAGGACAGATTTAGAATCACAATGTCGGAAATGAGAAGCAAACACTCTACTACTAGTGCGCCAATGTTTTTCTTGCTATGTCAATTGCTTGTGAAGGGGTGTTTATTCCCACATAAATAAACTGACTTTTAGCAACGTTTTTCTACTGAATTAAAAAAAAAATTATAAGCAACACAATGTGTGACCTTAAATATCAATTACAAATGTCAAATCACTTGTACTTTTGAATTGTGTGCAAAAAAATGGCATATCAGGAAATGATGCATTCTCTCCCTCTTTTCATTGTGAAACACTCCACATGTGTCATGATTTTTGCATTAAGGGTTAGACCACAAAATTCGATTGCGTTTTGCGATCCGCTAGCGCATGAAAAACACAGTGCCAGACTAACACAATGTGGGTAGCCCCACTGTGTGTGCTGCGATCCGTTTTTGTAAAGCATGAGATCACCATTTTTTTCTCTACGAATTGCTGTGGCTTCAATAAAGGAACATTGGCAATTCGCAGTATAAATGCCACATTTCACCACGTTACTGTGCGTTGTAGTGTGGGGCACCTCAAACACAACACAAATGTAAATAAAGAATTGTAAATTAAAGTAGAGATTCCAGGGCCTATACAGTAGTATGGTATACATAGCCGATGATTACCTGGTACTATTTCACATGTGTGACAGTAACATTGAACATTAGGTAAAAGAAATAATGTACATCGTCCCTAATTATATAAAGATTTTCGGATAGATAGGTGAACTTGGAGTTCAATGACCTGTATTTTAGTTGTATGTTCATAACAATTGGAAATGAGAGTCCTTTCAACACTTGTCATCTTATTACCATATGAGAACTTAACTAGTTTTATTCCTCTGACTGGAAATCCTTACTTGTTTAAGAAGCTTTTAATAATATAAACACGATTTAAAGACCTCAGTCAGGGAATGGATCCCACCCCTGGACCAATCATCATATAGGGCCCTCTTACCAGCAAACACAGCTACATCTATCAAAAAACACTTCTCAGACATCCCTACCCGAACATTTTGCACTCATTGACCATTAACCCAACCCACATAGATTTTAAGAAACCACAGTGCACTTTAACCCACATTACATCATAATGAAAAAACAGACACGGGTAATAAAGGTACATTTTTGTAGCATTATTCTTCGCCGTGTTGGAAAAAACAGCAGTTAAAGGGACCTAAACTCCCATATTCCAAAAAACACCTATTTGCCATTCGTTTGTATATTCACAGGGAGGTGAGAACGCTTATCTCACCTCCCAGGGGACCTGGAACTTACCTTACTGCCGCTCCACTCGCAGACGCTCCTTCACTGACACCGCTCTGTCCCGACCGCGCGCCTATCTAGGCACAATACAAAAATAGGATGCACAATCGGGACAGACAGCTGTTCTGTGCATAGTGGGCTTGCGGTCCCCTGAGCGTAATATTATTCACAGGGAGGTGAGAATAAGCGTTCTCACCTCCCTGTGAATAATACAAACGAATGGCAAATATGTTTTTTTTGGATTAGTGTTCCTTTAATGGCCTCCTATTCAGCAGATACTAGCCCCTTATACCTGACTGGCTCTGCTGCCTCACACAACAAGCTGAACATTTACAGGCTCCTGTTTTTTATAAGATAAAAAAATGATGAAAACGCTGTCACTTCCCAGACCTGCATCTGAAGCAGTTGATACAATGTTTGATTACCGTCAGCTGTGGTACAGGAAGTGCGAGTTTTACAGCTGCTTGGCTTTCAGCAAATTTTCGACTGGATGTGCAGTAGAAAACAGTACAAATGGTACATGTATGCTAAAGGGCCCCACAAACCTTTGCCCCAGTAGGCCCGTGCAGGAACGTCCCTTACCACAGTGACATACATCCATCTCTGGTCAGCCCACACCCAGCCTGCCAAAGCATGCTTATTCTGGACATGGCTTGGTCGTCCGGGACAGGGGAGCAATTCCATTTCAGGAAAGAATGGCAGCCTATGTTAAGTACATATGTAATGAAGCAGAAACAAATCTATCATCACAAAAGATAAATAAATGTTTAAATTCAGATGTGTACTGAATCTTGGTCTATATGAAGCCAGCAGTGAAAGCCTGGTTGTTGTTATATAAAACATGCTAGATTCACAAAGCTAAATGTCTCTATATGCCTTTAAGCATGCTCTACAGTAAGTGATATATTGCGTATTAAACCTGGTGTTATTTGGAAAATGTAAACTTGACCGTTAACAGTGACATACAGCTCAGCCCATGTATCCTTGAGAAAACACAGCACAAATCTGTTGTTACGTAAAATGTTTTCAGGCCCTTTCTGAACTTTCTTATGAGATATAAAAAAAAATGTATGCTTTTTGATAAAGAAGTGAAGACATCTTGTATAAATGAGATCCGGTCCGCCTTGACCCAGATCTGACATGGAACCCCCTCGGTTTCCGAAATCCGAATGATCCGTTTGATACGGATTGTCCGGATTTCGGGACTTTGGAGCGCATTTTCGATTATCGATCAAATGTTCGAAGCTATTTTCAATAATTTTCAAACTAGTCTTGAACATTCGACAATCCTCAAAAATACAATCGAAACTCGAAAGTAGTCTCCGATCGATTTTCGAGGGTTATCGAACATTCAAGGCTTATTTTCGAATATTATCGGAAATAGCTTTAAACATTCGATATAATCGAAAATTATGGATTATGGATAATGGATTTTTTCCAAGATCCGGAATCCGAAACGGATCTCTAATTTTGGATATAAAATATGCCTTTATGGCAACTTAAATGATTGAAATGCAAGCTTTCAAAGCATTAGGCTTCTTCCTCAGACAATTTTTCCTCAGGGACAACTCTTTATTGTTATTTATTGTAAATCTATGAGGGTTCATCCTTTGCCTCAGGTCTTTCCTGTCCTCTCCTACATATAAGGCCTATCTATGTCAGGATTATGATGTCCCTGTGGGTGCCCATTATGGCACCCAAGGGCACAGCCTGAAAGATCTAAGGCTGGGTAACAACCAGCAGATATTTTTTGGCTGACCTGCCGATGGTGCCGTGGATCGGTTGATCAGCCAGAAATATCTGATGGTGTGGGGCGGCTGGCCACGACCGAGCTCTGCACGCCCATTCGTCCAACAAGCGCAAACAAGCATTGGGTCCATTGGTAAATTACAACTGATTGACGCCCTATGGGATCGCACGACCAGTCGCGCACACTATCGCCCACAGCGAGCGCTCAGCTGGTACAAAAAACAAAGCATGTGTCCCATCCTAAAAGTCAAGAAAAGTAAAATTTTAGATCCCAAATGGAGAGGTTTAGAATGGGAATGTAAACTTGTAAAAAAATTGGGAGTCTAGACTCAACAAAGATCTAAACTTTAGGCTGGGTACACACCAGCATATTTCGGCCGACCAACTGTTGTGCCGTGTATTGATCAGTCAGTCGGAAATATCTGATGGTGTGGGGCAGCTGGCCGTGACCGGGCTCGGTTGCCTGTTCATCCATATTGACTGAACAGGCAATCAGGACAGTCGGTAAATCACCGACGATCATGCGGTCCGAAAATCTACAATCATGATGTGTACATGATTGTGAATTACGATTGCAGCAACAATCATTTAAGCACTGTAGAATAGTAAAATAGCTGCAAACCACCAATACTGGCCTTTGAAATACGCCCATACCATAAACTATGTGTCCAATATATGATCAACCCTTCGGGTGGATGTTAAAAAAACATGTTTTACCCATAGTTTATATACACATATATAATTGTACTGCATATTTAACCAAAATTAAAGATACAAAGGCATTTTTCAGAAGAGACTACTGATTATTTCATATCATTCTCATTGTGGCAGTCAGAAATTTGGACATGATGAAAAAGTAAAATTCCAATCTGACCTTTTCCCATGATAAAAATTCATTTTCCTGCTATACATTTTACAGACAACAGAAACCCAAACATTTTCTTCTGAATACTTTCTCCAAACATTTCCTCACACAAACTGAGAGACTTGAAAGGCAATTTAGTAAACAAACAGATCTGATAAATACAAAAAAAAAAAGTTTTTCATTTAAAATAACATTCACCAAAACATCTCCTGTATTTTGGTCATTTCCCTGAATGTAGGTGTTTTTAGTATGTTGGTTACATTGCAGTATTACTGGTGTTTTGTAATTCTGTGAATGTATCTGAGACCACTAGTACATTTCCCTCACTAGAATAACCATTACGAATTTACTTTGGATCCATTATTCAGTAAAGTATAGTACAGTATAGTATAGTATTTGAGGTTGAATAAAGACAACGTCCATCCGTCCAACCCTTAGCATATCCTCATTCCTACCTAACTGTTGATCCAGAGGAAGGCAAAAAAACACCACCAAATTTTGAAGGGGAAAAAAATTCCATTCTCTGACTCCAAATGGCAATCGGAAATTTCCCTGGATCAACTCTACTTTATGTATCAATACCAGTACTTGCAACATTCCTTGTTGGTCAACAGAATTAATTACATTTGCTGGAAGATACAGAAGGGACCCAGTATATAAAATGTATTGCTACACTATATATTAGTATATCGGATGTCATTGTGTCCCTCTTTCCGGCTTTGCATATTGCCAATAGGAGGTTTCATGCGATCTAATAATCTTGAGATGGGCACAAAACCAAACTCGAACTCAAGTTCGAGGCAAACCTTTTGAGTTCGGATTGAACTCAAAGTATTCAAACCCACAGCATTACTGTTTGAGCTCAAGCAGGAGAGTGCAGGGAACCACTGCATTACTGTTTGAGGCCAAGCAGGAGAGTGCACGGAACTCACAGGCATTACGTTTTGAGTCTCAGCAGGTGAGTGCATGGAACTCACAAGCATTACTGTTGAGGCTCAAGCGGAGAACAGAGGCTCTCAGAGGGGCGGAGCTTAACATTCAGCAAACCAGTAACAGATGTGTCTGCAACTTTCAAGGCACAAAGCTAGGTTCTGAGGGACTAGGTAAAAAAAAATATGGCAACAGTATTTTTTAAAGCTGCAGCTTCCAAATAAACAATAACTTGATTATACTGTGCACTTATCCTTAATATTAATAGTAAGATTAGGGAGGGAAACAATCATGGGGTGGGAAAGGACAAGTTCAGTCCTGTCCATGTTGATTTTGAGGAAGCAGGAGGACATGAAGGCAGAGATGGCACTAGGCGTCGGGGGTGGGATGTCAGTGGGGAATCTGGGCAGGATGTAATTTGGGTATCATTCGCATACAGGTGATACTGGAATCGAAAGGAACTAGAGGTTGTCCCAAGGCCATAGGTGGAGTGGAAAAGAAAGGACCGAGTACTGAGCCTTGCGGAACCCCCACGGCAGTAGGCGAGCGAGTTGTGGAGCTTATTCAAGATGAAAAACACTAAAGGTCCTACGCAGAGAATAGGATGATAGCCAGAAGTGCATCCTGTATCTGGATACCCAGGAGGCCGGATCTGAAGAAGTAGAGGGGTGATCAACAGTATCAAAAGCAGAGACAGATCAAGGAGAATGAGAAAAAAGTAGTGAACTTTAGATTGTAGCACCTAAGTAGATCATTGGTCACTTTAGTGAGGGCATTTCCATGGAGTGGTTAGGCGGAAAGCCTGACTGGCATTGGTCAAAGAAGAGTTAGCAGACAATTGTGAGATGGAGGCACCTTTGTCCACAAGATGTCTCATGGGTAAAACTCTTGGGATTGTCCTGTGTAAATTAATTAGTCCGGTGCCACCAGGTCTGGCAGTAGGATTGAGTTGAGTATGGCTGATTGTCTGCTGGTCAAACAAGCTGATGATTGGCTGCTGGTTGAAGGTTGGTCATTTGCACTTCAAGGGAATGTGGGAATAAAAAGAGCGCTTTAGTCCACAGGGAAGCACATGTAGTATGTATGTCTATGGAACAGTCTACCAATAGTCTATGGATCAGTTAGTGGCTCTATGGAACAGTCTACCAATAGTATATGAATCAGTTAGTGGCTCTATGGAACAGTCTACCAATAGTCTATTGGATCAGTTAATAGATCTATGAATCAATATACCAATACTCTATGGAATAGTCTATGGATATCTCTTAAAGCAAAGTTCATAACCATTCATTAGAACTTACCTTACAACGTTACCACAACGTTCAAGCAATTCTGAAGGAACCAATGGCCTGTACTTTTTGGTGATGACATGAATGGGCCAGGCGGGATTGTCGCAGGAATGTTGGAAGGTGAGAAAGGCTGGTGCTAAAAATATTAGTAGATAAGACTTTGTCTATAGATGGCTGTATATCCATCTAATACTAAGTAGTAAAGGGCACCTTTAGCAAACCCTACATTAAAAATTATTATATTTATTTTATAAATCTTATTATTTCTAGAATACATGATTCATCCAAGTATGATAGGTCCATAAATGTAGATATAAAAAAAAACAAAAGCCACTGTTCACTGAAGGGTAGATCTGTACTGCTTCGATCTGTGAGTTCTGAGGAACACTATAGAACACTAAGGACACTATAGAAAACACGGATCCATGGTTTAAAAACATTGCCATGGATAATATCTGCCTGAGAAGTCTGTGTAGCTCCTTCTAAATATAAAAATACTAAAATGGTGGTCTGTTTATTCACCTGAAGTCTGCATTTAAAAAAAAAATAAATACTGGGTGGAGGAAGCCCATGTGTGATCCTTTTTGGTTGTTATTTAAGAGACACTCATTTTTTTACTGCTTTACAGATAAATATAAACAATGCAGCTGGCAGCATATTCATGTAACTGTGAAGTTACTTTTTCTGTATATCATAGATATATTAATAATAATTATTATTAATACGTAATAATATAACAAAAATGCCAGAGTTGACAGAAGTTTGATATCTCCAGTCTTCTAAGTTGCATATCTGGGTGTTTATGAGTTTCACTACTGGGGATGTTATGTATTATAAAGTCTAGCCTAGACTAGTTGTGTACCTATTTTGTAATTAGCCAATAACTAGTTGTATACATATGTTGTAATTAGCCTAGAACTAGTTGTGTACATATGTTGTAATTAGCCTAGAATTAGTCGTGTACATATGTTGTAATTATTCTAAAAATAATTGTGTACATATGTTGTAATTAGCCTAGAACTAGTTGTGTACATATATTGTAATTAGCCTAGAACTAGTTGTGTACATATGTTGTAATTAGCCTAGAAATAGTTGTGTACATATGTTGTAATTAGCCTAGAACTAGTTGTGTACATGTGTTGTAATTAGCCAAGAACAAGATGTGTACATATATTGTAATTAGCCTAGAACTAGTTGTGTACTTGTAATTAGCCTATAAATAGTTGTGTATATATGTTGTAATTAGCCTAGAACTAGTTGTGTACATGTGTTGTAATTAGCCAAGAACAAGATGTGTATATATCTTTAATTAGCCTAGAACTAGTTGTGTACATTATTGTAATTAGCCATGAACTAGTTGTGTACATATGTTGTAATTAGCCTAGAATTGTGTGTACATGTTGTAATTAGCCTAGAACTATTTGTGTACATATGTTGTAATTAGCCTAGAACTAGTTGTGTACATATTTTTTAATTAGCCTAGAACTAATTGTGTACATATGTTGTGATTAGCCTATAAATAGTTGTGTACATGTGTTCTAATTAGCCTAGAATTAGTTGTGTACATGTGTTGTAATAGCTAGAACTAGTTGTGTACTGTTGTAATAGCCTATAATAGTTGTGTATATATGTGTAATTAGCCTAGAACTAGTTGTGTACATGTGTTGTAATTAGCCAAGAACAAGATGTGTTATATGTAATTAGCCTAGAACTAGTTGTGTACATGTGTTATAATTAGCCTAGAACTAGTTGTCTACATATGTTGTTTAGCCTAGAACTAGTTGTGAACATGTGCTGTAATTAGTTAGAACTAGTTGTGTACATGTGTTGTAATTAGCCTATAAATAGTTGTTTTTATATGCTGTAATTAGCTACAACTTGTTGTGTACATATGTTGTAATTTGCCTCAAATTAGTTGTGTACATATGTTGTAATTAGCCTAGAACTAATTGTGTACATATGTTGTAATTAGCCTAGAACTAGTTGGTGACATATGTTTTAATTAGCCTAACATAGTTGCGTACATATGTTGTAATTAGCCTAGAACTAGTTGTGTACATATGTTGTAATTAGCCTAGACCTAGTTGTCTACATATGTTGTAATTAGCCTAGAACTAGGTGTTATAGATGTTTGTAATTGGCCTATAATTAGTTGTGTACATGTTGTAATTAGCCTAGACTAGTTGTGTACGTATGTTGTAATTAGCCTAGAACTAGTTGTGTATATATGGCGTAATTAGCCAATAAATAGTTGTACATGTGTTGTAATTAGCCTAAAACAAGATGTGTACATATGTTGTAATTAGCCTAGAACTAGTTGTGTACATATGTTGTAATTAGCCTAGAACTAGTTGTGTATATACTGTATGTTGTAATTAGCCTAGAACTAGTTGTTTACATATGTGGTACTGTTATTGGCTGTGTGATGACAAATCAAAAACTCAATGCTAAAAAAGCTATACCTGTTTCCAACAAGGAATAACACATAGCTACAAATCTTCCTATATCACACAAGCCTTTAAAAGTGGGCCACCACCATATGCAAAATCTCTATATAACCAGAGGACCCCAAATCCTAGGAACCATAATACTTACCTAATTTATTTACTTTTAGCATATTGCTAGATGTGTGTGCAGGTATCAGCCTTAAAATATTACAATTCAAGATGGAATTGATGGCTCTCAAATACAGACACTCAAGCAATGTTAAATATGCATTTTTATAGGCAAGGAACCCATGGGAAGCCTTTTAAAACCTACAATGTGTTAACAAACAGAATGCAATAGTATCTGTGAGTGATGTACCAACAATCTGTATAGATTCAGGAAATACAGTATAATATTGGCTTCATAGTCTTAAGGTCCATACACACGTCCGATAGGATGAACGATGCCCAACCCCCAAACACAAGACACATGCTCCAAGGTGGATGGACGTAGGACGGACGAAGGCTGGTTCATCCTATCGGATGTGAGCACAAGACTTTAGGAGGTACACAGATTTTATGCCCATTCTCCTCTACATACTGCTTAGGCCTTAAATTTGCTGGGCCAGTAAAAATGTCAACATTTGCGCAACCAATGGTGTGGTCCATAGATGAATGCACAAATGGAGGTGATTTACCAACATTGGGCAAAAGAATGACAGAAAAAATATCACCAATATTTCAAGATGCCCAAAACAACTAAATATCGTCGGTCAGCCTGAAATATCTGCTTGTGAGTACCATCTTAAAATTAAGTCAGAAATAAAATATAGAAAAGTTCTCCACACATCTCTAGTTCTGATAAGCATATCTTTCTTTTAGGACACAGAAGGTACGAGAAAACACGGCTCACCAATATATACCAGACAGAATTGATAATAGTTCTCACTTGGTCTGTGATGTGTATGGAGACTTACACCCATTTACTTACTTTTATTACTTGGTTTTTGGTGGGATTTTGTGGAAGCTGCTTTGCATTGTGGGCCTCACTAGGAGTGACAGTAATCAAAAGTGTACAAGCATCTACCTCATCAACCTCCTCATAGCAGATTTCCTGCTGACTCTTGCCTTACCATTTAAAATTGTTGTTGATCTTGGTATTGCCACATGGAATTGAAGATATTTCACTGTCAAGTCACAGCAGTTTCATATATATCAACCTGTACATCTCCATTATCTTTCGGGTTTTGTAGCATGGATCGGTGTCTTCAAACAATAACAGCTCTAAACTGTTCCAAATACAAAAGAAGGGTTTTGCCAAGATGCTATCTGCAGTTGTTTGGGCACTGGTACTTTGCATAATGTTGCCCAATATGCTAATACCTATAAAAAACATCGAAGAGAGGGATTTTGTTAAGTGTATGACTTCAAACAGGAACTAGGAAGGCATTGGCATGTTCTTTCAAACTTTATTAGCATTGCAATCTTTTTAAATTGTTTTGTATATTTTAATTTCCAATTTCCTGGCTATCAGAAGACTCTATAAAACAAGGACTGTGATGAGTTTCACAATATCAAACAAGCCCTGGTAAATATCCTTCTTGTGACAGCCGGATATATCATCTGTTTCCTCCCCTACCATATGTTCGTATCCCATACACTTTAAGCCAAAGCAACATTATAATGGATTGCCACCTAAAGCAAAGGCTCTTCCGCGCAAAAGAATCTACTTTATTGGTTTCAGTTTCAAACTTGTGTTTTGATCCCATACTCTACTTTTACTTTTCCAAAACATTTCGATCCAAAATCACCAAAACATTTTCTATGAAGAAAGAGGTAGCTGTGCATGAAACGGCTGTAAATCTCCCGAAAGAAATCATATTGTTTTTACATTTTTGGTATTGTGGTAAAATAAACTTTGAAATAATGACACAGTAATTGGCAGGTGTTTATTAATAATGTATGTAAGAGTTGCAAGCCAATCCTATACCCCACTCTATAAGGAGATTCACCCCGAGCAGCAAATGCTCTGGGCAAATCTCCTGAACAGGATTTACCAGAGGCTGCCCGGCTCTGGGTAAATCTCACCCGCATTAAGTATTTAACAGCTATAGCTGTCATAATACTTCGTGCTAAGACCTGCGCAGCCTCTGGAAATCGTTTTGGCCAGCTGCACGAGTGTTCTTGGTTTATCTTCTATTCTTACCCTGCATTGTGTGTATATCATGGGCTTTAAGATTGTCTTAACATGTTTTTAGTCATTAGGCAGCCTGTAATTTGCATATGCACCTGTATGGCCTATATTTCTAGGCACATGATTGTGTCTTTATTACAATTCAAGTACATTGAAATAATCTTATAGCTGGCTTTAAGGTTGACACAAACCATTTCAACATTATCAGCAACATAAACTTGGCTTATAATGTTGTTTCTAAAGACCTATATTTTTTTCTTCATACAATGTAAAATTGTTATGTATAATTTAAATTTTGTGTATATACACAATAAAAACTAATTTGTTTACTAATTTACAAGTAATTAGAAAATGACCAAGATCGCTCCAGTGTGCTGTGACAGTCTCCGACACCATTGACATTCTCTGATGCATCCTTTGCATTGTGCACATGGTGAAGGGATTGTGGATGTGCTGGGACCTGTCAGTTAGAAGCCAGTGCTGGAGTGATCTGCCGCGTCTTCTTCTCTCCTGCAGGTTTTACTAAAGAATGGAGATAAGACAAAAACATTTACTCCAGTCTCAATTAAACTTAATACAACATACTTTAAAAAATTCTGGACAACCCTTTAATACTGATGTTTGTGTCTACTTTAGTGCTACTATTTAATGCCAACTAGTGTCTGTCGTTAAAGCCGGTGCGGGTTGAAATACCGGAATCCACTTTTACCTAGGTAAATGAGGCCCAATGTGTGATATGTTTTGAACCCTCATATAGTATGCAACTATCTCAACTTCTTGCTGTGTATCTTACATAGTATTGGAGGTTGGAAAAAAAACATCCATCCATCCATCCATCCATCCATCCATCCATCGAGTCCAACCTTTTTAGCCTACCCATGAAACAGTATAATGGTGACAAAAAATCCTTTCTGACTCCAAATGGCAATCAGAAAGGATCTCTAGATCAACCAGAATATATATTAATAGCAGTATTTTTTAATATTTTTATTAATATCCCTGTACATTTATGATATTGTTTCATAATTGTGTATATATTTTGAAATGGTCTAAAAAGCATATTTGTAAAGTACAGGATAAAGTGCCCTATGTTTTAATATTTTTGCATACCCAATCCATCCATCCATCCATCCATGGGCCTCATTTACCCTAATTATTGTAAAAAACAGTATAGATGTAACAGTGTCTTGCATTTTTGTTATTAACATTGATTATACCAAAGATAAAATAAACTGGGTTTTGCAGAAAGCTGAACAAATGTTTAATTTGATCCCTGTACTTAGATTTATTGACATTGGCTCTCCTTTTTGAAGTAATTATGCTGCATGTTACAGTTGAATATGTTAGAATCAATTATTCATTCATTTCTTTGATACCTTTATTACAAAAAGAGTTTTTTACTTGAGTAAATGCCTCGATGGCCTCACCTTTTATGACTATGCAAGTTGTCCCTGATTGGAACTAGCACAGGTCATGTGATCTCCCAAATTTGAAGAGTAAAAAAACATTGTGGGCTATTATTTAACTCCCCCCCTTTTTAAATGCATAATGCAAAGCAGTGGTCCTCTCTCGGCCAATCAGTCAAGTCATTCAAAGAATGTGAGATGACTCACTTCAATGAGTTTTAAGGGAAAAAGAAACAAACAGGTGAAAGAGAGAGAAGACTCAGCTTCAAACTAGCCTAAGGAAGTTGTATACGAATGAAGAACAATCCAGAGTAACAATATTATTAGTAAAAGATAGAAGGTCCTGGTGGACTAGACGACAGACAATATGTTGGCAAAGTGCTTGTTATGTTCTGCTAGCAGCACTGTACTGCTAGTACAATAAAAAGCAGACATTTTTGAAGCTACAGACAGGACCACAGTTAAGGCAATGCTGATGCTAAAAGACTTAAATGTTTTGTGTGAAAGGCACCAGTTCCTCTTTTACTGCAAGGATGACTGTGATAAATACCACAAAAAAACAAGCTAATTAACCTTTGTTCACAAAAACCATGCACTGTTTCAAACAAGCTAAAGAATGCAATGAATCTTGGGGTTCAGCCACCATGCAGTAATGGTGATGGGGGGGTCATTGCCACAGAAGAGAGTGGTGGCTGGAGAAGGGGAAAATGCACTGCAGCACTTGTGATGGCCCTACACACAATGTTGGTATACCTTGTAACCTGTAAGGTAAACGTACTACTTGCAAACCATTACATGCTCCTTAAACGTATAAAGTTATAGTAAGCTTAGTCAATCACAGAAGTCATCAGGGCTGGTTGTTTTTTCCGTTGCCTTTTTAGTAATTGAATAAAAGTAAAAAAAGTCAAGAACTGGGTAAATAGAGAGTACAGATAGGTACACATCGTACCGGTGCTATGAATGGTGTATAACAGTATACAAACTCGAAACAGGTCAACAAAGAAACCACCGTAACATTCATCATGATGAATGGTACTGTGGTATCTTTGTTACCTGTTTCGAGTTTGCCTTTTAGTAATTGCTAATAGCATGACTGTTCATAGCATGAAATTTTTCAAATTTGGACCATGATTTTAGCCTTTGGATTTCGGATTTGCAAACGTGATTTCCACATTTTCAACCAAGATTTTTCTCTAGATTTCTCTCTTTCTCTCTCTTACTGATCAGCTGCCCCACTTTTCAAGGAGCAACCATACTTGCATTTAACAAGCATGGTTCCAATCCAATAGTGATTCTTTTGTACTGTGAGGTTTAAAGGGACAGTTCAGTGGAAATTATCGATTGTTAAATTGTTAGTTTGTGTAATGCCTTCTTAGTTATTCTACTATTCTCTCCCATTTTGAAAAATCAGTTGATTCTACCCTTTTGTGTCCCTGCTGTTGACATTAGTGAGTGACATTTAGGTTCAACAGTCCTTCTTCTTCCCAGGATGCACCACTTCCTTGGAATGTTCCTAACATACTTTCTACTGATTGGCTGTTTGATGGGTCAAAGAGCTCAGATCTCTACAGAGCAACTGAATCAACCCAGGCGCTGGGTCAAGGGCAAGACCATAACGGTCTCTATATAGGGGTCCTGCAAACAGGAAGTCAGTATATTCGTTGCATTTATTTATACCAGACAAAATGATAAATTGGCAGATTAATGTCATTGGGATGAAAACACTGCTCTTTTTTCTGAAAAGCATATGTATTTGCACCGAACTTCCACTTTAATCAGGAAAACTGCAACAAATAAACATGAAAAATGTTCAGTAACCTAAGTGGGTGAGGGTTATTTAAGTTGATCTAAACCACAACATTCTACTAAACCTAGTTTTATTTTGCAATAAACATGACACCAAAAATTTAAATTCTGAATTACTTTACAATAATAATTTTAGTAGTTAGTCAAAACTAAGCAGGCACCGAACTAAAGAAGCAGCAAATGTAAATGAAATGTAATATGCAATGAGTTAACAGGATACTGTAATGTATAAATACAAGGGGCATTATTATAAAGGTCATTATTTTTTTGCCACTCCTTCGCCTAGTTTGGACTTATCGACATTTTAAGTGGCAATAAACAGTTGCAAAAGTCATTACTGCCACCTTTCCCAGTGTTTTATTGCGTTAAATTCAGCCATTCAAAATAGCCAAGTCTGAGTGGCCAATTATTTAGCCTGCTATTGGGTCCATGAAGGGGGCCGGTACATTGTGGGGTGTTTCTCAGCACTAATAGTACCCAGGAGGGGTGTTAGACTATTTTCCAGCATTTCTTTATTACAATTTGCGATTTTCTCTCTTTAAGGTTTGATTTTCTTTATTCACCAAAGTCAAATGGGGGTCTTAGGGACATATTTATAAAGGGATGTTATTTTTGCTATTTTTATTTTTTATCAACCTTTTTTGTCATTGTTATTAAAAAGGCGAATTTTAATCAAAGGTGAAAATAATGTACGTAGCAAAATGTAGCACTAATAATACTGAAAATGTTCATCGCATATGATGGTTAAGTTCAACGCATATGATGGTAATTAGGAAACACTCCCTGGTGGCTTTTCAAAGTAGTATTAAATTGGTTAATACACACTGAACACCTATCTTAGTTATATAAAAATAGCCAAACACATGGGATGTTTTTCAGCAAAAGATATGATAAATAGTGTAAAACTCCCCCAGGTGATGTTTGGCAAAAATTCTGGTAAAAATGCAACACAAGGCAGAAAAAGTGTCAAAAGGCTAAATTTCACCTATTACAAATGAGCATTAAATAAAAAATGTCAAAAAATGTCAAAAATAGCTCTGAAATTTTGCCTTCTCTGCTTTATAAATATGCCTTTAAATTCAACATATGCAAGACCATCCTTTAATGTTAATTTTAGCTTTTAGCCCTGGTCTTGTAATGGCCAACACTACAGAGCAGTTTCTCTTTTTAGTATAGTATAGTATAGTATAGTATTTGAGGTTGAATAAAGACATATGTCCATCCAGTCCAACCCATCTAGCAATATCCTCATTTCCTGCCTAACTGTTGATCCAGAGGAAGGCAAAAAAAAACCACCAAATTTAGAAGGGGGAAAAAATTCCTTCCTGAATCCAAGTGGCAATCGGAAATTTCTGGATCAACTCTACTTATGATTCAATACCAGTAACTTGCAACATTCCTTGTTTGCAGGAACTCATCCAGCTTTTTTTTGAAACTGAGCAATGAAACCTGTCCATAGCTTTACTGTTCTCACAGTGAAAAACCCTTTCCGAGCTTGAAGCCTAAACCTTTTTCTTCATCTTAAGGATGTCCTGTGTCTTGACATGTTCTATCGGTGAACAATGCCCCAGATAGTTTATTGTATGGCCCGTTAATGTATTTATACACAGTAATCATATCCCCATGCAAGCGCCTTTTCTCCAGCGTACATAATTGTACCTTTCAGTCTCTCTTCATATTCAAGCTCCCCAATCCCCTTATTAATTTAGTTGCCCTTCTCTGAACCCTTTCCATTTCAAAGATGTCTTTTTGTACACAGGATTCCAAAATTGCACTGCATATTCCAAATAGGGCTCTACAATGCTTTGTAAAGAGGGAGAATTACATTTTCCTCCCTTGAATCCATACCTCTCTTTATACAAGACAATACCATGCTGGCTCTGGCTGTTGCCGCCTGGCACTGCTTGTACCTTTAAGTTTGCTATCACCAAAACTCCAATCCCTTTCAACAGGGATTCACTTAACACAGAGCCATTTATAGTATAAGTAGCACAAGGATTTTAAGTCCAAAATGCATCACCTTACATTTATCAACATTGAATTTCATCTGCCACTTAGGCCCAATGTGATATATTATCTAGATCCCCTTGCAAACGATTGCACATCTCTGAAGTTTTTAATGGTCGACAAAGTTTTTGTGGTCGTCAGCAAACACAGAAACCTTGCTGACAATACCCACTTCCAACTATTAATAAAATAGATTAAAAGAAGCGGCCCCAACACAGAACCCTGTGGCACCCCACTTAGCACTTTAGTCCATAATGATGAAGCCCCATTAACAACTACTCTGCATCCTATTAATTAACCAATTTTCTATCCATGTACAAAGTGACTCCCCAGACAACAGACCTTAGCTTATTCATTAGTCGCCTAGGGGTACTGTATCAAAAGCCTTGCAAAATCCAAGTAAACTACATCTACTGCTATACCAGAGTCTAAATTTCTACTTACTTCTCATAAAAGCAGAAGCAGTTAGTTTGACAAGATCTATTCCTCCTAAATCCATGCTGGTTATACTTATAATGTCAGTCCTTGAAACATACTCTAGAACATGTTCCCTTATTAAACTTTCCAGATCTTCCCCACCACTGAAGTTAAACTTACAGGCCTGTAATTACCCAGCTGTGAACGACTACCCTTTTTGATATTGGAATAACATCAGCCTTTTTCCATCCAGAGGCACACCACCGGACATGAGGGAATCAGCAAAAATAAGAACACAGTGGCCTAGATAAAAAAATGAACTTAGTCCCTAAGTACCTGAGGATGTATTTTATCCGGTCCAGGAGAATTATTAAATGTAACCTTATTTAGTTCTTTCTGTACCATATGCTCGGTTAACCAAAGTAAACTTGAATCTTGTATCCATTATTGTACTATACTCTATGATATCTGTACTTGGATCTTCTATAGGTATACAGAGGGAAAAAAATATTCAAGACATTTGCTTTATCGCCATCCTCCGTAACTAACTTATCCCCATTAATTAATGTGCCACATTCTCAGTCCTCATCTTCTTACTATTAATATAATGTTTAGGCTTAGTGATGACTTTCTTCAGCTATCCTAACTTCATTATTAATTTAGCTAGTTTGATTGCTTTCTTACACTCCTTGTTACAGTTTTAATCCCAAGGCCCTTTCCGTTCCCTCTGCCTTAAAGGTTTTTTAAATGCCTTTTCTTTCCTTACCATTTGCCTCTACATCAGAATCAGCCACATGGGCGCGGGATTTATTTTTTTTACAATTTATTTCACAAGGGTATAAATTTAGATGTGAACTGGCTTGAAATCCCCTGAACACAGTCCACTTTGTTCAGTACCTTTACCTGATAATACATGATCCCAGTTGACATTTCTGAAGAGCTGCTTTTAAACCTGGGAAAATTTGCTTTCCTGAAATTAAATGTTTTTGTTAACCCAGCGACTTCCTTTCGATAACAAAGTCCAAATGCCACTATTCATGGTCACTATTTCCTAAGCCTCCAGTACCTTTATATCTATGAATGCGCTCACAATGTTAGATATTACCAGATCCAACAGAGCTCCTTTCTAGTGGAACCTCAACCACCTGGAGAGAAAATTATCCTGCAGCAAATCAGGAACTCATCGCCTTTTCTGTGAGGCAGTTCCACAACACCAATCAATGTCAGGGTAATTGAAGTCCCCATAATGGAGAACACTCCCAACTTGCAGCCATTGCCAACTGCATATGAAGTTGACTCACCTTCTCTGCTAGCATTTGGCGGCTTATAGAGACACCAACAATGACATTCCCCCCTTCCTGTTGCCTAATTCCACCCATATTGCCCACCACTTATCATCCATATTCACCAGTTATCTCTTCTTTTAAATTGGCTTCATTCTTTTTAACAATAACACATACCTCCCCTTGCCTTTTTTCGTCTGCAAACAAGGCATATACTTCTATATTTACAGCCCAGTCGTGAGAACTGTTCAACCACGTTTTTGCTATACTCATTACATCATACTTTTCATTCAATGCCATCATTCCAATTCACCTTTTTGTCAGCCAGCTTCTTGCATTTGCAAACATACATTTTAGATTATGATCCTGTATTTATTCATACACTTTAATACACTTCCTCCCTATCCCCTAGGCTAGCCCCCCCCCTTTCCGCCCCCCACTGGCCAATTACACCCGTTTTCCTCCTGGACTATCCATCCCAGTGAGAATGCTATACCCCCCCCCCCAAAAACTAGTTTAAATCTCCTCCAACCCTATAGCCAGTCTTCTCCCCTAAAAAACGCTGCCCACATCAGTGAGGTGCAACCCATCCCTACTCAAGAGCCTAGCCGACAGCAAGTCTGTCCGTTTCAATAAACCCAAACCTTCTTCCTTACACACTCTTTTAGCCAAGCATAATGCTTTAAGCTCCGCTGTCTCCCTGGCTTACCGTGGCTGCGGTAGTATTCTGAAAAACACTACCCTGAGGTCCTTGCTTTACTTGGCCCTAGTCTCAAGAAATCATATTTAAGGACTTCACTCCACCTCTAACTTTGTCATTTGCACCAATGTGAACCAAGACCGCGGGTCACACCCGGCCCCACCCAATAATCTGTCTACACGATCCACCACATACCGAACCCTAGCACCAGGGGCAACACACAGTTCGGCATGTAGGGTCTGGCGGCAGATTACCCTATCTACTTTCTTATAATGGAGTCCCCTACCACTCACCTGCCTAGCATTCCTGACCCTTCGTTCCTCCTCCCTCGTATCAGAGATGCAGTCCCCTGGTGCTCAAGGGACTAGCCCCCTCCATACACGCTAATTCCAAGGTGTCCTCCACTTCATTACCTAAGCGGCAAATCTGTTGGGATGGACAATCTGGGAAGAAGCCCCCCTACTCTCCGTCCCCCACTTCCCTAGTAACCCTAACAAAAATACCTCCTTCTCATCCTTTCTGTCCCTCTTCCACCCACCTCTATACTGGCCCCAGCCAGTGCCTGCTGACCCCCCAGTTCTGCCAATCCCCCCGCAATGCTGCAAGCTGCCCCCTTAGACTTCCACCTGAGCTTCCAACGGGCAACCACTCACACCTGACACGAACATAGGTTCCCGGAAAGTCTGCTCCAGGTTCCTATACATGTGGCACGATGCACACTGCATGGTTACTGACCTTGTTTAATTGCCCTTCTTGTTTCAATGTCCTTCTTTTTCTATGCCTTGAGATCAAGGTAATTAAGAGAAAGGGACACTCACAAGTTCTTTTCACTCACAGGAAACTTCCTTTTGTTAGGTCCAAACCACAGGCCAACAACTGTGAATCCTATTTACTAATAGGCTCCAACCCCCACACCAATTAGTGCAGAGCCAGAAGAGAGGGAAAAAAAAAACCCAAACACTTAACCCTTTCACAGCCTGTTGTGATTAAACAGGTACAATACTAGAATATAGAAGTCCAGCACACCCCTTTAACTGGAAGAAGAAAGATTAGTCTGGTTACTGCACACTCAGTCCTGCCACAATAGTTCTTAACAGTACAAACAATCCTTATTTTCAAAACTTTCAAACAATCCTATTTTCAAAACTTCACACACACACCATACAACCATCAAATGATTAAGTGTCCTTCTTTTTCTATGTCCTTGAGAATCAAGGTCCTTAGAGAAGGGACACCACAAGTTCGTTTCACTCAACAGGAAACTTCCTTTGTTAGGTCCAAAACCTTTTTGCCATGATACCAGGCTTAACGCAATAAATAAGTTGTCAGTGCACGTCGCTGGTACTACCACCACACATCGCCGGCGAGTAGCGTACCTTTTGGCGAAAATTTCATTGCTAAGTGTCCTGCAATAGCGAAAATAGCGTTTGTTTATAAATATGCCCACTGTGTTCCATGTATAATTAGTAAGATGTTTGATAACTAATAAACAGTAGCCCAGTTACTTATTATTTAGGCATCAGAGGGGCAGAAGTTCATTGATATAGACCTAATAATGCTAAGGAAACCCATGGTATTGTCAGCCCGTTGAAAACCACAGAATTGACAATGACTTTGAGATGACTGATTTGTGGATGTGTGGATTGACAATGTCACGTTGGTAATTACGATTGAATATCAGCCGTGGCAGAAGTTTATAATATATTACACTCCATAATTTACGGAAACTGTGAGTGTAAGAAGAGTACCAGATTTTTACCAGATTTAAGCACTAAAAAGCTTTGCTTTGCCAAGTTTACCAAGAAAAAACTAAATCTACTTTTATGCTGGGGTTTGCATTAACACAATCCTCTTCTCAGCCTCATGATAATGGCCAGCAGCTCTTTGAGTAAGCTCTGGGTGGTCTAACATGTATTTTTAGTCTTTAGATCATTTTGATCATGGATAATAACAAAGGGCATGATTGGTAAAATGTGAATATTAAAACTGGTGTTCTATAGAAGCATTTCATGTGTCTTTGGTCACTAGATTGGTCTTTATAGCTTTAATTAATCTGGTAATAAAACGTGTTTGTATCAAAATTTGTTTACACATCCAATTAAGTGATACAGGAGATTACAATTTAATGTAATATTTGAGGTTGAATAAAGACATATGTCATCTAGTTCAACCTACTCAACAATACCCACATTTTCCACCAGTTGTTTCAGTTGTCTTCTCTACAGCAGTGTTGTATTCATAGGATACACAATATACATTAATATACAATAATTTCAAGCATGTAATTAAGTGTTACTGTGAGTTCTGACCGAACTTGATTCCTCATTTGGAATTCCCCACATTAAAAATTACTGACTGATTTAGAACTAACAAGATTTGAAATTCTAAAACGAAACTGTTGCATTCCATGGACCCACCAGCAGATTAGTTCATCTCTATTGTTTAGTTAAAACCAGCAACCCCCCGATTCTATACGAATTGTCCTGTACACGCACACACCCCCAGCAGGCTCCCAAACCCCCACTGTGGGTACTGGCTAGAAGATGTCACATGGCCAAAGAGCAGGTAATTCCAGCATCCTGCATATAGACAATCTTCTTCCGGAAGTTTGGGTCCATTCATTAAACAGCGATTGTGCGTATGTTCATTCATATCAGGATCAGCTATTTTTAAGCAGGTAACGGGGGCTGAGGCGGGCCCTCCTACCATCCACCCCTACGTGGTCACAGTGGTGGCAGGGATGTAGTTACGCCACTGATTCTCGAATCACCAGGGAGAAAGTGTGAGCTTGGCTTCCTGTATGAACTTTGCCTAAGTATACAGTATGAGTAAACAATGGAAATTCCCCATTATCTATTAATCAGAGAAAATTTAAAATAAATCTCTTTCACTGCCTAGTAAAAAAAATCCCGTTTGTCTAAAAAGTAATCCTTGTGTTATTGTGCAAAATATAGACTAATCTGCCCTACAAAACATAACACAGGATATAGAAAGCACCTACACTATAAAGCTCCTCTTGTTGGCTATTAGTCATGCGTTTTATTAAATTAAATTAGTTTTGTTTGAGTTCACATTACAAATAATTGTAGTTTATGTTTAATTAATTGCTTCAGTACAGACTACATATAATTAAAAAAATGTTGATCATTAAGAAGGTATACAAATAGATACTTGTCCAATCCACTGGGAGATCATCAGGATTTCTCAATAGCAAGTATGTGTATGCCCAACTCTAAAACAAACATGGAGAACAGAGAAAATATTCAACAAAGGATCCAGTCATTGTTTTTATTTTTCCAACACAACTGCAAAAGCCATCCAAAAAAAAATGATTCTTTTTATTGAAAAGTACTGATCAATGCAATAAAGGGAATTTCTTAAATGAAAACTAACTTAAATTTTTCTAACGTTAATGTTTTTCTCCCTAGAACATCTATACATTGTTAGGTCTTCTCTAGTAGTTGCATTGTAGTTAAGTAATATATTCTGTAACAAAGAAGACTTCCATGTTTGCCAGTACAACTTCAAGCATAGCCCATGTTGGCTTCAAAAGCCACGCCCCATGACCCCAGGATTCACGGTATGCACACAGTTCCTAGCTTCTGTTTCTAGGAAAATATAACACTTTTACATGTTACAAATCCATTGTTGAGTTGATGGTGGTTGCACCAAATAAATGCCATATTTTAGGAAAATTGCAGCCCAAAAAGTCACAAGTTAAATCCCCTAATTTGAACAATACAAAATAGTTACTATTGAGTTTAGTGCTTTTTGTTTGTTTGTTCCCAGGGGCACTAACTACCAAGGAAGCAACCAACAGGGGGGGGGAGCCAAGGGAGCCCCATATTCTTAGTTTTGCTATGACAAATATAGCCTCCCCAGAAAATCACAGTGGATGAAGCATGGATAGGGGCCCCATCATAGTTTTGCAGGGGGAGGGGAGAGAGAGAGAGATTGCTAGTCACTCCCTGTTTTCATTATGTTGTAAAACAATATAATGTGCAACTTTATATATAGCGCTCTGTTTTTTATTTTCCATCAGAGTGAATTGCTGACCAGCCTTCATTGAGCAATACAAAATAGTCAAATGATTTTACTGACATTACAGCTAAAGTTTTGGTTTTGAAAGCTAACAGACCACTAGGACACAGATTCAATTCCACAGGCTTCCATTTTTTTTATACCTAGCAAAAGATAAAGATTCTACATGTATGATATTCCCACCTAGTAGTCATTGTGCCATAGAGGTAGAAAGTTTTCTTTTAGCAAGACAGAGTTGCAGGCTGCAGTTCGACGCCCCAGGCAGCAAGGATGCAGCTTAGCTGGATGTTCCAGTGAATATGGGAGCTTACCTTGTTACCCACAGCTTAATTTATATAATTACCCAGCATCAGAGCAAAGGAAGGGTGAGAAACAGCTTTTTGTGAATGTGCTCTTTCTATTGGGGCAATGTTGTCTGGAGACTTTAGTCCCTTAAGTTTCTTAATTAGTATCCTTTTTTACATTTGGATTTACCCCAAACTAATATTTTATACACTCCTTGCAAAATGTCTGACAAATGAAGCAGAGTTTGGAAATTTAGTGATGAATGTTGTTTTCATAATCAATGGGTTTGATCTTACAGCTCACTTACATTTACTTACAGTACTTATATTTTATCTTAGGGGATAAATTTTAATACTTGTTTAAAAAGATCTATGCAACAGTTGGTCAAAAACACGGATCAAAAAGAAAAAAAAATTAATGATTCTATTAAAATAACGGGAAATGTTCCAGAAAATCAAAACACGCTATAAATACTTTATAAAAAAAACATACACACACAAAATGTTAATTATTTAATCCTTAAAACTGTTTATTTCAGTTGTTTATATTAAAATATATCAACATTTAAGGCTATTTCATAGAAAAAGGAAAATCCAGTATAAAACAGAAGACCGCTTATTAGAAATCAATTGAAACCATGAAGAATAATTCTTTGATCTAGCATTAGCTAAAAGCACTAGAGATAGTGAAAGGGGTGAAATACCAAAAACCGAAAAATTAATATTATGGATTTAAGCTCTCAATTTAAAATTTTCAATGTATTGGTTGACTTTTCGATTTTCTGATTTTTCAGTTTTGGATATTTCAGTTTTTAATTTTTCCGGCTATAGGAATTTTATGAGGAATTTGGCAATAAAGCTACAGATTTTGAAAACGGTGGTTCCAAAAAGAAAACGGTTCATTTCAAAACTTATCTCTTAATAAGAATGTGTTAACAAAGCAACATTTCAAATGTTGGGGGGGAGGAAAGCCATTACAATATATCCAAAGGGTTTGTGATAGGGGTGGGAGACCAAAAGGGAGGGATGGGGGGGGGGGGGGGGGGTGAGGGCCTGCACTGAGCATGGAAAACTCTCCCAGAAGAGAGACAGGAGGCCTCTAGGACTCTGTAGGTCTGGTGGACAGTTTTTCGGGACTTTGGGGGAACATTGCAGGAGAAACATTTGAGCTGGGATGTAAGGTAAGGATTTTATGCACTACAGAGTGGGGCCAGTAGTGGGTGATTGAAAAATTATAGTTTTGGGGGTGGACATTGCCTTTAAAGGAGTTACACTAAAAATACACGTTAAAGGGGTTACCCAAGATTACATGCTTCCCTGGTTTGAAAGGCAAGAAACTGATGATGTACCACCTTTTCTTTTTCTTTAATTTTTTTCCTAACTAAAGTTATACCCATGAAATGCAGTCAAATCAGCTACAGAAAGACCTCCCCTTTTTACTTCCATGTGGTTAGAGCAAATATTAACTATAACCTTTTAAAAATTGGGTACGCCGTGCTATTCCCAAAATTTAGGAAATGTGCAGCCACTGCGAAATTAGTGTAAACCCGATAACTCAATATACATCTGGGGGGTGGCATGGGATTTACAATAATTTGGCTGGATTAGCTGCCATTATAGTACAGCCCCTTAATATGTGGTCTTCATCTACAAATTCTGTTCTAATGGCAAATTTTCTATGCCCTTTTTTCTAAGGTCTTTCTGGCTATTTCAAAATCAAATAATGTCTGGTTCCATACTAAAATAAAAAACATTGGCAAAGAATTTCTAACATTAGTTTCTTACACATAGCTAGATATTCCCTTTAATTGGAGTCAACTCCAAATTCTCTTCCATGTCCATACAAATATGATAAGATCAACATTAATTTTAATAAGCATCATGGCACTTGTATCTTTAGGAAGATAAAAATTGATAAGAGTTCTTTATAATTATTGAGGGAGTTGTATTTCATTTGGAAAGAAAACATGATTATCTCAATCTTCAATAATAAAACATATTTTTTCTACCAATGAATAATATATTCTCATAATTAATTAGGGGTCCTAATTTTAATGTTGCCCTGATTAATGATCCAGATATATGTTCTCACAGTATCTTTTGTGAACAGAAAAATATTTCATGATAATGAGAACTAATTATTAAAAACAAGATAGAAGCAGATAATATATTTAGCCAGTCAGTCTGTTCCTCCCATTGCATTCTTTTACTAAATTTAAAAGGAACAAAAGTCGCCTAATAAACATTGTCTCAATAGACAGAGCACATTTGTAATAATTTTGCACACTCAGGAAGATTCAAATAAGAGTTCTTATTGTGTTTAAAATGGTGCTAATTTTGCCCCAAACAATCAGATCGTATTTAACATTTGAAATTAACATCTGATTGGTGGGGCAAAATTAGCACCATTTTAAACCATAAGAAACTTTATTGAATAACCCTGACTGTGTTTTATCTCCGGCTTTGCTGTGGCTGTTTTATTTTTTAATTAGTAGGTTTAGGGGTTAGGGTCTAGGGTCAGAATCTATAATCTATCTCTGTGCTGCTCCTCTACGCAAATCCCTAAAAAATTGAGCAGCTAAAGTGAAGTGGCATTGCAGTACAAAAATCTGCACAGATCAGGACAACTGAACAGTTAATTGTAATAAGTTCATACTGAAATGATGGAATCGACAAATCATATATTTGTGACATTATTAATTTTATTAAATCGCTAGATAAACCTTGTTTTGATTTGGGCTGATGAAATGGCAAACAAATTTTCATTGAGGACAGCAATATTGTGGAAAATTATAACCTCTATCTGTTGTTCTATGGTTGAAGGGAGGCAGACACCCCTGAAACATTGATCACCCTTGGTATCTTCCACAATAAAGGGTTAAGGAATAGTTCATTGTAAAAGTGGATCTTGGGCAGACATTAGAGATAACCTTGGAAGCAGAGAGGTAGTGGGTAAGGATTTTACACATACACAGTGGGACCACCAGTGGGGGAGATTTGGTTTGGGGGTGGACATTCCCTTTAAAGAAGAGTTACTTTTCCAGTGAACTATTTAATCCCAACATTACAACTCTGCCGTAAGTCTTACTTATATTGATGAAAAATCAGTGTAAGCCAATGAAAAACAATTACATCATTGACAAATTTGAATTAATAAAAGAAAAACCAACAGATTATGTCCCCCTAAGGACAGATTAGAATCACAATGTCAGGAGAATGAGAAGCAACCACTCTACTACATAGTGCGCCAAATGTTTTTCTGCTAGTCAATATGCTTGTGAAGGGTTGTGTTATTCCCACATAAAATAAATGACTTTAGCACGTTTTTCTACTGGAATTAAAAAAAAAAAACTTATAAAGACAACAAATGTGTGACCTTAAAATATCAAATTACAAATGTCAAATACACTTGTACTTTTGGATTGTGTGCAAAAAAAATGGCCTCTCAGGAAATGATGCATTTCTCTCCTCTTTTCATTGTGAAACACCACAATGTGTCATGATTTTTGCATTAAGGGTTAGACCACACACAATTACGATTGCGTTTTGCGATGCCGCTAGCGCATGAAAAAACAGTGCCAGACTAACACAATGTGGTAGCCCCACTGTGTGTGCTGCGATCCGTTTTTGTATAAAGCATGAGATCACCATTTTTTCTCTACGAATTACGTGTGCTTCCAATAAAGGAACATTGGCAGATTCGCAGTATAAATGCCATTTCACACACGTTACTGTGCGTTGTAGTGTGGGGCAAGCCTCAAACACAACACAAATGTAAATAAAGGAATTGTAAATTAAAGTAGAGATTCCAGGGCCTAACAGTAGTATGGATTACATAGCCGATGATTACCTGGTACTATTTCACAGCGTGACAGAAGTAATATTGAACATTAGGTAAATGAGAAATAATGTACATCGTCTCCTAAAATTAATAAAGATTTCGGATAGATAGGGTTGTGAACTTGGAGTTCAATGACCTGTATTTTAGTTGTATGTTCATAACAATTGGAAATGAGAGTCCTTTCAAAACTTGTTCATCTTATTTACCATATGAAGAGCTTAACTAGTTTATTCCTCTGGACTGGAAAATCCTTACTTGTTTTAAAGAGCTTTTAATAAATATAAACACGATTTAAGACCTAGTCAGGGATGGATCCCACCCTGGACCAATCATCATATAGGGCCCTCTACCAGCAAACCACAGATACATCTATCAAAACAACTCTCAGACATCCTACCCGAACATTTGCACTCATTGACCATTAACCCCAACCCACATAGATGTTTAACACAGCAGTGCACTTTAACCCCACATTACATCATAATAAAAAAAGACACGGGTAAATAAAGGTACTTTTTTGTGCATTATTCTTCGCCGTGTTGGAAAAAAAACAGCAGTTAAAGGACACTAAAACCCCATATTCCAAAAAAAACCTATTTGCCATTCGTTTGTATTATTCACAGGGAGGTGAGAACGCATTTTTCTCACCTCCCAGGGGGACCTGGAAACTTACCTTACTGCCGCTCCACTCGCGACGCTCCTCACTGACAGCCGTCTGTCCCGACCGCGCGCCCTATCTTAGGCACAATACAAAAATAGGATGCCCAATCGGGACAGAACCGCTGTTCTGATGCAGTAGTGGGCTTGCGGTCCCCTGAGCGTAATATTATTACAGGGAGGTGAGAAATAAGCGTTCTCACCTCCCTGTGAATAATACAAACGAATGGCAAATAGTTGTTTTTTTGGATTTAGTGTTCCTTTAATGCTCCTATTCAGCAGATACTAGCCCCTTATACCTGACTGGCTCTGCTGCCTCACACAAAAAAGCGGAAACATTTACGGCTCCTGTTTTTTATAAGATAAAAAAAATGATTGAATGAAAAGCTGCTGTCACTCCCAGACTGCATCTGAAGCAGTTGATACAATGTTAGGGATTACCGTCAGCTGTGGTACAGGGAAGATGCGAGTATTACAGCTGCTTGGGCTTCAGCAAAATTTTCGAGCTGGATATGCAGTGAATAAAAAAGTACAAATGGTACATGTATGCTGAAGGGCACCCCACAAACCTTTGCCCCCAGTAGGCCCGGCAGGGAACAGTCCTAACCACAGTGACATACATCCCATCTCTGGTCAGCCCACACCCGCATCGCCAAAGCATGCTTGATTCTGGGACATGGCTTGGTCGTCCGGGACGGGGAGCAATTCCATTTCAGGGAAGAATGGCGGCCTATGTTAAGTACATATGTAATGAAGCAGAAAACAAATCTATCATCACAAAAGATAATAATGTTTAAAATCAGATGTGTACTGAATCTTGGTCTTATATGAAGCCAAGCAGTGAAAAGCCTGGTTGTTGTGATATAAAAAATGCTAGATTCACAAAGCTAAATGTTCTATTGCCTTTGAAGCATGCATCACAGTAAGTGATTATATTGCATATTAAAACCTGGTGTATTTGGAAAATGAAACTTGACCGTAACAGTGACATACAGCCAGCCCATGTAATCCTGTGAGAAAACACAGCACTAAATCTGTTGTACGTAAAATGTTTTCAGGCCCTTCGTGAACTTTTTATGAGATATAAAAAAAAAAAATGTATGCTTTTTGATAAAGAAGTGGACCCAGATCTGACATGGAAACCCCTCGGTTCCGAAATCCGAATGATCGTTTGAATAGATTGTCCGGATTTCGGGACTTTGGAGCACATTTTCGATTATCGATCAAAGTGTTCGAAGTATTTCAATAATTTTTCAAAACTAGTCTTGAACATCGACAATCCTCAAAAATACAATCAGAAACTCGAAAGTAGTCTCGATCGTATTTCGAGGGTTATCGAACATTCAAGGTTTATTTTCGAATATTATCGGGGAAATAGCTTTAAACTTCGATAATAATCGAAAATTATGGATTATGGATAATGGATTTTTTCCAAGATCCGGGAATCCGAAAACGGAACGAAACTGGTGAGTTTCGTCCATCTCTAATTTTGGATATAAAATAATGCCTTTAATGGCTAACTTAAATGATGAAAATGCAAGCTTTCAAAGCAATTAGGCTTCTTCCTCAGGACAATTTTCTCAGGGGACAACTCTTTTATTGTTATTTATTGTAAATCTATGAGGGTTCATCCTTTGCCTCAGGGTCGTCCTGTCTCTCCTACATATAGGCCATATCTATAGTCAGGATTATAGATGTCCCTGTGGGGTGCCATTATGGCAACCAAGGGGACACGCCTGAAAATCTAAGGTGGGTACACACCGCAGATATTTTTGGGCTGACCTGTCGATGGTGCGTGGATCGGTTGATCAGCCAGGAAATATTGATGGTGTGGGGTGGCTGGCCACGACCGAGCTCTGACGCCCATACGTCCAACAAGCGACAAACAAGCAATTGGGTCCATTGGTATAATTACAACTGATTGTACGCCCTATGGGATCGCACGGACCGGTCGCGCACACTATCGCCCACAGCGAGCGCTCAGCTGGTACAAAAAAGCCAATGTGTACCCAGCCTAAAAGTCAAGAAAAAGTATAAATTTTAGATCCCAAATGGAGAGGTTAGAATGGGAATGTAAACTGTAAAAAAAATGGGAGTCTAGACTCAACAAAGATCTAAACTTTAGGCTGGGTACACACCAGCAGATATTCTTACGGCCGACCAAATGATTGTGCCGTGTATTGATCAGTCAGTCGGAAATATCTGATGGTGTGGGGCAGCTGGCGTGACGGGGCTCGGTTGCTGTTCATCCATATTGAATGAACAGGCAATCAGGACTGTCGGTAAATCACCGACGATCTGCGGTTCGAAAATCTACAATATGATGTGTACATGATTGTGAATTACGATTGCAGCAACAATCATTAAAGGCACTGTAGAATAGGTAAAAATAGCTGCAAAAACACCAATATGTGCCTTTAGAAATACGGCCCATACCATAAAACTATGGGTCCATAATATGATCAACCCTTCGGGGGGGTGATGTTAAAAAAACATGTTTTACCCATAGTTTATATACACTATTATAATTGTACTGCAGATTTAACCAAAATTTAAAGATACAAAGGCATTTTTAGAAGAGACTACTGATTATTTCATATCATCTCATTGTGGCAGTCAGAAATTGGACATAGATGAAAATAAAGTAAAAATTCACATCTGACCTTTTCCCATGATAAAAATTCATTTTTCCTGCTAATAAACATTTTACAGAGAAAAACAGGACCCAAACATATTTCTTCCGAATACTTTCTCCAAACATTCCTCACACAAACTGAAGAGACTTGAAAGGCAATGTTTAGTAAAACAAACGAGATCTGTAAATTACAAAAAAAAAAAGTTTTTCATTTAAAATAACATTTCACCAGTAAACATCCTGTATTTTGGTCATTTTCCTGAATGTAGGTGTTTAGTATGTTGGTCTAATTGCAGTATTACTGGTGTTTGTAATTCTGTGAATGTATCTGAGACCATCTAGTAGCATTTCCATCACTAGAAAATAACCAGTACGAATTTACTTTGGATCATATTCAGTAAAAGTATAGTACAGTATAGTATAGTATTTGAGGTTGAAATAAAGAATCGTCCATCCAGTCCAACCCATCTAGCAATATCCTCATATTCCACCTAATGTTGATCAGAGGAAGGCAAAAAAAAACACCACCAAATTTATGAAGGGGAAAAAAAATTCCTTCCTGACTCCAAATGGCAATCGGAATTTCCATGGATCAACTCTACTTTAGGTATCAATACCAGTAACTTGCAACATTCCTTGTTGGTCAACAGAATTATTACATTTGCTGGAAGATACAGAAAGGACCCAGTATAATAAAATGTATGCTAACTATATATTAGTATTATAGGGAGTGTCAGTGTGTCCCTCTTCCGGTTTGCGATTATTGCCAATAGGAAGGTTTCAATGCAGATCTAAAATCTTGAGTGGACCACAAAACAAAACTCGAACTCAAGTTCGAGGCAAACCTTTGAGTATCGGATGAACTAAAAGTATTCAAACCCACAGGCATTACTGTTTGAGGCTCAAGCAGGAGTGGTGCAGGGAACTCACTGCATTACTGTTTGAGGCTCAAGCAGGAGAGTGCACGGAACTCACAGGCATTACTGTTGAGGCTCAAGCAGGTGAGTGCATGGAACTCACAAGCATTACTGTTTGAGGCTCAAGCAGGAGAAAGCAGCAGGCAATTCAGAGGGGCGGAGCGTAACATTCAGCAAACCAGTACAAACAAGATGTCTGCAACTTTCAAGGCACAAAGCTAGGGCTGGAGGGCATAGGTGAAAAAAAAAATATGGCAACAGTATTTTTTAAAAGCTGCAGCTTCCAAATAAACATAACTTGATTATACTGTGCACTTATCCTTAATATTAAATAGTAAGATAGGGAGGGAAACAGATCATGGGGGGTAGGGAAAGGACAAGTTCAGTCCTGTCCATGTTGAGTTTGAGGAAGCAGGAGGACATGAAGGCAGAGATGGCACTAAGGCCGTCGGGGGGCTGGGTGTCGTAGTGTGGGGAGATCGGGGCAGAGATGTAAATTTGGGTATCATTGCCCATACAGGTCATACTGGAATCGGAAAGGAACTAATGAGTGTCCAAGGCCATAGGTGTAGATGGAAAAAAGAAAGGGACCGAGTAACTCGGAAGCTTGCGGAACCCAAACAGGCAGAGGCGAGGCGAGTTGTGAAGTTATTCCAGGAGGGAAAACACTAAAAGGTCCTACGAGAGATAGGATGATAGCCAAGAAACTGCATCCTGTATACTGGTAACCAAGGAGGCCAGGATCTGAAGAAGTAGAGCTAGAGGGTGACACAGTATCAAACGCAGAGACAGATCAAGGAGAATGAGAAAAAAAGTAGGGAAACTTTAGATGTAGCACAAGTAGATCATTGGCATTTAGTGAGGGCAGTTTCCATGGAGTGGTTAGGGCGGTAAGCCTGACTGGATTGGTTCAAAGAGAGAGTTTAGCAGACAATTTGATGTGAGGCACCTTGTCCACAAGATGTCTCAATGGGTAAAACTCTGGATGCACTGTTGTAAATTATTAGCCGGTGCCACCGGTCTGAGCGTAGGATTGAGTTGAGTAGGCTGATTGGTCTGCTGGTCAAACAAGGCAGTGATTGGGCGTGTGGTTGAAAGGTTGGTAATTTGCATCTCAAAGGGAATGTGGGAAGAAAAAGAGCAGCTTATAGTCACAAGGAAGCACTGTATGTATGTATGTATAATTTTATTTATAAGCGGCCATTGGGGTACGCAGGCAGTATCATTAAATATACAGAGTGATACAAACAAGGGGATAAGTGCAAGCCAATACAGATAGATAAAATTCAATTAAATACAATTTCATACATTGATTAAGAAAGATCATAATATAAATGGCGACTGAACTTTAGGGGTAAGCGTGAGGGTGGTGAGATAAATTGGGGTATCATCAGCATATAAGTGGATACTTTTAAAACCGAAAGAACGATTATTTCTACATAGAGATAGAGTAGGGGAGAACAGCCAAGGGTCCTAAACCAGCCCGAGGGACCCCCACACTAAGCGGAAAGGAGAGAATGTCTTATTAGACAAAGAGACAGGAGAAAGATCTGTAGATGAGATAAGAACGACGCGCTGTGATTTCGGTGCCCGAGAATATAGAATCTGCATAAGAAGAGAGTGGTTTCCACCAGTAGTAAAGACAGCCGATAAGTCAAGGAGAATAGACCAAAGGAGAAGCTAGGATACATGCTGAGGCCCATATCCTTTTAGCTAAGAGTGATTAACTCTATCTGACCTTAAGTTGAGAAAGGGATAAGGAGGAAGCCTGCAGGAGGGAAGCAGACTAGGGCTGGCAGAAGGGAACAGGCGAGCAAGGGAGAACACCGAGCAAGGACACATGTTAGGCCGTAGAGAGTCAGAATTTCGAAAAAAATCCGGTCCGACGCGAGGATCACGCGGATTTTCGAAAAGAAATCGTAAATTCGAAAACTCGCGAGCGCACGTTTTCGTATTATTAAACGTATCTTAAAAATGAAAGTTGGCAAATCCGCATTTAAAAGTGGTCTAAATAGCCTTGGTAATGACTTAATAATAAGGACTTCAAGTCAGAAGGACAGGATTGTAAACAAATGCCTACAAGTACCTAAAAATTACATACAGTCCGCTAGGCGAGAACAGTATTTTTCGAAATACGTGATTTCCGTAAAAACGAGGATTTCCGTAAAAACGAGGATTCTCCGGAAAAACGAGGATTTTCCGTAGAGGCGCGAAATCTCCGTAAAAAAGACGTTTCCGTAAAAAACGAGAGATTTCCGAAAAAACGGAGGATTTCGTAAAACGGAAGGAACGGAACTCTCCATATCAAAATGGCCAGTGCTGACAAGCAAACTATATGCCTTGAACTACCTCCTGACTCAGGGGGTATGATGATGTCCCACATGGCACCCATCTGTGCGGCCGCGGAGGCGCACAGAAGAATGGAGGGGGCTACGAGCGACGCATCCTGCGACGCTTCGGATACCAGACCACTGTCTCTACCCTCCAGAGACAGTGGTCAGACTCAAGAGGCAGAGGCCTCAATTATGTGGCTGCCGGTCGGCAAATGATGAAGGCAAGTATACTTTTTTATATATTATGTATTATAATAAGTAGTAAAATATTTAATTCACTTCTGGACAAAAAAACTAATTTTATTTATATACTTGTTTGTTAAAAACAAATAATCCTTTAATTTGGCTGAGAGAGAGAGATCCCAAGTTCTTGTATTCTATTAACTGGTTAGTTATACATTATTATTATCTTGTATTTTCAAATTAGCCCTATTTAAAGGGAGTAAAGTCAAACAAATAAATCACTGAATAAGTGACTTTTTAACATAACACCTATAAAATTTAAAATGATACACACAACATAGACACCACTTGGTTGCGCCCACCCTTCCATTTCATGGGCAAGCTTATTAAAGGGGTCTAATAAAGTTAAAAATGAAATCGATCATTAAAATGATCTGTTTTATCTTATAAATGCACATGATACCCACACAAGAGACAAAGTTAAACACACTGTTATGAACACCCTTTTAGTTCACAGTGGCAGCCCTAGTATTGAAGGAAAGTAAAGTCAAAAAAAAATGTTGATCAATTATTAAAATTGATTTATACACTCCAAAATTAAAAATGTTGTGTTACCACAAAATCTATACAGATTTACAAGACAACCAGTACTGAGCTCCCTACCACCAAACCAAACTTTTCCCTTTCGTGGCGTACAATCACACACATAAAAATATAGTACTAGCCAGATAAAGGTATGAAATCATGCCATAGAAATGATGATGCTTTAAGAAACTAAATATTGCCTTATTTAATCTGTATTTCAAAGCAGAATTCAAGTTATTAATTAAAATATTTCCTTAGATATATCATCATTATGTATTTTTTATTTTTAATTTGCAGGGGAATCTTCCGGATACCCACCCCCACCACCGTACCCGCAGAGGAAGAATGTAAGTGGCAGCTATGAAAAAAAACCATTTTTCTAAATCTTCATTGCCAAGGCACATACATGAGCACAGGACCTCCAGAAACAAGCGGGGTTGTTTCGTGCGCTCATGGTATTGCCAGTGAGTGCAGTACGGATAGCATAATTGTGCAAAAATTGAGGATCACATTAATTGGACACACATATTGTGTGCTTTTAACACGTGATATGTCCAAGCCCGTTTATCCAAATGTTGTGCATCATTTTTGACAAACTCTGGAGACCGAGAATGTTTTAGTAAATTGGATTTTTGACGACTATTATGACAGTGAGAGTTAAATTAAATTCCTTTTTTTTTTAGCATACCCAACAACTAGCCCTCGGCTACGGCAGCCATGCCCCTCCGAAGTCCCTTGCCCCACTCCGGGCTCACCCATCGCCCCCCACCGGGCAGTCCACCGCCACCAAGAAGAGGAGGAACCGGGGGACCAGCCAGGACACGTATATTAAGTGATCCCGAACAAGTTTTTAATATTTTATTGACCTGTGATTGTCAGGCAAATAATAGTGAAATTATCATGATAATTAATTGAATTTTATTATTTCATGATAAAAAATTTTTCGAAAATAACAAAGGGAAGAAAAAATATTCTAAATTGGCTTGAGAGAAGAGCTCTCATTTCTCATTCCACATTTGATTGTCCAACTCCCAAGGGTTGGGCGTGTTATTCTGTCCCTCAGTTTGTAATTTAAGTCAGAAGATTCGGTCCAAACGTCCAAAATCTATCCAAGAAATGTATTCCACTTATTGCCCTGAATCACTACACCTTTTAGGAAACTGTGCTTATAATTATATTACATAAGGATTGGACGGGTGGAGTGTGAGAAATTAAACATTTTTTTTTCTTGAGAAGCAGGACCAGCCTCTACAGGGCCTACCCTCTCCACCACCCTCCACCCATCTCCAGCACCCTCAAGGCCCTCCACCCTCTCCAGGCCCCTCCAGACACCTCCGCCTAACAGTCACCTATGGCGCCACGCTTGAGATACGTAGATAAATCATTAGTGCAACGTTAATTGAAATGTTAATACAAGATAATTAATATCTGTATTTTCCAGTGCTAAAATCCACTACATGATGCAACATGGGGGTACGTGGGTTTGACAATGCTTTATGGGGGCTGCACCCCTTCCAAAAAATTTTGATGTAGCACCAGTCCTAGTGATACAAAACCAAGAATGTTTGATTACAATTAGCAATACAAGTAATTTTTAGCCGCATTGACCTCCTGCTGTGGCAGTGACCCCCATGATGCAAATAATACAATAATCGCTTTAAGTGGAGTTCAGTGGATAAATATATATTTACGTTTAAGGAAAAAAGAGCAGGATTTATCCATCCACCAATTACCTTAATCTGCCCATTCAGAAATCAGCATTGTGTCTGTGTATAATAAATGCAACGGAAATAATTGACTTCCTGTTGCGGACCCTAATAGAGAACGTTATGGTCTGCCCTTGACCCAGAGCATCGCGGTGATTCAGTGCTCAGTCGAGACTGAGCATGTGTAACCCATCCAACAGCCAATCATAGAAATCACTGTTCCCAAAAAAAAACTAGGTATGCCTAATCTAAACTAAGAATTTTTAGAAATAATGATTATCTGTACTGAGATTTCCTTTTTATGATAATACCGCAAACATTATAGCATTGCCGTACCTGTATGTGTACGTAGTTCTCAGGTGCAACATTGCATTCTACGCCAGGGTGCCTTTAGAGAACGAATGTGCTCGGAACATCTCACCCACAATTCTTCAAATATCTTCCTCCACAGAACTAAAGAGGAATGCGGCGGGAGATGCGCCACATGGTGCGGGCCGGGGACCGCCGCCGACCGCAGCCGGACCAGACTGGAGAGGAGTGCACCCCAGGAACCCCTTTTTTGTTTGTTTATTTTTGTAAATAGTTTTTTTTTTTAAATCATATGATATATATATTATATATATAATATATATATGATAAAACAGTTCTGAAAAAAAAATGTTTTGGGCTTATTTTTCGATATATCAAATTATCAGATAGATTTATAATCAATTTTGATTGAAAATACCAATAACACATATCGATTTAGATAGCTATATGTCTCGGTAATTATAATTGTATATAACTTACCTTAATGCCATACACACACCAAATTGGCCACATTCACCCTATATAGTAGTTTGCAAACAACAAGGCAAAGAAGGCGATGGGGGTACTGTTACATCATGTCATGCGGGTGCCAACATTGTTGTGGGGCCAGGCGGCTTGGCCCCACTGGAATTACACCTCACCCCATTGGCTACTTCTCCCTCAAGATATGCATTGTGCTAGGGGAAAGCAGGTGATGAAGGGTAAGGCTTCGTAGGAACAGCCAGCATTGAGTTACAGCAGGACAGAGTTTGCCACCATGTTGAGAGCCAGGCAAGCTTGGCCCAACGGGAAATACCTCTCAGCCAGTGGCTACTCTCCCTCAAGGTACTGCATCGGGCAAGGGAAAGCAGGTGAAAGGGAAGGCTTCGTAGGAACAAGCACCAGTGAGTTACAGCAGGCACATGCAGTTTGCCACCATTTGGATGTGCAGGGCAGGCAAGTGGGCACCCACTGGACATACCCCTCACAATTGGCTCTCTCCCTTCAAGGGAGAGTAGGCTTCGTAGGAACGCACCCATGAGGTCAGGCGGCACATTGCAGTTTGCCACCGTTGTTGAGGAGGCCAGGCACGCGTGGCCCACGGGACATCACCCTCACCCATTGGCTTCTCTCCCCACGTTCTGATCGTTCTAGGGAAAAGCAGGTGAAAGGGAATGCTTCGTAGGAACAGCACCTTGTGTTACAGCAGGCCCACTGCAGGTGCAACATTGTTGGGGGGCCAGGCAGGCAGCTTGGGCACCATTGGACATTACCCCTCACCCATTGATACTCTCCCTCAGAGTGGAATCGTGCAAGGGAACGCAGGTGAAAGGGTAATGTTCGTAGGCAACCGCACATTGAGTTACAGAGGTCACACTGCAGTGCCCCATTGTTGAAGAGCAGGAGGCTTGGCCCACGGAATTTACACATACCCCATCCCCTCTGGCTCCTTCTCAGCAGATGCGGAAGGGAAAGCAGGTGCCGGGTAAGGCTGTGGACACAGCGATTGCGTTAAGTCGGGGCCCCTTCCTGAATTGTGTTTGTTGTTCTTTTCTTTCCTTCCTTTCCTTTTCTCTTCCTTTTCTCCACTGTTTCCCTTTCCTTCTTATTTTGTAACTGTCCATTTTTTGTTTTTTTTTTTCCCCACCATTTCCACACTTTTCCTTTTCTTCTCACTAGCCCCATTCTCTTTCTTCTTTCCCCCCTCCTATCCCTTTACCTTCACACCTCACATCTTTTCTATTTTTTGTATCTTTTCCCTTTCTTTTGCTTCCCTCTTCTCTTTCCCCTTTCCCTTTTGATCCGCATTTTCTCTTTTTTTTTCTCTTTTTTTTTTTCTTCCTTTTCTTTTTCTCTTTCTTTCTTCTCTCTTTTATTTCCCCTTTTTCATCCTTCCTCCTCTTTCTCTTCCCCTCTCTCCCCTCTTTTTCTCTTTCCCTTCTCCTTTTTTTCTCCCCCTTCTCCCCTTTCCCTCCTTTTTTTTCTCTTCTCCTTCTCCTTCTTCCTTTTCTTCTTCCCCCCCTCTTTTTTTTTCTTTCTCCCTTTTCCCCCTTCCTTCCCCCCCTCTCCCCCCCCCCTTCCCCCTCTTTTCCCCTTCCCTTTTTTCCTTTCTTTCTCTCTTCTCTTTTTTTTTCTCTTCTTCCTCTCTTCTCCTCCAGTATCCAGCTACAGTCGCCAGTGTGTTCCAGTATCCAGCTACAGTCGCCAGTGTGTTCCAGTATCCAGCTACAGTCGCCAGTGTGTTCCAGTATCCAGCTACAGTCGCCAGTGTGTTCCAGTATCCAGCTACAGTCGCCAGTGTGTTCCAGTATCCAGCTACAGTCGCCAGTGTGTTCCAGTATCCAGCCACAGTCTCCAGTGTATTCCAGTATCCGGCCACAGTCTCCAGTATATTCCAGTATTCAGACACGGTCTCCAGTGCATTCCAGTATCCAGTTCCCACTACTTCCTCCTTTATCCGACTAAAACGTGAGTCTTCCCTGTACTCTACCCCAACGGAGTCAGGGCAGCATTACAGTACAAGCGGGCCATGGATGCCTCTGAGGGAGTAATGTCTGAACTATCTAAAACTCTCCAAGCCTTATCTACCCGGATGGACGTTTTTGAACACCAACAGAACCGTATGGCACAATTTATGGACTCATTGGCTTCACGTCTATCACCTGTTGATACATCACCTTCTCTTCCGTCTAATCCTGCACCTGCAATTCAAGTTGGCCATGAACCCCGTATTCCTTCTCCTCCTCGCTATGATGGGAACCCCCAAGGCTGTAGAGGGTTCCTTAATCAATGTCAAATTCAATTTGAACTACAACCCTCCCGTTTTGTCTCAGATAGAGAAAAAGTGGGTTATATTGTTGCTTTGTTGGAAGGTGGAGCCCTGGCTTGGGCCTCTCCACTGTGGGAGAACGATGACCCATTAGTCTCAGATATTACTAATTTTCTTGCTACGTTCCGTAAAGTATTCGACGCTCCTGGTCGTAAAATAAGTGCTTCCACCCGTTTATTGCAACTACAACAGGGCAATCGCTCTGTTGGACATTATGCCATTGAGTTCCGTACACTTGCAGCAGAAATCTCCTGGAATAACGAGGCTCTTGTGGCTGCCTTTCTACAGGGTCTATCAGACCGTATTAAAGATGACCTTGTCTCCAAAGACATGCCCTCCCTGTTGGAGGATCTGATTACTCTTTGTATCCGTATTGATACACGGTTTCGGGAACGGCAGGTCGAAAGGAACCGTGATCGTCAGTTGCCTTCCAGATCTGCTCCTCGCCCAGTGAAACCTATCTTCTCTGCTCCTACTCCCACTACTGAAGAACCCATGCAGATTGGGGGGACTCGTTTGTCTCCAGAAGAGAAGATCCGTAGGAGATCTCTGGGCCTGTGTCTATATTGTGCTGGCTCAGGACATTTTGCCAAAGCCTGCCCTATTAAGCCGGGAAACTACTCTGCCTAGAGGTTAGAGGAGGAAATCTTCTAGGCAAAAAAAAAACCTTCTCCTCGTCTCCTGGTACCTGTAACCATAAAACTCAACTCTAAAATCCTATTCAAAGACGCTTTCCTAGACTCGGGCGCAGCAGGCAATTTCATTGATTCCTTGTTTGTACAACAACATGATATTCCCCTTCGATCATTGTCTAACCCCTTCCGTATACTGGCTATTGACAATAGACCCCTATCTTCAGAATTTGTCACTCAAATCACTTCAGAGTTATCCTTCCAAACTGGGGCCCTGCATAATGAAAAGTTGTCCTTCTTTGTCATTGATTGTCCCTCCACACCAATTATTCTAGGCCTTCCCTGGCTTCAACTCCATAACCCTTCTATTGATTGGCTTTCTGGAGAAATAATTGCTTGGAGTCCAAACTGCGTTTCCCATTATCTTTCCTTACCAACTATTCGATGCTCCACTCTTCTTCCAGAAAAAGACACTTCTTTTCTTCCTGAAACATATAAAGACTTCCTTGATGTATTTTGTAAAAAATCAGCTGAGACTTTGCCTATTCACAGACCCTACGATTGCTCCATTGACCTCCTGTCCAGAACCATGCCCCCTTGTGGACGGACTTACCCTTTATCCCAGCCTGAAACCACGGCCATGAAGGAATACATTCAGGATAATTTGTCCCGAGGATTCATTCGTCCTTCCACTTCTCCTGCTGGGGCGGGATTTCTTTTTTGTCGAAAAGAAAGATGGAGGCTTACGCCCCTGCATAGACTATAGGGGACTAAACAAATTACGGTAAAGAATCGTTTCCCCTTCCCTTGATCACCGAATTATTCGATCAGTTAAAGGGGGCAAACCTAATGCCTGGACAGAAAGCAGTAAAAGCCTTCAAAAGGATTAAAACGGCTTTTACCTCTCACCCGTTTTAGTCCATCCTGATAACCATCTGCCATTCTTCATTGAATGTGACCCCTCTGATATTGGTGCTGGAGCATTTTATCTCAAACTCACGGAATAAAAAGAAAACTTCATCCTTGTGCTTTCTTTTCTAAGAGATTTACTCCTTGTGAGAGAAATTATGACATTGGCAATCGAGAATTACTGCCATTAAACTTGCTCTTGAAGAGTGGCGGCATCTTCTGGAAGGTACAAGTCAACCCATAACTAATCACCTGACCATAAAAATTTAGAATACATCCAAACCCGCTAAAAGATTGAATCCCAGACAAGCCCGCTGGGCATTTTTTTTTTCACGCTTTAATTTACCATCGCCTTTCGTCCTGAAACAAAAAAAAGAAGGCTGACGCTTATCCAGGTCATTCGGTTTTCTAGAATCCACCATAATTGACAAAGGCCCTATTATTCCCAAATCCAAAATTCTGGGTACCATTCTTCCTCAGTTATCTGCCGAAATTAATTCTGCTCAGGACTCTTGCCCCTCTACTACTCCATTAACAAAGTTTTCATTCCCCCTGCCTTACGCACACCGCTACTTTCAATATCTCATTGTTCTAAACAGGCTGGTCATCCTGGAGTTCAAAAAACCATTCACTTCTATCTCATTCTGTTTGGTGGCCTGATTTAAGAAAAGATGTCAAGAACTTTGTAGCATCCTGTTCCATTTGTGCCATGTCCAAATCCTCTCGTAATCTTCCTTTGGACTTCTTCAACCACTTTCCACACCTTCTCGCCCTTTAACCGCATCTATCCATGGATTTTATTGTTGATTTACCTTCCTCCAAGAAAAATATGATAATTGGGTGACTATTGATCGTTTTAGCAAAATGGCTCATTTTGTTCCTCTACCCAAGTTACCCTCACACTGGAACTTTCTCATTTATTATCTCCCACATTTTTCGCTTACATGGATTACCTGCATAAATTGTCTCCAACAGAGGACACAATTCATTTCCAAATTCTGGAGAGCTTATGTAAATCCTTGAACATTAAACTTCAATTTTCTCTGCATATCATCCACAATCCAATGGTGCTGCTGAACGGATTAATCAGTCTCTTGAACAGTTCCTCCGGTGTCATATTTCCATCTCTCAAAACGATTGGTCTGACTTGTTACCGTGGGCGGAATTTGCATATAATAATTCCCCACACTCTTCTTCTGGGACTTCTCCTTTTTTTTGTAATATGGGCCAGAATCCAATGTGTTTTCCCCAAGATTTTCTCTTTTTCAACAATCCAGCCACTGATGATATGCTTGCCCATATGTTCGCTATCTGGGATTCTACAAGGAATAATCTTTTGAAATCCTCGCGGATTCAAAAAAAAGCTGCAGACAAAAGACGAAGGCCTGCTCCCAATATCTATTGGAGAAATTTGGCTATCCTCGCAAAATATTCATCTTCACGTACCAACCCCTAAATTAGGTCCCAAATTTATTGGCCCCTTTTCCATCTCCGAAATAATTAGTCCTACAGCGTTCCGTCTTGAGTTACCACCTACTATGAAGATCTTAAATGTCTTCCATGTATCCTTACTCAAACCATTTGTTGTCAATCAATTTTCTAGTTCTAATCTGTCTCCAGCTCCCATTTTAGTTGATGGTCAGCAAGAGTTTGAAATTCAGGAAATTCTTGATTCCAGATATGTCAGGAACTCTCTACAATACCTGATTCATTGGAAAGGCTTTGGTCCAGAAGAACGCTCCTGGATTAAACTTGTTGACATCCATGCACCCCGTTTAATCAAAACATTCCATAAGAATCATCCTTTCAAACCTGGATGCAGTGGTCCTGGGGCCCCCCGTGGAGGAGGGGGTACTGTAAGGTACTTACCCGGGTGTCCGCTCCAGCGACGATCCGCTAGGCGGCGCTCCGGCCCCAGTGTATTCCAGTATCCAGCTACAATTGCCAGTGTATTCCAGTATCAGGCCACAGTCTCCAGTATATTACAGTATCCAGCCACGGTCTCCAGTGCATTCCAGTATCCAGTTCCCACTACTTCCTCCTTTATCCGACTAAAACGTGAGTCTTCCCTGTACTCTACCCCAACGGAGTCTGGGCAGCATTACACCTATTCACCCTCTTTTTTTTTTAAACCCTACCTAACAGTTGATTCAGAGGAAGGCAAAAAAATAAAAACAGCAAAAAGGGAGGGGGGGGGGATTCCTTCCTGACTCCAAACGGCAATCGGAAAATTTCCCTGGATCAACCAGATCTATATGTATTAATACCAGTAATTCTCAATATTTTTTAGTTTTATAAACTTATCCAGGCCTTTTTTAAAGCTATTTAATGAACTTGCCATTACCACATCTGCTGGAAGACACTTCCACAGTTTCACCGTTCTCACTGTAAAGAAACCTTTCCTAACCTGAAAATGAAACTTCTTTTCTTCCAACCTTAAAGGATATTCACGAGTCCTCTGATATGACCTATTAGTAAACAATGCACAAGAGAGTTCATTTTATGGCCCATTAATATATTTGTATAAGGTTATCATATCCCAATGCAAACATCGCTTCTCCAATGTAAACAGCCCTAACTTGTCTAATCTGCCTGCATATTCAAGCCCCTCCATTCCCCTTATTAATTTAGTTGCCCTTCTCTGCTTCCATTTCCAAGATGTCTCTTTTGTATATGGGATTCCAAAACTGCACTGCATATTCCAAATGAGGCCTTACCATTGCCTTGTAAAGAGGGAGAATAATATCTTTCTCTCTTGAATCTATTCCCCTCTTTATACAAGACAATGCTTGCTAGCTCTGCATTGCTACCCGCATTGTTGCTACAGCTAAGTCTGTTATCTACCAGAACCCCCAAATCTTTTTCCATTACAGATGCACTTACACAGAGTTATTTATGGTGTACATAAGAAAGAACACCATGCACCATTCTTGGATATCTGTGTATTATTTATTGTTGCATACACAGAGTACACAAAAGTGTAATGTTTCGGTACAATTGCTGTACCTTCTTCAGACCATTGTCTGAAGAAGGTACAGCACTTGTACCGAAACGTTACACTTTTGTGTACTCTGTGTATGCAACAATAAATAATACACAGATATCCAAGACTGATGTGCATGGTGTTCTTTCTTCTTTGTATGTATGGCCTGCAACCAGGGTCTACCATTGCACTCAGCTTTTTTGCCTTTTGATATTCATGTAGGTGTGTGCAGGACTACCTCTGTCGTTTGCTTATTTATGGTGTAGGTGGCACAGGGATTATTAAATCCCAAATGCATCACCTTACATTTATCAACATTGAATCTCATCTGCCATTCTGCTGCCCATTTTGATGATCTATCTCGGTCTGCTTGCAGCACTTGCACATCATTTGAATTTTCCAAAGCTCTGCATAGTTTAGTGTCATCAGCAAACAGAGATCTTGCTCTCAGTGCCCCCTTCTAAGTCATTTATAAACAGGTATTGCATTTGCTTTGTGGCTCACTGGTCTGTGAGAGTAGAAATTTTACAACTATCCTTATTTATTTCAAGGGCTAATAGCAACATTTAGAGGGAGATTTAATAAAAGCTATTTTTTTACCAACCAATCACATCTTATTTAACATTTGAAAGCTAACATCTTATTGATTGGGGCAAAATTAGCACCATTTTTAACAATAAGAACTTTTATTGAATCTCCCTATAAATGTGTACAAATAGTATAGGAAGCTGAAGAATGGCATGAGGTTTGGTCAACTGGACTTGAAGTTTAGTTCTTAAAAAAGTTTTGTTGGTAACCTGTCTGTGTTTAACAATTCAGAATTAGAAAATCAGTCATATTACTAGCAAATTGACAAAGCCAGTTGGATGACTAGCAAAATGTCTTCAAGTCCAGTTGATCAAACTAAATATCACAGATATAGACCTGGATGAATGAGAACCCTGACAGGCATGGATAACATGTACAAATGGTCATGTACAAAAAACATAGGCTGTTGGGGGGGGTTGTTATGTTTTAATAATTAATTAGTGTCCCAAAAATAGAACGGCAGAAGAATAGATAACCAATCCAGGGACAAAAAAAGGGAGAGAGTTACCTGGACTGGTGATTACAATTTATCTAGAAGATTGTCAGTGATTAAAAATAATCTCAAGGATGAGTGCTGAGTGGTTTAATAACTCACCATGGATACATCTATAAGGGAAGGTGTTTTCAGTTTAGTTGTTCTTTACTGTACAGGCAAAAAGACAGCTGAAAAATGTTAAATTTGATTTTTTTTCTCAAAATATAGCACATGTGTGTACAAGTTCATCAGAGATTACCTTTGAGATTCAATAAACTTTACCGGCCTTGTCTAATATTGAAATAATCCATGATCCACACAATGTATAAAACAAACAACACATTCATTTCAGAATCATAAATACAAATTCTTTTCTGTACAAAAAATGTATTCTTTAATATTAGGCGAATTATATATAGCAATATAGGCTACTTCTTCCTCCGGGCTCTCAGTAGAATTGAAACATTGGCCCATGTCTGGATTCTTTTGTTTTCTGTGCTGTACATGTCTTTTAAGTTCCCAACTTGTTTGGTTTCATATATGCAATTTTTACATCTCTGAATTCTATGAATTTGTGACTTTTCTCATTGCCTTGTAAAGCTATATATAGCGAGAGTGTCATTCGCTGCTACTTCCTTCCAGTAAAAATAAGGTGATGTTCCTTTTATGAGAAGGTCAAAAGCTTCACCTGATCACTCGTTATTCCCTCTGTGCTTAGGATCAGCAACCACTTTAACTTCAACCTTCTTTGAAGTTTACAGACCATCCCGTACCTTCCTTTTCGTAAGTTTTTAACCACACACTTTATTTTTTCCAAAAAGTTAACCAGCATCTTAAGGCTAAAGTGCAAATGTCTCATCTATTTTATGCACAAAGTAGCTTTTAATAGATATGGAAGGCTTTTCCACACATGACCTCTGCTTCATGCAGGGAATCATTTCTAGCCAATATAGTTACCTTAGTTCCAACCGCCTATCTAACGCTGCAATCTCTAAGAGTCGCTATAAGAAATGGTGAATGAATTATGAAGTGAGTCTTTGGGAAAATATAGACAGCGCTGTGCTGAAACAATCTGTCACTTTAGTATGATCTAATGTTTAATTGGCTCAGATCTACATCAGCTTTTCTTTGTTAATTAGGATAATAAGGTGTATAAACAAACTTTTAGTTTTAAAAGATATATAATTATACATCTTTTAAGTACAAATCTGTATATTTTGTGTTCCCAGAAGATTGGTTACATGTTAACATAAAGGTATAATAAGTATAATGTTATCACATATCCTTTAAATAATAGTATCAATGATATGATTATGTTAAATTGTGTATATATTATTTTGTTTCAGAGAATAAGATATTAAGGATTGTGTATGAGCTTACTGCATTACCCACATGGAATGTAGCCTGTGTTTCTGAAGTTAATGTCTGTTGTTTGCTTAATAAAACGTGTCAGTTAAATGAAAATACAGCTTGGGTAATTAAATTTAATTGGATCTTGTCACTTTAAATCCTTTTTGGTTTTGAGTATTTCAACAGAATTGCAGCTTCTAGTTAGCTAATTTCTTTATGGCAAGCTGTGCTTTCAACATGACTGTCCTGCTATACCGGGGGGGGGGGGGGGGGGGGGGGGGATTGTTTATGTAAAAGTCTTTGAACTATGGCTGTAATGACAAATGCAGAAAAAAGGGGACACTAATTTAGTTCAAGCACAAGTAAATTGCCAAAGCTTTTTTCTTCTTCTTAAAATCTAAACATAAGTCTAAAGGTATAACATTTGCTATATCTAATTGTTATTGTATTTAATGTATGAGTATGTTATGAGAAAGCGCTTATTGTGCATATTTTCATGTTCTTACATTATTCTGAGACCTGTATTCGGAAATATATATATTTGGATATATACTTGGAATACAATTTGAAGATAGTAGGACTGTCCAAGAAAGCGTTAGGAAATATGGGCGCCAGAACTACCTGTTGATTGGCTCTTACATAAAAATGAACCTTGCACTCTCCTCTTCTAGAAGCCAGAGAGAAAGTTGTCTTCTGGGTTGGCTAAAAGACTTTCCATAAAATATAATCAACCCCTAACTCTTCTGTTTCCCCAAGCCAGACACATGGTAAACTGTACCAGATATGTGAATTATTTAGTGGATCATGTACCCCCTACTGTAAATTATAAGGATATTAGAATTCATTGAGGAGTTCCATGCCCATATAAAAGCACAAGACCACAGACCGAGTGCTTTTTTATAGGACACGGAACTAGGAGGTTAATAATATTATAAGGGGAATAAGATTACAAGTCACCTAACAGTCCCTTACACACCATAAATAAATCTGTGGACAACACTTTTATTCACTATACAGTAAATATTAGTCGATCAGCTTTGTTATGGTGGATTATATCCTTATATGTCATCTGTAATTTACCATTACTTCTCATGGTCCGGAATAGCAAAAATATTGATGCATGTGTAGCCAATTAAACAGTAAAAGAGGTTTAGAAGCATGGCATTATTTAAATCAGAATTAGCTATGCTATAAGCTATGCCATAAGCATGAACATATTCTGTATGACAAACAAGCACATTACACAAGAAGATATTAGAGTGTGTAAACAAATACGCCTTTTGACCAGCAAAGACTAACAGCAACATAAATTAAAATGTCTGTTTTATTTTTTTTTGCTTTTACAAGTCCTTTAATATTATGTAGCATATGTTTAATCATAAATGTAAAGGTTTTATTAACATAAGTTACAAGATGGAAGGCATTGGGACTTCAAAATTACAGAGGCAAGTAGATGTGAGTTTATGCAAGATACAGCAAGTCAAGCAAACCTAATAGATTTCTATAAGGCAGTGATTAGAAACCTGGGGCCATAGCAGATGTGATAAACTTTAAAATTGTTAAATCTTCGGTTACAGTACCACAGAAAAGCCTATTGTGCAAATTAAATAAAGTAGGTCTGAACGCAATTATTTGGAGAGTAAATTGTCTAAAGCATACAATACAAAATCTTATGATTAATGGGACATTTCTTAGTTAGACCCATGATGCATGGGAATACCTAATGGCTTTGTCCTTGGGCAATTCTTTGCAATTTATTCATTCATAACATTAATTCATTCATAATATTGGCATTGAAAGCATTTTCTCAGCATTTGGTTATGACATAAAACTATGCAAGTATAATAGGATATTTTCCTTTTGCAGGATACTTTAGATCACTGGTGTCCAACTAATGTAGGTTTTACAGGAAAACACTTTTAACGACATGCACTTAAAGAAAAGAATTTGCTAACCCTTTTTCATTTAAATTTTTAGAAAGTGGTTGGGATGGATATGGGAGACTAGATCAGAGAATATGTGAGTCTACATGCACAAGCAATGTAATAAGGTGGGAATTAGATGCATTTGCATCTGTTTTTAATTCCAGTATGCATCCTGGTAATATGTACCTGAAAAGGAGAAGCAAATGTCACACAGTACACTACTGGTTTATTGCAATGCATTGTAGGGAAAACTTGCTATATCTTAGTCCATTTCACACCCTACCATTTGAGTATAAGATATTCATTTTTGGATTGGGTGAGGAGCCACTTTATCTTCTTATCTATAAACTAGTAGTACTGGTTATCACTGAACTGCAGGTTGTTACCAGCTGTGTCATATATTTGGGCATAAATGTTATTGGTACTTTACGACTACAACATAGAGCGCTGGCAATTTCTTTCTGTGCTTTGTGTACACCAACATATACTGATTGGCTAAACAGAAAACAGGTGATGACATCATACAATGAGTCTGAAGACCCACTGAAAAACCCACAGGAAACACATTGCCACTCTGCGCTCACGACTCCCTTAATATTCTTCAATCACACCGCATGTGATCTGAACCGAAAATAGAGATTGCATGCATTACGATAACAGAGCAGAATGCAATGCAGGCAATGGAGCCAGCTTGCACTGTGCACATCGCAATCATATTGCAAAACACGACCGCAAATCATGGCAGTGGGGCCTAGCCCTAACAAATCAAAAACAAGCTGAATACAATATGCCAAAAATCCACAAGTGCTCTAGTTTAATGAGATGTATTTATATGTATATGTAGCCAAGTTGTCTCTTAATTGATTAATTCATTATAAAAATAGACAAAACAAAAAAAAAACAGAAGTGACATTTAAAAGGCAAAGCCAGAAATAAAAAAAGCTCAAGAACAAAAATATAAACAGCTGTTAGTGTGGCAGTGACAGAAAGCAGCACACTGTTTATTTACTTTACAGAAATTCAATTGAAAATGTAGAATAACTCTTTTGCATTACAAAGCATCACACACTGAATCAAAATAATACTGATTGTGACATCTGTTCCACAAGCATGAATAGTACAACAACCAGCCACAAATTGCGGCTTTTTGTTATTACGTTATTATGAATGAATGGCTATGTCTTGTGCAATTTTTGGACACTAGGTGGAAGCTTCTCCAATCACATAGACCTTGTTAGCTGGGTACACACACTACAGACCTTTAAAAGATGACATCATTTTGCAGATTCTGTCTGTCTGTCATTGTTTAAAGATCACGCTACTGCACATTTCCCTCAGCCGTGGCCGACTTCCTATACGTACAGTAAAGGGAGACAGCGACGGTCGAGGGAAATTTTTGGGCATTTCCGAATGATTGCAAGGCTGGTCGTAAATGTTCATCAACCTTTGTATCGCTCGGAAATGCAAAACTCACTTTACAGATAAATTGCCAATCCCATCCTACTAGAGGATGGATGGGGAGAACACATATAAAATGAACAACATCTCATTTAGTACTTATAATACACATATGACCTGTTATTCTAATGTTATCAACAATTGTCCTTATATTAGACAAGAATGCAATATTAACAAGCTGAATGCTCCTTTTTAGCTCATAGAATCCTTATGTTTCTTACTAGGTTTGGGCTACAGTTACAATATTTTAAATGGTTTTTTACACCTTTGGTTCTAAAATAAGCAATTACAGCAGCTTTGAATAAACTTTGATTATAGGACGTAAACCTTTAAAGGACATCTGTAGTGCATATGATAACTTTATTTATAATCTCGCCATGCAGTGTTATGTGGGAGGTAGGAGCTTCTAATTATACCCTTGGCATTGGTCTCTTTACAAAGATCACAGCTGCCAAGCTTTCTGGTCATTCATGAATCATGTTCATGATTTTATCTTGTGCATGCTCACTATGTTTAACAAAGCCTGGATGTCCAGTTTTGTGCACATTTAGGCTCTATGTGAATGTGTGAGAAGAAAAACTGTTAGGAGTTCAGAGCCAACCAGTGTGACATCCATGAATAAGAGGAGGTTTGACACCTGAGATCTTTGGTAAGAGACCAAAACAGAGGGTAAGAAAAGCAGTAGGTCCTATAACTATCCTATTATATAGAAAAAGCCTGTAAAGTTGACAAAAGCACCAAAAAACACCCTCCAAGTGCTGAGGAGTAGAGATGGCCGGTTCGCGGACCTGAACCCGGATCCGCCACGGATTTCTCCCGTCCGCGAACGGCGGATTATTCCGGACTTTCCGGACTTCCGAACTGCGGATTTTTTTTTTTACGAAAATTTTCAAAAATACGAGTATCTCCGTAAGTACGAGGATCTACGGTACTTACGGGATCCGGAAAAACCGAAGATCCTCGTAATTACGAGGATTCGCGTAATTACGAGGATTCACGTAATTATGAGTATTCTCGTAATTACGAGAATACTCGTAAAAACGAGTAATTCGTGTAAATTTTCAAGACGGAGCAAGCCACATAATCCAAATTAGCCAATGGCAGCTATCATAGTTACAGAAAGCCTCGTTTTTTTACGGAAATCTTCGTTTTTACGGGAATCCTCGTATTTTCGAAAAATACCGTTTTTTTAAAGTCACGCTAGCGGACTGTACTTTTTAGGTATTGTTGGCATTTATACGTGCTTCTAAGGCCATTACCCAGGTCCCTGAGTGGTTAAGTGTACGTTACCAAGGCTATTTAGACCACTTTTAATGCGGATTTTGCCGAACTTTCATTTTAATACGTTTTAACGGGTCCGCTCGCGGATTTTCGAATTTTCGGATTTTTTCGAAAATCCGCGGATCCTCGCGCGGACCGGATTTTTCGAAGTTCGGACATCTCTACTGAGGAGTTAGATCAATCCTCCCCACAAGCTAAAAAAGCAATGTCTCTTTGTAATTGATTTTCTTACCTATTGTATTGATTGGTGCATTGTTTTTATATTTTAAGATTGTCTTCCTGGAAATAGAAATATTAAGCAAGTGAAAAGAAGTCCTTGCACCCAAAGCATTTCTAACCATGCCCTGCAAAAATAATGACACAAACAACTAAGGGAACCTTAAGACATGTAGCATATTTGTGTTAGTTAGTATCATTCTGCATCATTAAATGGTAACTGGCAAATAAATTCTTGCAATTTAAGTAAAAGTATTCGTGGTTTTTCAAAATAAAAGTAAGTATTTTCATTGGCTAAGATAAAATACTAATAGTCAATTAGAACTGATACCCAAAAAATGATGTTATTCTTAAAAAGGAGTTGAAATTGTCTATTGTATTTCAAGGACATTCTTGATTTAATACATGAAACTGAATAAATGTTATTTGGTTTTTTTTTTTCTCACTTTAACTCTGTATGAATGCAGGAAAACCAGGCTGCTAACTCTGATTCCCTTTCAATCCATTAAACTGTTCATTCCCCCTGTTCCTCATCACACACGCTCCTAATTTGACAATGACAAAGAGCTCCACTGTGATTTTAAATTTCATAATTTCAATCTGTCAAGACTGACATTTAATTAGTGCCCTGCTAACCTGTGCCCGCGCAATTGAAGGTTACTGGTGGTTTTCCTGTACAAAAATTTTCCTCTTGAAGAGTGGATTAATAAATATGTACATATCTGGCAGGGATAAAGACAATGCACACAATGGTCTATTAGTTCCAAATCTAGACAGATGAGGTTAATAATATCTTGAAGTGCTGCTTTATTATATTAAAAGTGATTAAGCCCTTTGCTCAACCCTGTGCAAGTTGTTGATTGAAAACATTAAATATAGTCGCTACCAGGCAAAATGCTGCAAAATATAATGCCGTGTTTGTAGAATAGATAACTAGGTTTGGCATGGTTTATGTATACATGCTTGTCTAGTTCTATGAATAAAATAAACATTATTATGTAACCTAAATGATTAATAACAAAATAATAAAACATTGTGAAAGTGAAATGTATGTATTTACTTTATATGACTACATACACAGACTCATACATTAACTTTTTGGAGATGTAATCTTCCTCTGTTAATTCTCTTTTAGTTTGTGGATTCCAGCTTTGCCCATCTAATAACTGTCAAGGTACATAGGTCAATAAGAATTCAATTTGAGGTTTTAAACAATTAAATTAAATTGTATAAATGACATTCCCTTTCCTTTGTTATTAGTGTCAGAAACGCGTGTGCACTTGCCCCTTTCAAGCATCTGAATAACACTGGGATGTCCCTTTACACGAACTGCTTAACAAATTGACTGATTGTGTATTGAGCCAGGAAGTTTTAATTTCCAGAGCACAAATTTCCATTTGATTACAGAATCAAGCCACGTCCCATTGGGATTGGTAATTTCTTCTGAAAAAACTCAGAGAGACGCATTATTGTGATACGTTTTCGTAGTCTTTTCCTGACCGATGTGCACCTGCCGTTGCTCAACCACTGAGGCAGCTAAAATGTCTAGTTGTAATTTAAAAAATAGGCAAGTTAGTATGTATACTGAAAAAATTACTTTGCATCATCTTAATCTATAAATATGTGTATGTAGAACTTACTCTGGGTGTGGTGTTGCTACAAAAAGTACTTTTTTTGCTCAGGCTCTAACCACTGACGTGACTATTTTCCCCCATACCAAACTGTCAATACTGCATACAGCATACAGCAAATGTCTAGTTGTAATTTAAAAAATAGGCAAGTTAGTATGTATACTGAAAAAATTACTTTGCATCATCTTAATCTATAAATATGTGTATGTAGAACTTACTCTGGGGTGTGTGTGTTGCTACAAAAAGTACTTTTTTTGCTCAGGCTCTAACCACTGACGTGACTATTTTCCCCCATACCAACTGTCAATACTGCATACAGCATACAGCACACCAACTGTCAAACTATTCCAGCTACAGCAAAACAGCTTACAGAAATGCTGAAATGTAAGATGTTTCAGATTGGATATCTAAAGAAATATTGGTCAGATCAACAAGTGATAGTTTGGATGAATTATAGTTTCCACTAATGGGCAATTTAAATTGGTATTTCCAGGGGAAAAAACTAATGCATGCATTATATCTCCATGCATGGAACAGTGCCTCCTTAAATTGGTACACAGCACTGCTGTCAGAACATATATTTTAAAGGGCATATGTCACTGAATTTATTTTTTGGGAAGGTGGAAGTATTCCTATTACTGGTTCTGCAATTGAAATTTCTCGACAAACTCTCAAACTCGACAATTGGATTTTGAAAGTTTTCATTTGGAATTTAGTTTTAAATGTCAAATATCTGCGGGGAAACCTTAGTCCCATTCCATGAACTCCCAATATTTCTATTGTTCCCACCTCCGAAAACCATTACTTTGAAATACAGCAACTGAAAGTATAAAACTTTATAAACCTTCTCACAGCAGCCTGGCAGTCTTCTGGTATCAGGGAATTTGACCATTCAGCTGTAAAGAGGATGCACAAGAATCAATATTCTGCTTCCATCTTCTGCACTGTAAATAATTATTTTTGGGGAGTAGGTATACTGCCCCCCAACAAAACTTAAATTTATGGTGGTAGATGCCCTTAGAGCACTACAATTATTTAAGAATGGCCCATGTCAGAATTGCATGGCAGTCCTGCATAGCTTTCACAGCACTTCTCCTGAAAAATCTCTCTTTTCAGTCGTCTGTCAGATTGTAGAGACCTCCTACTTGTGAGTAGAGATGGCTGAACTATATAAAGTTCAGTCTGTTTTCGAACTTCAGAGAAAGTTCAAAAGTTCGAATTCAGACCCATTCAAGTCTATGGGGGAGTGATAGTTTGAAAAGTCTGAGTGATTTAAAGCTAAACTAAAGGTTCGTACACACGTGCGATCGCGGGTCCCGACCCGCGACTCACGATATGTACAACGGTTTGTTTCGGCAGTGTCTGGGCCGTTTATCGGCTGAAACGGACGTTCGTTCGGGGAACGCTAAACGACCGACTTGGCGGATCTCTGAACGAACGTCCGTTTCGGTCGATAAACAGCCCACACACAAGCCGATTATCAGCCGAAACGAACAGTCGTACACATCGGACGTTCGCATGTGTGTACGAACCTTAACAGTGGTAACTTACTGTAAATAGCTGTGGCACCTGGGAAATGGTCTGGGGAACATGTCACTGTCACCAAAACTTCTTAAAACACTTCCTGAAGTCAGGCGGGCAATTGTCGGTTTTTGCGCAAGCTACATTCGACGATACATTTGAGGATTATCGAACGCACGAACGATCCTTCCTGTTAGCGAACGGTCCTTCCTAGACTTAGCAAATGGTATGTTCGAGGGTTGGATAGTGTACTGGTTAAAGGCACCTCCTTTGACATGGGAGACCAGGGTTCGAATCCTGGCTAGGGGCAGCTATTGTACAAATACAAATGTTTGGATTATTATAATACGATTATAATACCATAGTAATATAATAACCATATAATAACCATATAATACCCTATATTATAACCATATAATAACCTAGTAATATAATGACCATATAAAACCCTAGTAATAGAATATTATATGGTTATTATATTATACTAGGTTATTATATGGTTATTATATTACTGTTAGTTATATGGTTATTATATTACTATGTTATTAGCGAATGGTACATTCGAGGGTTGGATAATGTACTGGTTAAAGGCACCGCCTTTGACATGGGAAACCAGGGTTCGAATCCTGGCTAGGGGCAGCTATACAAATGTTTGGGTTATTATAATACCCTGGTCATATAATAAGGTAGTAATATAATAACCATATAATACCCTATATTATAACCATATAATAAGCTAGTAATATAATAACCATATAATACCCTAGTAATATAATAACAATATAATAACCATATAATATAATAACCATATGATAACCTAGTAATATAATAACGATATAGTGTAGTGGCTGGATAGTGTACTGGTTAAAGGCACCGCCTTTGACATGGGAGACCAGGGTTTGAATTCTGGCTATGGGAAGTTATACAAATGTTCGGATTATTATTATACTCTAGTAATATAACATTATATGGTTATTATATTACTAGGTTATCATATGGTTATTATATGGTTATTATATTACTAGGTTATCATATAGTTATTATATGGTTATTATATTACTAGGTTATTATATGGTTATTATATAACTAGGGTATAATATGGCTATTATATTACTAGGTTATTATATTACTAGGTTATTATATGATTATTATATTACTAGGGTATTATAATAACCCAAACATTTTTATAGCTGCCCCTAGCCAGGATTCGAACCCTGGTCTCCCATGTCAAAGGCAGTGCCTTTAGCCAGTACACTATCCAGTATATTTGTTAATTATCAAATTTACGATCGAAAGTCCGGAAACATCGAAAGTCCAAGAAATCCGGGATTGTTTGAGACGTCCGAGTCCGTTCGAACACGTTAAGTTCGGCTCGGGCTCGACGTCGAGTTCTAGTCCATCCCTACTGGTGAGTTACCCACTGTTGTACCTGTACAAACCTCTGGCAAGGATCAAATCGCACCTTCAGTTTAATGCAATATGGTGTCTATTACAGTAATGCTGCAAACTGACAGGTTTGTGGAACAAGAGCCGAATGTCAAAAACTAGTGAAAACTAAAATTTTACCTCAAAACAATGACATTTTGTTGTCAGAGTTTTGATGGCAGAACTGCTAGGTTCAGGGCAAAACTCCTGTACATTTCTATCTTACAGTGCAATATAGTGATAATGGATACCTCATGCTACACAAATTGGGGCAGCACTGGGGCAAATTTAAGTTTTGGGGGTGGACATGCCCTTTAAGTCACCTGTGTTCTTTCAATTTTAGTAACCAAACCCTCTAAACAAGAAGCTTACAAATATCAAGCTTAAACTGAGTCAATCAAACATTCCAGTGTTTTGACCAAATTGTGACATGTAATTGGCAATGGTTTGACTGTGAACAAGTTTCAGCATACAAATTTTTTTCATTTTAATGCCAAATTTTTGGTTTCAGCTAGCGAGCCCTGATGGTGGAACAAAACCCAGTGGGTTCATCCCTAATTATGATCAAACAACTTATTGTGAACAGCATCATATGATGTGAATCTTTTATTTAGTTGTTAGGGTAAGGCATGCTAATGAAACAATGGCTACTACTAGTAATGTACTAGTAATGTCCTATGCTAAAAAAAAAATGTCCTGTCTGCCTGTTGGATCAGCAATGGTTATTATCAAGTTTACAGTGAATCCTCCATTTGGAGTTAATCTTTGGCTTTGGGGGCAATAGGTGAAAACCAACAGGGATATTTATTAAGTTTGTACCAATAAAAATGGTGCTGATTTTGCCCCAAATCAGATATTATTTAACATTTGAAAGATAACAACCTGTAAGTATAATCTTTAGGTCTATTTGTGGTATACCATGACCTGGATGAATGAGAACATTTACAATCTTGAAAACTATGGCTGCTTTTAGAATATATTTTCTTTGAAATGCAATGCTTTCTATTGTCCTTTTGCTTATTATTATAGCTAGTTATATTTGCTGACAGGAGGGTCAAGGATATATCTACAGTGTACCTTTCAAATTTGTGCATTCACATTCATTTATTCTATATTTGTCAGGTGCCAACAATAAAATTTGCCTTATATACAGTAACATTAATTGCATCAGTGCACTTGGGATCAGTGCAAGTTAAATTTGCACGTGAATTTTAAAAATTAACAATCAGTGCACTGATATAAATGATGTTGCCCATCTCTTCTCTTATTTCCATATAATAGTGATTACATCTATACAGAAAGGAGTTCTAGCCAAAACTTTCCCTAACCCACATGATCCCTTGGTGACATCTATGTTAGTATTTATGCAGTGTAAGATGGTGACATATGGTAATATACTGTATATGTATGTGAGACAACCCCTACCCTTTTTTGCCTGACTTATCATTTATGACATGACGTCTATTAAGAATTAATACCTCTAATGTATGCAAAAACAATCATTTAGTTAGTTTTACATGAACACAAAAAAAAAGGGTAAATAGATGTTTTGGAAAAGACAACTGTGAATGAAAGAGAAATGGTCCTTCTAGACCACCATTTGTCCACCCAATGACTGATGTTAAAGGAGAGAAGTATTTTAATAGAAGAAGGTCAATGAAACAGGACTGGAGGTTGTAGATCCACCCTTTTTACGTTCACAGAATTTGAGTAATTCAACCCCCCATCATTCTAATTTTGCAATAAAACAATTGAAACAGTTCAGTTTATTGCCATCTGAACTAAGACTATGGGATTTATACAATAAGAGGTGCAAAATTGTGGACATGTTTCTTAAACTGCAACAACCAATCAGATATTATCAAATGTTTTTCACTGAAATAGACCAGAAAAAGGTATCATCTGATGGGTTCAAATTAACAAAAAAGATCCCTTTGCTGCCTTTTGTAAAACTACCACAGACAAAAAAATTATTGTAATAAATGTAAAGCAGTGAATAACAAAATACATGCATATTAAACATATTACGATGTGTTTATATTGGCATTATAATATGAAATAATTAAGCATTTTTATTTTCAAAAAGATCCCCTTTCAGATAACAAGAAAAGTACTTTCCCTGGAGCAAAAAGTTGAAATAATTATTTGTTGATAAGCCTTAAGACACTAATATGATACTTTAATATAAAATGTGAATAACCACAAAGATGCTATAGGTGAAATGATTTAATGGAATTTGTTCTTTTGTTCTTTCCTTGAGATAATTATTCTGTTATATTGTTCTGATTTTCTGCCAGCCATCTAAGATGCGTATTTGCATTCCGCTTCTAATATGGAATTCTTCAAACATGATTCAATCTTATTTTCCCAGTGGTACCATTAATATTTTAATTTAATCAGAATTTCAGGAAGTTGTTTGCCATCCAGAGCAACTTGGTTAGCTGTCAGCCTACATCAGCTTGTCATATTAGAGGTGATTGTTCCCTGAATCTAATCTACTTTAAATGATTTCATTGGTTAGAGGTCTATAAATCATCTCAGAATGGGCCTGACAGATGAAGGCTTTGGTAAGTAAACAAATCAAGCTTGCTTTACTTTAGGAAGCAATGAACTTGGCTTTATCTACTTCTTATTGATTCCTGCACCATAAAAGGTCACGCAAATCTTTTTAGCACAAGTGTCATTATTATAAGTACTGTGTAACAACTAACAATAATTAAAATAACTTCCAACATTTGTGCATGTGCTTTGTTTTAGATTATATATGACTGCTCTTTAAATGCAGTCAGTTATCTACTTTGAAACAATGAATTCATTTATTTGCTTCATCCTTTTCAATCAATCTGAGCATTAGTGGAATTTTAAGTGCATGTGAATCCCCTTGGATTAAGAATCAAATCTAGAAAATCATATTGTACTCTAATTTGCATATTTTAGAAAAAGTGTGTTTCAATGTAATCACTAATATACAGGTCTTATTTCACAGCACTTTGTTTTAAATAATAATGATATTTGAGATGTAACTAAAGTTGCTTTGCTGCATTAAATATATAGTAATTTTACCTACCAATACTGTTCTAAATGTCCTGATACTACTCACTGAAAATATTACATACCTCTCAAAACTAAGAGGATTCTGGCAGTCAGCCACCTCTCACCATCCTGTTCACTGACTGGCTAATGGGGAAACCTTGGCAAGTTCATCATCTCATTTGATTAGTCCCAAAATGAGAGAGGAGTCAGGGAGAGACTGACGTTTCCAGCTTTGACTGGGCCCCCCTACCACAACACACACCATAACTCACCCATGGTCACAGTTGCTGTGGAGGAAGATGGGCACCATCATGTAGCTATCGTGGGGTGGAGGGTGAGGTGGGGGTAGATAAGCCTCTGTTATAAGACATCTAGAGAAGCGGAGGACCTAGCTGGTTACTATCAAGGTAAGGGTGGTTTTATGGGCTTTATATATACACTATAGTTCTCATTAAAGGTTTACAAGTCTGAATATGTTACATTCTTTCTCTGCTGTTGGACTCAAAGCACCTATTTATAATACCATGGTGGTAAACTACAGATCGCTCTCAGTAATTTAATACCACACAAGTTTATTCTACAATGAATATTTGCGATTACTATAAAAGGGAAATATTATTACTATAAAAGAGAAATATTACAATTTAGTGATATTAATAGTAACATAGTAATTGAGGTTGAATAAAGACATAGATCCATTCAGTCCAAACTTTTCACCCTCCTTTTTTTTAAACCTACCTAACAGTTGATCCAAAGGAAGGCAAAAAAAAGGGCGGGAAAATTCCTTCCTGACTCCAGACAGCAATCGGAAAGTATCCCTGGATCTACTAGAACTACAGTATATGTATTAATACCATTAATTCTCAATATTTTTTGGTTGTTGAAACTTATTTTGTCCACTTTTAAAGCTATTCAATAAACTTGTCATTACCATATCTGCTGGAAGACAGTTCCACAGTTTCACCATTCTCACTGTAAAGAAACCTTTCCTAACCTTAAAGGGTATCTCCACTCGTTTTTATAAGTTTTGTGAATCCAGTTCTATTGAAGAACGGGAGGTAAAGGAGCTGTGCCTTACCTTCCATTCTTCAATAGAACACACAGGAGCCAGGAGATAAGGTAAGAAACTTACCCGCTCGCTCCCCCGGTGCTTGGTCTGACAGGTCCCGACGGACCTTGTCTTCTATGCGCATAGATCGCGCATGCGCATAGAAGACAAGGTCCGTCGGGACCTGTCAGACTACGCGCCGGGGGAGCGAGCGAGCGGGTAAGTTTCTTACCTTGTCTCCTGGCTCCTGTGTGTTCTATTGAAGAACAGAAGGTAAGGCACAGCTCCTTTACCTCCCGTTCTTCAATAGAACTGGATTCACAAAACTTATAAAAACGAGTGGAGATACCCTTTAAGATGAAACTTCTTTTCTTTCAATCTTAAAGGGGAACTAAAGTCTCCAGACAACATTGTCCCAATAATAAGCAAAAGAGAACAGAAGTGGTATAAACAGGGCACACCCAAAATCTAATAATGTATAAAATATCCTTTATTAAATATAAACATGGGATATAGCAGGAAGGTGCAACAAAAGTTACATTAAAAATGTAATATTAGTGGTAGGAGCACCCCTTGTATTACTGCCCTTTGATATTAAGGGATCTGTGCCAGGCATACTCTTTTGTATAAACATTGTCCCAATAGACAGAGCACATTCACAAACATACAACAAGCTGTGTCTCACCTCTCCCTTTGCTGTGGCCATTGGGTGATTTATAAAATAATAACCGGTGAGTACTAGGGGTCAGCTCCCACAATCCAACTTAGCGGGGTTAACCCCAAGCTAAGTGTCTGTGTACAGGTACATGCTATGTAGTGCTCAACAGATCAAAACAAGGATCTTGTTTCCTAAAAGCTGTCAGCCAATCACATCCTCCCTTTTACAGGGATTTCAGTTTTCTGTTTTCAAACACATTCAATGCTCCTGTCCTAACAATTATATAATTCTTTACTTTTCATACAAAAGGAAAAGTAATCTTTGCAGTGTATTTCATAGATATCATGGATGTAAGAAACAGAAAACTAACATTTCAGAAAAAATTAAAAACAAAAATTAAAAAAAATAAAAGTAAGTCTGGGGAATAGAACCTGCAACTTGTACATTTACTCTGACTTGCTAAATGCAGAGCTCTTACTCTGCATTCTACTAGATAGTAGAAACAATGAAAGTAAGTGTGAGGATTCGAACTTGTGACCTTCTGAACTGTGTATTTCTAAAACTGGCTTATTACCAGGTGAGCCACCAGGGAATAAGCTAAAATTTTAGGTACATTTAGAAGATTTATCTTTTTTGGAACATAATAAAAACAAACAAAAAAGTCTGGGGTATTGAACTTGTGACCTTCTGAAGTGTGTCTTTTTAAACCTGGCACCTTACCCGGGTGCGCCAACACTGAATAAGCAGATAATCTAGGTACATTTGGAAGCTTTATCTTTTGGTAGGAAAAAAATGTAAAAAAAAATGGAATATGGAAGTCCCTGATAAGACTTTGAAAGCTGCCTGTTACCCTGCAGTTTATTTATCAACAACTCACACTGACTGGTAAATAAACTGCAGGGTATCAAGCAGCTTTCAAAGTCTTATTAGGGACTTCCATATTGGTGTATAGAAAACACTCTGTGCAAAGAGACAGTGAAAACTGGGGTCAGGGGGCATGGTTCTTTGGTGACTTCATGGGATGTGGGTTGTACTAGCAACAACATTGAAGCCTTCTTAGCTACAGAATCTATTAAAGTTAGTTTATTAGTTACTAAATTCAACTAACTAGAGAAGAATCTTACAATGTATAGTTGTTCTGGGGAGAAAAACTTTCACATTAGGTTTTTAAAAATGTAACTTTAGTTCTCCTTTTAAGAATGTCCACATGTCCTCTGATTTGACTGATTAATGAACAATGCACCAGAGAGTTTATTGTATGTATGGCCAATTAATATATTTGTATAAAGTGATCATATCCCCATGCAAACTTTTCTTCTCCAATGTAAACAGTCTAATCTGCCTGCATAGTCAAGCCTCTCCATTCCCCATATTATTATAGTTTTCTGAACTGCTTCCATTTCCAAGATGTCCCTTTTGTATATGGGATTCCAAAACTGCACCAGATTTTTTTAAATGAGGCTTTACCAGTGCTTTGTAAAGAGGGAGAATAATATTTTTCTCCCTTGAATCTATTCCCCTCTTTATACAAGACAATATCTTGCTAGCGCTAGCTGTTAATGTCTGGCATTGCTTGCTACAGAGATAAGTCTGTTATCTACCAGAAACCCCAAATCTTTTTCCATTAGAAATTCACTTAACACAGAGTTATTTATGGTGTAGGTGTCACAAGGATTGTTAAACCCCAAATGCATCACCTTACATTTATCAACATTGAATCTCATCTGCCATTCTGCTGCCCATTTTTATAATCTATCTAGGTCTGCTTGTAGCACTTTCACATCATTTGAAGTTTCCAAAGCTCTGCATAGTTTAGAGTCATCATCAAACACAGAGACCTTGCTCTCAATGCCCCCTTCTAAGTCATTTATAAACAGATTAAAGTGAAGCAGCCCCAGTACAGAACACTCCACTTAGAACTTAAGCCCACATAGATGTAGCTCCATTGACCATCACTCTCTGTTTGTGATCGCATAACCAATTCTCCATCCATGTACAAATATTTTTTTCTAAGGCAAAAGCCCTCAGTTTATACAGTAGTCGCATATGTGGCACAGTATCAAAAGCTTTAGAATAATCCAAGTATACCACATCCATTGCTATGTCTGAATCTAAATTCTTACTCACTTCTTCATAAAAACCAAGTAAATTTGTCTGGCATGATCTATTTCTCATAAATCCATGCTGACTAATAGAGATGGGCGAAAGTGCTAAAATCCGAAATTTCGAAAATCCGCGTAAAAAACTATTAAAGTCAACGGGAGAAAAATATCCACCCATACCTGCCTAAATATAAGGTAAAATAGCAATGGTAACTTACTGTACATGGCACTGGGACCTGGGAAATGGTCTAGGGAACACGTACATATATCCAGAACTTTTAAAAAAATAACTTTCCTCATAATCGCACTGTTTCGAATTGTTAAGGAATTTTCAAAAATGTTGTAAAAAATTATACAGTAACTTACTGTAAATGGTTCTGGGACCTCGGAAATGGTCTGGGGAACAGACAATCAGATTGTAACCAATAATTTTAATTTAAATAAATAAATAAGTTTTAAAACCCCAAAGCTTGAAGCCCGTTGTTTGCAGTGTATATGTACATGTACAAGGACTGCGGCACCATGCTTAAAGGCCGCTGACATGGAGCTCTGCTAACGGTGGGGGTAGGTGAACGCTCCTCTTAGTCTATTTTCTTGTAAAGGTTATGGAGCGCTAAAGTCAAGGAGCATCAATTCGAACGTTCGATAATTAGCGAGAATTCAATAATCATTAAAAGTTCGGAAGTTCAAAGTCCGGAATTGTTCGGGTCTATTCAAACTGTTAAAGCTCAAGTTTGGGTCTAGCCCATCTCTAGTCATGAACCCCCTACTGTGCTTCTTCAGAAATCCCCCCCTTAAAAATCTTGCCTCTGGATTTGAATCATTCTAATTGGCACCAGGCACATACAGTGCCAGAAATGCACAATAATGGAGGGGCTACATAGCATTGGCTAGCGTGTCGTTTTGGCATCCATACCACTTTGTCTTGGTCCTCCAGAATTGGTCGTTATTTAACGAACATTCAGCATTCATTTACAGCCACGGCCGTACATTATCGATAACGCACTTTATCGCTAAATTGCAATACCGTGTGTTTTTAAAAAGGGCCCCAAGGCCTCTAAAAGGCCTAACACTAAATTTTTCCAAAAAACAAATCCTCAAAAGGACTTTTGGGCCCTAAATTGAGTGAATACAGGAGTGGTTAACAACAAGTGCTAATCCACCACACTAAAACTCACACACAGAAACCATCTCTCCAACTCCTACACTGTCAGGTCTCCACTAAACTCACTTTAACACACTGACAAAAGTAGCGCCTGTCTAGCTTCCTTTTATACCCAGGGGGTTAGCATGGGTTAAAATAGCTGCCATTGGTGAATTTGATACATGAAAATCTTTGAAAATTTTCAAACAAGGGTTCGGAAATTCCATAAAGTGGAATTCCGGAAAATCCGTGAGTTCTGTGGATTCGCAGATCTTGGAGATCCGCCGTGGAACCGGTTTCTGATCCGCAATCCGGTCCATCTCTAGTTAGTATGCCAATCAGATTATTTCTGAAAGAATCTGATTGAATCTAAATCTAATTCACTTAGATTAGAATCTGATTGTAACCAATTCTGATGGAAAAAGAATGTGATTGGTTAGTATACCAATTAGATTCTTTCTGAAAATTCTGATTGTAACTAATCAGAATTGGCTACAATCAGATTCTTTCAGAAAGAATCTCATTGTCTGTTCCCCAGACCATTTCCCAGTTCCCAGGGCCTTTTACAGTAAGTTACTGTATCATTTTTGCCAAATTTTCAATAAGTCCTTGAAAATTCGAAATTTCGCGAATTTCTGTAATTTCTCAAATTTTTGTAATTTCTCGATTTTTCTTAAATTTTTCGAACGCAATCTGGAAAAAATGGTATTACATTGGCTTTTTTCCATTTGCACATCACCAGACAAAATGGAATCTAAAAAGATAAGAAGCAGTGGTCTAGATAAAACTGGACTAAGCTCTTTTAAGATCCAGGGATGTATTTCATCCAGTCCTTGGGCTTTAAATTCGATAATTATCGAATTTACAGGCCATTCCCTAACCCTCGAATGTACAGATCGTTTTCGCTAACCCTCAAATGTATCATTCTCTAACCCTCGAAAGTATCATTCCTTTTCAGTAACCCTCAAATGTATGGATCGTTTTCGCTAACCCTTGAATGTATCCTTCGCTATCCCTCGAAAGTATCGTTAGTTTTTGGTAACCCTAAAAGTAACGGACGATTTCGGTAGCCCTCGAATGTGTGGATCGTTTTCGCTAACCCTCAAATGTATCGTTTGCTAACCCTCTAAAGTATTGTTAATTTTTGTTAACCCTCGAAAGTAGCGGACGATTTCGGTAACTCTCGAAAGTAGCATTCGGTAACTCTCGAATTGGCCGTAACCCTCAAATGTAGCTTGCGCAAAACCCGACAATTGCCCGCTCATGTTCCACAAGTGTTTAAAAATGTTTTGGTGACAGTGACATGTTCCCCAGACCATTTCCCAGGTGCCACAGCCATTTAGAGCTAGATACCATTATTAGTTTAGCTGTAAAACACCCGGAATTTTCGAACTAACACTCTCCCATTGACTTTAATGGGTCCAAATTTGAACTTTTGAACTTTCTCTGAAGTCCGAAAGTTCAAAAACGGACCAAACTTTATATAGTTCGGCCAACTCTAGTGGCTGCTGTGTTCTTTTTCTGTTCCCGAATCCTGAGCAGCCACAGTGGAAACTGCTCCGGAATGGTGGTCAGTGATTGGCTGTGACATCACTGTCACGGCCGACACTGACTGCCTTACCTGGAAGTGAAAAGGAGATTGCAGAGCTGCAGTGGTGGATCGTGGAGCTTATAAATATAAAATCTCTTGCTGGGAGCAGAATTAAAGGTTAGTAACAAAACAAAGCCATTTTTTTGCACAAGATAATGATTTTTGCATAGAGGGGTGGACAGTCCCTTTAACATTGTCTAATTGTTTCCGTACAATATCCTCTGTCAGCCAGAGTAAATATTCCTCATTTATACCCTTCATATTATTACAGTCCCTATTATAAGGACTAGGATTCCCTATAGTGAATATAGTGGGAAAAAAGGCACATTAGCCTTATTGGCATCCTCCATAACATCTCAGCTCCATTATTTAATGGTCCCACATTCTCAGTTCTCATCTTTTTACTGTTGATATACTTTTAAAAAATTGGGGGGTTGCACTTTTTTCTGTTATCCATAATTCATTTTCTATTTTAGCTAGTTTAATTGCTTTCTTGCACTCGTTATTACAACTTTTAAACTCCCTGTAAGACTGTTCTGTTTCCTGATTTTAAAATCCCTTTTCTTTTTTTCTATTTCCTTTTTTAGCTGGGCATAAAGCCACGCAGGAGTGGACCTAATTTTTTTCCACTTGTTCCCTAAAAGGTATACATTTTTAAATGTAACACATAAAATTAGCTATCCTAAAGTTAAAAGTTTTTGTTAACCCAGTGCACTTTTGTTTTTTTGCAACCTATATTAAATGACACTATATCATGATCATATATTCCCATTACTTTCATCTCCAAAATGAGCTGAGGGTTATTAGATATCACCAGATCCAACAACGCATCCTGTCTAGTAGGCATTTCTACCATCTGTGAAAGAAAATGGTTATATAGAAAATTTAAGAACTTGATACCTTTTAAAGTACTGGCAGTTCCCTTACTCCAATCTATGTCAGGATAATTAAAATCCCCCACAACCAGAACAAGCCCCATACCTGCAGCGATCACCAACTGCACATAGAGAATAATTTTCACCTCCTCACTGGCATTTGGTGACTTATAACACTCACCAACAATTAATTTACCCACCTTCTTGATTCCTTTACATAGCTCCACCCATATTGTTTCTGCCTTATCGTTTAAACCCCATATATCTCATCTTATAACTTACACTTCAATTCTTGTTTAACATAAATCCAGAACCCCCCTCCTTTCATATTAACTCTGTCATGAGTATCCTTCAATATTTACTGTCCAGTCATGTGAATCATGTGAATCATTTAGCCATGTTTCTGCTGTACCGATCACATCATCCCTTTCCTTTAAAAAGTCATAAGAAAGCCAGTTGGATGACTATCCAAACATCTTCAAGAACTAAACTTTCAAGTCCAGTTGATCTAACTGAATACAACAGATGTACAATGACCTGGATGAATGAGAATCTTCACAAGCTTTCCTTTAAAGCTTTTAGTTCTAGTATCCTAAAGTATCCTGAAATGGTAGCCCACTTCTGAAAACATAAGGGCATAGCATATGAAATCAACTCATTTCTGAAATCATAGTAACATAGTAAAGGAGGTTGAATAAAGACACACCTCCATCTATAACAACCTTTATACCCTGGAGCTTTATTAACTTTGTCTTAATCAAGATAATATGTTGAATATCTAGGAATGTATAATATAAATAATAAAAGTTGTTTTTTGTTTCACTGATCTTCCCCTCTAAGTGCACTTCTAACCCCTATATTAGTAGCTGACAGGTTTGATTACTTATAGCAGCAACTCATCAGACAAAAGGAAATGGTAAGAAACAGTGCTAATTCACAAATGATAAATATAAGTGAATAATAACCTAGCCACAGTGAACAAACACATATAACACAACTATCTAAACTATCTAATGACAAAAATACAAATATACAGGGACACAGGAAAAATATATTGAACAAGCAAGAAAGACAAATTAAAATAATAAGAGAGAGTAAAAAATAAACTTGAACAGAAACAAGTGATTACTAGAGATGGCTCAGTTTGCGGATCCGAACCCGAAACCGCGGTGGATTTACCTCGTTCGCAAACGGCGGATATCGTGGATTTTCCGATTTTCTGCCTTCCGAACTTTTCCGAACCGCGTTTTTGAAAATTTTCGAAAATACGGAAAAATTAAAAATTTCGTGGATTTTTCACATTTTTGGATGGAGCAAGCCACATTTTTGTGTTTGTTTTTTCGAAGAATCCTCGTATTTTCGAAAAATCCCTGTATTATCGAAAAATCCCTGAACTTTCATTTTAATAGGTTTTAATGGGTCCGCTCGCGGATTTTTGAATTTTTTCGAAAATTCGCGGATCCTCGAGCGGACCGGATTTTGCAAAGTTCGGACATCTCTAGTGATTACCGATATTAGGGACTGCAGGTAAACAGTGAAGTGCAAAGTATATTAGAGGAAGCGGAGCGCAATTATCAACCAGACAAGCACGTTCGCAGTTTATTGGAACCTGCATGCCAACTATTGAATTTACAAAACATGAGGTAAATTTACTACTACACCAACAAACCTTGGTGCAATATGTTCGTACACAGAGTTCTCAAAAACTATGCCCAGACGGAAGACACGAGAGTGGCAAGAAATTACTAACAAGTACTCTATGGATCTGATGATCTTTCCTGTTGAGAGAGTACAAATGAGCGTTTTCGATCTGCAGAAAGAAATCGTGTCTACGAGAGACACTTCATGCCCACTACTACTAAATTTATTTTCTAATAGATTGTTTGGGATATGTTTTACAGAAGAATCGCTTTAAATTCAAAGATAAATACAATTGGCAATTCCAAGGGACCTCAAAGGGAGCAACAGTAGCACCATCCCTATGTAATTTATAGGTGAAATATCTGGAAGATCAGCTATTCATCCATAACTCATTGTATAATGGATACATAAAAACATAATTAAGATATGTGGATGACATATTGGTAATATGGGAGGGTCCCTTGGAGTTGCTGAATAAGATGATGCTTGAGGTTAATTCTGCACATACAACTATTAAAGGGACACTATACTGATAAAATGACTTTGCCTCATCTTAATCTAAAATTGAATACATGTAAATGGCACTTGTGATGGGGACACTACAACCCTCAGCCAAGGGGTGCTCTGAACACGCTTAGCTTACTGCAAAACCCCCAAAACCCTGTCACTTAAATATATTTACCATAAACCATCGGTATCTGCCACCAGATGTGTTAAACGGTACACCAACCTACCCAGCATGCACAGCTGTACAATAAAACTAATAATAATGACCGTTAATTCGCTACCACCTACAGGTAGAAATATAACAGAATACAATAGAATATAACATACTGGTAAAACGTAGCGTCTTAGAGGCAGAGTTCCTTAGTTCTAATTAGAGCAATCAGAGATTCAGCTAACGATTTGAATATCGTTTAATATAAACAAAAACGGTGCAAACAATAAACTACAGAAAAATATAACAGACAGAACACAACATAAGCAACAGTAAAACAAAATGGGATTAAAAGTGAAAATAATACTTAATGTCAGTCCTTAATGTTCAAGGATAAAATGAAGACGGTAATTCCGTGTAAGATGGAGTCCAGAGTTATTGGCCCTCAAAATAACTCTTATTGGTCCGATATCAGATGGTAAATGAAGAGCTCTCTCTGGGTTTCAGAGCTATTTTTATACCCCAGGACAGGGGTGTAACCAGATCACCACACCCAATCAGAGAAAGGTGTTGGTTGAGCAAGAGGAGTGTAACATACTCCAGGTGGTCTCCCTGATACACCCACAAGGTGGCTATCCCCGCCAAATCCCATATTGCGAAGGGGTAACACGCCATAGCACGCCAACTCACAAATCCATATCCAGGGCGGTTAGACGGATTTGTACATACCAAATTCAATATGGTTATTGCTTATTGATCCATAAACCAAACAAAAGTGGGTGTTTGGATTCACATAAAATGGTTTTTAAAACAGTTCACCTAAATTATGGCCACAGAAAGAGATATGAATCATGATATATGTTTTGCTTTCTAACGTGGATAAAGTACCTGAGATGTCTTGTAATTACCCCCCTGCTGATTTCAGAGACTAGAGTCTGGGACCACAGGATGTCCTTTCATCCTGTTAACTATACATAATGAAGTTTCCTGTTGGTATCTACATTAACTGAATACACAAAATAAATTTTGCCAGCAGAAAATAATACATTTAACAGATTACAAAACTAGATACCTACACTATAACTTCTGTTGCTAGACACTTTTTTGAACATAAACATAAAAAGGGAGATTCAATAAAAGTTCTTATAGTTTAAAATGGTGCTAATTTTGCCCCAACCAATCAGATCTTATTTAATATTTGAAAGCTAACATCTGATTGGTTGGGACAAAATTAGCACAATTTTTAACGATAAGAACTTTTATTGAATAACCCCAAAGTCTCTTAGTTATAATGGTGCATATTAGCACAAGTAAGGTTACCCCAAAGAGGGGGGATACTAAATGAAAGTTACTCCTTGAAGAGGATCTGGATAAACGGATAAAGTAGATTTTTAAAATGTTTTTGTCTTTTAGAATTTTGAATTGTTTTTAATTATTTTTATATTAATTTGAAAATGATACCATTTTATATGCACTTGCACTTTGTTGTTACTTTATTTTTTCAGATGCTTGAATGTTTGAATAAGCTTCACCTACCACAGAATGGGATATAATAAGATTAACATTCCAGATTATATGATTGGATATTTCAATTGCACAAGCTGGGAGAATGGGGTGGAATTGTTTGGGATAGAATATATATGTTGTTCACCATTTGCACAGGTTATTGCTTGAAAAAGGACAGTCCAAAATATGTTGCAATAAAGCATGGTTGTATTTGCAGATTACTTCTGTGTGGTGTCACTTTCATTTCTTATATTTGTGGAAAACTGGAATAACTGAGCCAAGCAGCAAGCCAAGGTAGGAACAGGCCAGGTTTAGGAAACATAGCAATAAGAATTCTTGATACACAAAGACAGGAAGTCAAGTCCAAGTTAAGGTTCTGACATGGAAGCAAAGGGGTAGGGGTGGAATCAAACACGGACTTTTGGGATTTTTCAAACTCAAAGAACTTTTTTGATAATTATCAAACAAACATTTGAAGATTTTCAGAATTTATTGGATATATGGGAATATACCGAATTTGTGAACCCTCGAATTACAAAAATGGGATAATTATCAAAAGTGGAATGCTGAAGCTCGAAAGTAGCATGTGTGTGAATGTTGTTTTATTTTCATATTTTTACGTGTTCCTCAGACCATTTCCCAGGTCCCAGAGCCAAGTACAGTAAATTATCATTGCTATTATTTCCTTATTTTATTCAAAGTTTTTGGGGTTTTTGCCCCCATTGACTTCAGATTTTCTGATTTTTTCATCCTAAATCTCAAAACAGAATGGATTTTCGGAAGTTTGCATATCTCTACAAAGGGCCAAAGTCCTTAAATAGGTATAATAGTTTGCAGGTGATGATGATTAGGTAATGATTATCCGATTAAATGGCCAGCTGCTGGTGGTAAATTTGAAGTTCAGAAAAACTAATTTAGGGCCAGATGTACTGTGGGTTCAAAAAGAACCAGTTTCAAATCAAATCTGAGGGTTTCGAAAAATTTCCCCCCCAAAAAATTTGGCACATGTGCTCCAATACAAAAGATAGACTCATGACTGGGACAGCTTGCCTGACAGCACTGATAAGGTAAGTGTTGCAAGCCCCCCCCGGCATTATATTACATACAGGGAGTTGGAAATAAGCGTTCTCACCTCCCTGTGAATAATAGATCCAGATTTCATATACTTAAAAAAAAAAATTCAGTTTAGAGTCCCTTTAAAGAGAGGGTAATAAATGAGATTAAAAGTGGAGATATCTACCAGGCTTGCTGAAAATGTTTCCTTATTTCACACAAGTATATTTGTAGTTAGTAATTAGCTGAAGAGATATAGGATACGTAATTTTAATAAACCATAATTTTGGTGTATGAGGCTGTACAAATGTGTTTTAGCTTTCTCTGTGAACATTGTAAAATGGTGACGTTTTTGTTGTATCATAAAGCACAAATGCATTTAATTAGGACTGTAAGTAAAATAGGGATCTGATTTTTTTTGTCTTTGGTAAAGAATCATGTTGAGGTTAGCTTTCAAGCTAATCTCTGTGGAACAATTTGTTTTATTATGTATTTTTATTTTTCAGCTCCATTCATAAATGTGTTTGGTAAAACATTAAAAGGACCACACATTGATATTTTTCTAAAATGTAACTGAAATTTATATCCTGAATACACCGAAGGAGTCTAATTACTTTCCTGAAATGTCTAATAACCCAGGAAAAGTTGTTAATAAGAGTTATGTTTGATGTACAGTGCATACCCTTGTTGATCCAAGAAATATGTTGGCTTAAGAGCTGTATTTGTAGCCAAAATAACTGCGTTCATATTTTAGGCACAACTGCATGTCAGTTAAGAAATGTGTGTGGCTTTAAAATTCTTGCATGCAATAGTTTTAAAACTAATAAAGTCACGATTTAACATTTAAATGGCATCTTAGATTTATTTGTTTTACCAACAAAATATATTCTTCAAATAAATCTACAACAAACTATTGGGTCAACTAAAGAAAATTGCCTATTTTTTTTTTTTTATAATAATAAATACTTAAAAGTACATCTAAGACATGCTTTCATATATCCATAAAAAAACAATAGCACATGAAATAAGACAAAAAAAGGATCTGTTGCCAATTATACCACAACTAACATAAAATATTCCTTTCCCCCCATGTTTTTATTAGTAGATTCTCAAATTCGTAAGGTCTTTGTTTTCTATCAGCATAAAAGTTTAAGGAATATTGAGAGGTGTTATTTGGACTTTGGGCCTGGAATATTTAATTTAGCTTTTCAATATGCCTAAGTTCAACAAGGATCTTGGTGCTAATCTTATTTTGGCTGCTGCACAATGTACACAAGCCTTACATATTTCTGAACTTTTATTATATCCGCAGTTCATTTCAGTTTAAAATGCAACTGATAATTAGAGATGGTCGGAACTTCCGAATTCTGCTCCGGTTTGAGATTTCTAGCATTTCGCACAAATCCAAAAATGGACCCATATAAGTCAATGGAGCAGAAAAGTTCTGAAAGTTCAGGTATAAATAGCAATGGTAACTTAATGTAGATTGCTCAGGCACCTGGGAAATGTTCAGAGGAAACCAAAACATCCTTTCCACACAATTTTCAAGTTTCCCCATAACCCTGGAAAATAGCCTTGTATATTTGGTAACAATCGAAAAAAACTTTTAATAATTCTGTAAAATAAGAAATGTTCCAAAAGAGATCCAAAAATGGAAATTCAGAACTGGGGCCGGATCGGACCCATATTTTACCCCTACTCAAAATTATTCAACATTTCTTTCTACATGCTTTCTAAAAGGCAAAATATAAGACAAAAACTTGGGATGCATGAACCCACTGTGTTTGTTCTGTCCAAACACATGTAGGTTTCAAATAAAAGTTTGACATTTTAAAAATGAAATTCCAGATCAAAACTTGGTTTGGACTGTTGAAATTCCAGTAGTTTTGTGTTGAAATTGATGGAATTTCAGTCGTGGAGCTGTTAGTTTCAACTCAAACCCAGGTTCAGATTGAAACGCTGGTACTTGACTAATATAAGCAATCAGAAATCTCACAGCTACCATAAGTGATTCTAATAGTGAGTGCATTGGGGATAAGTATAAATTACCAAAATTCTAAAAAGAAAAAAAAAGAAGAAAGTATCCCCCTTATACATGCAGTCACTTCGACTTAGAGTAAAGTTAAAACTTAATGCTTGTGAAGGTTCTCATTCATCCAGGCCATGGAATATCTGTTGTATTCAATTAGATCAACTGGACTTGAAGTTTAGTTCTTGAAGACGTTTCGCTAGTCATCCGACTGGCTTTCTCAATTCTAACCTAAAGAACCAATTCCACTTTAGTGGATTATGTGGTAAAATTAAAGTTATGGGCATGAGTTTTTGAAGAAAATAATTTCCATCGCTTTATTTAAAACTTTTAAATACATTAAATTTACTGTAACTTACTGTTTGTCATTTATTATAATATGCACTATACAGCTATACTGCAATATTTCTAAGTTGTTTATATTTTTCTAAAAAAATTGAAAAATGTATCAATCTACTAAAAAAGCAAAGCACGCTTAATCATTGTTTTTGGTGGTAACCAGAAAATTGGTTTCCATTTGGACTAGCAGATTAAAGTTGAACATTTTATGTGCCAGCATTTCAGAATTTCTTATTCCAATGAGCTTGTGGCTATGTTAACAAAACATTTTCCAAATCTAAAGGTAGGTGGTCAGCAAATCAGTCAAATATCAGCTCAGCATCGTAGAGTTATAGGTATAAATTATCTTTAAGCACAAGAAATGGCAATTTGACTTTTTATGAGTATGTAACAATGCCCCTAGAGATATATGTGTGAAGTTTTGTAGATCATTGCATTTTCATTGCGTATAATACATACTGGAGCTCTGGTTTTAAATTTCCCTGCTCATAAATAATAGCTATTATATATCAAGTGTCAGGTATTTGTATGATTGGGAAATAAAATATGGATTTTTTTTAAAACAGAAATTGAGAGGTATTTAAACAGGTAGAACAATATTTATTCAAATCTCAGGTAATATTTGACATGTATGTGTGTGTTTGTTAACATTTCAACATCTATAGTTATACTGTTATGTTTTTTACGTTTTTTATATTTAATATTATTTTATATTAGTAAATATTGATAGCAGGGTCAGTGGGTAAAAGGTCACAGAAAGCGTATCTCACATTATTGCTAATGTCACTAGCTAAGCTCCTGTAGAAAGAAAATTGTGCAGCCTGTGCAGGTTTGCCACATCTTGGTCGCGTCTGAGTGGGAGGGGGCGGGGCCAGGGGGACATGGCAAAGGCAGAGCTAGGGGCGGGCTGCACTCAGAGGTTGAGTTAGGGCGTAACTGGGAGGTGAGTGGGTGTAACTGGGTGGGTCTGCCAAGGCCAGTCTCTCGATGGGAATTTGTCCCTGCAGTCAGGGCAATCACATCCAAATAGGAATGCCTGGCAACCCTGGGCCTGGGGAAGAGTTGTCAGTGTTTTACAACACGCATGTTCGTTAATATAACACAAATAATAAAAATGGTTGATATAATGTGTCTAACACAGCCAAGCACACATTGTATTAACTGATTTAATTATTCCTTGTGTATATATTACTTTTGCATTTTAAATGTGAATATTAAAATATTTAAATTTCAGTATGTGATGTATGTGAAATTTCAGTATGTGATGTAGATAAATTCTAATGTCAACCAAATGTTGTAAAGAAAAAGTATTCAATTAAACAAAAGTTCATGTAATTCCCCATTAAATCAACATAAAAAACTCTATATTTTAATATTTAGGTTCCCCTTTAATTCCCAAGTTCCTTTACTGTTTGTAAGGTGGTGGTAACATGTGTGTCTACAGTTTGGCCCAATCTACTGCTGTGTACAATATATGGTCTGAAGCAACTGATCGCTCCTGATGGATTTTTTTTTTTTAAAACCAGTCTGTCTTTGTGATAGGTATGTTAGTGAATCATGGTTGGTCCTCTAGTCTTCAATGCCCTAAAAAATCAAACAACCCAAAATATCAGCATATGCCTAGCCAACAGACTACTGATCTGTTCATTGATCGTTAGGTCTGCTGCCAGGTATATTGGTCAATAGGAGCTTATTTAATAAGTGGTACAAATATTTTCTGTCCTATAAATCTGCAGCAATCTATCAGATGTTAGCTTTGTACTGATCTGCCTCTCAGCCAATCACAGATGTGGCTGCCCGTCTGGCCCCAGTTTGCAAGTTCCCAGCAAGCACAGAGCCGTATCAGAGCGCCACAGGAGTGGAAGGTTGTAAGTACAGTTCTGAATCTTATTTTAGTAATCTGGCATGGTGGTTGGAGGTGGGCAGGGGTGCTTACAATATATTAAATTTTAGAGTGGATATGCCCTTTAAACCAGGGTTTCTAAAAGGGTGCGCACACTGGTGTGACTTCAGAGTGCCAGAGGTGTGCCTCTGAATTTGTAGTAGAAATATTTCACTAGAATAGCTAACATTTTTGTTAATTTACATTTTTTTTAATTTTGTTAATTTAAAAATATTATTATTATGACAGAAATTTCAGTGCAGTCAATATAATGTATCTTATAATTGCATTAATTATCAAATGCATAAAATATGGGTAGTTACAACATTTAAATAAATGTGCCACGAGAAAATTTTGCATTGGCAAAGTGTTCCATGATCTAAAAAAGTTTGAGAACCACTGATTTAAACTAAGGTCGAATATTGAACACAGAGTATGAGCATAATATAAGGGATAATGCGCCCCTTACAGTGTAATATAAGGATATAAATTCACCGAGGAGTTCCCTGACCATATAAAAGCATGAGACCGAAGGTCAAGTGCTTTTATACAGGACAGGGAACTCCGAGGTGACTTTATAAACCTTATATTACAATGTAATGGGGCGTATTATCCCTTATAATATATAAGTTTTAAAAAAATGAATTTACTCGCTAGTCCCTTTACTAAATCCCTAACTATCCTTTCTCCCTTCACTAAATAATTAAACTAAATACACAGTAACCCCTGTCACCCTGTAATAAAATAGATTAATGAATACATACCAGATATTAACTTCTTAGTGGACATCCTTCTGGAAGCCTTTCTTCTGGAATTTCCTGCTCCCTTTACATTTCTTCCTCCTTCCCCTTTAAACAACACTTTCCTTGTCCAACCCTGCAATAAAAAAGATTCATGTAACAGACAGACATTTACTGTTCGTAAAATCGTTATCTTAGTCCTTGATGTAAAATCCCTCTGACCTGGTAACCTAAATCCTGTCAGCCGTAAGACAAACTCCTGCAGCCCTGCGAGTGAACTTAAGGAGAGCGTGCAGAGGAAGTTGTCAGTACGCTGACACGGCCACTCTCACTCACAGGGCTGCAGGAATTTGTCTTGTCACGACTGACAGGAATCAGGTTACCGGGTGAAACGGACTTTACATCAAGGACTAAGATAAGGACTTAACGAACAGTAAATGTCTGTGTGCTATAGCAATGTTTTTTTATTGCAGGGTTGGACAAGGAAAGTGTTGGTTAAAGTGGAAGGAGGACGGCAAATGTATGGGGAACAGCAGTGGTATATATTCTTATAAAAATCACTCAACTACGTAGTTGAGTGATTTTTATATAAGGATATATTCCACTGTTGCTCCCATTTTAATCCAGGCCACTTATATATTATATTAGGGATAATATGCTACCTACAGTGTAATATAAGGATATTACGCCACAGAGGAGTTCCATGACCAAATAGAAGCACGAGGCCACAGGCCATATATTACACTGTAGGTAGCGTATTATTTCTTATAATACATATGGCCAGCCCAAAAAAAACCCCTTCCCACTACCACTGTCTCTCCCCCTTCCTGTATTAGTCATTTATATAGGAATCCCTGTTTAATGTATAAATAGTTAATAATCCTATTGAAAAGAGAAAGAAGGACCGAACCTTGTCTGTCAAGAATAAACAGGGATTTCTATATAAATTAATAATACAGGGAAGGGGAGACAATGAGAGGGGCAGTGGAATACAGGAAGTCACTCAGTGACATCACTGAGTGATTGTAATATAGATTCTCGCCACTGAACCTCCCCATTGAAAATGCCTTGCCTTTTGTATTATAATGATATTGTATTGTTTCAACAGTTATAAACCTTTGCTATCGGACTTTACTGCAATCCTATATATACTGTAAATACAGCCCAAATTTTTTTTTCTTTTACAGCTACAAATTTCAAATTAGTTACAATTGTATGCCTAAAATTAAAAGGAATAATCAGCCCTGTTTTATTCAAATTGTTGTTTAGCCGCTAAAAATACCAAATCTAAGGTGTAGAGAAAATGTTTCATATATATATTCTAAATTGTCAGCTTGTTTTTATGTTTATATGTGAGAGATTGATATAAACGTTGAATTTATTTGCCAGAAATTACTTTACAAAATAAAAAATGTGTGTTTAATTGATTATTTAACTACATTTTCAGGCCTCTTTAGGAAACAATAGTGATGTGTTAAAGATGGTAGAAGTCAATTTTGCTGTCAGATTAGAATGCTTCTCGTTTCTTGATGTGTTTAAGATTGTTTTTGGCTATTTTCATAATTTTACAGTATGTGCTGTTAAATAAAAAATGGGTGAAAAAGCAAGGCTAATTAGACTAAATTTGTCTATTTACAATTATTTAATTATAGTTGGTACTTGCTACTTTATTAACCTATTTTCATTTTATACTGTCCAAAGTGACACAGAATAAAGCATTGGTTCCACTCTGATTTTCACATTGCTTGTTCTTGTTAAATTTTCATATCCTCTAATTAATTTGCAGTCCTGTTTGTTTTTCCTTTTGAACTCTATGCTCATCGCAGATAAAACGTATATAGAGACTTTTGATTCCAGATTCTTTGTTGTTTGCCAGATGTAATATATTCATATTGCAGCATCTGGAGTGTTTTTAGAATGTGTGTATTTCACATGGGTTGTGTTATAAATAAAGCCATACTTATTGTCTATTCCTATTGTTGGATTTTCCAATAAAGCATCTGTTACTGAAGATAAACAGATCAGATAAAAAAAGGTTGCATAATAAATAATTGTCATTCATTAAAGCAATATAAAACCCTAAAAACATAATTATAATTTATAGGAAAAAATGGTTATTTACCTTATGTTATTGGTTTCAACTAAATATCTTGGAAGATACACATACAAAAAAATATACTAGGTGTAACTCATGTTTTGCTCCATCAAATTCTAGTTTCATCTGATTTATTTAAAGATGTCTCTAGGTTTAATTTTTCTGGGTGTTTTATATAACTTTGATAAGTTTTCAAAACCCAAAATTTGCAGACAAAACAAGTTGAAGTCAAATAAAAAATAAAATATTAGTAAATTAGAATTTGCCCTCTGCATTGTATTGCATTGTTTTGTGTATACTCCTGTAAATACATAATTTCTTGATATAATATATTGTAGAAAAACAAAAATATACGCATATATATTTTTTTCCATTTTACAGAGCACATATTAGGAAATATAATTAGTATAAAGGATATTGGGAGATATTCACAGAGAGTTGCATTTCACAGAGAGTTGCATCTGTGCTGCAAACGCTAAATCCTAGTAGGCCTTAGCTACTTAATATCACTTTTGCAGCTCTGGGTAAACTGCTGTGTGATCTTAGAGACATGCTAATAGTCAGCAGAAGTGATATTAAATCGCTTGTACTGTCCTTTTTGTGTCACCCACACAGCGGCAGTAATTTCTGTCTTAAAGTCAAGCTAACTAGAGATTGTTGAATCGCGGATCTGGGCCAGGTTTCACGGCGGATCCTGCAGAATTTCTGGAATTCGGATTTCTGATTTTTTTCAATAATCTTCGAACAGCCAAATTTGCTGAAGTTCCCTTTGTCTTCCTTCTTCTTTCTTCTGCCATCACTGTGATGACTTCTGAGTTTGTACCTCTTTATATAGGACCAAATACAATGGAGATTTCAATGCTTGCAATCATATGATCACACATTAACCAATCATATTTGAATTAAAAAAATTCAAATATGATTGGTTAATGTGTGATCATCCCCAAAGGCCAAATTCGAGAATCCTCGAACGTTTGGATTCACACAGCCCTCGAAAATAACCTTGAATATTCAAAAATCATCGAAAATACTATTAGAAATAGTTTGCAATTATAATTTGGCAGGATTGATCACTTAAGCATAATCAGTTGTCTAAAACTAAAATGGCTGCCGTTATGTAGCTTTGTGCTTTTTTATATAGCTTCTATAAGTTACATGTAAATAATTCTAATGTTCACATTTTTTTACAAAAAAAAATGTTGTGTAACTCGGTATGCTTCATGTATAATGCAATATGCTAGATACAATATATGTATTGGAGACATATACATAAATTATCCACATATTCCATTTGACCCATTAATATTTCTTCTATTTACCAGTGTGTTACCAGTGTGTTACCAGTGTGTTAAAGACTACCATACTATACTCGATCGGTGTGTAGAGCACTACAATTGTGCCTCTCTGTAAATAGCCCAATTATTTGTGCTATACACCTTGTGTTAAATTTTACGAAACGTACCACAAAGGCTATATTAAATTATTGGTTCTCTGGGTGATTTTCTGATCCCCTACAGGCATGGCAAGAACCACGTTAAGAAGGGAATATTCCATTGTGGAACTCGTTGTGAAGCAGCTATGTGTTCTGTGTAGTTCTATATTTGCTATGGTGCATCAGTGTAATGATCAATACAAACAGCCATGATAGCACATAAAGCAATACAATACCTTCTAAGAGACTTTAATTCAGATCCAGAGAGCCATTTGCCGACCAGTTGTGGCTTTATTAAGCCACCATCAGTGCAATGTAGGCCTCTGGCCTCTCCTCCCCTTATTTGCAAATGAGAAAGGGAGCTCTAGCTGTAACTCTCCTTTATTATTATATATTATACTTGATTCCTTAATGATGTCTTCATATCTTCATGGCTAGTAGGCTACTTGGATCTGGTCAAAAATATATACAGACATAAAAAAGAAAGAGATATGCAAGGAGATATGCAAAATACTCCTTTATGTCCCTTAGCTTATGCATGTGTCCAGAACCGCTGGCTTAATAACATGCAATATAGCCTAATATATAGAGCCTTTCATCTGACCTGAAAATGTTCCGCCAATAATTAATGTGGATAAGTTAGTTACGGAGGATGGCGATAAAACAAATGTCTTGAGTAATTGTTTTCACTCTGTATACACTATAAAAAATCCAAGTACAGATATCATAGAGTATAGTAGCAATAATGGCATAAAAGATGCAAGTGCACTTTGGTTAACCGAGGATATGGTACAGAAACAACTAAATAAGGTTAATATTAATAAATCTCCTGGGTCGGATAAACTACATCATTGGGTATTTAGGGAGCTAATTTCAGTTTTATCCAGACGCAGACATCCCTTAAAACTTGAAGAAAAGAAGTTTAGGCTTCAAGTTCAGAAAGGGTTTTTTACTGTGAAAACATAGTAACATAGTAATTAAGGTTGAATAAAGACATACGTCCATCAAGTCCAACCTATTCAACCTCTTTATATATATATATATATATTATTTTTTCTTAACCCTACCTAACAGTTGATCCAGAGGAAGGCAAAAAACCCCAGCTAAAAAGGGGGAAAAAAATTCCTTCCTGACTCCAAACGGCAATCAGAAAGTATCCCTGGATCAACCAGATCTATATGCATTAATACCAGTAATTCTCAATATTTTTTAGTTTTAGAAACTTATCCAGGCCTTTTTTAAAGCTATTCAATGAACTTGCCATTACCACATCTGCCGGAACACAGTTCCACAATTTCACCGTTCTCACTGTAAAGAAACCCTTCCTAACCTGAAGATTAAACTTCTTTTCTTCCAACCTTAGAGGATGTCCACATGTCTTCTGATATGACCTATTAGTGAACAATGCACCAGAGAGTTCATTGTATGGCCCATTAATATATTTGTATAAGGTAATCCTGTCCCCACGCAAACGTCGCTTCTCCAATGTAAACAGCCCTAACTTGTCTAATCTGCCTGCATATTCGAGCCCCTCCATTCCCCTTATTAATTTAGTTTCCCTTCTCTGAACTGCCTCAATTTCCAAGATGTCCCTTTTGTATATGGGATTCCAAAACTGCACCGCAGAACAGTAAGTCTATGGAACTGTCTTCCAGTGGGCTTTGTGATGGCAGATTTATTGGACAATTTAAAAAAAAGGCTGGATTAGTTTCTGCAAACAAGGAATGGTGCAAGTTACTGGTATTGATATATAGTAGAGATGATCCAGGGATATTTCCGATGCCACTTGGTGTCAGGAAGGAATTTTATCCCCCTTCAGAAATCAACAGTTAGGCAGGAAATGAGGGTATTGCTAGATCGGTTGGACTGGATGGACGTATGTCTTTATTCAACCTCAAATATTATACTATACTACATAATAAACAAAGGGGTTTTAAATATATATCTATAAGCACAAAAATAAAAAAACTTTCCAAAAACACAAGGTAAAACCAGTCTTGATACCTGGATTGCTTGTTTTTGGGAGAACAGTTTTTACAGACTTTTATATATTTTTTATAATATATGCAGGTGTTATAGTATATTATATAGAACTTTGAAATGGGCATTAATGAGCGTTTTGTGTTTGTTTGTGTTAAACGACAACAATATCAAAACAAATAACATCACCCCCCTTACATGTCCACACTTCCAGCAGCTGAAATCGCTTACTCACATTTACAATGGTGCTGACCTCCCTTAGATATCACACAGCATGTGAGCAAGATGAGTGCTAAAAGCCCACCTCCTAGATGGCTCAGGGCCATGTTTAACATAACACTTGTCATTGGCTGGTGGGAATGTCTGTTACAACCTCTCTACTCCTCCTCTGCCAGTAAAACAAACTTGAAATGTCCTCTTGCTAGGATACAGCCTAGATAATCAAGGTGATCAAGGGTGGGTGGAGGAGTGTTTTCTTGCATGCTAGCTTTGAGGGACAGTTAGAGGCAGACAGAATCATTATGCCCCCTTCAAAGCATGGTTAATTGCCATACAAAAATGTATGGGGAGGGCTGCAGTGAGTGGGAGTAGCCAGATATCCAGGAAGTTAGGAAGTGAGGGGGAAGTAAAGAGAGAACAGGTATGATAAAAAGTGATTATGATTAAGATGTAAACAGAAAGAAGGAAACCCCTGTCAGGAAACTGTTTTCTCTCCAGTAATACCCTCCATCACACAATGTATCAGTTTCTGGTTCTGCAACACTCACTCCTGGCTGGCAGATTGTACTTTACTGAAGTCATTTTACAAGGTTGATATCTGCCTTAAGTAAACTTTTCCATTCTGTTCAGTGGAATAACTGGAATACAGAATAATTACTTGAAGTTCCCAGGGAGCCGGTCTTAATCCTGGGTGTAGGCACACCAATCTGTTATTCCTTCTCCCTCATATAGCGGAGACACAGTACTCCTTTGGCGCCAATCCAGACTAGAAATACCAAACTTCTATTCTGTGTAACCAGATGGCATGCAGCTAAAACCCCTATGTTTATAATGTCTGTAAGTGCACACAAAGTATGATATTTTATTGGGACTTTAGTACGTGGATGTATACGTTTTCTCTGTCTATCTTCATAGCGGCACTTTTACTTTAAAGGATCACTAAACTCTGCAAAATAACTTTTAAAAACATTTATATAATTAGCACTTGCTCCTATTTCCTGCAATGTCTCATGAGCCAAGATATAAGCAGCAAAAGAAACCTGTGATCCAGCACTATGTCCTTTTAGGTAGCGCCTCCAACACATCCACATTTCACGCCACAGAGCCTTTATTTAACATAGGTGTGCATGCGACAAGGGCCTGATGGAGGGGGAAGGAGTAAGAGGGATCGGACACAATGCAAAGCTAAAGAATCATGGACTTTCTGCTGCAGATATCTCAGCTTGTGATGTCATAGGGAAAATAAGAAGATAGGGCCCCCCTCTGGTTGCTCCCCCTGTTCCCCTGGTAGTTACGCCCATGGTGTTGTTGTAAAGACAACTGGCTTCATGTCCTCATACCAAATATTTTCAAGAGATTTGTGTGATGTGCAGAACTTGAGAGTAACATTTTTGTACGTTAAAACTGTTAAAATTAGAGAATAAAATATTCATTGTAGACTGTATTCTTCTGTGTATCCAGATTGAACTAAATGTTCAGGCACATCACTGAACTACTCTTGTATTATTATGACATATTTAAATTGAATAGACTAAATTTCAAATTACTCTTCTTCTGTAATAATACATCGAATTTACCATAGCCCCATTTTATTCAGTTATTTCTTCTCAAATGGGAGCGCTGTTCTCATTTTCATGTCTGAAGCACTAATATTACGGTGATGGCATTGGAATTAAATAGGTAAGGCAATTAATTGTACCTCACCGGTAAAGGCACAGCCTCTGTTAGCTTGTCTGCCAAGGAAAATTTTGGATTAGAGTCAGTTTTCTTTATATTCAGTTTCCTACCCACTTAACAAAATTATACTCAATGAGCTGTGGGGGAATTTCACATCAACAGGGCCATGTAATGCAATTTTTGAAAATTTGCAGAAATAAAAAAATAAGTTCTACACTTTCTCTTATTTCTGTCAAAATCAATCAAATGCGAGCAAAAAGAAAGCAAAGTCACGGAAAATAGAAAAGAAAGCAAATAAGCATTTGTAGAATGCCCAAGTTTGCTTTATGTGATAACCTGTACACATTTAAAACTTCTGTTTTATTTTATTTTTAATTATGCCTAATTAGTTTGGTTTTAATCACCTACACGGGTAAAGTCTCTTGCTTGAATAATTGATAACGTAGCAGGACCAGTGTCAGAAATCAAATGTTGTAAATTAAAAATAACAAGTTTGAGACTGGTGATTCAATTAAAACCCAAGAAAACATTGGATTATGTATAATTGAGAGCTTGTATGCAGGTCTGTGTGTCATGCTTGTCAGCTTGAATGGTGATATTAAATTAGAGCTGTCAAATGTATTCAAATCAACCAAGTTAAATTAGAAAACAAAGGTGATATTTATTATTAACTTCCACTGTTGGGGAAAAAAACCAAAGCAGAATTTAAAGTGAATGGTGTGGTGATATGATAAAATGTTATTTATAGATGGAACATAGAAATAGAACACATATCACTGCAGAGATTTCTTATAAATAGTTTAAATACACTCCCATTTACCCTTTAAAAAATAAATAAATAAAGGACTCGCTTGTTAGAGCAATAGATAAATTATAAGGCAACATTATGAGGGGGAGTATAAGTTATTGAAAATGTGCTTAGACACCTTGCACTATATGATGCAGTCTTTATCACTCTCTCTGACAGAAAGATGCAGTTATTCTCACCATTGGAGCTTCCCTGGCCCTGATCCCCCATCTACCTAAATTATTTTGCGGCAGTTGCAACATCAAGGAGTGTGTCAGGTAAGTCCAAAAGTTGGACTTTGTGTAGGTTACCTGTAAGTCAGGTAACATGGATTTTAGACTCATTTAAGAAGTAAATGCATCTTTATCTGATTGTTAAAAGATCATTATACCATTTTTCAAAAAATATACCTACATTGTTTCATGTAGGCCATTCCCACCTCTGAAAACCACCTTACCGCCTAATATAGTCACAATTTAAAAGTTTGCTTCAAGTGCCAAACCCCCAAAAAACACCATTAAAGGTGAGGTGTAACTGTTGTTAGAGAATAATTGTGAAAAACCTTTAGCCTGGTTATTATATATTATTTTTGCTTCCCCCTTGTGTACATACCTGGAGGGTTGTCACTTATAGAATATATGTTATTTACCCAATTTTTGGTGTGGGTCTGTGTATCTGGATCTGCCTGTAGAACTAAATGTTAATTTCCCTTTTTAAAGGGTATCTCCTCCCTTTAAATAATTCTTGATATAATTTAGGGCATCACTTCCCACCCCCAACTGTTAGATTGCTAAAAAAAGAACCTGAACTCCACTTACAACCCCAATGGCGCTCTAATCCAGTTTCTTGCTTGCCAGAAATAGCAAATAGGCTGTGATTGGCTGCCATCGATGGAGAGTGTCGCTAGAGTGAAGGGCTGTAAGTAGAGTTCATCTATACAGTAAATAGATGAACTCACTCTCTCTTCTGGCATTTCCCTTATATGTTATAGTACAAGCGAACAGTATTAAATGTACAATGTCCTAACTTCGTTAAGCTTTAATTAAACTCACTCTTACAACAGGTTGGTCTGGGTGTGGGCACCCCAGACCCTTCATCCGTGCAATATCTTCACAGCCGTACGTTATATAAACTAATTCTTAGATTGCTGATACAATGGCACATAATGCAACTATGTTAACATTTAATCGCATACTAACTCGTCCACGTTGATGACCCAGGTGTGTCTCCCCTGGGCCCTTCAAAAACTCCAGAAACTTCGGACACAATCTTCAATCAATCATAGGTAGCGCACACTGGATGAAGAACCTTACTGGATCCAATCTTGCATGTAAAAAGCTAATTTATTTCATACAGACGAACCTAACACATAGAATGCTATACTGGATTGCCTGACGCGTTTCGGGCTATGGTAGGCCCTTAGTCATAGGCTTCCCATCCAGGCACTAACCCTTGTTCAAATAGTCATCTGATTGGTAGACAAAGTAGACACACCCCCATTTTGGGAGGGGCTTCCCTCATAAGGACTATATTATCTGAGTGACATATTAAAACCTTTTTTAAAAGTAAAATCAATAATTATCATAAGAATTAGAATTAGAAAACCAATACATTAATATGTCTAGTGCTTAAAGCAACACCTATATAGAATCCCTTTTTAAAGTGCTTCGTGATTTACTATTACGAATTGTCCTCCCTCTTTCTTATTGTGACTCCTCTCCACACGAACACCCTGCTATATATACATAATGTTACAAAGTTACAGCCCCTATCATTACTAAAAATAAGTAGCAATTTCAATACATAACATATCAATGGTTACAATGCCAGGATTTTAATACCCTTACATGATACTTATTCTATATGGCAAGTAACATCCCAGATTGAATTTAGCCCTTTAGGGATTCTGGTGTCCAGGGTCCAGATCCACCTTGCTTCAGCTTTTAGCAATGCTTTTTTCCTGTCTTTATCTATCTTGTCACTAGGGATTTGTTGTACCCCTAGCTCCCTAAGTTTTGTTACATCTCTGTTGTTACACATTTTAAAATGTCTCCCTACTGGGCTTTTTCTTGGTGTTTAGTGATATCTCTTATGTGTTCCCTGATTCTGTCTTTCACATTGTACATCCAACTTACTGGATACTGCAACTCAAACTCAAAAGGTGAGTAAGTATACCATGTAAGGGGACTTACAGTTAAAGTATTGTTTTATTCTATAAATCTTAAACGTGCTTTTACTACTAAATTCCAAAACACTACCTATATATTATGAGACATTTCCTGGCTCCACATTTAAAGGTACTCTTGTTAGGATTGTTATCCCCCTTGTTATCCCCTTTTATTTTACTTCTAACCATGCTAGGGCTGAGAATGTCTCTCAGAGATTTTGCCATTTTAGGAACAAATTTGAAAGGACTTCTTGTTCCAAATCCCCCTCTCCCTTTAAAATTACCATGTGTTGTGAAAAACATCTGATTCTGGCTGCTATTCTCCTCATTCCTGTGTCTCTTTCGACCCTCACTTTTTTCCTTTAAAGGAACACTAAACCTGTTTTTTTTAAGTATGTTGCATCTGTTTCTATTATTCACAGGGAGGTGAGAATGCTTATTCCCACCTCTCTGTGAATAATAGAACGCCCAAGGCACACTGCCTTACTTACCTTACCGGCGCTCCACTTGCAGAACTGACAGCTGTCAGCTGTGAACTGAACTGACAGCTGTGCTGCCACGACCAAGCGCCTATCTTTGGCGCATGCATGCCAATACAAAAGATAGGTGCTCAATTTATTATTCACGGGGAGGTGGGAATAAGCGTTCTCATCTCCCTTTGAATAATAGAAACAGATGCAATATACTTAAAAAAACAGGTTTAGTGTTGTTTAGTGTTCCTTTAACAACAAGTTTCCATCTAATCCTCCACCTCTGTTGCTAGTTTCTACTAATCTTGCCTCCTCGTACCCCCTTGCCAGTAGTCTATTTTTGAGAGTATGAGACTCTCTCTGAAAGTCATCCTTTGTACTGCTGTTTCTTTTCATGCATACCCACTGGCCATACGGAATACCTTTAAAGCAGTGTGGAGGGTGGCAGGAACCAGCCCTTAAGATGGTATTTTTATCACTCGATTTGTAGTAAGTACTTGTGGAGATAACTTGTTCCTCCACTATCAAGGTCAGATCTAGATAGTTTACACTTTCTTTACTACTACTCCATGTGAATCTAAGATTCCATGGGTTGGTATTAATGATATCCATCACATGTATATCATGCTCTGGACCCCTCCAAATCCATATGATGTTGTCTATAAACCTTCTGTGCTGTATTACTGCATTACCTTCAGGTAAGTTATTTAAAATACCAGATTATTTTAAGCACTAGACATATTAATGTGTTGTTGGTTTTCTAATTCTAATTCTTATGATAATTATTGATTTTGCTTTTAAAAGGTTTTAATATGTCACTCAGATACTACGATAATATAGTCCTTATGAGGGTTTCCCCTCTCAAAAAGGGGGTGTGTCTACCAATCGGATAACTATTTGAACAAGGGTTAGTGCCTGGATGGGCAGCTTATGACTAAGGGCCTACAATAGCCCAAAACGCGTCAAGCAAATCAGTAAAGAGTTTTATGTGTTACGTTCGTCTGTATAAAATAAAGTAACTTTTTACATTCAAGATTGAATCAAGTAAGGTTCTTCATCCAGTGTGCGCTACCTATGATTCATTGAAGATTGTGTCTGTAAGTGGAGTTCAGATTTTTTTTTAGCAATAAACATAGCGGTTGGGAGTAGAAGGCATGCCCTACATTATATCAAAAACGTTTTACACTTGGTGAGGGGTAGACATGGAGGGATCAGGAGGAAGGGAGGGAGGGGTACTGCAGGAGAACAATAAGGTGAGGATTTTTAGAACACTATACAGAGGGGCCAGTGGGTTAAATTTTAGTTTGGGGGTGGACATGCCCTTTAAGATGTCAGAAACACATGCTACAGTATCAGATCAACTCTATAGATAATCATTCATTGGGTATTCTCCAAATACTTGAACAATAGGTGTTATAAATATTGCTGGGGAGCCACTGTTCTTTATAATAAATTAAACTCAACACAGAAAATTTTAAATACATTTTTTTCATCATTACTTGCAAAATAGAACATACAAACATATACTTTAGCAGAAACCAAACTGATTTTTTTAAATTAAATACCCTGTTGTCCTGCAATGCAACATCTCCAGCACTGCTCAGGAAACACTGGGAGAGTTTTCCCTTGGCACACAAACATGTTGAGCAGAGGTTATTGTTTCCTCTTCTGGACACTCAGCAAAGGTGGTTTTTTTGCACAAAATTGTGAAGCACACAGCTGGCTTTGACCACTTTTACAGCATGCTCAAAATTTATTTGAAAGGAATCTAAAGGTGGACTCCACCACTCTCCATGTCCTGCTATAATTAAAGATTCTTTTTGCATTGCACAAGGATCTCTGTGCAGATTTTTTCAGACAGTGGGAAAGCTATAGTATTTCTCCCACAAACACGTGTGGATATGCTGGTTCCACTGTGTCTTATTATGGTTGAGGTTGAGGAATGTCCAGCTTGTCCATGCTCAATTCTATGTCAAATCTGGCATAATTTATACTCCCAAATAAGCCAACATCAATTTAAGAAAATATTTTAGTCTATGTCCACTACGGTAAGCAGGACAACTAAAAAGTATTTTTTATAGTTATAATATTGTTCACCAATAGAGCATGTCAGAGGACAGGTGGACATCCCTTAAGACTTGAAGAAAAAAGGTTTAGGCTTCAAGTTCGGAAGGGTTTTTCACTGTGAGGACAGTAAAGCTATGGAATGGTCTTCCAGTGGACTTTGTTATGGCAGGTTCATTGGTCAGTTTAAAAAACATGCTGAATAAGTTTCTGCAAACAAGGAATGTTGCAAGTTACTGGTATTGATACATAAAGTAGAGTTAATCCAGGGAAATTTCCGATTGCCACTTGGAGTCAGGAAGGATTTTTTTTCCCCTTTATAAATTTGGTGGGGTTTTTTTGCCTTCCTCTGGATCAACAGTGGGGCAGGAAATGAGGATATTGCTAGATGGGTTAGACTGATTGGATGTATGTCTTTATATAACCTCAAATACTATACTATACTTGCCACTGCAAGGAAGCATTACAAGCCATATATGCTTCCCATGTAGAGATTCAATGAAAAAAAAATATTATTCTCCCTCTTTACAAAGCATTGGTAAGGCCTAATTTGGAATATGCAGTACAGTTTTAGAATCCTTTGTTCAAAAAGGACATTTTGGAAATTGAAAGGGTTCAGAGAGGGGAAACTAAATTAATAAGGGGACTGGGGGAGCTTGAATATGAAGAGAGACTGGATAAGTAACAATTATGTACACTAAAGAAAAGGTGCTTGCGTGGGGATATGATTACTGTGTATAAATACATTAATGGGCCATACAATAAACTGTCTTGGCCATTGATCACCAATAGATCATGTCAGAGGACACACAGTATTGCAAATATTGCTTAAGGCTGGGTACACACAAGCAGATTTTTCAGCCCAACCGACCGAAAAATCAATGCTGCGGCAAACAATGTTAATCACCGAGATCGTGCGAAAGGGTGATCAGACATGTTGGAAAATTTCCTGCACGAAAATGGACTGCACGATTGGTTGTGGTGATCAACAATGATTTGTTATGGCTGACCTCTTGAACGATCGGTCGGGACAAATGATTCTACCACGTGTACACAGCCTAAAACTAGAAGAAAAAGAGTTTTAGTTCAGAAGGCATTTTTCACTGTGAGGTTAATAAAACTATGTAACTGTTATCCATTGGATATGGTGATGGCAGGTTCATTGGGTAGTTTAAAAAACAATCTGGATAAGTTTCTTAAAAGAGTGTTGCTGGTATTTACAAAGTTTTACATGATCTAAAAATGTTTCCGATTGCCACTTTTCCCCCCTTTTAATTTTTTTTTTTTTGCCTTCCTCTGGATCAACTTCTAGGCAGGAAATGTGGGTATTGCGTACGTTGGATTGGATGGACGTATGTATTTATTCAACCTCAAATACTATACTGCTGTCCCAATGCAGTTAAGAAAATTGTTCCTCATCCATAATATGTGGCAGATTTATTCCCACCTTTCTCTATTGGGAAATGACATGTAGACAGGCTGCAATATTTTCAAGTTCAATTTGCAGGAGTCCTGCACTATTTTCTGGTTTATAGACTTGCCCATCCAAAATTTGTACTGCATGGAAACGTATGGTATGTGACAAACGTTTCTGCACTGCAAGGCGTTAGGTAAAGATAGAGATGTGTGTGACAACTTCAAAAAAGAAATCAAGAAGTGGATCATCGAGTCCAAGTCTTCTAGAACTTACAGTAATATTAAATTCATTAGTGGGCATCTAGGAGAACAAAAAAAAGACAAAACCCTGTATATCTGTTAGCTAATCCAGATTTTGAGCAGGCGCCCAAGGAAAAGTATTACTCACTGCTAGTTGCCTTTCTAAATGCCATTCAAACTTTCAACCCTTCAAACACACCACAGCCAGCCCAAACCTTTCCATCAGAAACAACCCATAATCCAGTTCCAGTTTCATCTTTGGCTCTAGCTCCAGCTCCAAATCCAGCACTGTCATCTACCCATAACGGACCATATATAGTAGTAGTTTAGGTCCTCACCCTGTGAACTTCTTACGTGGGTAAGAAGAGCAGGACTGAGGTAAGTATAATTATGGGCACACACTAGGTCTGGTCTTTACCTGCCTCTGCATCGTATGTAACTTCTCCAACTCTCCCTTTCTTCTGTCTGATCATAATCTTCTAAAAATTAATCTTGTGTCACCTGTCCCGGCCATAAACCCTAACAACCAAATGTACAGATGCAGGGACCTGCGTAATCTCGACTCCCATATGCTCCCTATCCCTCTCCAACAACTTAACTCTATGCCCTCCTTCTCTGACCCTAACCTTGCAGCTGTCCACTACCATAACACTGTTTCCAATGCCCTCAACTCTGTTGCTCCCTTATCCACCAGTCACCTTGGTCGCAAGAACCCACAACCATGGTTTACGGACCAGATTAAAAGTTGAAAAGGCAATCCCGTTTAGTCGAGCGACGCTGGCGCAAAAGTAACAAAAATATCGACTTTCTTGAATTTAAAAGTGCCCTTTGTCGGATCAGAAGGGCTTTGTCCTTAGTCAAACAAAACTACTTCACTAGCCTCCCTTCATTGGTTAATCCCTTTACTTGCCCCGTAACGAGCTTCACCACTATAACAAAACAGGGACTTTCATCTCTCCTATCCAGGACGTCTCACCACTTGCCCCCTTGACCCCATTCCCTCTCATCTTATTCCCCCACTCTCCTCTTTTTTCATTCCAGCCATAGCCTCTCTCTTTAACTTGTCCCTATCCACTGGTATTTTCCCCTCTATATTTAAACTTGACCCGTCTGCTCTCTCCAGCTACCGGTCTGTCTCCTCCTCCTCCCTTTTGCTTCTAAACTCCTGGAAAGACATGTCTATGCTGACCTGGTTTGTCACATGTCTGCTAACTCTCTCTTTGACCACCTCCAGTCAGGCTTCAGCCCTAACCACTCCACAGAAACTGCCCTCACAAAAGTAACCAATGGTCTACTTAGTGCTAAATCTAAAGGTCAGTACTCTTTGCTCATTCTTCTTGATCTGTCCTCTGCTTTTGATATTGTTGATCACCCTCTACTTCTTCAGATCCTGACCTCCTTAGGTATCAAGGACACTGCACTTTATTGGCTATCCTCCTATCTCTCTCCCAGGTCCCTGACTGCCTTAGTGCCATCTCTGCCTTCATGTCCTCCCACTTCCTCAAACTCAACATGGACAAGACTGACTTGTCCTTTTCCCACCCTCACAATCTTCCCCTCCCTAGTTTTACTATTAATATTAACAACACACCCATATCCCCATCTCCTCATCTCCACTGCCTGGGAATAACTCTAGATTCCAGTCTTTCCTTGAAACCTCATGTCATTTCGCTTGCCAACTCCTGTCAGCTACAACTTAAAAACATCTCCCGCATACGACCCTTCCTCTCGAACGAAGCTACAAAAATTCTAGTCCATGCCCTAATCATATCCCGGGCTAGACTAATGCAACACACTCCTGTGTGGTTTACCAAATAACCGCCTGGCACCGCCTCAATCCATTCTCAACTCTGCTGCCCGGCTCATTCATTTCTCTTCTCGCTTCTCTAATGCCTCTCCTCTCTGTCAGTCCCTCCATCGGTTGTCCATCATGCAAAGGATCCAATTCAAACTGCTTACCTTATCCTATAAAGCACTATCCACCCATGTCACCTCTTCCCATGCCCGCATTCAGGACTTTACTTGTGCTGCCCCTCTGTTTTGGAACTCCCTTCCTCCGTCTGTCCGTCACTCACCATCCCTTAACACCTTCAAATGTAACCTTAAAACCCACCTCTTTAGGCTAGCATATAACTTGCCCTAAACATTACCCCTTATACTACCCTATATGATCCAACTTACCTTTCACACTCCACTGCCAATCTGCTTACAGCCTACCTATTCCCGTCACCTTATGTCTCACCCCCATATCCTCTTGTTTGTAAGCTCTTTGGACAGGGTCCTCTTTCCTATTGTATTATGGTATTGCTGTAAGAAACTCCTCACTCTGTTTACTTATATTATGCATTACCTGTGTATGTAATATGTATGACTTTGTTTAAAATGTATTACCCTGTATGTAATGTATGACTATGTAATTGTAATAATAATCATTATGCTTTAAAGGACTCTGTACTGAAAAAATGGCTTTTCCTCATCTTAGTCGAAAAATAAATATGTGTAAGAGGTATGCTTGTGAAGGTTCTCATTCATCCAGGTCATGGTATATCTGTTGTATTCAATTAGATCAACTGGACTTGAAGTTTAGTTCTTTCAAGAACTAAACTTCAAGTGCAGTTGATCTAATTGAATACAACAGATATGTGTAAGAGGCACTCTGAGGTGTGGGTTACTGCATGCCTACAATTGAGCACATGTTTTGCTCAGGAGCATAATCCCCCGTCCCTCTTTTAACCACTCCCACTTCCATCTGACCTGACTTTTTTCCCACAAACCAACTGTCAAAACTGCACACAGCATTCCAACTGCCAAAACTCCAGCTACAGTAAAACTGCTCACAGAAGAATAGTTTATGGGTGCAAGGAACTTGTTTGTCAGCTGAAATGTAAGATGTTTTAGATTGGATATCTAAACAAACAGGTGATAGATCAATTAAAAAAAATGGTACAGTGATGGTTGGTAAGAATAATAGTTTCCAGTAATGTCTATTTAAAATAACTTTTTTTTTCAGTATAGATGCCCTTTCATAATGTGTGTATAGTTATACAATCATTCTTCAAATTTTCTATATATCATTTCTGTGTGCTGGTTTCAGTATTGTGTCATCCTTTAGGCCCAGGTTATTGGACATAGAGGTTGATTGGGACTTAATAGTTTACTTTTCAAAGTAGTGTTTAAAAGGCAAAATACACACAGAACACTTACTGTATCTTCGGAATGTAAAATAGCCTAACAGTCACTGTTTTTTTTCAGTAATAAATATGTTAAATAGTGAAAAACTCACCTAGGAATATTTTCCCTGTTACAGGTACTTTCCATTTTTAAAAAGTTACATTTACATTTTAGAGTATAGTTATCCTTTAAGTCATTCCAAGCATCACTGGTGTGTAAATGCTATTATTATGCTCCTTGCTAAGGAATGTGTATTTTTTATATTATTGTATTTGGTTATGCACCTGTGACATTATGTGATATTGGTATCGATATCATGCAGTAATTATATATGTATGTATATATGTTTGTACATGATGTTGTATTATATAACTTTGCAGTATTCCTGTGTATTTAGTTTTAAGCTATTAATGTGATATGTTTTTATTTTTACAGTTTTTCCTTCTCTCAGTTGTATACATTAAACAGAATTAAACAGAACTTACACGTGTTTGAGGGATGAGTTAACTGCCTGCTAAATTATTTTGAACAATAAGGAGGACAGAACAATGGATATTGCATTAATATGGTAAGCACCATTGCAATTTTTAAACAATTGTTATAATAATTACACCGTCCATGTACAGAAAGCTCCTATTGCTGGGTCAAAAAAAACTCCACAAAACTTTTTTGAATATTTTTTTTGGTATTAAAACAATAATTTGCATGTTTTTTGCCATGTTTTACCCATCTTTCTAAAATGCTAAAATAACCCTTTATTAAAGGACATTTATACTCACCTCCCCTCTTCTTCCACACATTTATAGTACTTAAGCGCTAGGTCCTCATCCCTGGGTAGTTTACTAATCAGCAGTTAGGTTGAGGCCACACTGCAATGCACAGGAATCGCGCACAAAATCACGAGCATTATCGTACGCGATTGTGCGCGCGATTCTTTTGCGTTAAGGGCATCGGAAATCGTGTGAATTTTTGCATTCACGTGATTTCCATTTTAGCGCAAAAAATTGGGCGTAATTGCGTGCGCAATACGCGTGCGTAAACGTGCAAAAAACGCGTTAGTGTGGCCTAGCCCTTAATCTAACATAAAATTTCCCTCACCGATCTGGTCCACATCCTACTTTTCTCTGCTGTCCATGATATAGCATGATATAGCATGATATAGCAAATGCAAATGCAATGCATGTCTTCCCATTGGCTAGATCGCAGACTCTTACTAACAGTAGCAGAGGGACAGAGTGGACCAGAGTGGCAAGAAAAGTTATAACGGCTGATTGGTAAAGTACCCAGTGGTTTAGGTCCTCATCCTGGGAACTATTCAGATGTGGAACAAGGGAGAGGTTATCATAAAAGCCCTTTAATGTGCCTCTAATTGTATATTCCCTAGTTTTTGATGTTTTAATGTCATCCCAAATAATTTTCTAGGTAAAAGAAAAGGAGTGTCGGACCATTAAAGGAGAATGGACAAATATTTTCAAGCAAATCAATTTTCACTGCTCCAGAATGAGCTCATTCAACAAAAAGCAGCTGCCCCCCCACTTTAAATGTAGTGATTGGATTCCGGTCTGCACACTGAATTTTAATTTTGTGAGTGTGCTGTAAAGGTTGCCCACCAGGCATGTAAGATTGTTCTTGTAAGGGTGAGAGATAAGACATTCCTTTTGGGACACATTTTAGTCCATATACTAGTATAGCTCCCTCTCCATTTTGTTTAGCATATATTTATTCACATAATAGACGAAAGAGGTCTAGATAAGATGAAATTGTTTTGCTCTACACACTGCACCCACCTTGAAAACAAATTATTGTGATGTGATTTAGATTTCAGTTATGCTTTTAATAAATTTAATAAAGACAGACTGGTATCTAAATTAATTCCCCTAAGACTTTCCCAGTCGGTCTGCCTTTAGATCAAAACTTTCTGACAAATCATCTCCAGAATGTTAGGCTAGGCATTATGTCTTCTCTACTCTTACCATGGGCGGAGGGTGACTTTCAGAATAGGAAAGGCTAATGAGGTATCATTGCCGCGCATAGCGCGCCGCAAAATTTTTCTAGGCCATGCCCCTTTCCACGCCCAGGTCACACCCCTTTCCACGCCCCAGGTCACACCCACTTTGTATTTTACACAACATAACGTGTTAGTTTTAAATTTTATATTTTACATAAGATGCTTGGCACACAGAAATGGGCAACATGCTTGGCAGTTGGCACAAAGAAATGGGCAAAAATATACTTGGCACACACACAGTACATATAACTTACAGTTACTTGTCTTCTATCTTGCTAATAAAGTTGCCTACTGAGGAAAGAATCCAATTTTCAGAGCAATTGGAGTTGTGTGCCACCAAAAAATTTAGCCATGACCCCACATTCATTCCCACTTTTAATAGTCACTATGACTTTAAAAAAAGCTTTTTATTTTATATTTTATTGTTAATATATATATAGATAGATAGACAGACAGAGAGAGAGACAGATAGCGAGAGACAGGCAGACATACGAGTGGACAGAAAGACATAAGACAGGTTAGACAGGTGGATAAGATACAGAGACAGAGAGAGAGATAGAAAGATAGATAAGAGAGAGAGATAGATAGATAGATAATGACAGAATAATAGATAGACAGACAGAATGACAGACCTAAACTTGCCTCAGAACTACTTTTTTTAACTTGCCTTTAATCTTCTGGTGGGATTAAAAATTACAGTAACTAACTTGCCCTACTCTTCTAACATAGAGACTAACCTCCTCCAGGCAGAGATCACATCCAGGAACCAGCAGGACATTGCTGCACACACCTTTTGGCCAGTGTTAGTAAAGTTTTTTAAAAAAATGGAACCAGATTTTGAATAAACTTTATTCATACTGACACTGCCCGGCCAATACAAATAGAGTTTAGGAATTGGAGCCGGGACATCACGCAGTGTTGGGAGGTATGTTTGGGAGAGGGACCTGCTACTGACACCGGCACTCCCACCCCACACCCAGAAATGGGGGAGGGGGGGAATTAAAGGTACATTACTTATGGAAAATCCGCCTATGACTCTTACACTTAGTACTGGTGCCCCACAGACCTTTGTGTTGAGAGGGTTTCTGCTTTTAGGTCATTGGACATACACATTGCTGAGGATTTCTCCTGGAATACACTCTCCTCTATAGTAGAGATGTTGGAAGTTGGCGAGTTCCATTCCATGCTTGACAGTGTCTGCATGACACAGAATGTCTCCATAACAATGTTTGTGTCACTGAGCATGCCTACTTGACTGAGCATGTCTGAGTTAGAGAGACTGCAAGTATGCTATTAAAATGTAAGGGGCCCCATGTGCACTTTTGCCCAGGACCCCATTTTACCTAAAACCAGCCCTGTTTGAGGGTTCACAAAATTGTTATTACCGTATATACTAGAAGTCAATCCGAGTATAAGCCAAAGTACTTATTTTTACCTGAAAAACAAGCAAAACTGATTGACTCAAGTAGAAGCCGAAGGTAGAAATTACCCTCTGCAGAATTCCCATACAGTACCTGTAATCCCATACAGTAATCAAATCATGTACTGGTACCCAATTCCTTGAGCTTTTTAGTGTCATTTTAAAAAATAAAAACCTTGGCTAATACTCCAGTATATTCGGTAACTGTATCTTGGATCTCAGTTATTATTCCCTGCTTTATCCCACTGTATGGGATCATACAATTGTATTGTACGATTATATTGGGCCATAAAAAATATTTCCGACTGGCCCGATTGGGAAAAATTTTGTACGTTTGGTGGCTTATTGCTGGTTCGTGGGCTGACAATCTGCGGATCGTATGACTGTGATTGTATCGTCTATGGTCACCAAAAGGGAAAGGTCACACTGGCGCATCCTCATGTGCCAACGATCCTGCTTGCAATCCATTAGCATGTGAGAATCGCAGCACAGTAGTAGGTTTTCAGGGCGTGAATAGAATGTGCTCCGATAAGCAAAATTTCATGGATCACAGCCCAAATGGACGGTAAAGGTAAATTCTGCATTTTTAAAAAAAATCACCATTGAAACTGGTTTTTGAATCTCGATTATGTTTCTTGTTTTATCCCAATGTGTAGTGGTGGCCATAAACGCTACAATCGTGGACATGTGGTCTGCTAATCGTGTCTTCATATTGCATGGGTGGCCACATTGCCATCCGTTTTTGGAGTACAAGCGATCAACATTTTTTTGGTGAATAGTAACGTGCAATACACTGACAAAATGGTGCCTGGGATGCTGACTTTTATACCAAAGCGCTGGCACCGCTGTGGTTGGTGTGTGTTTGTATATATACATACAAATATATGTAGATCAATTTGTGTATATATGCTATATATATTAGCATTAAGTATCTCCCAAAACTGTGAATTCATAGTATATAACTTGCAGACATGTTATTTTTAGGATATACTTAATGCAATAAATTCTCTTTTCACACATTTCCTTTGTTAAAGCAGAATTTTTCACTCTATTTTCTAACAGAAGATCCAGGCCTTACTCATGGGGACAGGTAAATTTATTCTGACACAAATAAAGTCTGATTAATTTAAATATATTCATCTCAGTGGATTACCTGTGTACATAGACCACACTCAGTGAAAAGTGTCTCTTAAACAATGGACAGTAAACTAAGGAAAATGAATATTATTCAAAGTGTTATCATAATGAGAATTATGCTAAGTTCGGAATAAATAGGATGATCTCAATGTCTTTCAAATCACACTAGCTAAACTATTATTTAGAATAAAATGTGTTTCTGACTTGAATTATAATATTTTATTCATGGAATTAACCACAACACACAGGCCAGATTTTTTTTTAACTGTTAACACTAAACATTTTGCTGACAAAGTTACTTCTTAGCTATCCGGCTGCATGCACAGATATATATATATATAATAATATAATTATAATATAAATATATATATACAAATCCTTGAACAAATCCAGTGCAACTGGGATTTTGTAGTCAAACAAATGCCTTTAATTGGCCATAGTGAAAACTGGCCAGTCTTCACTATGGCCAATTAAAGGCATTTGGTTGACTACAAAATCACACGAAAAAAAAAATCTCTTTACTGGTGGCACTGGGGTACTTTATTCTAATGGAGTTACATACTAGGGGGAGAGTGCCCACACTATGTTATCCTATGTGCGCAGGACACAAAATTATTGGAAATATCCAAAGACATTTTCGGTGCCCATGATGATCAATTCATTTTGTACAACACCTGTACAGCATTAGAAGAGAAATTGAAACTTTAAGGAACAAATTAATTTTACATGTTTATGGGGCAAAGTACATAAAAAAGAACTACATGATTCCCTATTCCCTACCCCACAACAACAATCAGATAGGACGCATTGTATAGGCTCCTCTACGGGAGATACAAGGCATTCGATTTTCTATTTTGCCACAAGACATAAAATGATCAATAATTAATATTTTCAGATTCTAATGTATTAACATTTTCAGGACATGATTGTCAATGAACCTGTGGAAATTCCTCCATTGCCTGCAGTGAGTTTGAAGTAGATCTGAGGAACCTCCAGGTACACTATAAGAAGGATCAGTGGTCTAGGGACTTTTATCACTGTTTTATTTTTTATATATCATTATTATTGTGGATTTATATAGCGCTAACATCCTCAAAAGCGCTTTACAATTACATAGTCATACATTTACATCAGGCTTTGCCCTGAAGAGCTTGCCCAGAGGAAATCCATGCAAGCACAGAGAGAACATCCAAACTCCTTGCAGATGTGCCCAAGGTTGAAGAGGACTTCAGCTCTGCAAGGCATCAGTGCTAGCCAAGGGGGCCCCATCTTATTTTTCCTAGTCGGTGAAGCATGGATAGGGACCCCATCATAGTTTTGCAGGTGGGTCCAGTGATTTCTAGTTACGCCACTGCATGGAATCACAACCTTGCGCTTCCAATCCTGAAGGTATATCTTAAAAATAAGTGAAAATGTGATAGAAGAAAAATACGATTTAAAGGAGTCATGAAGTGATGATGCTCCCTCATTCCTATCCCTGGTAATACAACATGATATAAGACACAGATTTGGCCATCAATAGCCATACAATAATTATTATTCATAATTTCTTATTGTTTTCTGTCAATTTACAAATATTCCAGTAACCATCAACCTGATTCTGTGGGTGGAAGGCATTCTAAAACCAGATGTGAAAATAATAGACTTGCAAGAAGATAAGGAACCACCAATGTCTGAGGGAAGGGAAATCGTAGCTGTTTCCAGTAGGAACATTTTATAGTTGCACCTGTTTCTATCAGTATGAAAGCTGCCCTCCCTTTCCTTGCTGGTGGGAAGAAACTTTTCCCAAATTTCACTATGTTAAATACATTTGTTAATTAACTCTCACTTATTGATTGTGTGGTAGAGGGATAGGCTGGGTACAAACAGGGAAATTATGTGTCCCAACCGAGCATTCGTCCAGAGCTCGGCCGTGGCCGCCCCGCACACATGGTAAGATATTTTCTCCCAACTGACTGATACACTGCACTATCGGTCGGTCAGCGGAAAATATTTTACCATGTGTATCCATCCTTAGATAAAAGTGACGTTTCTACAAAACAGCCTAAAAAATGAAATTAGTGCTATTATGGAAGTCTACACGGCAGATCCCGCATGCATTGTTGTCAAGTGTTACAGGTTTCTCTGGGCAGTCCTGGACTTTAGGCAGCAGCCCGCTATCGTAATGTACCGGGGAATGTCCCAAGATTCAGAACAAGAGAAAAACCTTGGCAGCTGTAACTGTTCAGGATTTAACCACATGCACAAAGCGCATATTGCATTAGGAGGGGAATATTTACCAGGAGTGACAGCTACACTGGGTAAAACTCCCCAAGTGTATTAGTTGCTTTTGTGCTGAGATTTTCATAATAATCCATTATCAGAGTGCATGCGATTTGCCAAAAAAAGTGATAACATGTGCTCCGAAAATGGATTGCAGAGGAGTGTGCGTACCCACATTGAAAAGAAAGATGGCATCTGATTTTCAGGTAACAAGTGTTATCACACAAGTGTTTTATATAACACGTAATGTTTCGGCATCCAACATGTGCCTTCATCATGTTGGGGAAATAAAAACTGTGGGAGGAGATATGGTCCAAACCAAATTAATACATACTGAAGTTAGGATAGCTGAGCAGAGCTAGACTAGCCCTAAACAGGATGCCGATAAAGAAAATGTCTTGAGCAAGTTGTTTTTTTTCTCTGTATACATTACAGAATATCCAAGTGTAGATAGCATAGAGCATAGTAGCAATAATGGTAAAAAGGATGCAATTGCACTTTGGTTAACTGAGGATATAGTTTAAAAACAACTAAATAAGGTTAATATCAGAGATGGCCAAACTTTCGAAAGTTCGATCCGTATAAGGAAAATTCTAAAGTTCTAAAACGGACCCATTAAAGTCAATCGGAGTCAAATAGTTTTGAAAAGTTCAAATAAAATACAATTAAAATATCAATGGTAACTTAATGTAAATGGCTGTGGGAGCTGGGAAATGGTCTGGGGAACATGTTCGAATATCCAGGACTTTTGAAAACTCGATTTTACTCTCAGACGCGCTACTTTCAAGCTCTCGCGTTCGAACATTCGATAATTAGCCCATGAACGACTCACGAATTTGAGAATTCGATATTTACTTGCGAATAGGTATAATAGACATTTTACCCGCGGATTCGAGATTTTGATATTTACTCGCGTATAGATATAATAGACATTTTACTTGTGGATTCGAGAATTTGATATTTACTTGCATATAGGTATAATAGACATTTTACTCGTGGATTCGAGAATTTGATATTTACTTGCATATAGGTATAATAGACATTTTACTCGCGGATTCGAGAATTCAATATTTACTCAAGTATAAGTATAATAGACATTTTACTTGCGGATTCGAGAATTCTATATTTACTCGCGTATAGGTATAATATACATTTTACTCACATATTCGCATGCCTCAAATGTTCGAACATTCACTAATTATCGAAAGTAGTTCGAGAAGTCTGAGCAGTTCGAACACGAATAGTTCATCTCAAACTCGGGTTTGAGTTCGAGTTCTAGTCCATCTCTAGTTCTAGTCCATCTAGTTCTAGTCCATCTCTATCAATAAAGTCCCCAAAAATTGTATTTTCACCTATTTGCCAAGATTCAGGGTAATCTGTGGTTCCTCTTGCCCCAGAATTAAAAGGGTTTCCACAACTAGAAACAAGAGAATACCAACAATATGATGAAAACTCTTGACTCTAAATCTAATAAATGATTCTCTATTCATCCAGAATAAGTATGGAAAAGACCAAACACATATTAAAATGGCATCTATTTAATACATTTTTAGTTCTAGACACATTATAAAAACACATAATAATGATTCTTGTAATAAATTACTGACAATCTTTTAGGTGCAAAGTAAGTGTATTACTAACAATCGGGGGGCGTGGCTTGCAGGTCCAGGGAGCAGTTGCATGGACTGAGAGCTCCTGGAAGCTGCCGTGTAAAACTCTACTTAAGACCCCTTTACAGGGCTGAAAAATCTCCTAAAAGCGAGCCTGATATACCTAGAATGGGGAGAAACAAAACTGGAATGAAAAAAACTAATTCTAAAACACTTACCCAGTATTTCTTGGATGAGAAAGGGAAGCCTCCAGAAATCCAAGATGGCGGCGCCCATGATAAAGCCGAGTGCGTGCCAGATTCTCCAGCCAACCCACTTCAGGAACCTAAAATGACAGATAAACATAAAAGAAAATGATCGGACACTGTACAAACAACAAATAAACACATAGATTTTATACAAAGGCTGGAAATTGCTAGCAGTGAGGAGGATTGCTCAATTTTATCAGATGAATCTATGATCAGCAAAAGTAAGCAAATTTCCTCTCCTACATATGATATTATAATACATGAAGACCAGGAAATAGATCTCACAAACAAAGATAATATCTCACCAACAAATTTGTACACAAAAATCAAAAGTGACTCCATTTCACAAAATGAAAGTGAAACTAAAACAATTAACCTCTTACAGCATTTTCCAGCCACAGAAAAACCCATATCTGAAGCAGTAATGAAGGAGTTACTTATATCACAACACAATGCATTTAAACTGGATATATCTCAAATGCTTAATTCTGTAAAAAAGGACATTACAGAGATATCTCAAAGAACCTCACATATTGAACATAAAATGGAACAGTTCACTAATTCATTTAATGAGCTAGCAGATGCTCATAACCAACTAGATGATTCAGTATCCTACTTGTTAAATAAAGTTGCTAACCTGGAAGACCGTTCAAGAAGGAACAACTTAAAAATAAGAGGAATACCAGAAACAATCAAAAATAATGAACTGGAACAATATGTGCAAGAACTGTTAGAGACCATCCTACCAAATACTCCTCCAATTAGAACTCAATTGGACAGAACACACAGGTTGTTTAAATCTAAAAATGCACCTCCTAATGCCCCAAGAGATGTAATTACGAGATTTCATTTCTTCCAAACAAAAGAACTATTTCTGAGATCAATCAGAAACAAAAGAGATTTGCCAGATAAATACATGAATCTACAATTTTTTGCAGATCTCTCACAAAACACAATGCAAAAAAGAAAATCATTTAAAACAGCTACAGAGATTCTCAACCACAACTCTATTACATACAGGTGGGGATTCCCAGTCAGTCTAAGAATAATGAGAGAAGGAAAAGTCACCAAACTTACCTCACCTAGAGAAGCAATACAAAAATTCTAAGAATGGAACCTGAGAATCCCAGAAAAAATAATTAAAGAATTTAAAAATGGCAGAGAGGAGAGGAAGATCCCACAAGATTAGATTACAACTCCCGAAAGAAGGGAAAATAAAACCACAAATGGAAAAAATATCAAGGACAAACAACCGGATTCTTAACAAACTGGAACATATAAAAGATAAATATCCAGCCCTAAACCTCTTAAAAATCAAACTCACGGTATTTGCCCCCCACAGTTTTAATAATGAAACCTGGAATGGGAGAATTCCCCTCCTCCCACTATGTCTGGGATCATTATAATATACAGGTCATGTTTTATATGTTTTATATGTTATATTTGTTAACTGTTTGTATGATCTATAGAGTTGCACTGTTTAAATATGGTATCTTGAATGCTGAACGTAAGGAAAAAAGAGAATAATGTGGCCGAGAAGTCCCTGATTGACAATTTAGAACCCTCTTTAGGAACAATACAATACTTGTATTTGGAGATTTTAATCTAATGCTAGTTCATGAGAGAGACTCCAAAAATACAAGAACCAATGGTAATAAGGAAGACCTCTATGATATATGGAGAGTAACCCATCCTTTAGACATTGATTATTCATATTACTCACAAACCCATAATACATACTCAAGAATAGATTTAATATTGACAGATAATTGGACTCTACAAAAAATCCAAAAATCATCCATAAAGAATATAACAATTTCAGATCACGCCCCTGTAACAGCAGACATAACAGAAACATACAATCTAAAACCATATTCACCATATCTCCTATCTCAACCACAAATTAAAGAACAAATTAAAAAAGAATTGGAACAATACTTCCAAATCAATATGATACCTGATACAGATATCAACTCAATTTGGCTTGCACACAAAGCATATATTAGGGGCATATGCATAAAAATTGCCTCAATACAAAAAAAAGAGAGAATTACAAAAAATGGATGTTCTCCAAAAACTCATAGACTTAGAATCAAAACATAAGACACAACCAACAGAATCAATAAAAAAAGAAATCCAAAAAGTTAGAACCGAACTACATCAACTAAATCTTTATGAATATGATAGACTTTTGAGAAGACTAAAATCCAACCACTACCTACAAGGGGACAAAGCAGGCAAAAATTTAGCTAACAGACTAAAATATCAAGCTGCTAAAACAAAAATAACACACATAACATGAGACACTAAAGAAAAAATTATTAACCCACAGAAAATAGCTGATCAATTCAGCCTATACTACAAAAAACTTTATAACCTCCAAGAATCAACCCCAAACCTATTACAAAAGATATTGAAGAATTCCTCTCAAAATTAGAAATCCCAACACTTACAATTCAACAATCAGAAGAATTAGGTAAACCAATAACAGAGATAGAGATATTTCAAGCAATCAAAACATTAAAACCAAATAAATCGCCAGGACCCGATGGATTAACTAATGAATATTACAAACAATTCCAAACACTATTAATCCCTAAAAGCTACACTCAATAAAGCAATAGAAACTAGTATATTCCCTCAAGAAATTACCAAAGCTCTGGTTATCCCAATACATAAACAAGGGAAAGATCCAGCACTAACCACAAATTATAGGCCAATCTCATTATTGAACACAGATTTAAAAATTTACTTCAAAATTCTAGCTACCAGACTCAACAAATACTTACCTTTACTCATTCACTCCAATCAAGTAGGATTTGTACCAGGCAAGAAAAATAATCAATCTAATACATAAATGTAATAAAAAAAATATATCAGCCTTGTTCATCACGCTTGACGCAGAAAAAGAGTTTGATAGAATAAACTGGAATTACATGCAAATGGTACTGGAGTAATTTAAATTTCCAACTATATTTAATAACGCAATACTAGCACTATATAAAAATCCATCAGCTCAAGTATTAATATCCCAAATGCTTTCAAATCCATTTAATATAACCAATGGTACTAGACAGGACTGCCCTCTGTCACCTTTAATTTTTGCTCTACTTATGGAACCTTTGGCACAGGCAATATCCATGGTATCCAATACAACAATTCAACCCATAAAATAGCCCTATTTGCAGATGATATCATACTTACAATAAGAAACCCAATCCAATCACTACCACATATCCAAAAACAAATAGAAACATTCAACAAAATATCCTACTACAAAATAAACGACACAAAGTCACAAGTAATACCAGTAAATATATCCATAACCCTCAAATTATTTCTCACTAGTAAATACCAATACAACTGGAAAATAAAAGAAACTACATATCTAGGAATAAAAATGACAGAGAACAACTCCACTTTATATCAAAATAATTATTTACCTCTCCTCAATAAATATATCTGTTGTATTCAATTAGATCAACTGGACTTGAAGTTTAGTTCTTGAAGACGTTTCGCTAGTCATCCGACTGGCTTTCTCATTATTATTACTCCCTCCTGGTAGCTTTCCACTGACTGCAGAAAACTTCATTTAACCAATGACAAGCCTTACAGGGATTCTATGGAGAAAGTTTCCGTAGTTCCTCCTTTAGAAGGGGGAGATTTTTATTATTGATATTGTTTTTTTCTGGTAACAATCATGTCACCTTCCCCTTAAATTTACTGTGCCCATTCCCTATATTAAGGAGTCAGTTCTAGAAAAGTTTAGGAAATCTGGGATAAAATTAGAACGTTATTTTTATATTAACATAAAGACCCAGGACAAAATCAAGTGTGGGAGGTTGAAACATTGCAGACTTTTTAGTTCAAAACAAAACATAATCAGGGTTATTCAATAGAAGTTCTTCAGCCGCTATTGCTCTGGGTGAATGTCCTGTTCCATTCAATATCACGTTTGCGAATGTGGGTAAATCCCGAAAATGGATTTACTCACTGTGGGATTTTAATGCCAGCTAAAATCCAGCGCTAAAACGCGATATCTAGCGCAAACGCGATATTAAATCCCGATCGACGGATGCGTGGGTGATTTTTACGTTACTCGCACATCCGCCGCTAATATGGAGTTAAAGTTAAGCTAACAAGTAGCAAACCGGTTAGCGCAACTTTAACTCCATACATTTTTCCGGCGGCTCTGGATAAATTGTCCCCCTTATCGTTAAAAATGGTGCTAATTTTGTCCCAACCAATAAGATGTTAGCTTTCAAATGTTAAATAAGATCTGATTGGTTGGGGCAAAATTAGCACCATTTTTAACGCTAAGAATTTTTATTGAATCTCCCTGATTATATAATCAGGTGGAAGTAAATAATGTAGGTTGGGCGTGGGATTGGGTTTTACATTTCTGTTCCTGTATTACGAAGGGTATTGAAGGAAATAAACACAGATTTCCAATGTTAATTTTCTGTTCAGTGTTTGACAGGTACCAGGAAATTGCTGGAAAGAGTATAGAAGACAGCATTAAAGGGGAACTTTCTGGTGACTTCCAGGACCTTATGTTGGCTGTGGGTAAGTTCCTTTTTCTTTTACTCATTTTAGCAAAGTTTTGTAAACTATCCTTAATATGAGGACTACTTGGATTTAATGAAATCAACATTCCCAAGATGTATTGCTACATTAATATCAGTATTCTCTTACTCAGAGCTAATAATGGTAAGAGAGGGTATTAGTGTGTCTGGTGGACCCAGTATTGGCTGAGACACGAGTAGACTCCTTGCCTCCTCCTTAAAGGGCATATCCACCCTAAACACAAAAACTGGGGATTTGTCAGTTATTTGCCCACAACCCCAACAGCTGTTTTTCCTAGTTTATTACATACATTTTTTAACCAGATATTTAATGATAAGTTCAATTCAGTTCAAAGGTATCTGCCTCCTCCCTCAGTTCCATGAGCTTTTATAAGCTTGAGCATGTGCAGAAAAGGGAGCAGGGGAATCAGCTGTCCATCATTGGTTGTGATGTCAGTATTTCCAGCCTTGATCCATAGTATCTGGGTAATAATACATCTAATAATGTGCTAAATATATCAGTTGGGGTTGGGAGCTAGTAAATGTTTTAAGGATGGACATGCCCTTTGAGTGACACTACACTTTGCTCACTGGCTCCCCCCTCAGTCAGTTACTGCATAAGTATAGTATCCCTTTAATTTTAATTATACAAGTAGGGAAGCATCCCCAGCTTCCCTACATTAACCATACATATAAAAGATTCACAATTGCAATGGAGTGCATCTGATTTGTCAGCCCTGTTAATATCAAATTGTACAAACTATTTAGGTAAGTTATGACTAAAGTGGATGGGTCTGTGTTTGTTATGAGATGCAAAACTCCATTGTCCCAGCGGGCAGTTTCACTGAGAATAGTGCTGCTTGTTATTGTTTAGTTTACTAGATGAATCTGATTTCTGTATTGTGTAGGAATTATGTTTTAAAGGCAAAATGTTGGCTAAAGATGAAGAAGACAAAATTCAACTCTTGGGGCTTTTACATAATAATATTTCTGTTAGCATTACCAGGGGGTGTCAGGAGTCTTTAAAGTGCATGTCCACCCCCAACTAAAATTTGCTCCACTGTTGGCCCCACTGTGTGGTGCTAAAAGATTCCTATCTTTCTCTTCTACTCCGTATTGTTGTCTGAAAGTCCAAAAACATGAAGAGTAGGAGCCTGTCTGTGTGTAATCTGTATCTGCCTCTTCCTGCTCCTCTGAGAGGACTCTGGCATGCGCAGTGGAGCACTCCATCCTTCCCTCCCCTCTTCCCTCTGGATCCCTTGGCAGCTGCATCTGTCTTTTAAAAAAAAAACAATCTTTATAGGTAAGAAAACACCCCCAATCGTACTTACCCACCCTTGTTCCCTCTGCTGATCAGCAGCCACATTAGTGATTGGCTGAGTCCCAGCTAATCACAGATGTGGCTGCTGGTCCAGCCCCATCTGCTGTTCCTTGCACAGAAGCAGCAGAAGAGGCTGTGGACACGAGAAGGAAGGCTGGTAAGTACATTTGGGGTCTGATTTAGGGTTTTTAAATATAGCATTTAGGGTTGGGGGGGTGCCTTACCTTATATGAATTTTATGTTTTGGGGTGGAGATACCCTTTAAAAATGTTTTTTATTTCTGTCACAGACCTACCTCACTCTCTATACTCTATTATTATTACTGTATTCCTGTTTTCTGACTGAAACCTCCCCCAACAAACACATACACACTGGCCACTATCACAGGCCATCAACAGAAATCTGACCAGACTGGTAAAAAAAGACCAAACTTGAATGATTCATGTTTCCCTACCTAGATTATCCATTGAGCTTTGTACTCCCGTTTACTGTTGTCTATTGTTTCCTCCCTAGTGAAATGCATTAGAAGTATCAGGGATTATTTTGCTACCAGACTCTACAAATCTATGAAGGTTCGTGCTATTTAATATAAAACATCAATATTAGTTACTGTATATAACATGTATATGTTCTGTATATATTGATCTTTTAGATTGTCCTTAACTTTATTAAGCATGACATTTACACAAGGTTTACATACATTTGCACTTAAATAGAACCATGAGCGGAATTATCTGCTTTGCAGGGAATGAAGTTGGGGTAACTATAAAACCTCCCTGACCAGCTTGTGGCAATGTCTAATACCACTAACCAAACACTGCAGGCTGCTGTAGAAGATGACATGTGTGGAAATATAGTCCATGTATAATATTTGTACATAACTGATAAAGATGGAAATTTAGAAATAGGATCATTTGTAATTTTAACTTATTATCAACGTTTGATTATTTTGTTTTACCTTCTATAATAAAGACTTCTCTCCATCTACAGTGTTTGATATAGAGCTGTAAACTGTCACATTATATTTATTTCTAAAGTCCTCTCCCTGCAGGGAATGGGCACAGCTGACAACACTCTAATCCGTATCATGGTGTCTCGCAGTGAAATCGACATGATGGATATTCGGGAGTCTTTCCGAACAAAGTATCAGAAGTCTCTGTACTCTATGATCAAGGTAAACATGGCGTCATGTTTGTTATAACATCATCCATAGCAGATGAGGTTTAAATGAGCAATGCAATTGTGCAAAAACGAAACCCTATTTAATATTGTCCAATCACAGTCTCCCGACCAGTGTTATGGATAGCTACAACTATCCATGTTTGATGTTCCTCCAGAGAGACCATGTGGTCTCTCGAGACCATGTGGTCTCTCTGGAGGAACATCAAACTTTATTCAGATGGTGAAATGGACTTAACATTAGGGACCACAAGTTGTACCTATTCAATATTGGCGCAATAAAGTGAATGCAGTTTTCAGGGTAGAGCGATCTTTTTACAATAGAACTTCTCAGTGAATAACCCCCTATGTGTTAAAGTTACAACAAATAAGGTTAAACTTGTCCTGATTTGTCGATTTCAGAACGATACCTCAGGTGAATACAAGAAGGCACTTCTGAAGCTTTGCGGAGGAGATGATGAGTATGTAAAAAAGCCGTGTGATAATGTACTATTTAGGCCCTTTACACAGCATGGGACTTTCCAATTAAAATTCTATCAATGGTCTGATCCAGATGATGTCATATTTAATGATGTTAGCAATGACAATTAAATCATTCAAAATATAAATACAATATGATTTAATTCCCGACCACATAAACTTGGATACAGTGATGTGACTAAATCTATATAAGTCTTAGATATTATTGGTAAATTGCAAGCTGACAAGTAAGACTAATCTACAACAGACTGGTCTGTCTGGGGACAAAATTCTAGTCAAGGGCAGGTACATGAGAAACATTAGTGCAATATGCTTGTGAAGGTTCTCATTCATCCAGGTCATGGTATATCTGTTGTATTCAATTAGATCAACTGGACTTGAAGTTTAGTTCTTGAAGACGTTTCGCTAGTCATCCGACTGGCTTTCTCAATTCAGAATGAGAATTCATTCAATTCTGAATTGAGAAATCCAGTCGGATGACTTGCGAAACATCTTCAAGAACTAAACTTAAAGTCCAGTAGATCTAACCGAATACAACAGATATTAGTACAATATGATGTTTTAAGTGTGGATTTTCTAAATAATTAATAACCAGACGTACACTACTGTGAAGTCCACCAGTCATTTCTAACTCCTCCCCCTCCGAGTCACTGGCCCAGACATGCACAGTGTGCTACACCCAGGGGGAGTGAGAGGCTTTGTATGGAGATAGAGGAATGATAAAGTAATTTGCAGAATTAGCTGTAATAAAAATGCTATGAAACAAATTGTACAATATTGTAGAAATCTGGCTTGATTTGAAGTTATTTTCAGGCCTTCTCATAGATCAGCTGTTCCTTCCTTTTAGCACCGCTGGTGAATTTTTTCCAGAAGCAGCTCAGGCGGCCTATCAGAACTGGGAGCTTAGCGCTACAGTTGCGAAGCGCACGGAGGTTGGAATAGAATGTCACTTTCCCCCTACCCCCCTTTCCCTAATGCATCTGCTGTTGTTTGGCCTGTCGGCCATAATATACCCCAGCTAACACTTCTGGCTTCCCTAGCTCACCACCCTGCTACCTGCTTGCTTGCTTTCAATAACCATAGTCTAAGGTGTGCATAACAAACTGTTAATATCTTTTCGCCCTGATTTTTACTAGATCTGATCTGGCTATTAACACATTGCTGTCTGAGAAATCATTGGTAACCTGGTGTTAATCTGGTTTGGGTTTCTTGTACTTTTCTAATATATTTCTCCTCTCTCCTTTAATTGAAAAATATACCCTGCTTATAAGATAGATAAAGAACACTAAACCCCCAAACTCTTCCATTAATCTATAATTGTATGGGAGGTTGGAGCAAGTATTCCCATCTTGTTTTGCTGTCAATAAAAGGTTATTAGCTTTACATAGCTCTCTGCTTGCTCTCACCCTACCTGCCTCACTTATTTTAATATTGTTAAAGGTCACAGAGGTCAACTCCTTGTATGTGTTCCCTGACCTGTAACAATATTGCATAATTATTCTTATGGGTAAGGGAGATGGGAAGCAGGAATACTTGCTCTTACCTCCCATTCAATTATAGATTTAGGGGTTTATAATTAATATTGAGGTTTAGAGTCCATAGCTTATTGTGTACATAGAATGTTTTTGTTAAGTTATGGTGGCCAATCATATCGATCCATCTATGGCCACCATTAGTCATACACAGGCCCTTTTTTTGGATCATATTTTCGATAGTTTCGGTTAATCGATAGATCCAATAGGATAAGTAGAGTCCTGTATTGGGTCAGGTACCTGTGGGTCACCCGAATTGCAGGTTGTGTTCAGGTAAACCGCAGTAATTTTAAATGGGTTGTTGGTCATATTCGTGTGTAAGTTTGTGGGTCAGATCAGGTAGTGGGTACGTCTGTTTAATTTTGGGTCAGAGTTGTGGGTCAGCCTAGTTGCGGGGCGGTTATAGAACCCACCAGCAAAGCGTGTGCGAGTCTGAAAAATTAGACCTGTGCAGGACTCTGATTGAAGGTACATTTTATGCACATAACAAGCTATACCCTGCTGCTTTACTGCCAGTGGAATGAGAGATGATCCCTGCTTGTAATCAGGATATATTCCCTTTGAAAGTTTTCCTTATGTACCTTTTTATACCTGATATAAATTGTATTTTCCAGCTGTTTCATGGATTTCTCCTTTCTCCATAAATGACAGTGGATGTGGGACTAGATAACTCTAAGAAAGATCTGTGTGTCATCTTATCATGAGTATTAAAGTAGAATTAAAGTTAAATAGGAACATCTTTTCAGGTGATTGTCCATCTAATGGTCACTGATCCACTATGCTTCCTGGCCCTTCATGGTAGGAAAGACCTTCCTGTCCTGTCCCTTTCCATAGATATACATGAAATTACTAGCTAAAGAAATAAAGGAAAACCATGTACAAAGCTTTATTGATACACATTGCTGTATCTTGTATACAATCATGCATAGGGTCAGTTGACTACTATGGGGGTTCCACCATGCTGGATTCCCTTTCAATCAACAAAGTGCTTGAAATCATTTGGAAATCTATTGATCAAATGTCTGAATGATCCAATCCAAATAATAGCAAAATATATCAAGAATAATAATGTGTAGCCAGATCTAAACTGGCCAATCACCAACTAGCAGCTAAACCTTTACAGATAGATGCAGGCCAATAGTCAAATCCATCTAATGATTAGTATGAAGAAATTTAGAAGATATCACTTGACTTCCTTGTCCATGTTAAGGGACACGCATGACTACTCAGATCTAATGTTGAAATATATTCTGATATGAGTAGAATAGAACGTGTAAATATCCCAATATACACTGGCATTTATCTATATGGAGCACCTGTGACATGCTTTAAAGGGGAGATCAACTTCAGACAAAAATGAAACATTTAGCAGGCATCAGTCAATAATGTTTGTAAAAATATTTTGCCTTTAAAATGTGACACCGAATTCTGCAGAGACCTCTGAAAGGCTGAATCTGTAAAAAGCTCCAAGAACAAGAATCTTTCAATCCTTAATTACAATTGGTCAATTAATCGGTGCATCATCCAGTGATTAGAATGGAAATGATCACGTGTCAGGTTCCACTGAGAGGGGGGCGGAAGCATTCACAGCGGATGATTTATATATTTGGAGATTCTTACAGATCCAGCTGATCATAGATCATAGCTTGTGGGAATCACTTAAACCAGTGGCTGCAGTAAAAGAACCAGGAGACACTGGAGCAGGAATAGCTGTTTAGCAGAGAACATGTAAAAAAAGAAAACAGGATTAAATAAATAATGAAGAACAACAGATATAAATTATTTACTGATACCTTCTAAATACGAATGGGGATGTCTGAAACTTCTCAACTTCCCCTTCAAGTGTGTGTGTGTGGTAACGTTTAACATTTGTTTTCTAGCTTAAAGGAACAGTACAGCCTGCAGACAATTTCCAGGCAGATAATGATGGAAAAGCTCTGAGAAAAGCAATGAAAGGATTTGGTAAGAATTTACGGAGGATATCAGTCTTTTTTATATATATATATACACATATAAAAATTCAGTGCACTCTTGTTTTACAAAAAGCTTTACTTGGCACTACAACATATAGGCAATGTTCCAGCCCATCATCTTGGGCCTTTTGTGTCAAGCTAATATACAGTACGTCACAATATACAATACTGAAGATCTGACACTTTGATACAATGTAAAGTAGTCAGTGTACAGTTTGTATAACAGTGTAAATGTGATGTCCTTTTAAAATAACTCAACACACAGCCATTAATGTCTTAACTGCTGGCAACAACAGGAAGTACACTAAATGAAAAATGTCCAAATTGTGCCCAATAAGCCATTTCCTCTCCCTGTGACTTCTTAGTGTTACAAGGTCTCAGGTGTGAGTGGGGAGAAGGTGTGTTCAGTTTGGTGTTATCGCTCTCATACTGGTCACTGGAAGTTGAACATGGAGCCTCATGTTAAAAAAAAACCACTTGAGGATCTGCTCTACATAAAGATTGTCTAGGCTATAAGAAGATTGCCAACACCCTGAAACTGAGCTGCAGCAGGAGCACGGTGGCCAAGACAAAACGCTACACATTACATCAAAATGGTCTGCATGGCTGTTGACCCAGAAGGAAGCCTCTTTGCACAATCTAGATGATGCAAAAGAAAGCCCACAAACAGACCAAGGACATGGATTACTGGAACCTAATGAGACAAAGATAAACAAATCTGGTTCTGATGGTGTCAAGCGTGTGTGGAGGCAACCAGGTGAGGAGTACAAAGACAAGTGTGTCTTGTCTACAGTCAAGCATGATGATGGGAGTGTGATGGTTTGAGGCTGCATGAGTACTGCCGGCACTGGGGAGCTACAGTTCATTGAGGGAACCATGAATGCCAACGTGTGACATACTGAAGCAAAGCATGATCCCCCTTCGAAAACTGGCCCACAGGACAATATTCCAACCTGATAATGATCCCAAACACACTTTCAAGACAATCACACAAAATATCAACTCTTTGGGCACAAATTGAACATTTAGGGGTGTACACACAACTCACTTTTGTTGCCAGCAGTTTAGACATTAATGGCTGTGTGTTCAGTTATTTTGAGGGAACAGCGGAAAAAGGAAAGCCCAGGACACTAATCTGATGAGGCTCCTCAATTAAATGATATTGGGAGGTTGGAATAATCATGTCTACTTTTATTTTGAAAAAAAAAAACAACGTGTCCTGATCTCAGGTGATTTGGAATTTTATCAAGAGATCACATATTTGTTAAATGTTAGATGGAAAACATACCAGTTCATCATTGAGCACAAAATATGCATTGCAAAGGTTTTTACGTAGATTGTATCCATTGCAGGTACTGATGAGGACACCATCATAGACATCATCACCAAGCGCAGCAACCCTCAGAGACAAGAGATACTCAAGGCATTTAAATCCCATTTTGGACGGGTGTGTGTTTTTACTGTAATTAAGTTGGTTGCAACAAATAGACACATAGTTCAGTTGTCCTAAATAAATGAAATTAATATAATTAAAGGGATTATTCCTTAAAAGATAGCTAAAGTCTAAACTTATATTAAACCCCAGAGATTTGCCATTTAATAAGAATGTTTTTATCTTTTTAAAATTTTAACAGTTACCTAAAAATGTACTTATAACCCTATGGGCTATGACATTCATAACAATAGATATATACTTAAATCTTTCACTACAGAAATCTCTGCAGTTACTCCCACTCTTAAGTTCTGTGAGCTCAGGCATGCTCTATTTGATTCACACAAAAAGTGAAGACAACTTGGATATAAAATAATACCTTTTATTGGCTAACTAAAATGATTGAAAATGCAAGCTTTCAAAGCCCTTAGGCTTCTTCTTCAGGCATGATACATGAGGAAGAAGCCTAAGTGCTTCGAAAGCTTGCATTTTCAATCATTTTAGTTAGCCAATAAAAGGTATTACTTTATATCCAAGATGTCTTCACTTTCATCAATGGCTAACACAGTACAATTCTCTACTATTCACACAAAAAGGAAGAGAGGAATTCTTCAATCAGGGCGGATGCAATAACAAGTGCAAAGGTTTGCTAATGCTATTACACTGCAGCAACCAATCATATGTAATCTAACTGCAGTATCCCAGTTAAAGATAACATTTGATTCGTTGATGCAAATCAATAGCACATGCAAATGGTTGCACCAGTTTTTGCACCATCCCCTTTGTATCTCCCTGCATTAAACTGAGTAGGTGGGTAAACTGAAATTTTCATAGTGAAAGATTTTAATGATTTCGAACCTGTATATCTTTAGACAATCTGCAGTATCCAGCCTAAAAGACAGGGGTTGTGATTGGTTACATTATACTCCTACGTGGGTCTAAATTTGCAGACCCTCACCTGACCCGAAAGAAAGTCTAAAAGATAAAATAAATGTTTTATTCATAACCAAAAATGTTCAGAGAAACAAACCTACCATACCACTAAAATATAATATATAGCAGGGGTCTTCAACTGAAGGCTCTGATTGGATTACAGACCTGGTGGAAAAACTTAGATATCTTCAAATTGGCTGAATGGATTTTGATGGGGGATGGCTTATTTTAAAGATCAAATTGTGGCTAATAACATATAAAATTAGAGTTTTTGGGGTGGACATACCCTTTAACTGATTTTTTACCCAGTGATCTCTGCAAAACCTACCCAGGCAGTACTAGAGTTAAAGTTGAACATAGCTATCTGTATTCCTATCCACAATGCCATCCTGTATAACATTCTAACTACATTACCCAGTGATCTCTGCAAAACCTACCCAGGCAGTACTAGAGTTAAAGTTGAACATAACTATCTGTATTCCTATCCACAATGCCATCCTGTTTAACATTCTAAGGACATTAGAGCTGTTGATATTTCAATATTTACCCATCCAAAAACACAGCAAGAGGTTGGGAGCTTTTGCATCTAGATATATTGTCCCTTTATCTGCCATCGTGTGATTTAGTGTAAGGTGCTGTGTTGTGTTGGATTGATAACACGTTATTAGTTATTACAAACAGAACTCTCTTCATAGACAGGGAAAAAGTTTTTTTAAAGACAAATTCTTCTTCCCAACCCGCGGTTTTCCTTACATGAACCCGACCCACAACCAATTCAATCTCAATGAGGGTTACCCGAGCCCGACCCGCAAATCAGGTAACCCCCGGGTACCAGACCCGATGCAGGACTCTAGGTTACATATTAGCATTTATTAAGTTAAAGTCCATGGTATATAGAGCATCTCCTGCATGTAACACATCATTATATTGCTTTATTACATGTGTTGTTTTTCTGTGATTGCTATTCTCTGTCTATATGGTAAATGTGATTAGGGATTTAATATTTTATTATGTCCATGTCTACACTATATCTCCTTGTAGGATCTGATGGCAGATCTGAAATCAGAGCTTTCTGGGACCTTATCCAAAGTCATTCTTGGTCTAATGATGACACCGGCACAGTTTGACGCCAAGCAACTGAACAAAGCAATGGCGGTAAATGTGTTTTTTTAGGACTTTCTTTTTCTAGCCAGGATGTTAACAGAACTGGTAAACTAGTAAATTTCCACTAAACCCTAAAAACAAATGGAGGTAGGAGCAAGTATTCAGGCAAACATTAGAAGAAAAGAAAAACAGGCAAACACAAGAAAAAAACTTGTAAAGCTATTTACTATTAAATTAAAGTGAAAGAGGAGGTAGGAATACTTGTACTACCTCCCATAGGGGATATTTATAAAGGTGTGATATCGCAATATAGCAAAGCCGTGCCTTTAAACGGATGCTATTTTTACAACCGCGATCATAATTTTACGATTTTTAACGCACGGTATTATACAGTGCAGCGATTCCTTTATTCTAACCCGTTGTATCAAAGGTTTCCGATAATGCAGGTTAGTAGATATGCCCCATAGATTCATAGTGAGAGGTTTAGGTTAGAAGGTCCTTTAAACCTATTTCCATGTTTATCTTTGCTCTCATAGTGTCACTGTATCAATAACATCATTGGCAAGGCATGGGGACACTATTCATGGTATTAAAACTACTTTCACTTAGGCAATAAACTAACTGAATGAAACAGGCTTAAAACATTCTCCAAATAGGATGTTATGTCTAGTCTGACACATTCAAAGATTTCCCTATTCACATCTTTTCACATCTTGAGATAATAGTTTAATAATAATTTAGGACTTATTACCTCGATGGCTGGATTGTACATCATTTAAAGGATAATGTCAGGAAGCTATAAAGCTACCACACCATCTACAGTTAGTTAATAGAAATTTAAAGATGAGCATTTTAGTTGAGGGGTCCTTGGCACCCAACTGGTGTTGAGTTGATACAACACCCTGAGCTGTCTGAAGCTGAGAGAAAGCTTTAATACAGGTATATGTAATAAATATATATATTAAAGGGCCACTATACTCAATTAAACAACTTTACATTTTCTGAAATTACAATTTGTGAGAAGTAAAATGGTGGTACTCACATATTTATATGTGACTGCTTTGTCTGTAAATTAGTAATCTTTTGTAATGTTTTTCGTATTGGGCCCTTTCCCAATTACTCACTGCCTTCTTGTAGTGTCAGTGACACTAATAAGATCTGTACAGCCTCACCATCTTCCCCTCACCCCTTCCTTCTCTTCTCTGCTTATTCAATTAATTGTTGCAGAAAAAGAGGGAGGCACATTTTTCTGGTTTTCTAACAGATCTTTCCTTGTAAATCCTGAGATTTCCAATGATTATTTCTCAGATAATTTTCTCAGATTTAAAATCCCTATAAAGTTTTGGAGTAGTGGGCTCTTGTTCCTTGTAAGTAAATAAACCCGTAAAGTAATCTTGGTGCCTTACAGCTCTGATCAAGATTATTTATGGGTATGCAGGGATCCCTAAACACAGGAAATAGGAAATATTCCTATATACATTCTACAGGAAAGGCTGTGACGTGTCTTATTTTCTGTTTTACTTTGCAGGGGGCCGGAACAGATGAAAAAGTCTTGATTGAAATCCTGGCAACAAGAAATAATAAGGAGATAGAGGCTATTAACACAGCGTACATGGAAGGTAACCCAATGGTTCACCGTGTAAAACTAACCTCTAGGGAGGGAGGTCATTTTGTTTATTTTGATATAATGATAATGATACACATATAGCATCGTAGTAGCATTGACCTTGAATGACCTGATAACCTCATAACTTCTTGGTCAGGCAGAATATCCAAGGTAGTTACTTGTACCCATACAATACATTTGAATTGTAGGTTTTGTGTAGAGCATGGATGGACCCAAGAGAGTAGTAGGGTGCACATAGTATACATTTATTGAAGATTATAGAGGAGCAGAAATGTTTTAAGAAAGTGAATAGTGAAACAGCAGTGTGTAATATATTGTGGCTATGGAATGTTATAGAGACAGGATGAGAGAGAGGTCAAAAAGCAACATGCATTTTAAGACTGTACATACATATGTCACACAGTGAAAACCCCCAAAACAACCCCCATCTCACTCTATAAGTCCCATACTCAGCTGTCAAAGTCCAGCTTGTACTGCATGCACCCCCCGTAAATTGGACGATTTACAGAACTATTGTGTAGACCAGGGAACACTGGCATTATTGGTCAGACTTTTGATTTGGTGTGGGGATTAAAGTATAAGAGTATAAGAGTTGATAAGATAATAAGTCTAGATTTTATTGTTTTGCTTTCTATCTTTTTAACAGTATATATGATGGAGACAATAAAGGTTTTTAAACATTTTAGCAGTTATGATTGGTGACATTCACTATTTCTCTCTCACAATCCAGCTTTTCACAAGTCATTGGAGGATGCAATAAGTTCAGACACTTCTGGACATTTAAAGAGGATCCTGACATCTCTGGCCCTGGTTAGTGGTCCTTACAATATCATTAAGATTTAATCAATATGAATTAGTACACAGTGTACTTGTTTACAGTCTTCCTAGTCATTGCCATCTGCAAGCTGCTAAACCAGGAATTTCTAACAAAAAAACTTTTATTACATAATGCTTTCCTGTTACTGCCCCATCCCCTAGCTCAGTGAGCTCAGGCACGCTCAGTATGATTCACCTAGGAAGACAAATAAATTCTCAAATCAGCTACTTTGTGGATATGTGTGCTATATGGAGGTATTTCTGTTGTAAAAGATTTGATTGGTGGCGATTGGCTATTTTCATTGTTAGTTCCTGGCATAATTTCTAGATTTTTGTGTTACATGGAGAAGGAAATTCTCCATATATTTTCAGTTCAATACATTACATTTTAAATAAAATAAAACCATAGTAGCCATTGGTACTAGAAATCACTATTGAAATGGCTGTACAGATATTATTACAGATGGTGGAGATATTTTATATACAGCCATGGTAACACAGAGCCCAGTGTAAGTGATTGGCATCTTCTACTGTTTGTAAATCCAAGCGAACAAATATCCTGATTGAATAATGGTGGTAATTGTATGACAAACAGTAGCAAACGGGAGGATCATGTCCTCAGTGGAACATTGTATTGTGTTGGTGATTACAATTGCACAATGATTTTTTCAGACAAGGTCTAGACTGTCAGTAGAATGTAGAATGCTGCTCAGACAGTCTGTTATATTTCCTGTTAGGGTAACAGAGATGAAGGTGCAGAAGATCTGGATAAAGCAATTGATGATGCAAAGGTAAGTCAGTCAGTTGTGTGTTATGCTCCGGTCAAATATTGTGCAAAAAAGGACCTGCCTATCTAAATGGCAGGTAGCCCAGCAATGGTGACCTGTCTGTTTTCTGCCCAAAATCCTAGTAGCTATTACGAGTTTATTACATGCATTTGTAAACAAGATATTCAATAACACATTTTTCTGGCAAAGGTATTTGATTCCTCCCTCTGCTCAATGAGCTTTTTAAAAGCTTGAGCATGTGCATAGGAGGCAGCAGGAAAATGGCAGTCAATCTTTGGTTGTGATGTCAGCAGTAACAGCCTTGGTTGATGGCATGAAGGGAGGAGCCAGCTTACTCTGCCAGAATGGATTATATATATGAATTATAATTATACTTGCATATCCGATAAAAAGCACGTCTAATAATGTGCGGAATATATCCGGGTTGGGGGCAGGTAACTGACATGTGACCAGGTTGGACATTCCCTTTAACACAGGCAGTACACTACATCAGGAAATTACACAATGCATTTAGTGAATAATGCACCCCCATTATAAAATAGTCACAAAGGAGTTTCGTGACCATATAAAGATTTAAAGCAAGAGGCCAAGTTATGGAACACCAGAGTGGATTGTAATATTCTTATATTTTATAGTAGGAGGTGAATTATTTTCTGTAATACACAAGACCCAGCCATTTGACATCGATGACATGATACATTACGTTACTAATGACATCGCTAAGCATTGATGAAGACTGATGACATAGCTGAGCACTGCTTATATCATTTACCTTATAATCATGACTTTTGTGCATGGGCATTATTGTGTTAATTCCAACCACTTTCCTACAACAGTCAATCAAAGCATAATTTGGAATCTTGTTTTGTTTACAGATTGAAAGGTATTTTCTATTTCTGCCACTAGATGGCAATGCACACCCACTAAAGCTGTCTATATATTCCCAATATCTTTACAGATAACAAACACCTATACAGTTTAACATATTAAAAAAGCTTCAGTGTGAGCATTTATTTTAATTTTATTTTATTCCAATCTTTAATGTTGGTCTCTTTTTATTCCAAACTGTAGATCCTTTCTTCAGTCCTGGTGAGTAAAAACATCTGTATCTATAATCTTTATGGTACCAAAAATGGATCAGGTAAGTTTAGGGGTATATTTTTTAAAGGAGCGATGTCACTCCTTTGAGATGCAGAAATGGGGGGCTGTGGGAGCACTCCTATGGCAACATTATTATAGCATATAGTGGAAGTGCTACTGATCTGACCAAAACATAAGAACAAACAAGAAAAGAGATTATCAATGCACATTCCTGGGCCCATATACTATCATAATATCTGTGCTAGTGCAGACAGTAAAAACATGTTTTTTTTTAGTTAAAATTTCCATACTAGGTTTACCTTGACGTGGTTGGAAGGCTTTTCACTTTTATGCGTAAAATTTTAACTAAAAACCTCCCATGTTTTTACTGTTTGCACTAGCACTGATATTATGATATATGGGGCCCAGGAATGTGCATTGATCATCTCTTTTCTTGTTTACACTTTTCCTATGCAGCAAAAGGTTCGTATACACGTGGGATCAGAGTTGCCCACCCGCGATGCACAATGTGTATGAACAGCCGTTTCAGACGATAATCGTGCAGCGTATGGGCACTTTCTCGGGCTAAATGGCTGAGAAAACTATGTGATCCTAAACTATCGTTAGCGCAAATTACTTAGTGATAACCTCTTTATTTTGCAACCGTAAGTACTGGCCATTTGATTGTGTTGCAGTATTTTATGATGCTAATGATCGGTATTTTATGACCGCAGTATTTTATTACAGATACGTCATAAAACACGAACCTGCTGTACCTGTAATAATTGAACTGTGGGTTTATAAATTGGCCCCGTAGAGTCCAAGTTATTAACTGCAACTACATGCAAATCCAAGATGCAATGGACTCCTTTATGGGAAAATAATCACATTGATAAGAAAGAATTTCTGTTGAAATTTCAGACATGATAAACACACGTTTGCGGATGGCGATAATCTTGCCGATTATCATAACAGCAGGGATACTTACACCTTTTCCAGATAGTAATAAATTATGGAAGCTGAAAACAAAATGGACCTAGCTTTAATTTTAAAGGGCATGTCCATCCCTTTTAAATTTAGTTGATGTATAGTAGGTCTCCCTCCCCCAGCCTCACCCACTATAATAGATTTTTCCAGAAACTCCCCCGATCATTACTTACTTTACCCCTTTCCTCCAGGGTACTGTCCCAGCCCTCTGCTTGCATGAAACTGCAAGCAGGGGTCTGGACCGGCAGCTGCGTCCATGATTGGCTGAGAGACAGCCAATCACAGACGCGGCTGCCAGCTGCACAGAACACCGGGGGGAGAGGGGTAAGGTAAGTAGAGTTCGGGGGAGTTTCTGGAAAATCTATTGTAGCGGTTGGGGCTGGGGGAGGGAGACCTATTATATATCAAAGGGGTTTGTAGGTAGGGGGAGGGAGAGCAAAACAGGAGGGAGAGGGAGGGGGAGGAGGGCTGCTTTTAGCAAGCCAAAAACCTCTGAGAGGACGTCTCAGAGGCGGAAACAATTTCCCTCCCTGCCAGGCTCCTGGTGGCCAGTTTTCTGGACTTTGGAGGGACATTACAGGAGAACCATTTGGAGCCGGGATGTAAGGTAAGGATTTTATTACACTACAGAGTGTGGCCAGTAGTGGGTGAAATTCTAGTTTTTGGGGTGGGCATGCACTTTAAACATTAAAGGGCGTGTCAACCCTTAAAACAAAAAAATGGTGACTTGTCCGTTATCTGCCTGCAAACCTAACTGCAATTTTTACTAGTTTATTACATGTATTTGTAACCAGATATTTAATCAGAAGTGTTATTCATTTCTGGCAAATGTATATGCCTCCTCCCTTTGCTCAATGAGCTTTTTACAAGATGAGCATGTGCAGAGTAGGCAGCAGGGGAATCAGCAGTAAACCATTGGCTACACGTGTCAGTTGTCTTTTTAGTGACTGCATGGAGGGAGGAGCCAGCTTACTCTGCTAGAATGGGGACAATAATTATCCTTAAATACCTGGTTAATAATACAGGTAATAAAGTGCAAAATATATCAGTTGGGGTTGAGGGCGGGTAACTGACAATTGACATGTCTTTTGTTTGAAGGGTGGACATGCCCTTTAAATATTAGTATGCTAAAACGTATTCTATGGTTCCTAGTTAGCAGATATCTCTTACCTAAAATCAGAAGTCTTTCAGAGAGATCAACGCCTGTTCTGTAATCCCCCTTGCTCTCAAAACAGATGTCAAGTGTGATGACTGGATGACTTGCCCTTGAACTTTCTATAACCAAGGGAAAGTAGTAAAAAACAAAATATTCCTCTCTGGGAAGAAGAGCTAAAGGAAGGCAGCCCCCCTGCACAGTGGCAAGGCCCCACTATACCCCAAACATGTGCAATGCGATCCGTTCTCCTTTCTTGAACCTGCAGATACCTATCATCTATTTTAAGGGTTGAACATTAATCATCATGCCTTTGTACAGGTTATTTCTCTATATTCTGTGATACCAAAGCTTCATTTTGATTTTTATTATTGAAAATCAACTGATATGTGATCACGGGATACAAAGTGAAAGTAGAATTAACAGCGACACCGTAACCTGTTTTAATGTCTCTCGGTCCAGGAGATGTCTGATTCTGGGTCTGGGGATTCAAGCTCTCTTGAGACAAGGTTTATGACCGTCCTGTGTACCCGCAGCTACCCACATCTGAGAAGAGGTAAGTTGCCTGGTTCTTCTTTCTATATTAATGTCTTAAAGGGAAGTTTTCTATTTTGTTTACATCTTAAATAGAATGTGAAATGTGATTGTGTGTTGTGTGAATGAAATCTATGGTGTATACAATAAGCTAGAATCACATGCTCACAATAAAGTCAGTTGGGTTTTCATGCCTCATTGTCGAGTCTCAAATGTGACAATAAAATAATAAATCGTTTTAACAACATGTCAAAAGGATGAAAATAATCCCTGCCTATTTAGTCTGAGTGAGGGGAGTAGACGTTAAAGGGTAAACAAAGACACAAAAAGACAGAGAGGAGAGTATGAAAAAAGGGAGGAAAAAAAAAACGTGGTTGACAAATAGAAAATGGCACCATAGGATTTGGTTGAGCATCTGAAAACAATGTCACAATATTTGTCCCTTATATTTAACCCTCTATGCTTTACATCCTCCCATTTCCTTAGTTTTCCAGGAGTTCATCAAGCAGACAAATCACGATGTGGAACATATCATCAAGAAGGAGATGTCAGGGGATGTAAAAGACGCATTTGTAGCTATTGGTGAGTAGAGATGGACAAGCTTCATAAAGTTCGGTCCGTTTTTTCGAACTTTTGAACTTCAGTAAAAGTTCGAAAATTCGAATTCGGACCCATTAAAGACAATGGGAGAGTGATAGTTCGAAAAGTCCGAGGGTTGCTGAAAACAAACAGTACTTTTAAAGGGTTACCGAAAATCGAAGGCTTCATTCTAGGGTTAGCGAACAATACATTCTAGGGTTAGCGAACAATACACAACAGATATACCATGGCCTGGATGAATGAGAACCTTCACAAGCTCTCCTCAATAAAATCCAGAAACAATTAACAGACTGGAAACATGCCTCCTTAACTTTAACAGGCAAAATTAATATTATTAAAATGATGGTCTTACTTATATATATTATATATATTCAGAGCAGTGCCAATACCAGTCCCACCAACATATTTCATTCAAGCCCAAAATATAATAACAAAATTTATTTGGAATAATAAAATTCCTAGAATTAATAGAAAAACAATAGCTAAAACAAAAGAAACAGGAGGCTTGACATTACCTATATTGAAAGATTATTATCAAGCTGTGATAATGAACCAATCAAGAATATGGTGGCAGCAAAGGTCCAGTGCTCAGGAGTGGTACAATATAGAACAGGAAGAGGTAAAACCCAACACCTTAAAACAAGTGTTGGGAGCGATCCTGTTAGGATATAAATCTAGAAGGAAAGTGTTATGGTCTCCTACAGTACAAGCTACAATATTAATATGGGAAAACCTCTCCAAAGAAACACAGTTATTTACAGATTATTGTGGTGATATTGATATTTCCAGCATTGAACTGTGCATTCCCAACCTAAAACTCTTATGGGATAAATATAATCTAATCTCATTACATCAATTATTTGAGAATGGCCAATATATACCATTCCCAAAATTAAGAGAAAAATATAACATGCCTACAATAGAATATTACAAACATATACAGATATTATCTTATCTGTCCAGTAATTCATATTTCAATGTAAATTTTGAACCAGAACATATAGAATATCCATTGGAACTACTGTTAAAACCTAAAGCAATTAAAATATTTTATATAGCTATTGAAAAGAAAGATGCAATAGAATCTATGAGTTGGTCACAAAAATGGGAATCTGATCTTAACCAATCATTTACAAATGAACAATGGCAAGATGCTCTATCAATACATTTTCAGCTGTCTAAATGTGTATCGCATTGGGAAATGTCAAGGAAAATTACATACAGATATCACAGAACCCCAGAAACTTTAGCAAAATAGTTTCCCACATACTCACCTTTGTGTTGGAGATGCCAAAAGGACATAGGAACATTCCTACAAATCTGGTGGTCCTGCGCAAAAATACAAGAATTGTGGATTCATATACAGAAATTCTTGGCAGATCTATTTCAACATCCCTTCCCAATGAAACCGGAACTATCATTATTAATCAACCTCAATCTATTTCCCATAGAACAAAGGATGATAATTTATCATACTATCACCATAACTCAAAATAAAATTGCCAAAAACTGGTTATCAACTAATGTTCCTAAACTACCCTAACAACAAATATGCAATATGAAAAAATGTTTTATATAGTAAATAATAATTTCCCTAAGTTTTATAAAAACTGGGAATACTGGTTGATTGATAACAGATCCCAAACAAGACCTTCATATTCAGTCTTATAGATGATGTCTTTATTAAAACAATATATTTTGTGCATGCAAATTTAAGGTACCTTAAATTAAGTTATTGTTATATTTTGTTTTGTTTTGAAATATAGTGTATGCAGAAGATAAAATATACTGTACTAGGTCATAATGTTTTATGTTAATTTTATATAAATATAAGGTCTGTAAAGTTGAGTTTCAATATGTATTTAATATTACTTTACAGAAAAAATTTCAATAAATATTAATGATAATAAAAAGTGTATTACTAACAATCAATGAGGTCAAAAGTCCATTGGAAGAAAAAATATATATAAATTATTATATAAATTGCATAGGGAATAACTCTTTTCAAGAATAAATTAAAATCCCTTTAAAAATATAGTTCATTAGATGCAGATCCCTTTAAAAATATAATTCAATAATAGAGTATTAATCCATCCAATGAATTTATACATTTTGAAATTAATCAGTGCTCCTTCAATTCAATTTATATTTGCAGTAATCAATTAGATACATATCCCTTTAAAAATATCTAATTCATTAGTGGAATATTAAATAATTAAAATAGTTATACCCTTCCCAATGGGGAATAACTGTATAAAGAGAGATGACATCCTGTGTTAACATGATTTGTCCTTGTTACCATTTGAAATCATTAATAACTTCTCTGAGATATGCTGGTAGGATCCACAAATTTTGATAAACTATCTGTTAAGGATTTAGTTACTTTGTAAGGCAATCAAATACATTTAATGAGAAAGTAATACAATTTTTAAAACATGCAGAATTTATTTTAGCCCATAATTTATTCACTTTTGATACACTACATCCAAAGGGGATTGCAATAGGGACTATATTTGCAGTTATGCCGGGTATTTTATAGGTAAATTGGAGGATCACCAATTATTGAAAAATAATCCTTACAAGCAATATATCAAATATTGAGTTAGATATTTTGATGATGTTATTGTACTTTGGGAGGGTACTGAGGAGACCTCTGGAGGGTGTATTTAGGCACCTTAATGGTATTTTCACAAGTTTAACATTTCAGAGCACATTTTGCACTGATAGGATCACTTTTTTGGACATAGAAATAATATGTTACATAGTTACATAGTAATTAAGGTTGAATAAAGACATACGTCCATCAAGTCCAACCTATTCACTTTTTTTTTTTTTTTTAACCCTACCTAACAGTTGATCCAGAGGAAGGCAAAAAAACCCAGCTAAAAAGGGGGAAAAAATTCCTTCCTGACTCCAAACGGCAATCGGAAAGTATCCCTGGATCAACCAGATCTATATGCATTAATACCAGTAATTCTCAATATTTTTTAGTTTTAGAAACTTATCCAGGCCTTTTTTAAAGTTATTCAATGAACTTGCCATTACTACATCTGCTGGAAGACAGTTCCACAGTTTCACCGTTCTCACTGTAAAGAAACCTCTCCTAACCTGAAGATGAAACTTCTTTTCTTCCAACCTTAAAGGATGTCCACGTGTCCTCTGATATGACCTATTAGTGAACAATGCACCAGAGAGCTCATTGTATGGGCCATTAATATATTTGTACAAGGTTATCATGTCCCCACGCAACCGCCGCTTCTCCAATGTAAACAGCCCTAACTTGTCTAATCTGCCTGCATATTCAAGCCCCTCCATTCCCCTTATTAATTTAGTTGCCCTTCTCTGAACTGCCTCAATTTCCAAGATGTCCCTTTTGTATATGGGATTCCAAAACTGCACCGCATATTCCAAATGAGGCCTTACCAGTGCCTTGTAAAGAGGGAGAATAATATTTTTCTCTCTTGAATAGGGATGGCATAGAACTCGAACTCGAACCCGAGTTCGAGCTGAACTGTTCGAGTTCGAACGGACCCGGACTTCTCGAACTATCTCGGACCCGGACTTTCGATGTTTCCCGCACTTTCGATGATTTATCGAATGTTCGATTGTTCGAACGTTCGAATCCGCGAGTAAAATGTACATGGTATCTAGGCGCGAACATCGAATCTGCGAGTAAAGTCTCCATTAAAGCCTATAGGCGAGCATCGAATCTGCGAGTAAAATGTCCATGTTACCTCGAACGTTCGAACGCGAAAGCTCGAAAGTAGCGCGTGTAAGAGTAAAATCGATTTTACGAAAGTCCTGGATATTGGAAAATGCTCCCCAGACCATTTCCCAGGTCCCACAGCCATTTACATTAAGTTACCATTAATATTTTAGTTGTATTTGACTCGAACTTTTCGAACTATTTGCCTCCCATAGACTTTAATGGGTCCGTTTTCGAACTTTCGAACTTTTACAATAGTTCGAAAGTTCGAAAACGGACCGAACTTATAATAGTTCGACCATCTCTACTCTTGAATCTATTCCCCTTTTTATACAAGACAATATCTTGCTAGCTCTAGCTGTTGCTACCTGGCATTGTTTGCTACAGCTAAGTCTGTTATCTACCAGAACCCCCAAATCTTTTTCCATTTCAGATGCACTTAACACAGAGTTATTTATGGTGTAGGTGGCACAGAGATTATTAAATCCCAAATGCATCACCTTACATTTATCTACATTGAATCTCATCTGCCATTCTGCTGCCCATTTTGATAATCTATCTAGGTCTGCTTGCAGCATATATGTGTAACTAATAAATTAATCATTAAAACATTTTTTTTGAAGACACGGATATGAACACATATATAGATTACTGTAGTTATCACAAAAAAGGAAAAATACCGAAAGGGGCACATTTTGAGAATAGAAAGAAATTGTTCAAAAAAAAAAAAAGTTAAAAGCAGCAGAGTTTTTAAACAAAATCTTCAGTAAGAATTTCTTTGACAAAAAAAACCTAAAAGGTGTCAAAAGAAGCTAAATAAATGAGGAGGGAGTATGTTTTAAAACCTGTGAAAAAAGAAACATAAAGGCCCAAAATTATATTCAATTGGACAAGAGAGTTGGAAAATAATTAAATGAAAAGGAAACACCGGGGAATTTTATTAGGAGATAAGAAAGTATCACCCTTTGTAGACAAACAGTCCCAAAAATTCAAGAAGCCCAGAACTTTGAAAAAAACTAAAAATAAACAAAGAACATGCAGGGTTATTCAATAAAAGTTCTTATCATTTAAAATGGTGGTAATTTTGCCCCAACCAATCAGATATTAGCTTTCAAATGTTAAATAAGATCTGATTGGTTGGGGCAAAATTAGCACTGTTTTAAACGCTAAGAACTTTTATTGAGTCTCCCTGATGGTATCTCCCAGAGAATTAACAAAGGTGGAAAAATTGGTAGGGGTTCAAGATTTAAAGGGCAATGGGATTAGTGGCATGTAACCCTGCGGAAAATGTGTCATTTGCAAATATGTGAAGATATTTAGATATTATAGGAAGAACATGTAGAAAAGTATTAGAATAGAGGAACATAGATGATCAAAAGATATAATACATATAACAATGATGAGATAGATGAAAAAGATAGACAAGGCAATCTTGAAAATGAATTAGGGAAAACGGAACAGGAATATTTATATTATATTTAATATTTATATGATATTGAATTTAAGTCCATTTTTTATTGTCATATATATTGGGGGTAATTGGAGGACTTAAGAGGGGACCCAGGGAAATGGAGTTGGCCTAGAAGGGGACCCAGGAAAATTCAGCTAAGTGCCTTGACAAAAGTATATCTTTCTGTCTGTTACATTACATCCCCCCTCCAAAGAACTGGGTAAAAGAAAGCTTTGTTAATCATATCACCCATGGTTACTGTACCCACACATCCCTCACGGAGCTATGAACATTCAGGGTTATGTTCCAAGAGCCATTATTAGTTATTTGTGTCTTAAAGTCACATTAACCAATGTACTAAACGTTAACGTGACTTTAAAGGTGAATTGTGGTCTCCAAACAAGTTAAGTTCAAATGAAAGGCCAGTTTCCTACCTTTAAAACGAGCCATCAACCACCTCTCTACGTGCTCTACAGCCCAAGATATACAGAAATGACTGACCAGAAAGTTAATGGGTGGGAGGCTAACTGGTGACTCCCTCAGTGTGTGAGGGAGACAGGAAGTCCCTCCTGACAGAGAAGGTAAGGGAATCTACAGCCCTTCTCTTTCACTGTGTGAAAACAGCCTTTTCAGGCAGAGTTCTCACAGAGTTTTCTGTAGGGGGGTCTGAGTAACCCACGGCACCCACAAGTGGGCAGGGCTTAGACACCCACGAGTGGGCAGGGCTTAGACACCGGCGAGTGGGTTGGGCTTAGGCACGTGGGGGTGTAAGATAATGGGCCATGGGGGTCCTACAACTGGAGGGGCCATGGGGTCCATGAGTGGGAGGGACCAGGGGGCAGCAAAGGGGAGGAAGAGACACAGGACAGATTGACTGGCAGTTTCAGAGCAGGAAGCAGTAAGTGCAGGGGACCAGGTGATGCTGCTGCCATATCACACACAAAAATATAAATATCTTCAAAACTATGCAAAATAAACAATGGAAATAAATTGCAATTCCTATCAATTTACCTAAAGTCATTTTTGGACCACAGTTTCCCTTTAAGACACAACTAACAGCAGTTGCCTCAACCAATGCACTATTCCAATAATGGCTCTATAAGATGTAATCTCTAACGCGAGCAGATAGCTGGCATTAAAGATTTGCAAAAGGCAAATTTCATTCGCAATGCACTGTAGCTCTGTTTTCTACTTTTTAAAAAAAAATATCTATATATTTTTAAAGATCTTAGGACAAAGATTGGGTCATTAGTTTTACAAGTGTAACTTTTGACAAAGGATAATGATACACTTAATCAATCAATTAAAGAAGCAATACTTTAACTTTGAAAATATATATACTATTTTGATTGATTATTAGTCCACTAATGAATTTGTACCTAATTGATTCCTGCAAATATATATTGATTTGTTTCAAAATCTCTGAATTATCTGGATGGATTAATACTCTATTAGTGAATTAGATTATTAAATGGAACTGCGTCTATTAAACTTAATTTTTAAAGTGGTTTGATTCTAACTTATTCTTGAAAATAGGAGAAACACCTTATAACAAAAGGCATCTTGCAGTCTCATGCTATATGAATAGCATTTCTTATTCCCAAGTTCCCCAGAGTAAGGGGCGGAGATAATTCTAATTTATTCTTGAAAATAGTCATCCCATCTGGAATTTATATCAAGTTTTTCTTCCAATGAACTTTTGACATAGGAACTTTTTAACCATTGATCACTAGTAATATACTTATGGACTATTGTTTTAAAGGGATTTAAACCTGAATTCAGGATTTCCAGAAATTTATTATAAGAATAATTATTGTGTCTTTTTATGTCTAAAAACAACGCACCAAATCGCACACACAATCTCGATTTGGTGCGCAATTCTTGTGCGTTTTGCACAAGCGATTTTGCTGTTTTCCATTAAGGAAACGCATGCATTAACGCACCAAAAATGGTGAACGTGAACGGACACGTAATCGCGTGTGCATCGGAAATCGCGGGAATGTTTGCTTTCCCGCGTTTTCCATTTTAGTGAAAATCGTGGGCACAATTACGAACACAAAATGCGTGCGCCAAAGCGCAAAAAATGAGCGAAAAATGCGCTAGTGTGGCCTAGCCCTGAAACCTTAGATTGCTAATATCAATAAAGCTCATGGACATGATAAATTACACCCTCGGGTCCTTAGGGAACAAAGCTCAGTTTTATCCTTATTTTTTTGAAATTCCCTTATGTCCAGAATTGGCCTCTAGAATTGAAAAAAAGTTGATGTAAGTCCAATTTTCAAGAAAGGTAGCCTTTCACTGCCTGGTTATTACAGACCTGTGAGTTTAACTTCAGTGGTGGGGAAGATAAAGTTTGATACGGGGTGATATTCTAGAATATGTTTAAAGAACTAATTTTATCAGGTGGAGTAGATGTGGTATAACTGGATTTTGCTAAGGATTTTATACAGTCCCCTATAGGCACCTTATGTATAAGCTAAGATCTACTGAGTGAGCAGGCAAATGTTACTTAATAGAAAATGGGTTACAGAGCATCAAAAAAACTCCAAAAACCATTTTATCACAAAATTCAACCATTCTTAATAAAAAAAAGAACCATTCTTAATAAGCATTGGTTCCTATTATCTGATGAAAAAGATTTGGGAGGGGCGATTGGGAAATGCCCATCCTTAACTGCAAAATAGGTTTTTACTATGTGTAGGGCACCCCAGCTCACCCCCAAATGCCGATTTAGATTTCTAAAAAAAGCCCCAGAAAGAAACTTACAGACCTTCATTCCCCCAGTACTCTGCTCCTGGCTCTCTGCTGGCTGGAAGCAGAGAGGGGCAGGACCGGCAGTCAGTCGCAGACCTGGCAGCTGGCTATGCACACAGCCGAGGGAACAAAGATCTGTAAGTATGTTTCTAAGGCTACACAATAGCTTTTAATTGGAGGGCACCAAGCAGTAAATAGCTTTTAATGGGAGGGCACCAAGCAGCCATAAGGGACAAGAAGGGAGGGAGCGAGAGGGAAAGGTCTCCCCTGTACATGCCAGAAACCTCTCAGAGGACAAGGAAGAAGCAGGGACTGCATGACTCACAGCTCCTACTCTTCACTTTTTGAGACTTTGAACAGATACTGCTGGAGAGCCATAAGGAGCAGAGATGTAAGATAAGGATTATTTAACACTATACAGTTGGGTCAGTAGTGGATTAAATTTTAGTTTTGGGGGTGGGCATGCCCTTTAAATTTCAAAAAAGTAGGAGTTAAGGAATTTAAATTGTTTTCCTTTTTTCTTTGGATTTGTTCATAAAGCTTCAATATTCATCTGGTGCTGTGCACAGCTAATCATACTCATAAAATCCAAAGAGTTTAGTAATATTTTATTTCTGAGCAGCCATATATATAAAAAAAAATAGCAACAAACAGAGGCAAATGTTTAAAGAAGTGTATGATAGTGAAAAAGTTTCTTACTTTGAGTGATCGTGACAGAAGCAAATATATTTGCATTTACAACTTATTACAAGCTGTCTTTGCATTTTGGGGCAGTGGTTTTGGAGAGCTAAAACTCATGTCTAATTATTTTTGGACATGTGGACAGTTAGCCAGACAATATGGAAGTCTGCCAAGGGTTTTATCCAACAACAAAATGTTTCATATGTGTCATAAAAACGGTTGTTAGCATACCAAATGCTTCTTAATGTTCTGGCGGAAAATATGCCTAAAATAATCTACTTTTCAAAAAGCATTCTTTCTTTCTTTCTTTTTTTTTTTATTTACTAAAATCTGTCTCCCTCTTCCCAGCGAATAATATTTAGTTAGAGTGAGGTCATAGCTAGGTCTGCCAGTTATTTAGAAGTTGGGGCTTGATACTGGTTATCCCTCTTTCAGGGTTTTGAACCTCCACCAATGAAGCACCAGTCTCCAACAAACTTGTAAAAACACTATTTAGATGTGTAGAAATTAATCCACACACAGATTAAAGCTGGGCACACACGTGCCAGATTTTTGAAAGATGACAGACAGGATCTGCAATATCCTGTCTGTCATTTTTCAAAAATCACGATACACACAGTCCTGAGCGTTCTCCCTATACACAGCATAGTCATAGGAGTGTGTGTGTTTCCCTCAGCCGCGTCAGACTCCCCTATATGGAGACTACTGTGGCCTAGGGAAATTTTCAGTATTTTCTGAACGATTGATCGGCCAACCCGAACGTTCGGCGGCCACTTGCTCATTTGGGAAAACTAGGTACACACAGTACCAATAAAGCCCCAATACCGTCAGATCCGATGGTATCAGAGCTTTATCGGTACTGTATGTAACTAGCTTTAGCTGTGATTTCAAATGTGTTGTATTCAACAATTTCACAATTCATATGACATGTTTCAGGTGACACACACTTGATAAATGATGCTTGTCACTAGAAAGAAGTGTAAAATTGTTGAATAAAACATATTTGCTATCACAGCTAAGTCTGTGTATAGATTGGTTTCTCCCCATCTAAATAGGAACTCAGCCAGTGTTGCCTATAAAGTTCTGGAAATAAGTAAGTGAAAAGGTAGTAGAGGACTCACTGTGCAAGTATCTCATTGAAAATTTGCATCTTAACTGTAATCAGCAAAAGTAGAGAATTAAAAAGATTGTCTCTCCACAATACTAGCAAATCCAAAGGTTAGAGGTGTAGCTATTCTATAGTGAGACATTAGAGAATTCACTCAGACTTCTGCTAAAATTATTTTTTAAATTAGTGTAATTTCACACTTTTATCTCATGACTCCAGAAAACATGCTTGTGCTCTTTAATCTTTCCATTCAAATATAAATACTCTGCTATGAGTTTGATAATAAGAGGCTTCATTTCCTTGTTATCACAGTAGTCCTTGTTAGTTAATAGTAATACAAACTACCCTGATATTTTTATTTTAAGTTGCATTTTTTGACATTGAGAATGGCCATATACATGTTGCATGCACTTTTGTCAGAAAGTCACAGTAGATTTTATTGGAAATGTTCTGTGAATTTGCACCGATTTGCAAAATCAACATACACAATTCACCTCTGTATACTCTGTATAGAAATTAATAGTTTGTTAACACACACACCATTTATTATCAGCACTGTTTACTTTAGCAGAGGGAGACGATAATGACAGGCGGTATCTTTCCAGCTGAAATGACTAATTTTACAGTCAACTGCAATAGATCGTTTAACACTGGATTGGCTCATACACATGACTGTTAATTGACAAATCTGTTTGGATCAGATAGGATTTGCCTATTAATGTGCCTGTGGATGACCAGCTTAAGCAGGAATATGACAGCCTCTAGGGCAAATACACAATGAATTTTCTTCATATTGTCAATATAAATATCCACTTTATTAATGAGATGACAACTGCTCTGTATTACAAAATTAAGCTGTGGTTGAAATGGCTAAACTTAAAAGCATTTCTAAGAAGAAATGTTGACAGTAGCAGATGTTATGTTACATAATAGGCAACAACCTTACAATCAAAGTTTAGTCAAGGACAAATAGTTGAGTAAAACAACTACATAATCATATAATTCAGTTGCCTCTCATTGAGATACTAAAGCAAGCTGTTAAGAATAAACAGATTTGTTATAAGTCCAATTTCCTAATTTAATTGGGTATCCTATAAATTGAGCTTTGTAGATTTAATAATACATGTTAACGTTTACATTTAAGTCCTTGGAAAAACACAGGGTACCCTTATAACAAAGGAAGTGAACTTAGGGAATCTCAACAACAACAGTATTAACAGTTTACTGGGTACAAACTGAAACCCTTGTGTGAACAGGATGTTGGAGCCAAGTTGTCATTTCCATTACTTGCATATTTTACTGATGTAACTGGACTGATCCAATACAGATTTCTAATCAATACAGTTTGATGGAAATAGAATTGCATTGCTACCTAAATAACAAAAGTTATTTACTATTAGCTTAAATGGTACAAAAAGCTTAAAAAAAATATTTATTAAAAACAAGGTTTAATATATGCTATTATTTCTTGCCTTATAGTATTATTAATGGCATTAAGCATTGTGCAAGGGACTTAATGCTGATCCCAGAGAGTACTGCTCATTAAACCAGGATGCTTGAACTCCAGTGGCAGCATTTTCTTGTTGAATTCCTCCTAAAGAGGATATGATAAAGTACCCAATGGGCGGATGAACAACCAGAGGAGCAAGAAATGTCTACTGGACAACTTAGCTCTGAACATCGTCCTGTACAATTTCTAGAGGTCATATTTAAAAATGCAAAGGCCACTATATGTTCAGGGCATATGTTTGAGCCTTGAAGGCAAGTATCCTATCCAAGTTTATATTTTTCAACCATTGTAGAGCACTCTCAGGACTTGTTCAAACAATCTTTAACTTTTATTCCATAAGCAGCAAACAGATAGCAAGTTTATATTTTTGTAAAGCACTTTTATTTGCAATTTGAATTAGATCTTTTTATCCAATTGCTCTAAATTATGAATCACCTTCATTCTTTTCAAGCACCTCTTAAGAATTAGTTTCAAACACTTACAGGGAGTTCTTATTGTTAAAAATGGTGCTAGTTTTGAACAAACCAATCAATCAAATGTTAAATAAAATCTGATTGTTTGGGGGGAAATTAGCACCATTTTTAACGATAAGAACTTTATTTGAATCTTCCTGTTGGTTAAGTAGTGTTTGTACTTGATATTAATAACCCATCACAAGAAAAAAAAATTAAACAGCCAATCACTATAACATTGTTTTTGCTTGCCATATGTTTCTTTGTCATGCTGTTAATGTTTTATAGTAATTATTCGTGTTTTTTTATATGCAAGCTTTTTTTAAAAAAAAAGGGTATTTCCACTGATAAAATAATGACAGGTACCGACGGACTCTGTATTCTATGCGTATAATAGCACTTTCGCATGCGCATAGAGTACTAAGTCCAAAATTAAAAGTTAGATCCGCCACTAGCGACAATATATATACCAAATGTTTGGCCAGGTGCTTAAATAGGTGAAGGCATCAATACAAATAACAAGAAAAAGACCTATAGCACTCTGCATAAAATTCCTTTATTGGCAATGGGAAATCACATAAAACATACTTAAAAACATATATAGGCACCCTAAACTAGCTAGTATGATATTTCAGGTATAAGTAGCACACAATTCCACATTAGTATGGATATACAAATGTATACAATTAGTATTAGACATGTATCAATGCTTATATAAGCGCAACATATTTATCTCTATCCAAAATTGGAGCAATATTAGCATAATATATAAAAAGGGGTGCATACGATACCATCCGAGTATTTCTTGTATCTAAAAGGTAGTTCGGGTGTCCGAATCCGCCATACACATTTCGTCTACTGACTCATTCGTTGGCTAAAGAATTTTAGTGCCCACGCTGTATTTAAAGATGGCCGCTACTCTTGCGAGATTAGATCGCGTACTTTCATTGGTCCTCTACCGTTCTCTACTCCTCCCCTATTTAGAGTCTCCTGTCAGGTCCAGTTGTAAAAGTGCAGTTTCCTATCAAGTCCGATTGCTCACAGTCATACAGTAACTGCACAGACATAGTTTCCTATCAGGTCCATGTCTGGTTTAAACCAATAAAAGTGAAGCATGCCGATGAGCTCAACACAATCCTGGCAAATCACGCTGTCTATTAGACACTGGCAACAAAGTCCACTTCCACTACTGTGAACAATCAAGGTAAGTAAAGAGTCTGCTAAATTAACAGGGGGATTAAAGGCAGCTTATTTACATATTAACTGCCGACGATTAATGTTATCTCAATAAAGTTCTATAATACATTGTCTTCTATCAAGTATTCTCCGCAATATTTGTTTTCTATCTCATACAATTAAAGATGCAGTAATCTATATCCTATTAGATATAAATTAAGGGAGAATGCATCC